>CM064883.1:70542424-70671057 GCA_003313485.2 Penstemon barbatus
CCTGGTTTAACATTCCCACTCAATACAAGAAAAGGTGTTTGTAGCTTAGCTTGAGCTTCCCTCATTCTCGCCACTGAAAGTGATGGTGTATCTGCATTTTTCATCTGCTTTACCTTCAGTTCCTCTTGATATTGTCGCATGCGCTTTTCTTGTTTCATTTTTCCTGGCCCTTTTCCATGAAATTTATGTGAAAGCAGCCGAAAAGCTTCTTTTGGAGTCAACTGTTTTAAGAGAAGTGTAGCTTTATTAGAACTTGAAGTACTACAATTCTAATACTCATAAATATTCAACTATATAAAAACGCTGAAGTGTAGTGGTTGAGCTTCAACATAAGAAACTTAAAACCGACAAATAATTTTTGTAAAATACCAATCCCTGTTAACTAGTTATAAGACCTTGGTCCATCTCAGGAGACGCCAT
The DNA here is from genome assembly GCA_003313485.2 of Penstemon barbatus. Lineage (NCBI taxonomy): Eukaryota > Viridiplantae > Streptophyta > Magnoliopsida > Lamiales > Plantaginaceae > Penstemon > Penstemon barbatus. Next base: position 70,542,845 of record CM064883.1, read on the forward strand.
TAAGAGAACTTTATGACAAGACTTCAGAAAGTACTGATATGTTGGTCAACTCAACCTAGCCCACAATTCCCTTGACATTTTATGCCGAACATCTCAAGTAAGAGAGAACAAGATGGTACACACAAAATTCTTCTGTTTGCACTCAGATCTTGAAATCATATATTCTTCAAACAATGATAACAAACAAGATCTTAAAATTTATACTAGTGTCTCAAACATCTGCTGAAAATAATCTACTTCAATTCCAACAATTAGTAAAACTAAATAAGGTTTGCTTTGATCATATCTTATTCAACTCAACAGAATATCTGTTCAATTCAAACAGATAAGTAAAACTAGTAAATCAATCATCTAGACAAATAAGTTAAGCTCAACAATCAGTTTTGACAATAAACAAAGTCATGATTTTTCTTTTATCGAACTTTATGCGGTAACTTGATAAATGATCGGTTATATCATGCTCACCATTACTGTAATATTACTAGCAGCTAAATCATCCTTTTGGTCGGGGCCGACACAGAAAAAATCAGATATAAATGTTGCCAGTTAAATAGTGCAAAACAAGGCCTAACCCCATCTAATGAATAATTTCATAGTCCAATTAAATGACCAGCCTGATAATAAACTTACTCAATTAAAGAACCTAATAGACCATTAAAGACAGAAGTAGCAAACAGTAACCTCTGAAAGACATGAATGCTAAGACATAAAAGAAAGTTAATGACTCATCAAGATAGATCACTTACAATTCTTCCATATTCATCTGTCCTCTCAATGCGTATTTCCTTTGATCCATCATTTTCATAAATACCGACAAGTTTGCTTTTTTTCTTGTCCATGTTTCGACCACCCCATTCAAGTTTCCTTGAATGCCCCTCTATCTTTCAGAAGTTTGAGAGTACCTGCTAGACCCTTCCCAACAGCAGATTCATGAATTGTCTCATCCGGAACAACCTCTTCATCTTCCTCCTTTGCAGGAGTCTCATCTTTAACAGTTTCTTTTACCTCCGACCAACTTCTATCTTCATCCTTCATTTCTTGATCAGCAGTGCTTGGAGCTACATCTTCCTCCATGAAAACATCTTCAGTATCAGGTTTTTGTGTTTCTGTGAGAGGAAACAGCAAATATCAGATACAAGAAAATTGTTCAAGCTAAAAGAAACATAAACAGATTACGAGATACAGTACTTGACATAAACTATGCTCTCACACCTTCATCAAGCTGGAGACCCCAGACAAATTCTTCCATCTCTGTGAAGACAATCTTGTTCTCTTGCTCTCCAGACCCAAGATTCGGATTTTCCAAGTCGAATCATTAGCAGAAGTAGTAGTAAGAAGGGTAATTGCTTGAGAGCAGGTTTTTCAGCCTCATCTTGCTTTCTCAAAGCTATTTTCCTTGCCCTCTCTAATGATTTACGAAGTTCATCATCATCATCGCCAAACACAGGAGTATCATCTTCTTCTTCTGTCTGTATGGAACCCCTTCGTTCTTCTCGAAGAGCTTTAGATGCCTCTTCTGCTTTAGCATATGCTGACTGGTAAGCTTTGCTTTTCATTTCAGCCTCAATCCTCTCTTGTTCTTCTTTGAGATTCTGCCTTCTCCCATCCTTTCGCGACCCAAGATCCCCAGTTCCCAATCCAGCAGATACAGCCTCAGCTTCAAGAGCATCAATGTCCAGCTTTTCCTTTTTCCTCAAGGAAGACTTCTTTTTCTTTGGCTTTTTAAACTTCACCATTTCTTCTTGGGTATAATAATCTGTTGATATCTTCCCGGTTGTGTTGAGATCTTCACCATGCCTACTTGCAGAAATTCCCTGAATTCTTCTTCGAAGCTGCCATTTCATTACAAACCTATGTTAACCAACATAACTCTTGTTTCATACACATCAATAAAAATAACTTACCTCTTCTAATTTCTTTTCAGCTTCACCGGTGAAACGTCCACTTGAATCAAGAGTTACCCCCTGTAGCAAAAATCAAGATATTAAATGAAATATAAATGGAAAAACTACTTTCAAGCTAAAATAAAAGAATCAACCTCATCTACAACCGGATCATCATATTGGGGAAGCATTTTCTTCACGGCACCAGGCTCATCATTGAACCTAAGATACAAGATAAAATATTGAGTAAGTTATTTGATACTCACAAGAGACAGGTAAGAACAATATTTGGTTATTCTTACTTGTCAACATAAGCACCCGTTTTCTTCTTTGCAGCCTTGTAAGCATCATCTCTTCGCTTTTGCTCTCCAATCTCCACATTCTCAAGCATATCAACCTCTGGTATATACAATGTAATGTCACCATAGGAAATCTGAGTGCAGAAAATAGCCCCGAATGATGAAAAGATACCGGACAAACCCAGTAACAAGAGTAATAAAATGGGAGAGCTAAATAATTTACCTTGATTAATGTCACCATCGGCAAGTATGCTTTGGTCTTTAAGCGTCAAAACAACTGCCCCACCTTCAAGAACTTTATCGATGCCATGAAGAATTTTGACGCCACCTAAGTCTTCTGCCAACAAGAACATTGAGAAAAAAAATCAGAACCAGAGAAGTTTCACAGTTGACGGTTACGATTTCATTTTCTATATTTTCAAGATTTGTTTTGACGCTTGCATCTTTTCTTTTCCATGTGAAAATTTCAAAACTGCATATAGCTAACTTTTGGCACATTCTTTGGTAAATATCTATATTCCTTCATAAAGTAAATAATATTCAACATAAAGAATTCCCAATAGATAAACGGAAATCATATTGTTATAATGTATAAAATGGGTAATTGCATCACATGTATGCTAACACAAAATGATTTCTTCATACAAACATCATGTGAATAGATTAATTGAAAGCATACCAGCTGTGTGTTTTCCTGATGTTTCATCATCACTTTCTCCATCATTCATGTTGTCCTGAAACATTCAAAGAAATATGTGGTCATAATTTTCCACTGAAGACCATATGACAAAATGAAAAGAATCACATCATATTAATTTTAAGATACAAAGGTATACGATATTTAAAGACAATCAACCTGCTCTTCAAATATTTTAGAAAGCTGCAACGCTTTCTGCTTTTCAGAAGTTCTTTTCTCTTCAAGCTTTCTGCTCCTGTTGACCCATGATAAAACCTCAGAAACACCTTCTGATGGCTTTTTCAATCGTTCTTCTCGCATTCTGAAATGAAAATAAAGACACCCAGGTAAAGCACAGATTTACTATTGCTTCAAGATTAAAATAAAACGCACACTGTGAATTCTTTTCACAGCTGAATGCACAAGACTGTAATTGCCACATATCATTCTTCAAATTGAAGGCAATCTCACATTGTCTGTGATTACTTTATGCAATTCCCACTCAACTAGTCTGAAGCACAAACCTAGTAAGTATAAACTCCACAAGAAAACATATAGTGCAACTTGAAGTAGCCATAAAATCTAGAATGTACAATTCCACTAAGAAAAGGTACAGTGTCTTCAAATAGTGCATTAACTCACATTAATGTTTCTAAAACCTATTCAAGTTGCAGGCTTTAAAACATTGCACATCAATTAATAGGAGTAGGATATGAATTATTACTCGGGAAAAACTTGAGTCCATCAAAATATTGACATAAATTACCTCCATTCTACAGGAGATACAGCAAGTTCCTCGAATAAGTAGCAGTCACAAGCATCATACATGCAATCACCTACAAAGTTATTAATAAAGAGGATACTTGGTCTCTTTCATCAATTCATCGGGCAACTAACTTTGTAAAATATTGACATTTGCTAAATAAAGCCACATGTTACACTTGCCCATCATGAGGTTGTTTATTCTCCCCCTACTACGACTTCTCTCTCTCTCTCTCTCTCCAATTCCTTTTCTATTATTATTGGTCAACCCCATCTTATCACAAACTTCCTACAAATTTTACAGTTTTACTTGCTATGAAGCAAAAACACACAAAAAGAAAATTTTCATGACTGAATATGAAGCCATATATGTTTTTCACATTAAGCAGGCAAATTGTGAGTGCAAAGTACATGTGTGGAACAATTTCAAGTGAATATACATAATATCAAAATTAATATATGAGAAAACGAAATGCATCAACGGATCTTAAGATGCAGAGGTTAGGTATCGACTTACTTTGAAATGCGTTCCTCCATATCCGATGGAGATTGGTTAGATCCAGCAGCCACAATCTTATCATCAGTGTCATCCTTTGACTTCTTTGCAGGTTGATTATCAAGAGCAAAGTCACCTTCAAATTTCGAAAATCCATCCTTCTCTGTATCCTTGCTCCTCTCGTGACTCTCATCCTTTTGTTTACGACTATTTCTATCTCTTGCCCTGTCCTTTTCTTGATCTGCATGCTTTTCATTCTCTCTGTCTCTCTCCTTCCCCTTCTCTCTATCAACTGCATCTTTGCCTCTATCTCTGCCATTATCCCTTTCCCTATCTCTGTCTTTCGGCTTTTCATATTCCCTGTCTTTTGCTCGATCCCTTTCCTTCTCCCTGTCTTTATCCTTATCTCTTCCCTTCTCTTTTCCCCTCTCTTTATCACGTCCTCTCTCAGTATCCTTCTCCAGCTCTTTCTCCCTCTCCCTTCCTCGTTCCTTTTCCTTTCCCCGATCCTTCCGCTCTTTGTCTCTTTCCTTTTCTCTACGTTTATCACGATCAGCATCCTTCTCTCGAACTCTATCCCTGACATTATCCCTTTCTACATCATCTCTTTCATCCTTCCTCCTATCCCTGCCGGACGAACGATCTTTCTCCAAATCCTTACTCTCTTTCTCCCTTTCCTTGGACCTTTCTCGATCTCTACTCTTGTAATCTTTCTCCTCCCTCCGACTACTACTTTTGCTCTTCTCTTTGCTCCGGTGCTTCCCTGAATCCCGTACTTCATCAGATCCATTTCCCTCCAAATCATCATATTCTGCAGTCCACCTCTCCTTTACAGGCAGGTCATCTTGGTCCCGCATCTCAACACTTCTGCCATGCTTAGATTCAGCCATATCTACTCCCATCGCCACTGTTTTATATCGTATATCCTCTCCAACTATCTTGCAGAGGTAAAAATAATTAGTAAATTACCTCACATATCAAGTATATTTAAAAAATGAGAAAAACTCTATATCACCAGAATATTGAATTTTTAAGAGCTTAGGATTCAAGTCCAAACAGTATAATATAATCCCATTTGTCAGGGCCGGCCGGACATATTACGGGGCCCTAGGCGATATTTAGAATTGGGGCCCTCTTTTACAAATTAGATGATACTTTATAGATTCAACTGTTATATATTTTTATGACATTTCATTCTTAAACTTTCTCTTAACAAAAGCAATACACACACACACACACATATATAAACAAATATAAGTTTTAACTTGTCAGAATCAGTAAACAGGTAGAATATGAAAGTTAAATATTTCTGCTCACACTACTATCTTAGGTAGGGCTGTGCAAACTGTAAAGCCGAACCTTACCAAATTTCATTATACCTGCTCGTTCGGTATTTAGAAATCTCGTACTATTTGACAAACCGAAAATTTTGGTTTGATTCAGTAAATTACCGATTCAGTAAGGTTCGATTTGATTCAGTACAAAAAACAGAAAAATTATCTAACCAAAATAATATCTTGAATACATAGGATAATAATATGCTTCCTACCACTCTAACCACTAACCATCCAATGAACTTGAATAGAAATTATAATCTCCAAAAATTACTTTAGCATCATTCAAGTTTTGGGTTTTAAATGCAATTAGAACCCAATTAATTAAGAGAAAATCAGAAAAAGAATAAAATTGGTGATTTAGAATGTGGACTGTACCTCTGTAAATTAAAAATCTGGGCCGAGAGCGAGATGGTGGAGGCGCGATGGGGTAGGTGGTGCGGCGGCGCGACGGGATTTTGAATTGAAGAAGAAGAATATTCGGGTTTTGCTCTAGGAGGCTTGGACAAGAATTTTCGGAAAGGGTCACATTCACGTTTCTAGCCGATTGCTTGAATATTAGGATAAAAATGATGCTAAAAGCCCAATTAAGCAAAAAAAAAAAATAATAAGAATAAGAAAAATGTAATTACTTTTCGGAGTTTTACATAAAATTAGCTAGAGGAAAAGCAACCAACTTAAAATCATTCGAAATTAAACAACATTCTAAATTTCAAAAAACTCATCATCATCATCTTCATTATCCAAATCGAATTCGAAAGAGCCTGAACATTTCTTCATGATCTTCTAGGTAGCTAGAACAACATGTGTTGGAATTTATATTCTATATGTGAATAAAATTAGTTGAGAGTAAGGGGTCGTGTCTGTTTGATCTGAAGAGGTACCCTTTGGATCGAAACAGTACAATCCAAACATTGTGTCTCTTGCGAAAAGATATTTTTTGAGTCTATAAATAGGAGACTTAATCTGGCAAATTAAGCATCCTTTTTCCGACAATAATCAAAATAAAATTACTCTCATCTCAACTTTAAATTTATGTCGAGTTTTCTATTTGTTTCGGTTCGCCGTGGGTTCATTATTTGTGCAAATAATGAACAACAGACTGTTGTATCTTGGGAGACTACTGGGAATCAAACTGTATGCACCGTGGCAGCCCCGGAAATATTGTCTTAAGGAAATTTGTTTCGGCAAGCCTCAGTCTAATTTCCTCATTTTTTACGAAAAGATTGAAGTGATATTTGGTTTCGATACAAGTGAGTATTTCTCACTATTTTTTATGTTAGATCAAAATATTTAAGTACACAGATTGTTAGACACCAACAATCTTAAGACAATATCAATTTGTTTAACTAATCTGTGTGAATGCATACTTATTTATTAAGATCAAATCGTGTTTGTCAATTGAAATAAATGAATAGGTGATTACGATCCTTATTAGTAAACAAAATATTAAAATCTGCTAGATTTATATATTCATGGTTGTATGCTTGTATGAAAAACAATGTGATATTAGTTTCATTTGAATAGCCTTCAGAATCTATTTTATGTAATTTTGAAAACCAAGTTTTTTTTTTTAATATCGGTGAGAGAAAACAACTCGCTGTACATTAAAAATGGAGATGAAAAACTTCATCTCAAGGATTTATTTTTTAAGGTTCACTAGATTAGTGTCTTTATTTTTAATTGGCACAAAGATGCAAGTGAAGCGATAAATTTGCAAGTACTATGTGATACTGCGTAATCATGTAATTAAAGATGCATACTGCACAGTTAAAATCTAAATAATATGCATATACTAAGAGTAGATGGACTTATTGGGATTAGATTTCACTAAGACTAAATGATTAATGAGAATAATTTAGTTTCAAAAATTGGAAAGAATGCTATCTAAATGTTATGTAGTGAATCGGTGCATTGCATTGCCGAATCGGTGCATGTGAAGTGTTAGTTGGATTTTTATTAGTGGGATTTATTAGCGTAAGGATGATGACAATGAAGTTTGATATTTGCATGTATAAAGTTACTAATGATGACTTTATCCCATTAATTATCTAAATATATGATCAAGCCATAGAAACATATATAGTACCATACCATTTAATCCTAAATTGGAGTTTCACATCTATCATTCCAAAGCGATCAAATATCGCTTACTCGTAAGGAAAATGGGATCAAATAAATGAAAGATTATGTGAAATTCTGATATCTTCACAGTAATTATGTCAATTCCATTTTAACAGAGAAATTTAAAGGTCATTACCAATCATATCTTTATGTGTATCAATCTGATTTTTGTGCAATGTATTAATTAAATTAATAAAAGTGGACTAAAATTTCTATGAAGGAATTATGTAAACTCTAATGTAAAGAATTCATGGAAATTATAATAATGCAAAACGGTGTGGAGGAAAGTTCATCTAATAAATTCGAGAACATGGAATTGAAGCAATATGTTTCAATCAATCGGTTCACTGTGAAATGAAGAGGCGCCGTTTAATTACTCAACATGAGTGCATTAGTTTGGTTTCTTTGTAGAGTCGTGTATCTAAAAATTGGTGTGATCACTAATTGTTATTAATTATATACGATATATAGAGCTATTAAACATTAAATTAGTTGACCATTGTTGTGTAAATATAACATGCAACATGAAACGATACATCTGAGTTGGTGCATTTGAGATGATTATTGCCTAATTCCATTGTTGTAATATGTCGTATACTTGAATTGCGTCAATAAGTATACAAATTATTTGATTTCTTGATTTTCATAATTACTTCTTATATAAATATTTTAGTGGTGCACTAATTTATTTTATTGATTGATGCAAATCATACTTGTATTATTAGTTCATTACATGTAAATAATGATTTGAATAAAGTTTTAATGACATGAGAATTGAAATATGAATCTTATTTGAATATATGATTCATAGTTCGTGTACATCATTTAATAAGTGTGACTTATACTTATGTGGGACAAATGATATTTGTAATTACTAATAACCTTTATATGATGATAAATGGCTAATTAGTATTTTCTATTATATCAATATTATATGTGGAAAAATATTGATAATAAAGATAAATCATTTGTGAAACAAGTAAAGTAATAGCGGTATTTTATTGAGAAAATATTGCTTATATTTATAATTTATTCGTGAAATAAATATAAATATTTTATTGAGCAAATATTGATAATATTTTATTTGTGAGAAATAATTATAAACTATTTGAGAAATAGATATCAATATTTTATTGAAAAAATATTGATTGTACTTATAACTTATTTGTGATATAATTATGATTTATTTGTGAGAAATAAGTATATAATTATAATTTATTTGTTTGCGAAACAAATATGTAAAAGTTCAAAAATTTTGAACTAATCAATTATGTGATTTTAAATCATTACTAACTCGTGGAGTTTAAATGTAATTGATCACATATATATTATTGCATTATTTATTGAATAATAAATATGAGGCAATAAATGTATTTATGAAATACAAAGAAATACATTTGTGAAATACAAATTTGGTTGATGGAATAAGAAAAATAAAAAAAATCTTATATCCAAATTGTGGGGGTAAATACGAATATATTCATTTACACAAGAGTGTGTTAAATTAGGAATAATTCGTCAAATAATTTACCTAGCTCAACTCAATTAAATTCGGGTTTACTTGACAACTTGTGGGGGAAAAGCTCGCTAGATGTCTACACACATACTAAGTCGAGTTTCATACAAAGAAAGTCAATTATCATTCCATATGAGTTATGACAAATACCTTAAAATGTGGGGGGTATTTAAGTCAGATTCGGTTTCACAACCAAAAAAGAAAATAACTTAAAAATATTAATTACTACTAGCTTATGCGATAAATAGTAGTAGCTCATATTTTTGGTTTAATTATAATCATGTGAACCGAGTCACGTGATGTAACAATAATTGAGAATATAAGAAGGATTTGAGAATCATTTCTTATAAATTGATCTTTCTTTCGGTTCAGATTTATTTTCAGTTTGTGTGGTTTACTGATATTAAAATCTGATAAAGTAATATTATTTATTACTTACATAAACATTTCTACAATTTATAATTAGAGTTAATTATAAATTATTTGTTATGCGAGAATAAAAAGTATGGTCTAATCATTTTAAATTATAATATTTATTTAAAAGTCATTAAATATTTTGCAAAAATATTTAATTGATTTTGATCTAGAGGGTTTACCTTGTGAAACTTATAATTATTTTTAATTATAAACTACTTTATTCTGAGAGAATATACATATGAATCGATCTCTAAAGAGGTCAATCTTTAACTTCAACATGAGTTTGTTGATGAGTTGAAGAGACATATGAGTTAAAAGCTCGAAGTTATTTGATCAAGATATTCTAACTTATATGTTAAAGAATTAACCTCGAACATATAAATAGATTATGTCACATTCCAATACCATGGATGGAAAGAGGTGATTGACAGCAAGTTACATTCATAAAATTGGTAGACCTCGAGGAGTGGACCAATTAGATGTAGATGGATTTTTAAATTAAAGAGTTTAAAATTTTTGATAAGTCAATCGATAAAAACTAGGCTAGACTAGCAGCCAAGTTGCCTTATAAAAGAAATAATTTTACTTATTTGACTCATATTCACTAGCGATTAAGATAATATCCATTTGAATGTTAATAGCACTAATAGCTATATACAATGGATGTTAAAATTATCATCATTAATGATGAATTAAATGAGAAAATCTATAAGGAGTAACTAGAAAGTTTCATTGTTAAATAAAAAGAAAACATAGTTTGCGAAACTTATGTATTTTTTTGTTGACGTTTAACAAACTCCTAAATAATGACACGAAAAATGTGATAGTGTCACTAACAAATTTTGACTGTCATATTAATAAATATGACAAGTGTGTCCATATAAACTAACTAGATAATTGAGTATCAGAATTTGTTTATATGCAAATGATATCTTAATATTTGAGACTGATACTGTGAGTATTAAATCCATTGAGAAAATATTAACTTATGATATGAAAAACTTCGGTTTAATCAATCATGATTAAGAGGGCATGTGATGATATTAAACTATCTCAAGCACATTATGTGAGATGAGTTATAAATAACTTAATACTTATGAAAAGGGATTTTCATAATTCTATTTAATTCATACCTTGTGTGCAATACGAGAATAAATGTGATATAGTATCACAATTTGAGTATGCTCATAAAATTAGATGTCACGCATATATCGTAAAATGCAAGAGGCTAGACATCGTCTCTTTAGTTAATAAACTAAGGAGATACATGAGCAATCTTAGCAAGATTCGTTGGGATGCATTAATGAGAATGCTTGAATCTTGATAGAATACATACATATGTGCATTAGATTTGAAAATTTTTCAAACGATCCAGGAGGGATATAGTAATGCAAATTAAACTTCTGATTTAGATGAATCAAAGTTTATAAGCGGATATGTATTCAATTTCAGAGGCATCGCTATTTCCTGAGAATCTTCCAAACAAACGCGTATAACTCAATCCATTATGAAATTAGAGTGCATAGCATTGGATAAAGCTAGTAAAGAATTTGAGTGGCTTCACAAAATTCATGGAAGATATTTTAATATGACTGAAAATTGTGTTAGTCATACATAAAATGCGATAATCAAGCGGTGATACACAGAGCTCAACAAACTCTATGTATAATGGTAAATTCACGACATAATTGTTGTCGTTGATACAATACCTAGAGACATCTACTTTCAAATAGAATGGACTTTATAAAGTCAAGAGATAATCCTAATTCCGGATATTAAAGGTTTATCTAGAGAGTAGTATGTGCATCGAGGGGAATGGGCTTAAAGCCTAAATTAGACTAAGTTACCTCGTACGGAAACCTAACCTGGCGACTGGAGATCCCACGGACCAGGTTCAATAGGACAACCAGTCTTGGCTAACTTAAAAGAAAGAACTTAAGAGTATAACTCTATCCCAGCCTACCGCGTTTATAAGGTTAAGCAAATGCTTTTAATGACGTCTATACCTTGTCAAGAACAAGTAGAGAATGATAGGATACTCTTGATAGATGCGGTCACCTATGTTAGTGTGAGCTGGGTCGGCTCGTTGAGAATTTCTTTATAGGTTGGAATTCTCTAAAGCACTCGCATAACCAAGAATGTTCAGGGCCAAAACGAACACAACCGAGAACTTGAAGCAAATCGGTTTAATGCTGTGTTAAGTTTATTGTCTTGGTTTACACCAACATCCGACGGTTCAAGATGAAATATTTCACCGATTGGCTAAGTAAATCCGATAAGCTTTAACTAGGGAAGGTTCAAGATGAAATATTTCACCTATATATCTCAATGCGGTATTATTCCTAAAGAAATTTCGACATGAGGAGAACTATTTTATTCATGTGGGGGATTGTTGGAATTTATATTCTATATGTGAATAAAATTAGTTGAGAGTAAGGGGTCGTGTCTGTTTGATCTGAAGAGGTACCCTTTGGATCGAAACAGTACAATCCAAACATTGTGTCTCTTGCGAAAAGATATTTTTTGAGTCTATAAATAGGAGACATAATCTGGCAAATTAAGCATCCTTTTTCCGACAATAATCAAAATAAAATTACTCTCATCTCAACTTTAAATTTATGTCGAGTTTTCTATTTGCTTCGGTTCGCCGTGGGTTCATTATTTGTGCAAATAATGAACAACAGACTGTTGTATCTTGGGAGACTACTGGGAATCAAACTGTATGCACCGTGACAGCCCCGAAAATATTGTCTTAAGGAAATTTGTTTCGGCAAGCCTCAGTCTAATTTCCTCATTTTTTACGAAAAGATTGAAGTGATATTTGGTTTCGATACAAGTAAGTATTTCTCACTATTTTTTATGTTAGATCAAAATATTTAAGTACACAGATTGTTAGACACCAACAATATGAAATTAGTAAATCTTGATCCTTATAAATAAAGGGAGGGCAGAACATGAGTGCAATGTAAAAACGCCCATACGCTTTGCTTAAATTTTTTTTTTTTTTTTAAAAAATTATTGTCAATATTTCCCTATGCTTATTTTTTATTAGAAAAAATAAATAAAAACAAAAACAAAAAACTCTCAAGTCAAATGACAATTACACCTCCATCAAAGGGTTTACCTAAAAAAATATTAATAATTCCGTATTAACTTTGAAAATTAAAAATAACCCCCTATTCACTTACAAAATTGATAAAAACCTCCTTATGATTTATGTAAGCTGATATCTTCTGAATAAATGTAAATTGCATTGAACAAGAATTGAGAGAGAGAACTGAACTCAAAATGTAAAATTGTATATAATGAATTGTGTTACAAATACAAGCTGAAAATCTACTTAAATAGAGAAAATACCTAAGGGTAAATAAGTAATAACAACATAACAACTATAACTAACTAACAGTAGAATCAATCCCAATTTCTTGACCTAATTACATTTTGTATCTTCAATCGGCTTAAGTTGATTGTGGCTCAATCGCGTCTGTTAATATCCCCCCGCAAGATGGAGGTACGTAAATACTTCGGACTCCCATCTTGGATAATATTGTAGCAAACTGATTTCTGTGTAATGGTATTGTGAGCAGGTCCGCTAGTTGAGCAGAGGACGAAATGGGAAGAACTTTCAATTGATTTCTGGCGATGTGTTCCCGAACAAAGTGGATGTCGATTTCGATGTGTTTGGTTCGCTTGTGGAAGGTGGGGTTTTTTGCCAGTTGAATTGCGGAGGAGTTGTCACAGAAAACCACCGGAGGTAAGCTTAGCTGAATCTTTAAATCTGTGAGCAATTGTCGTATCCATATTAGTGCACTTGTGATGGTTGTTAAAGCCCTATACTCAGCCTCTGCTGAGGACTTTGAAACCGTTGCTTGTCTCCTTGCTCTCCATGAAATGAGAGATTTTCCTATAAATATGCCGAACCCAGTTGTGGACCTCCTAGAGTCCAAACATGAACCCCAGTCCGAGTCTGAAAAACCTGTTAAATTAAGAGTAGAAGAATTAGGATAATATAATCCTTGCCCTGGATTGCCTTTGATGTATCTTAGGAGATAGTGAACAGCAGTCATGTGAGCATTAGTAGGTTTAGACATGAATTGGCTTAATTTGTGAACACTATAGGCAATATCAGGACGTGTAATGGTTAAGTAAATTAATCTTCCTATGAGTCTTATGTATGGAGAAGGATCAGGGATGAGATCATGCTCATCTGATTTTAAGTTATTTTTAGAATCCATAGGAAGTTAGGCTTGCTAGAAATATAGCCTGTATCCTTGAGTATTTGTAATGCATAATTTCTTTGTGATAGTACTAGTCCAGACTTAGAATATGCAAATTCAAGTCCCAAAAAATATTTTAGTTGTCCTAGATCTCTAAGTCTGAAGATAGTAATTAGTTTAGCTTTAATATCACAAATTAACTGTGTGTTAGGACCAGCAATTAAAATGTCATCCACATAAACCAATATAGCTAAAAAAGTATTATCAGAACCACAAGTGAATAGGGAGTAATCAGACCTTGATTGAGTAAAATGTAGTGAAGCCAATACCTCAGTGGGCTTGTGATTCCATTGCCTGCTTGCCTGTTTTAGACCATATATAGACTTATGTAGTTTACAAACAAGAGGTGAAGACATACCTGTTTGAGGAGTAGAAGGTGGGTCATAGCCTTTAGGTAATGTCATGTATATGTCTTCCTCCAGTTCTCCATTAAGGAAGGCATTGTTTATGTCTAACTGGTGGAGATCCCAGTGTTTAATCATTGCTAGGGCTAAGATAACCCTTACTGAAACTAGTTTAGCCACAGGAGAGAAGGTGGTTGTGTAATCAATGCCCTCTTGTTGAGTGAACCCTTGTGCAACCAACATTGCCTTATACCTTTCAATAGTCCCATCTGATTTGGTTTTAACCTTAAAAATCCATTTACAACCAATAGGGATTTTGTTTGTAGGTAAAGGTTGGACAGACCATGTTTTATTATTTTCCATAGCTGTTAATTCTTCATGTATTGCTTGTATCCATTCAGGATGTTTTATAGCTTGTTTGTATGTAGAAGGTTCATGAATTAAAGAAATGTTAGCTATAAAATTTTGGTGGTTGTGTGAAGTTGATGAGTAGTCTAATACAGATTGGATAGGATATCTGACAGTGTGGGTAGGTGGTGGGGAAATAAGATTACATTGGTAATCCTTTAGGTAAGGGGGAGGTTTATGTTGTCTTGATGATTTTCTGACTGGAGCAGGAGTGTGGGAAATTGGAGTATCTGTATCCTGGGTGATAGGATCAGGATCTGGAGGATGGGGTATGCCGGTATGGGGTTTGATATTGGATCATAGAGGTATAAATCTATAGAAGTAGTAGGGGATGTAGAATGAGTGTTGTTAAGGAAATTTGGAAAGAAAACAGTGTCCTTAAATGGGAAAATATTTTCATGAAAAACCACACTCCTAGAGTGAAAAACAAATTTAGTGGTGAGATTGAGGAGTTTATAACCTTTGATGCCTGGGGTATAACCTCGAAAAACAGACTTAATAGCTCTAAGGTCAAACTTTGATTTGTGTTTTTTAATAGTTGAAGCAAAGGCTAAGCAGCCAAAAGTTTTAAAAAAGGTGTAGTCCACTGGTTTTTGGTAAAGTTTAGTATAGGGAGTTTGATTCTATAAAATAGGTGTAGGCAATCTATTCATTCGAAAAACAGTTGTTAAAGCACTTTCATTCCAAAACTGTAATGGTAGGTTAGATTGGAAAATGAGAGATCTAGCAATATTCAATATATGTTGGTGCTTTCTTTCTACTCTTGCATTTTGTTGAGGAGTCTCAACACAAGAGAATTGGTGTATGATACCTAAGTTAGAGAACAGTTGATTGAAAAGTAATTCATTTGCATTGTCACTTCTAAATTGTTTTATTTTAGAGTTAAATTGAGTGGAAACCATATTAATGAACTTAGGAAGGATAGAATGGACATCAGATTTTAGTTTTAATAGAAAAATCCATGTAAATCTTGAGTAATCATCTACTAGTGTTAAAAAATACTTAAAGCCATTATACGATGTCACTTTAAAAGGACCCCAAATGTCACAATGAATGAGATCAAAAGGTTGTAATGAAACAATAGTGCTTAAAGGAAAAGGTAGAATCTTTTCTTTTGCCAAAGGGCAAATTTCACATACATTTGTTTGTTTGTCATGAACATGATTTATATCTAAAACAAATTTAAGAAGAAGTAGCCTATCTAAAGAAGGATGACCTAATCTATTATGCCAAGTAGAAATGCTAATCTTATTACAATGTGTATGACTAGGAGTAGAATCATGATGTAAAATGTAGAGTCATTCTATTAGGTCACCCTTGCCAATCCTCTTCAAAGAGATCTTGTCCTGGATGGTAAAGGAAGTAGGTTCAAAAGTAATGCAATATGTAGAAGAGGATAGGAGTGCACTAACAGATAATAGGTTGAATTTGAATTGAGGGACATATAAGACATTTAGTAAAGACAAATTGTTAGATATAGTGACAGTACCTTTAAAATAAACAGGGATAACAGTATGATTAGGTAGTGTGATAGTGGTATGTAATGCATGATCAATATGAGTGAAAAAAGCCAAATTATTACATATATGATTAGATGCTCCTGAATCAATGATCCAGGAGTTAGGAACTAAAGAAAGAGTGATAGAAGGGAAGCATGTACCTGTTTGAGCATTAATATTGCAAGAATGTGCAGTGGGAGTGGTTGTGTGTTGGATTATGTAGAAGTTGAGAAAGTTGTGTCAACTGTTCTGGAGTCATGGACTGAATAAAGGTCTGTAGGTTTTGAGTATGTGGGTATTCATCAGTGGAAATATTGTTGACTTTGGTGGAGTTTGGGTTAGGAAATCTAGGTGGTGGTGGAGTATAACCAGGTGGAAAACCATGAATCTTGAAACATGTGTTGATGGTGTGGCCTGGCCTCTGGCAGTGGGAACAATAAGGTCTATTTGGCCTGTTTAGGTTATAGGGGGGTCTGGATTGAGGTCTAAAAGGGGTTGTTTGGGTTGTATTGGGTGGTCTGTAGGTATTAGGAGGAAATGATGGGGAAGGTGTGTAAGAAGGGCCTGTCTTAGTAGCAAATGCCATGGAATTAGATGGGTCAGTAGAGGTGTTTGTAGACTGAACTTTCAGTTGTGTCTCTTCTTGAGATATGAGTGAAAAGGCCTTAGTCACATCTGGAAGTGGATCCATAAGCAATAGCTGACTGCGTGTATGTGAAAGAGAGTCCTGTAATCCCATTAAAAAGATTATAAGATTAAAAATTTCAAAATATTGATCAAGCTGTCCACAGGTGCATCTTGGTCTGAAATTGCAAATTTCATCCCAGATGACCTTGATTTTGGAAAAATATGTGTTGACATTGAGTGATTGTTGTTGTAGTTGAAAAAGGTCTCTATGGAGTTTGAATAGTCTAGGCCCATTTGCTTGTTGAAATCTGACTTGAAGTTCTTTCCAAAGTTTAGATGTCAGTGTATGATATTGAACTGTATGATTGATTTCTCTGGACAGAGAGTTAAGGATCCATGCAATCACAATAGTGTTATTCCTATCCCAATAATTAGATAGGACAGGGTCAGTATCTGGTCTAAGGAATGTAGGATCTATGAACTTGATTTTATTTTTAACTGTGAGTGCTCTTATCATTGCCTTAGACCAGGTTTGATAGTTCTTGTCATCTAATTTTCAGCAACTAATGTGATGCTTGTGCCATCTGCAGGA
Organism: Penstemon barbatus; assembly: GCA_003313485.2. Taxonomy (NCBI): domain Eukaryota; kingdom Viridiplantae; phylum Streptophyta; class Magnoliopsida; order Lamiales; family Plantaginaceae; genus Penstemon; species Penstemon barbatus. The sequence goes on from CM064883.1 coordinate 70,560,099, forward strand.
TGTAGGTAAAAAGGGCTAGATGGATCTTCAATTTCAGGGCGTGATCTGAGAGGAGGAATGGTAGTGGTGGATGATTCTCCAGGAGTGCCTTGGTCATTCATGATGTGAATAATGGAGGGAATCTTGAATGTGAGTGAAAGACAGTGGTACAAAGGTGTAGAGAAAAAAAAAAGGAAGGTATGTATTTCTTGGGATTTCTTGAACTGAAGATTCTTGACTTTAGCATATGCTGTGAAAGTGGATGAGATATGTGAAGAGGAATGAGTGATTAAAAACGTGGATGATTGAATAAAGTAAATGATAGAATGAAAAAAGTATGATGATCAAGAAAATTAAAACAATGGAGGAATGAATGTGAGAATAGAATAGATGAAGTGGAGAGATCAAACCCGGATGTATCTGATTTGTGTGTGAATAAATGCAGGAACAAGGCTGGATGCTGTGAATTCTTCGTGTGAATGGTGATCTGAGAGTGGAAGAATGAGAACATGATGCCAGAAGGAAGTGGATCTTGATGTGGAGATGGAGTTCTTGGAAGAAAGAACTTGATGATGATGTGAACTTGATGCCGGAGAAGATGATTAGAAATTGCAGCGGATGATTATTGATGAAATACTATTGATACAATGTAAGTTGCATATCTTCTGAATAAATGTAAATTGCATTGAACAAGAATTGAGAGAGAGAATTGAACTGAAAATGTAAAATTGTATATAATGAATTGTGTTACAAATACAAGCTGAAAATCTACTTAAATAGAGAAAATACCTAAGGGTAAATAAGTAATAACAACATAACAACTATAACTAACTAACAGTTAATAAAGTAGCCGTTTAGAATCAATCCCAATTTCTTGACCTAATTACATTTTGTATCTTCAATCGGCTTCAGTAGATTGTGGCTCAATTGCGTCTGTTAATAATTTATGAGTTATTTCAAATGGATTTTTTTCTAATAAAAAAATAACACCGATATTTTATTTTTATAGTTAGGCAAACACAATGACTGAGCATACACAAGATTGGTAGAAGAACAAAATTGTGTTAACCAAATAAAAAATCAATAATTGATGAAACAATAGAGTGGAAATATCTCACAATGCAACCACAAGCACGTCCATTCAAAGGAAAGGGAACGGCTTGAGATCATATACATGGTTTTGAGAGAGTCACTTAGCAAGATCAAGAATATGTATGACTTCTTTGATTGCATCATTTTATGCACTCGGGGCATCAACACATAAGGTTCATAACCAGCTTTCAATTTCTTAAATATAGATAAATAGTATCAAATTTCGTCTCGCCTTCAACTTTTAGATGAAAATAGTATTATGGTGAACATGATTGTTATCACCCTCATTCCAAATCAGGTTCTAGCAATGTTTTTCTTTACAGTAAATTCATTGTTAAAACATATTATAAAAATTATATATAATTTTTTTAAATAATAACGACATATATTTGTCAAATGGTACGAAATGAAAATATACAAAACCAATCCACATTTATATCTTCAAATTAAGCAAAAAAAGAAAAATGGTTAATAAAAATCCAACTTTTTAGTTGAAGATAAATACAAAGAACAAAAATATTATAAATAGTAAACGAAAGATATAAATGGAGAAGTGCTAGAAGTGAAATTATTTAAGTCAAATTATTATGAAATAAAACCTAAATATATGTAGTGTTTGTTATTTAATTCATTCCACATGTATATAGTAAACCTACTTTATTCTATAAATACTTCATACAAAATTATATCTAGCGGAAGATTTTTCTTTTTTTTTTTTTTTTTTTTCTAATTTCCTTGAAAAATAGTTGTGTTGTTATATTTGAAAACCGCAACAGAGTTTTTCATTCCCACTAAAAAAAGTTGTGTTCCAATATTTTGGTATACTCATCTACACCGATTGTAATTTCAGTAAGTATTACAGCCTTTGCTCAATTATAAATTTCATCTAAGTTATTAAATTATCTATCTTTGCTTGCCTATAAATTATTTCTTTTATAATTTTTTTGGGTGATTTCATATTATTACTTTGTCCGTTGCGATAAACAATATATTCTTCAAGGACTATATATTAACCGGAGATTTAGAAACACATATTTTCTTTACAATAGATGGGTTTTAATAAGTTTATAAAGTTTTTGTCAATTTATCTCAAATTTGAAAATTTACACTAATATTTTTCATATAACAAGTTTATTAAAGTTATATTGCGTTCAACTTAGCTCGCATATTTAAATTTAACTAGAAAAGTGCATGTACGTTGTACGTGTCTAATTAATTTAATAAGCCAATTTTATAAATTATAGTAAAAGTAATTTTATCTTGTCATAAAAAATACAAACTAATGACTAATATTTAATTTAATTATTATTTCGTATTGTAATTAAATTTTGATGATCAATTTGTTTATAAGATCTTGTAATTTTTTTCCCTCTAAAACTAGATTATAATAAAATTATTTAGTTCATTAGTAATATTTCTCATTTCAAAAACACCAATTTAATAGCACTATTTATTTGTTTTATTTTTTAAATAACCCCATGTCATTTAATTGAAATGCATTTATTTTCATACCTAATTCGCTTAATCCTTTTTTTTTCAACCGATTTCATTCATTTTGCATCGATTTAATATATTTTTTCACCGATTTATTCGTTCTTTTATAGATTTAACCTACTTTTATTTTTCCATTTTTCGTCGATTTTTTATATTTCCCGCGTAAATTGTGCATTCTATAGATTTAACCCTAACCATGTTTTGCCAGTTAAACTATTTTTTTATTTTTACAGATCTCACTCGTTTTCAACTATTCACACGTTTTTTCAGTGATTTACACATCTTTTTACCAATTCACCTCACATTTCATTGATTTCACATGTTTTCACCGACTTTACTACTGTTTCTCAATTCACTGATTTCACCCAATTCTAACGATTTCATCCGTTTTACAATAATTCCGCCGGTCCTATTCGGTTTTCACGAAATTCATCTAAAGTTATTCGATTCCATGTGTATTTATCGATTTCATCAACTTTACCAATGTTCACCCAAATTTTTTATCATTTTCACATGTTTTATGATCTACTGATTTTACCCATTTTAAACGATTTTTCTGTTTCTCACTAATTTCATCGATCTTATCTGGTTTTCACAAATTTAATCCAAAGTTATTCAAATATATGTATTTATCGCTTTCGCAGCCGCTTTTTTACTGATTTTATTCGTTTTTCACCAACTTTACCAGTGTTCAACATTTTTTTTATTTATTATTTTCATTTGATTTAATCGACTTTTATCGCAATTTCATCCATTTTTCATGAAAAAAACTCCATGAAAATTTGAGTATCACCGAATTTTTATCAATTTCACAAATATTTTTTTACTGGTTTCACACGGTTTTCCACTAACTTTACCAATATTTATATTTGAGGTTATTCATGTCTTGATTATTCGATGTTATGCATGTCATAATATTCTAAAAAATTATTTATATTTTGCTTTTCTAGCCAAATAAAAATTACATACTTAGATTATAAATAATTATGAAAGTTTATGTAAGAGATAAATATTAAAATTGAAAATAAATATAATAAGATTTCATGTTCAATTATAACTCTTCATTTAGTTTTCTTATTTTTATTCAATTTATATTGAAGTGTTCATATTGGAGTAGACTTCTTTTTCCTATTTTCTTTTTTGTAATTATCTTCCAAGTAGGGGTATGTTAGTCTTCACAAAAAAATCAAGAAACTCTATTTTCTGAACTCGTACTTTTATTTGTAGATAAATATAGATAATAATATTATAAAACCCCCTAGTTAATAAGACCTCAAAGCTGTATACTAGAGTTGTGATGACCTAAATTTTGACTTTTAAAATTCCTGAACTTTTACTTGGTTTAGTAAAAATATTTTTAAAGTTATGTATTTTGAGAAAGTTTAGGTAATTTATCTATTTTTGTTAAGAAATGAAGTTGTGTTTTTATAAAGCTAAAATGGCCCTCAAAAGAAAATATATTTTGTCTAAGTTTATCTTTAGATCATTTTGTTGTTTCTTAAAGTTTGGATTATTTTTAAAATATTTAGGGTCACAATGCAATTTTACCAAAAAAGCTGCAGCAGGACAATTGTCCAGCTGCTGCTCGGCTGAAGTACAAGTGGAAGAAATCCTCAATTTGTTGCACGTGCCCTTCGAAAATTGAATTATCAATGGGATTAACTATTTTTTTTATTTGTTAATCCCATTATTCTTCCTCGTGTCACATATGTACATAAACACATACTTTACATTCTCTCCATTTCATCATTCCTATCTTTCTCCCAAGCTTTAATTTACACATACTTTACACACACACAAAATTACAATTTTTTCATTTCTCTACCAAATTAAGTGATTGAACACTCAAATTCATAGTACTGATCAGAGCGTACAACGACGTGGTGAAGTTAGTTTTCAAAAATATCAATCGTAGGTGAAAGAATTGTGGTGTAAAGGGAGGTAGTTTTGAAATGGATTTCTTTGCATGGCGTTTTCCGATCAATTTTTCGACGATGCAACTCAACATTTGCCTTTTGGGATCAAAGGGGAGTGGAATGGTGGATTCGACTAATTTTCCGGTGTAGGTCAACAGTCGATCAACAACGGAGGTCAATGGCGGCTGGTCTAGTCATCGACTACGTTTCGGAATGATAATTTCACATCCGGACTCCAATTGAAGATTCGGGTTGACTTAGGTAATGAATCTTTAGCGTAAAGATTTTGAGTGTTTATTTTACTTAAAAATTTAAAAATTAATATCTTATAATTCTAATTTATTCGTAAAATTTGGACTCGTGAGTATATTAGATTTCAAATTACTTTGTGGAACTCGCACAAGTTAACTTAAGGTTTTCGAAATTGAGTTTGTTCTTTTGGACATTGATTAAATTAGACACTAAGTGTTAGTTTATTATCCAGGCATCGAAGGCGAATCGATACTCGAGTACAAAGTCAGGTGAGCGTTGTTTACAGTGCGGTATGGAGTCCTTATGTGCTAATAATTGAATTTTGTCACGCGTTTTTAAATGTGATTATGTGTGGTTACTAAGAATTATATAAGAAATTTGATTGTGTGATTGTATGTTATGTTTGAGACTTGTCAAATTATATTATATGATTGTATGAAGCGTATGTACTTTGTCCTGATTAATTGTTCGTATGACATGCAATTAATTAGTTATGTCGTAGAACATGAACATGCTTAGTCGAAATAAAATAAAAAATTTGAGTTGTATTTATGGATTTTGCTTTGGTAAAATATGATATGCATTAATACTTGTGAAATTTTATTATACACGAGCATGTTTGGTTAAAATCATATGAATTATATCTGTAGGTATTAATTATATGTTCGTATAATTAGGTGCATGGATTCATTTTGATGATTATTTTTTTACTGTTTTATGTCTGTTTTGTTCTGTACGGGGGCCACTGGTTGTTGTAGTTGGTGTCACACATTTTGTCTACTATTACTTTTACGTAGATGGTTCTTGTAATTTAAAAAATGGGTTTTTGAATCGTTTTTATAAATTGGATTTTTTTGCACTTTGTACCCCAAAACATGGAAAATAGACACTTTGCACTCTTAAAATTTAGATTAGCACTTTGCATCCTCGAAATATGAAAAATACAGCACTTTGCACCCTCTTTTATTTTCAAGCAAAAATTCAATGGTAAAATAGGTAATTCTATTGTAGATCCTTGTACTTTGCCCCCTCCCCCGAAATAAAATTAGCACTTAACACTCCTTAATTAAGAACAAATTAACAACTTGCACTCTCGAAACATAATAAATGGACACTTTGCATCCTAAAATACAAAATTAACACATAACACCTAACACCCTCAAATTTAAAAAAAAAAAAAAAAAAAAACTCAAACCCCTCTTTTTTTCCAGCAAAGTTGACCATTAAGGTGAATTTTTTTAAAGTCAAAATAGATAGTCATTTATGTGTCTTTGATATGTTGAAGTAGACAATGGGTCTTCGAGAAGTTTACTTGTACTTTATTTAGTTATTTATGATCCTATTGTTGAAAAGAAAGATTGAGAGAGAAATGAACATTCGAGTATTTATAAAATTTAAGTAAAAAAATGAATTACCTATTTTGTCTTAGAATTTTTTCACTCCGATAGTTAACTTTGACGAAAAAACGTGGGGTTTGGGTTTTTTAAATTTGAGGGTGTTAAGTGTTAATTTTTTATTTTGGGGTGGAAAGTGCCCATTTTTTGTGTTTTGGGGTGAAAGTTGCTGATTTGTTCTTAATTAGATAGTTTAAGTGCTAATTTTATTCTGGGTGCGAAATTCTCAAGTTTTGAGGGTGCAAAGTGCCAATACTATTAAATTACCTACTTTGCCCTTGAATTTTTGCTTGAAAATAAAAAAGGGTGCAAAGTCCTGAATTTTTTATATTTTGAGGATGTAAATTGCTAAATCAAAATTTTGGGGTATAAAGTATCTATTTTTATTTTAAAAATGGTATGGGCCGTTACAAGTTACAACTGTTGACTGAGGTGGGTCGTTGGGTATGAGGAAATTAAAACTACGTTTTTTGTTCTCTTTTTGAAATAAGTGGTGGGACTCACGCGCTTTGATTCGCTTCTGTTCAATCTCATTTTGTGATTACCCCAATTAAATTCCCTCAAGTTCAGTAATGACGCGTTTCCCCCAATCTCTATTGATTCCCCTATTTACCCCTTGATCACCATTTAAGTTTCAAACTTGCCCCTTCCATTGTACGACTTGTGTTATTTCATGTATGAACTTATGACTTGTACAAGACTTGCACAACTTTTTGGTAAATTTGAATTACCAAGTTTTGATACTATATATTTAAATTCATTTGGGTTCGGCTAAATTCACTTAAAAAGTTTGAATTTAAATCACCTTAAAAGTTCGCTCAAGGGGTAAAAATGTCCAATACTTTATAACGAACTTTAATCTTGATTTTCAATTTATACGAGTGGTTTTTTTGGCATTTTGCACCCTAAGACTATATAATTTTGGCACTTTGAACCTCGACTTAAAAGTTTTGACACTTCGCAATTGAAAATGCAATTCATTTGGCACATTACACCCTAATGTGCGTTTTAATAAAAAAAATTATTAGTGAAAGAGTATAATAGTTAATTTTTTAATATTTTTGGAACTTTGAAAAACGTAAATTTGGGCACCTTGCACCCTACAAATATAAAATATTGGCACTTTACATCCTACGAAAATATTGGCACCTTGCATCTTGAATTTTTGATAAATTTGGGATTTTAGCACTTTCTATCATAGAGTGTTTTGATGAAAAAATTTGGTAAAATAGCAATTTACGTTCCTTAACTTTCATTGGTCCGCAGAATCAGGACATTTAATTTTCCAGCAAGTAATTTACGTCCCTTAACTTTCATTGGTCCGCGAAATCGGTAACTTTTTAATACCCGCAATTTTAGTCCACTTGACCGCAATTTTAGTACACAACTCGCCAAAAATTCCATAATTGCCAATTGGACAATTAATTTGGGGATTTGAATTAATATTGATGTTATTAAATAGTTGTAGACAGTTTGTTAAGTGAGTGATTGTTTTGTCAAGTGAAATTTATGTCACGTAGCCAAAATGTGTCAATTATGACTTATTTTGCATAGTTCTCTATAAATAAAAATCTACCTAAGCCGAACATAATGGATGTAAAGTTATAGGACGTCCGAAAAATTTATTGGACTGAATGCGGTCAAGTGGACTAAAATTGCGGGTATAGAAAAGTTATAGGACGTATTTTGTTTGTCGAAAAATTAAGTGTCATGATTCCGCGAACTAGTGACAGTTAAGGAACGTAAATTGCTTGCTGAAAAATTAAGTATTCTTATTCTGCGAACCAGTGAAAGTTAAGGGACGTAAACTGCTTGCTAGAAAATTAAGTGTCCTGAAGGGACGTAAATTGCTTGCTGAAAAATTAAATACTCTGATTTTACAAATGAGTGAAAGTTAAGGAATATAAATTGCTATTTTATTAAATTTTTTCATCAAAACTCACTATGCTAGAAAGTGCTAAAATCCCAAATTTCCAGGGTACAAAATATCAAAAATTCAATTGTGTGACTTTAGGCTCAAAACACCTCCTTTGGAATCATTATTACAAACTTCTACATTCAAAGGACAAGATTAATTGGTAATTGGTGCAAACTGTGTAGAAATGTTAATTCTTCTTACACTTAAAAAACCGACAAATGCACCATCAGGTCTATGTTATCGTTTTCTATCACACGTTAAAGTAATAAGCATAGGCTAAACGTTTCCAGAAGAAAAGATTAGGAAATTATTTAAATACAGATTCCAAAAATCTTATTTCTTTACCGTGTCGTCTTATATTCTTTCAAAAACACGAGTAACCAACACCAACAAAAACACTCTCATTCACATTTCTAACCAATTTTTGAAATATATATGGTTTAGTGTTGCATACAATATTAGCTAAAAGAAAACCAACTTAATACCATTCGAGATTATACGAAGTTCTAAATTTCAAGAAACTCATCTTCATTATCCCGGTCGAGTTCAAAAGAGCCTGCGGATTTCTTTAATTCGGTTAGTCCAGTTATATCCTCCAGGTACTTAAGATGGTTAATGGCTTCAGGTATGAATTCCAATCCCCTCTTCCGACGTGTCTAGACACCACCTAAAACTTGGTATGTATAAGTAAATTATGGTACATATAATTTATGGGAGAGCAGAATATGAGTGAAATGCAAAAACGCCCCTTTTGCTTATTTCTTATTCACAAAGCCCCCCTCCCAAGTCGAAATGACATTATATCCCCACCAAAGAATGCAAAAACACCCTTCTTAAACTAAACAATTATCAATAACTCCCTTGTTTACTCATGTTCACTTATAAATTGACAAAAACCTCCCTGTGATTTATAAATGACTTTTTTTGCTACTAAAAAAGATATATGGGTTTTTTCGCTAATAAAAATATCAAAGGGAGTTTTGATAGTTAGGCATAACACGAAGGCCGGTGTTTTTGCATTTAGCTCGGGTGAATATATAGGATGAGCATGCACGAAATTGGTAGAAGAACAAAACTGTGATAGCCAAATAAAAAACCAATAATTGACGAGACATTAGAGTGAAAACATCTCACTATGGAACCGCATGCAGCGTTTGAGAAAACTGAGAGAGGAAGCCTCGATTTGACGAAGCAAAATACCAAGTGGTTGACGTTTAGAGCTGCTATAGCTTCGATTGAGTTTGCAAATTAGGCGATCACGATCCCGACCTCAACTTGGCATACGGATGAAGTGGAGCTTCATTTCCGACCCAATTTACGGGAATTTACTTGCATAACTTTGCATTGTAACCTGAATTAACAATTAAACATAAATCACAGATGTCCGGAAACTAACAGTACAAGTCACAGAATCACGTCATGAAAATCAAAAAGTGGGTTAGCTTCATTAGATACTGGTTAATTTAGTAAAACAAAATCCATAGGTCTAATAATCAGTGTCATTACCCCACATATAGTTATAAAAAATAAAAAGAATCATTCCAAGTATATGGATCACCACATTCAAATAACTGGAACTACAAATAATTAAAACTTGGATTTTGTAGAACATATACAAGCATTAATTGATTAAGCCAAGGAACAGACAAATTTTGGCACCAAATTAAATTAATTAAATCAGAAAAGTTAACAGTATCACATAGTAGACAAAAATGGACCCACATTCACCTACAGTGAGGAAAATCCGTGCCTACCCGGTGGACCCCGTGGATTTAATCCATCGGGGAGCTAGATGAATGCCATGTGTAAGACATTCAACCCCAATGGATTAAATCCACTCGGGTAGGATAAAAGCAAACCATAAAGAGATGGCCCGTAAAGAAGAGCAAACCATGCCAAAATGGTTTAAAATGGAAACTGGGATGCCATATATGTAGTTCATACTACACAGAAAGGTTCCTTTGCACTTTTTCAGTGGGCACATCAATAATGGGAACAAAACAGTAATGGCAATCAAAGAAAAAAACATTGAATTTTAAGTATATAAGTTATCAACAAATGTCTCTTGATTATATAAGTTATATTTGATTCTCCAATGTTCTATATATAATTCTTAAAGATGATACTTGATATGTGATGATATGCTGATTCTAGGCAATAAATCAACTTTATTGCCCCATGTCTATATATTTTGCTGAATTTAAGGAATAGTTATAAATGAGTACAATTTATCAAGTTAATATCAATATAGGAAATCAACCAAATTAAACTAATTGGCTTCATCTAACAGTATTAACAACTAATATCTTACACATATTGCAAACTCTGAGTTAACCTTTATCGCAAATCTGATCAGAAACATTACTTAATCTAAGGTATTCAAAGCTGAAAATTAACTAAACAAAGGATGAATTCGCAGGTGGTCGGAAAAACATAGTAAATCATAACTAAACAGGAAAAATCAGCCACTTAATCATTGAAAAATACTATTTGATCAAAAGCGAAACAAAAATAAGAAAATGGGAAAGAATATTGAACTGAATGCAATAACAGTTCATACTTCAAACCCAAACCAAACATCCAATATAAAACCCAAGAAAATTAAAGCAAAGAAGAACTACATATATGGGCCATCTCACACGTGCACCACAGGGCACAGAGAAAAAAAATTAAACTTGAAAATGGCAATATACTAATTCAAGTTTATCATATTAAAAAACATAACTTCAAATCCATATCTAGAACACTTCAGTCATTAAATGAATCTAGTGCAGTCCATACTTAAAGCATTGCTCCCAAGAAGCTGTCAAAACACCTGAAGGTCCTGAACACATATCCATGTACAACTTAATCCATAAATCAGACTTCAAACAAATTAAACAATTAATATGCTAATATCATGAATCTTACTTAGCTAAAAAAAAAAAAAAAAAACTCACAAATATATATACCAGAAAATGCAATATTTGTTAATCAATCAACTGTGTCATTCTCATTCAGTACTTAATTATTACTTGAAGTGAATTGGAAACTCACCAACAGATGAAGAAGCTTCAGGTTTTTTAAGTGAAGGACTTGATGGAGTTCGTTTTAATTTGTTTGTAGAAGGAGAAAATGATGAGGTAAGAAGACACCTATGACTTTACGCTAGGAAGAAATAGCTATGTCAATGGCTTGATGAAGAACCTATAACTTTTTAAACGTGACAAGGCTTCTCGGGGTTACAACGCAAAGAGCTGTGAAGCGTTAGCTTTACGAACGCAAGCGCTTGTATAGAGTTTTTAGTATGTATTAATATTATAGCCAATCATTATAAAATTTAAAAACTACGACACAAAAACGACTAAGTGTAAAAAGTTCAAAAATATTTACTATAATTACAGATACACACTATAGTTATCGGTACACATTAATGTATTTAAGTTATTGAAAATTAATGAAAGAATCGAACATTTATATATACACCAAGCATATTTATTAGAGTAGTTTTCCAAATATGAACAACTCTAACTAGCAGAAATTGCAAAAGGTTTTTAGGCCGATGAGAATGGTGCTGCCTACCCTGTACCGGCACACCTCAACAACACCGCACCTACTTGAATTGCAAATGGTGATTGAAGAGAAAAATAAGTGATTTAAAATAACAAATTTAAGAAAAATCAGTCATATTTTAGGTAAAACATATTTATCAATAAATTTCATCAGAATTTGTTAGTTCCATAACTACATTTTTTACAAAATCATCAAGTTCGGAAAAAATCGGCTAATACCTAAATACCAGTCATTCCCCAAAATAAGGAAAATTTTACCAAATTAATCAAATCCAGCCAAGTTAGTTTTTAAAGAAATATCCAACCGTGTTTAGTTTTATATAGAACGAAAGATAGTAAATTCCACAAAATCTACCCAATTTATACAACCAAATTCTGGAAAATTAGGTAAATTAAAAATTATATAAGTTGAAATATAAAATAGATACAGAAAACATGAAACCCCTTAAAAACCAGCAGATGAATTAAAACTCAAGGGCACTAGAATTTGTGTTCCCGATTCTCATACATGACTGCAAATAAAGAAAATCTATTTAAGCCTAAATTAGCGCCGCCCACTGGCGCTATATCCCCCGATGTTTTTTGTGATTTGAATTCGACCTAGTTTCTCTGCAACTAACATTTTCGATTCCTTTAATACTTAATCTATTTTTAAAAAAATCCTTAAAATATTCGGAAGTTTTATTATGATCTCATAATTCTACCAACAAGCAACAAGTGTTCAAACAAAGGCAACACATGCCCCAAAAGCAGCGTTCGTAGATGTATGTAGAGTACTAGAGAGGGTCACTGGCGCTGAGGGACATAGACACAAAAGGATACCTTTAGCGCAATCCTTACTGCGCAATTTGTCCTGGCGTATGGCCATAGCGCCCAATACATGGTGCGCTAAGCTGCAACAGCCTAATGGGGGACGAGAGGCGAAGTGGTTTCGCATCACTCAGCACTTTAGATGATCACACACACACATGCGACCGCGGTTGATTCAAGCTAAACTATGAACACATCATCATGATAAAATGCAATTGTCGCAATTATGGTAAAATTACCTCAATAATAAGGAGGCATGCCTTGGTATGCTGGAAACCTTGGCCCTGGACCAGCTGCAGGTTGGCTCTGCTGCGATTGATATGCTGGTTGAAGCCCATAATTCCCGCTCTCTGCATAGCCCCCTGAGAACTGCACCCCAACAGTGCTAGATTGCACTATGTAACTCCCTGAGCTCTGCACCCCAACACTGCTAGATTGCATGATGTAGCCTCCGGCACCATTCAATCCACTCCCATACTCCCCTGGTCCAGCAGTACCTACAGTACCACCATACTGCGACCCAGCACTTCCATATGGACCGTATCCACCACCAAACACTGGACCAACCATGGAAGTATCATAGCCAGCATTCTGATGCACCATTCCAGGCTGCTGCGGTGGCGGCGGAGGCACATTCCGGACAGGTGCGGTGTTGTTGAAGTGTGCCGGTACAGTGTAGGCAGCACCATTCTCTTCGGCCTTGCGTTTCATGATGAGATTACGAGAATTGAGTTTTAATGGAGATTTTGATGCTGAAAATTCCTAGGTGAGAAATGACATTGATCCTACTAGTCTTCTAGTACTCTACATACATCTACCAGCGCTGCTTTTGGGGCATGTGTTGCTTTGTTGAAACACTTGTTTGCTTTGTAGAAACAGTTGTTGCTGTTTTTGGGGCATGTGTTGCTTTGTTGAAACACTTGTTTGCTTTGTAGAAACACTTGTTGCTTGTTGGTAGAATTAAGAGATCAAAATAAAACTTCCAAATATTTTAAGGATTTTTTTTTTTTTTTAAGTAGATTAAGTATTAAAGGAATCGGAAATGTTAGTTGCAGATAAACTAGGGGGAATTCGATCACAAAAAACATCGGGGGATATGGGTAACGGGAACAATGATCTTTCAGTTTCAAGTTTTTTCTAGTTTTGCAATATTTGCAGGTATAGTTTCCGAGTCTCGGGATATTCTTTATAATCCATTTAGGTCATTTCAACAACATATGACAATGGCCATTCAAGGGAAGGTGAACGGCTTGAGATCATATACACGTCATTGAGAGAATCACTTTCAAAAATATTGAATGACCAGTTAGTAAAATCAAGAATATAAGTTGCTTCTTTGAAAATAGAAAGATTGTATACAATTGAAAGTCAATATTTGATATCGCCGTCATCTTTTAAATGAAAATGGTAATATGTGAACGTGATTGTTATCTCCTTCCTTGCAAATCAATTTTTACATATTTTTTTACTATAAATTTCGTCGTTAAAAAATACATTATAAAAGAAGTATATTATTTTTTAAAAATAATAACTATTTATATTTATCAAATGTTAAGGAATGGAAATCTACAAAATCAATCCATCTTTATATCTTCTTAAATAATTATATCTTCTTAATAAAACAAACAAACAAAAAAAGCTAATAAACTCAATCCAACTTTTAAGTTGAAGATAAAATACAAAATAAAAAACTAAACAAAAAATATAATAAATAGAAAATGCAAGATATAAGCGGAGAAGTACTAGAAGAGAAATTATTTAAGTCCAATTAGTATGAAATAAAACTCAAATATATGTAGTGTATGTTATTTAATTACTTACAAATGTATAATAAACCTACTTTAATATTCTTTACTTCGCTTCAAAAATATGCAATGCAAAATTACAACGCACAAAAAGTATCTTGCGGAAGATTTTTTTTTGCCTTGAAAATAATTGTGTTGGTCTATTTTAAAACCGCATCAAAGTTTTCGATTCCCTCTAAAAAAATCATGTTCCAATATTTTGATATACACCGATTGTAGTTTCATTATTCCAGTAAACAACCTTAACTCAATTATACATTTTATATAGTTTGTGAATTATTTATCTTTGCTAGTGTATTTTATAATGATTTTATTGTTGAATTCATATTATTAATTTCTACGTCGCGATAAAAAATATATTCCTTAAGTACTATTTACTGAAAATTTAGAAACACATATTTTTTAAAATAAAGGGATTTTAACAAGTTTACAATTTTATGTCAGTTATTTATCTCAACTTTAAAATTTTCACTAATATTTTTCATATAACACGTTTATTAATGTTATATCGCATTCAACTTAGGTCACATGTTTAAACTTAATAATAATAATAATAATAATAATAATAAAGAAACTATAGTTAGTAAGACCTCGACGATGGCATCTATAGTTGACTGCGGTGGGGTGATGGGTACGAGGAAATTAAGAACAACATACAACTAGGGACACTCTAAAAATAAAATAGAATCGACGAACGAAATGTTGCTGACGAAAGAAATAAAATCACGATGTTTGTTCTCTTATAAGCATGTAACTGAATACAAGTGCATGGAACTCCCCACGTAACATTATTTTATCAATCTCACATGCATTTGACATGTTGGTTAAATTTGAACTCACGACTTATACAAGACGTACACCACATTTTTCACAAATTTAAATTATCAAGTTTTGATACTATATTAATAGATTGACATGTGTTCGGTTAAATACACATAAATGATCTGAGCCTAAATTACCTTAAATGTAACTCAAGTGGTAAATATTTTCAATACCTTATAACAAAACTTAATCTTGTATGAAGTGTACGTGCTTTGTCCTGATTAATTATACGTATGACATGCAATTAATTAGTTACGTCGTAGAACATTAACATGCTTAGTCGGAATAATATAGAAAATTTGGGTTGTATTTATGGATTTTACTTTGATCAATACTTGTGAAATTTTATTATACATAAGCATGTTTGGTTAGAATCATATATGAGTTATGTTTGTAGGTATTAATTATATGTTTGTATAATTAGGTGCATGGATTCATTTTGATGATTATTATACGTGGACTTTAATTGCTTATTTGCTTACATGTTACTATAATGATTTTGTTAGATTTTGTTACTGTTTTATGTCTGTTTTGTTCTGTTCTGCTTTGTTTTGTTTTGTTCTGTATGGGGCCACTGGTTGTTGTAGTTGGTGTCACACATTTTGTCTACTATTACTTTTACATAGAGGGTTCTTGTAATTTAAAAATGGATTTTTGAATCGTTTTTATAAATTGGGTTTTTTGTACTTTTCACCCCTAAAATATGAGAAATAGATATTTTATACCCCCAAAACTTAGATTTAGCACTTTGCACCCTTTTTTATTTTCAAGCAAAAATTCAAGGGCAAAATAGGTAATTCTATTGTAGATCTTTGGCACTTTGCCCCCCCCCCCCACCTCCAAATTAAATTAGCACTTAATACTCCCTAATTAAGAACAAATTAATAACTTACACCCCCGAAACACAATAAATGGACACTTTGCATCCCAAAATACAAAATTAACACCTAATTTTATTCTGGGTGCGAAATTCTCAAGTTTTGAGGGTGCAAAGTGCCAATACTATTGAATTACCTACTTTGCCTTTGAGTTTTTGCTTGAAAATAAAAAAGGGTGCAAAGTGCTGTATTTTTCATATTTCAAGGGTGTAAAGTGCTAAATCAAAGTTTCGGGGGTGCAAAGTGCAAAAAACCCTTATAAATTTTTATTTTAACCTTTATCAAGTTTTTAGGGCGATCTCTAATGACTACTGAGGAGATGCCCTAGAAAGTATATGGGGGGAAGAGGGAAAAAAAATCCATCTCTTATGACTAGGGAGGGAGAAGGTATACGGACTAAAGAGACCCTGGAGGGAGGGGGAGGGGGAGCTTTTCCCATCAAGCCCCCTCCCTCACATGCTATTTTTTTTTTTTTTGAATTTATTTTATTTTATTTGGTTCTTTTTTTATCTTTATTTATTCCTAAAATTTGTATATTATTTGGAGATAATTAATTTTAATTATAAAAATATAATTTTCATTTCATTAAATTAACACTATTATTTTAATATTGATTTTTTTAATAATTTTGGGGTTGTATTTATTTATCACCCAAAAATAATTTTTTCTAAAAAATTAAAATAATACGATACAATCATGAAATCATGTTCGACTAAAACATAGACCTTAATTTTGACATTGCGTGTCCCGCACATGTTCGGCTAAGTCCATTAGTAATAGTAATAATAATAATAATAATTAATGTTAATTTTAAATTTATTTTTGTTGTAGTAATAGTAATAATAAAAATAATAATAATAATGGAGAAAAATAAAATTCATTATTAAATTAGTTGAATAGAGTGAGTCATTAGAGATGACTAAAAAACTAGGAAGAGGGGGAGAGGGAGGGAGAGGGAGAGGGAGAGACGGTGTCATTAGAGATTCTATTATTTGTTCAAGTTTTATTTCTGAAAATGGCATGGGCCGTTACAACTGTTGACTGAGGTGGGGCGTTGGGTATGAGGAAATTAAATCACGTTTTTTGTTCTCTTTTTGAAATAAGTGCAGGGACTCGCGCTTTGATTTGCTTGTGTTCAGTCTCATTTTGTGATTACCCTAATTAAATTCCCTTAGCATTCATTTGGATGGATGGATTTGGGTTGGGTGAATTTGAAATTCCTTGTCAAATTCATCATGCTATTAGGATGCAAAATTAAATTTATTCATTTGAAATCCTGAATTTTAGTCCAATGGACTTCAGGTTAATTTTAAGTGGATTTGAAATTCCTCCTAAAACTAACCATTTGAAATCCACTTTAAAAAAAATCCACATTGTATACTTTCAAAAATTGCAATTTGATCTCAGAATTTCAAAAAACCTAGAATTGCAATCCAGTTCATAATTTTCAAAAAATTAAAATTTGCAATTCGGCTACTATTTTTAGAAATTCGAATTGCACTTTTGGTCCCTCAATTTTTGGAAATTGCAATTTTGACCCCAGATTTTCGAAAAACCCAGAATGACAATTCAGTCAAGAATTTTCATAAATTAAAATTTTTAATTCGGACCCTGATTTTCAGGAATTGAATTTGCACATTTGGTCCCTCAATTTTTGGATATTGCAATTTTGACCCAAGATTTTTGAAAAATCAATAATTGCAATTTAGTCCAGTATTTTAAGAAAGGAAAATTCTTGTCCAAGCCTGGCTTGGCCAAACCCATCCAACCACGAAGCAAGTGTATTGCACTTGCTTTGTGATTTATCACTTTCCTGGAAGTTACATCCAATCCCAAAGCAAGTGTATTACACTTGCCATGTAATTAGTTTGGGTTCGGCCAAACCCGGTCTGGGTAAGAATTTCCCTTTAAGAAAATAAAAGGTTTCAATTCGGCCCCTGATTTTCAGAAATTCAAATTTGCAACTTTGGTCCCTCAATTTTTGGAAATTACAATTTGACCCCATATTTTTGAAAAACCAAGAATTGCTATTCAGTTAATTTCGGAAGATTAAATTTTCAATTCGGCCCCTGATTTTCAGAAATCAAAATTTTCACTTTTGGTCCCTTAATTTTCAGAAATTGCAATTTGACCCCTTATTTTCAAAAAAATCAGAACTGCAATTCAGTCCATAATTTTCAGAAGATTAAAATTTTTAATTCGGCACCTGATTTTTAAAAATCCAAATTTGCACTTTTGGTCCCTTAATTTTCAAAAATTGCCATTTGACCCCAGATTTTCGAAAAATCCAAAGTTCCAATTCAGTCTAGAATTTTCTGAAAATTAATATTTTAAATTCGGCCTCAGATTTTCTGAAATCCGAATTTGCACTTTTTGGTCCCTCAATTTTCAAAAATTATAATTTTGCCCCAAATCAATTTATGCGATTTTATCCCGAAATCAACAACAAGAATTAACTCATAGAGCAAATTATAAGGCATGATTGGGAATTTCAAATAAGACAAATAATAAATACCAAACAGTGGATTTTAAAAGAATGGATTTGAAATCCTTTGTAAAAAAATTTATCCAAACAAGAGATTGCAGATGAATGGATTTCAAATCATTGGAATTTCAAATCCCTTCATTTGAAATCTCTCTTCATTTCAAATCCATCCATCCAAATGGGCCCGTAAGTTCAGTAATGACGCGTTTCCCCCAATCTCTATTGATTCCCCTTTTACCCCTTGATCACCATTTAAGTTTCAAACTTGCCCCTTCCATTGTACGAGTTGTGTTATTTCATGTATGAACTTATGACTTGTACAAGACTTACGCAACTTTTTGGTAAATTTGAATTACCAAGTTTTGATATTACATATTTAAGTTCTTCTGGTTTCAGCTAAGTCCACCTAAAAAGTTTGAATTCAAATCACCTTAAAATTTTGCTCAAGGGGTAAAAATGTCCAATACTATATAACGAACTTTAATCTTGATTTTCAATATATATGGGTTGTTTTTTGGCATTTTGCACCCTGAAAATATAGGATTTTTGCACTTTGAACCTCGACTTAAAAGTTTTTGGCACTTCGCACCTTGGAAATACAATTTATTTGGCACTTTAATTACACCTTAGCGTGCGTTCCAATAAAAAAAAATTAGTGAAAGGGTATAATAGTCAATTTTTTAATATTTTTGGCACATTGAAAAACGTAGATTTTGACACTTTGCACCATACAAATATAAAGTATTGGCACTTTACATCTTACGAAATTAAATTTTTTAGCACATTCCATCCCGATTAAAAAAATTTGGTACTTTGCAACTTAAAAATATATTTTTGGGCATTTTGCACCCTAATATTTTCCTTTATAAAAAGTTCATGAATATTGTCTGTGAAAAGATAAAATTTTCATGTTCAATGCACAACAGCCTAACGTAGGAAACACATTTTGTATTTCAAGTTCAATCACAAAAATAATCATTCTTTTTCTTTTGCAAATTATATGTACATCTTGTCTTTAAATAGACACCGATTTGCATCAATTGTGATATTCAATACAAAATAATATAATAGTTAGAAGTCCTTTTTCTTTTTTCAAACAATTTCTACACGACATACTCTTAAGAATAGGAATTACAAAAAAAGAAAAAAAAGTTCTTACCTTATTAAGAATAGCTTAGTAATTTGATTAAAATAAAAAATGTACAAAAATTTTAAGTAGGGATGAAAAGTTTAAAAAAATTATATTTTCAGGGTATAAAGTACCAAAATATATATTTTCAAGATGTATAGTGTCAAAATCTATATTTTTATGGTGCAAAGTGCGAAAAAATTAAAAATAATTATTCTACCCTTCTTGCAACTAAAATTTTTCATCAAAACACACGCTATGATGCAAAAATTCATTTGTGGGACTTTAGGCTCAAAACACATAACCTTTGGAATCATTATTACAAACTTCGATTTTTCTACAGTGCGGCCCCTTTAGTTACGGCCGCACGTGCGGCCCTCATCATGAGCCGTTAGATCGGCTTCCATCCATATCAGCCGTTGGATGTGTAACTAAAGGATTTATATTTAATTTATGTTTATTTCTAATTAAAAATGCAATTTACTATTAGACCCTTTTAGTTAGTTTGTCTAAAAAAAAAAAGAAAAAACCGACAGTAAATAGAAAAGACCCTTTTGCCCCCCATTAAATTTTATGTTGTAAGAAGACGTTTATACCCCCCACTTAAAAACCGAAATTAACAATTAATTTGCTACTTAATTCCTTCTCTTTCCTAATCTTTCAAAACTAACATATAAATTCCTTTTATTCCATAATCATTCAAACTTAATTGATTATTTCTTGTTATTACTTCTCCACCATTTTTACACCATCTAATCCTTCAATAATCTCACCACCATTTTTGCACCTAAAATCAATCATCTCCAAAATTGCTTTACAAAATTCGAATTATAAAAATCATGAAATTCTCAATTACTTTTGAATCAACGAAATCAATATCTCAAATCAATAAATTTGATGTATATTATCCTTAATCCCCTTTTGTTTATTTATTTCTATTCGGTCGGTTAAGTCCGAATTTCTTAGATAATAGTTTAAATTTCGGTCGATCCTATTAGTTAAGAGATCCGTATTCGACAATAAATAAATAAAATTATATGTATGCATAATGTTTTATAAAAATAAGTTACATGATAATATTTTACCATCAATAAATTTTTTTAATAAAATAGTAGTTAATAATTTGTTCATAAATAATATTTTCGAATATTTTCATCTAAATAAATATGAATATTAATTACTAGAAAGTTCATAAATTCATTCTTACGAATATTTTGCATCCAGGTGAACAGTTCTTATAACTCAACATGTTAGCTAAATTTAATACAATCGTAAAGTTAACAAATTTATTTTTGGAAAAAAAAATGTTAATTTTCACTTTGGTAGCGACGATTTATAGGATATATGATCTATTGGAATTAAGAAATTTAGCTCCGAGCAAAATTTGAATTCGATCTGATATAAACGCAGGTGTATCTGTATAGAATTTAATCCGATCCAAATTCAATCCATTGACAGCCCGTAGGATTATCAAGGCCCAAAATATGGACTATTAATAGGGCCTAAATCTTTCCAATATCTAGAAGATTGGGCTTTAAAATAATTTTTAGAGACCGAGATGCGTCATCTCCGGATTAATGGGCTAGGTGAACGTGACAAGCCCATATTTAGGGCTTCAAATAGATTGGGCCTATTTGTTTATTATTTAGGATAATTGTTCGGGAAAAAGGCAGAGATTCGTGAAATATTTTCGATCTGCATTATATGATTTGTTTGAATTTGAAAAAATAGTTGAAAATTAAGTAGAAATTTATATCAAATCAAGCTTGTTGTGTAACATAAATTGGGTATAAGATATATTAATTTATATCTAATTAAAGTAGATTTAATACATATATTTTTTCAGAGATAACAAAATTATGCGTTAATAAGAATCAACATTTTCTTTTGGAAAAATATAATGTATGAGTATGTAATCGATAAAAAAAACTCATTTTCAATTAGGTTATGAGATCAACGTCAACAAAAAATATTTGTTCCCTAAATATATTTGAACAACTAAAGGAAATAATTTATTAAGAAAAATATATAATGAGATATTTTAATCAGGGTTAATAAGAATATCACAAAATAAAAAAAATTAGGTATAAAATGGCAAAAAATTAAATGCTCTCCAAAAGAGTCGAACTCAAAACAAATACATTAACACAAATTGCCTTAACCAGCGCACTACTGTTGATTTTATTTATTAAAGATACGTTTGCTATTTATATAACTATATTTGTACCCTAAGCCCTAAACCCTAAACCCTGATCCCTAAACCCTAAACCCTTTCATTAGTTAATCTATACAGTGTTTGGATGATAAGTTTATAACTGAAATGTGATTTGATATTTTTAAAGAATATGAACGAGAGTTAGCAATGAAATGACATAACGCACCCTCAAAAGTAGGTCAATCAAATCAGACTCTTGACTTATTCACATAAAAATTTGAAGTTTGATTTTTTGTAAAACAATTTAAATATATGGTTCTTGTAAGGAAAAAAATCTTATTCATACAATTTTTTATCTTCACATGATTTTGAACAAAAAATGCTAGAAACACTAAAATAGAAAGTCATAGTAACCTCTCGGTGAATCGTTAGTTGGTGAAATTTGATGATTTTGTTTTAAAATTCCTCGAAAATGAGGTCAGCACTACTTATAATTGAATTTTGCATTGTAAAAATCAACATTTTCTTTTGGAAAAATATAATGTATGAGTATGTAATCGATAAAAAAAAACTCATTTTCAATTAGGTTATGAGATCTACGTCAACAAAAAATATTTGTTCCCTAAATATATTTGAACAACTAAAGGAAATAATTTATTAAGAAAAATATATAATGAGATATTTTAATCAGGGTTAATAAGAATATGACAAAATAAAAAAATTAGGTATAAAATATCAAAAAATAAAATGCTCTCCAAAAGAGTCGAACTCGGACCAAATAGATGAACACAAATTGCCTTTACCAGCACACTGTTGATTTTACTTATTAAAGATACGTTTGCGTATTTATATAACTTTATTTGTACCCTAAACCCTAAACCCTAAACCCTAAACCCTAAACTCGATTTCTCATGCACCTTCCTTTCATTAGTTAATCTATATAGTTTTTGGATGATAAGTTTATAACTGAAATGTGATTTGATATTTTTAAAGAATATGAACGAGAGTTAGCAATGAAATGACATAACGCACCCTCAAAAGTAGGTCAATCAAATCAGACTCTTGTCTTAT
Source organism: Penstemon barbatus (assembly GCA_003313485.2). NCBI lineage: Eukaryota > Viridiplantae > Streptophyta > Magnoliopsida > Lamiales > Plantaginaceae > Penstemon > Penstemon barbatus. The sequence continues at coordinate 70,582,850 of CM064883.1, forward strand.
TCACATAAAAATTTGAAGTTTGATTTTTCGTAAAACAATTTAAATATATGGTTCTTGTAAGGAAAAAAATCTTTTTCATACAATTTTTTATCTTCACTTGATTTTGAACAAAAAATGCTAGAAACGGAGAACCGAAAGTCATAGTAACCCCTCTGTGAATCGTTAGTCGGTGAAATTTGATGATTTTGTTTTAAAATTGCTCGAAAATGAGAATCGAGACTTTATATATATTACCAAAAAGGTACCCTCTCAAGTCATATAACAAAAGCACCCTTTGTAACTAAAATATTTTTAAATAACCCCCTGCTAACTTTAATAATTCACAAAAAAACACCATGCTAAATTTAATAATTGACAAATAACACCTTTATAAGTTACACATTTGACAAAACACAACATATTTCCTATAAAAATTGACAATCACACCCGATTACTTTAATAATTAACAAAACACACCCTGCTAACTTTAAAAGTTGACCAAACACGCCCTGTATTCTGTAAGAATTGACAAACCTTCCTTGTTAACTTTAATAATTGACAAAATACACCCTGGTAACTTTTAAAAATTTACAAAAACCACCCTGTTTGTCCAGGGATATAGACAATGACACCCTATTAACTTTAATAATTAACAAAACACACCCTGCTAACTTAAAAAATTGACAATCACATCTTGATACCTTTAATAATTGACAAAATACACCCGGGTAAACATTAAAAATTGACTAAACCAAAATAAATTTCAAAATAACATGTTCCACCATAATATAGCATCACAAAATCCAAAAATCAATAAAAGTAATTATGAAAACAGTACATTCTTCAGTCCTACTCATTCGATTGCAATCTTCGACTAACTCTCACTGCACCTATCTTTTTACATGTCTTCCTGTAATGCCCTTTCTCTCCACAAATTGTGCAAACCTTTTTCAAAATGATTGCGGTTGCCATTGTACTCTCCCGTTGTGGTGATTGCGGCTGTGTTGGTGGTTCTGGAGTTGATGCTCGGGGCTCTGTCAATTGCAATCCATTCCCTCTCTCTTCACTTGCTTTTCTCCTATTACAAGTCTTCTCAAAATGACCTCCCAACCCACATTGTTTGCATGTCCTTTGTACTTTGGTGGTTTGTATTCCCATTGTACCCTCCCGTTGTGGTGATTGCGGCTGTGTTGCTGGTTCTAGAGTTGATGCTCGGGGCTCTGTCAATTGCAATCCAATCCCTCTCTCTTCACATGTTTTTCTCCTATTACAAGTCTTCTCAAAATGACCTCTCAATCCACACTGTTTGCATGTCCTTTGTACTTTAAAACATACACATATAGAATAAAAGTTTATTGACAAAAAATTAACCGAAAAATTACAAATGATTTTAAGTATTAATTAACTACCTAATTTCAAAATATTGTCACAGTTAATAACAAATTTAACATATATCACAACAAAGGAGCACCAACGAAAAAAAATCATTATTGTTAATAACAAATTTAATACTTGTAAAATCAACTAAGCACTAAAAAAAAGATAAATTGAAGAAGATATAGATTTTGTAACTTCAAATTAATCTACAGGCACGAATGATAAAAAGATGATGATATGTACAAGTAGAGTTATAGCAACACTATAACGAAAATACTCCATCTTCATAGTTAAGATTTTGATGTTATTGAACAAAATAGTATAATCTTGTACTGATTTATATAATTTGATACAGGGAATTGCAAAATAATTAATGTCTTAACAGCCGAGTTCCATTCATTATGATATAAATCTTAGAAAACGACAACTAAATTTCGTGCAAAAACAACATAAAAACAACAACAAACTCGAGGTTGATAGAATCCGGGCGTAAATTGTTAAGCTCGAAATTAAGAGAACAACATGGTCAATCATAAACCACTATAAATCTCTATTGAAATGTACTATAAAGCTCAATTCAAATTAACGCAAAACTCAATTGTTATGATAAATTGTACATAAAATCGAATTAAATTTCTAAGGTATTAAAAAATTCTCTAAATAGTATAGTTAATCAAAATTAAGCGAACAATATAATCACACATTAAAAAATGGAATTTGATTGAGGTTTAATGTAAAATTCGATTGAATTTTACGTAAATTAGTTCACATAATAAAAATAATCATTGCCAAATTAATTACCTGTGGATTCATCACCATCAACTTCATTATCCGGGATTGTAGAATTTCCCACCATGTTTCGATTTGTGGAGATTGTGATGAAGAGGTTGATTAGGTTTGAGGAGATAGTGATGAAGAGATTGATTTTGAACGAACTCTAAAGAAAATTCTTAATCGAATTTTGAATTTTAATTACTGTTGTTAATCGTGAAAATGGGTTTTTGAAATTTGGATTCATATTCATGGAATTTCGAATTTGTTGGTGTTTTAATCGTGGAAGATAAAATTTAGTTTTACCCTAATTGTGTTTTTAAATGATGGAAATAAATCTGTAACTAAATTTAGGTTTATTATGTAAAAGGGTATAAGTGTCTTTGTGTAATTAAGTTTTAAGTATTTTAAATTTAAGTTAATTAAAAAGGATATAATGGACAAATATACACGGTTAGTTACCGCGCCACGTGGCGCGATTTAAGGATGGGGCCGCATGTGCGGCTAGTTACCGAGGGCCGCACCCTAGTCGCCCCGTACAAACTTTTACATTCAAAGTACAAAATTAATTGGTAATTGGTGCAAACTGTGTAGAAATGTTAACTCTTCTCACACTTGCATCATTACATGATTAATGAATAAGTTAATAATTAAAAAGAAAACCGGCAAATGCACACAAGCAGGCAATCGAACCCGGGTCTACACCGTTGGCAAAGTACTATTCTACCACTACACCACTGAACATTATTATTGTTCTCAATCACACATAATTTTAAATAAAAATGTATGGGCTAAATGTTTCCAGAAGAAGAGATTAGGAAATTATTTAAATACAGATTCCAACAGTTTCTTTCAAAAACACAATTAACCAACAACATTAAAACACTCATTCACATTTCTAACCAATTTTGAAATATATATGGTTTAGTGATCCAATAATTTTTTTCAAAAACACAATTAACCAACAACAATAAAACACTGATTCACATTTCTTACCAATTTTTGAAATATATATCGTTTAGTGTTGCATACAATTAGCTTATAGAAAACCAACTTAATACCATTCGAGATTATTCGAAATTCTAAATTTCAAGAAACTCATCTTCATTATCCCGGTCGAGTTCGAAAGAGCCTGCGGATTTCTTTAATTTGGTTAGTCCAGTTATATCCTCCAGGTACTTAAGATGGTTAATGGCTTCAGGTGTGAATTCCAATCCCCTCTTCCGATGTGTTTAGACACCACCTAGAACAACATGAAATTAATTAACATTAATCCTTTTATAATTTTTACTTGGTATATATATATAAGTAAAATCTTGGTACATATAAATTATGGGAGAGCAGAATATGAGTGAAATGCAAAAACACCCCCTATGCTTATTTCTTATTCACAAAAACCCCTCTCCCAAGTCGAAATGGCAATTATACTCCCATTAAATATGCAAAAACACCCTTCTTAACCTAAACAATTATCAATAACCCCCTTGTTTACTCATGTTCACTTATAAATTGACAAAAACCTCCTTGTGATTTATAAATTATTTTTTTTGCTAATAAAAAAAATACATGGATTTTTTGCTAATTAAAATAACACAGGGGGTTTTGGTAGTTAGGCATAACACAAAGGGTGTTTTTGCATTTAGCTCGGTAGAATATATAGGATGAGCATGCACGAAATTGGTAGAAGAACAAAACTGCGATAGCCAAATAAAAAACCAATAATTGACGAGACATTAGAGTGGAAACATCTCACAATGAAACCGCAAGCAGCATTTGAGAAAACTGAGAGAGGGAGCCTCGAACTTGACGAGGCAAAATACCAAGTGGTTGCTCAGAGCTGCTATAGCTTCGAATGAGTTTGCAAATTAGGCGATCACGGTCATGATCATGATTACGATCACGACCTCAACTTGGCATACGGATGAAGTGGGGCTTCATTTCCGACCCAATTTACGGGAAATTTACTTGCAGAACTTTGCATTGTAGCCTGAATTAACAGTTAAACATAAATCACAGATGTCCGGAAAGTAACAGTAACAAGTCACAGTATCACGTCATGAAAATCAAAAAGTGGGTTAGCTTCATTAGATACTTGTTACTTTAGTAAAACAAAATTCATAGGTCTAATAATCAGTGTAATTACCTCACATATAGTTATAGAAAATAAAAAGATCATTCCAAGTATATGGATCATCACTTGCAAATAACTGGAACTACAATAATTAAAACTTGGATTTTGTAGAACATATACAAGCGTTAATTGATTAAGCCAAGGAACAGACAAATTTTGGCACGCAAAGTAGATGAATTAAATCAGAAAAGTTAACAGTATCACAGAAGTAGACAAAAATGGACCCACATTCACCTACAGTGAGGAAAATTCGTGCCTACCAGGTGGATTTAATCCATCGGGGAGCTGGATGAATGCCATGTGTAAGAAATCCAACCCCAATGGATTAAATCCACTCGGGTAGGATACAAGGAACCCAGATTTGAGGAATTTCTTTCCTTTCTAATGAGTATCTGTTTTGTAGGACAGCTTTAATTAATTTATACTGGATAATGTTACTTTTGAATGTTATTAACTGGACACTGATTTCACGTTTCAGTTTACTGAATGTTCACAACAAGGATTACTCTTTCAACATATAAACCAATTGGGTCAGATTTTAGAACTAGTATAAATGAATCTAAACCACGGAGCAAATAGGAGAAAAGACAAGAAAATTTTAACTGAACAGATATATATTTCAAGCCAATTGGGCCAGAATTTGGAACTAGTTACTATAAAACGATCTCAAGCATCGTTGTTATTGGCGTAGGGTGAAGCGAGCCGACAAACTTCGCTTGGCTACGAGGGGAGGTGAGGCGCATAGGTTTTTTAGGGTTGAGCAAATAATTACCAATAACCAAATCAAAAGTAACAATTTCAAATAAACCCTAAAATGAACAAATAACATAGTTGTGAGAGGCATAAGGCGAGGCAAGATGACAAGATTTTGCCTAGGGGAGACAGAAAGCGAAGGCTTTTTGGAGATAAAGCGCTTGTGAATAAATGTATTAGTACTAATATGTAGTTAGATAAAATGTATATTAATATATTTAAATAAATAATATGTTAAATAAAAAGTAATGAATTACAGAGAAAGAAACGGGGTGCTTCTAGACCTAATTCAGCTGCAACTCTCACGGCCGATGATGGTGCAGCGGACGCCGAGTGCGAGAGTGAGGGGCGGGCTGCAGCAGGGTTTCTAAAGAGAAAGAGTTGGGCAGAATTGGTAATTTTAAGTTTGGAAAGTCAATTTTTTTTAATGACACCCAAAAGGCGCCACCTTGCTCCGCCTCAAGGCCCCTTCAAAGCAACCAAGGCAACACCTTGGTGATGCCTTCAAAGCAAACCGGAGCCAGGCACGGCGATGAGGTCTGGCATCGCATTGTCTGGCGCAAAGGTGTGCGCTATGCTCACCTTTGACAACTATGGAAAATAAGTTAAAAAATTTTCACAATTTCTCTCTCGTTGTTTTCAAGGATTATAAGGCTTGACTTTTAGTTAAAAGGTTTTTTTTTAAGTTTTTTTTTTTTTGGTTCAAAACTCAGATTTTTGGGTTCAGAAAAGCGACCTCTTAGGGCGGCATAAGGGTTTACCTCGCCTGGCGCAAAGGCTAGCGCCTTAAGAGCTTTTAACAACCTCAAGGAATTAACTTGACAAGGAAAATGGACTACACAGATTTATTCATTATCACCTAAACTATACTTCTATATTTAAGAATTGGTAAATTAAGTCCAATGCTGATTACTATATGTGTACCAAATATAATGCACGATTAATAGGATACCCAGACAAAGAAAAGAATTCACATAATTGAACCTATAAAGGTTACTTGCACAAATACCAATAAAGGAGGATTTTTTTCTAAAGAACCTAGGAAAGTCAGTAAATAAAACAATAAAGTCAAACATGATTTTAAACCTAGTATTTGAGGTAATATATACCCCCCTTTATGGTAAAGCCAATATACAATATCAACTGTGTAATTTAGGGCGCGAACCCCTCCAACCAAGAAACAAGTGAAATACACTTGTTCTGCTATTGGTTGAGTGTTATCAAATTCCAGAGCAATTCCAAAGCAAGTGTACAACACTTGCGATTTGAATGTGTTGGGTTCGGCCATACCCAGTTTGGGCAAGAATTGCCCATAATTTAATACTTTATACAGATTACTCCAATCCATGTGCAGGTTTAGTGGAGAGAATATGTCTCACTGCATACTAAATAAAGAAAACGCTATCAACCTAAGACAAGCAAAAAATGTAACAAATCTTCAAAAATTGCTCTCTCTACATTTTAGGACTTCATGGGTTGAGTGGGACCAGAAAGGCAAAGCTTTTTGCAACAGAAATCCCCAACTCGGACACAACACACACACACACGGAATCGAGTCGAAGTAATTTCTACTTCCACTATATATTTTTGTAGAAATGTACTTTCTTGAGCAGGGAAGAATGCAAATAACATAATTAAGTCATTTGTCCGGTCACCTATTCAAATGATATGATACGACCCAGAGATGGCCCATAAAGAAGAGCAAACCATGCCAAAATGGTTTAAAATGGAAACTGGGATGCCAAGCTGCAATTACAGCAGGATAAAAGCTCACACGTGCACCACAGGGCAGAAATGGGAATATACTAAATTCAAGTTTATCATATTAAAAAACAAAACTTCAAATCCATATCTAGAACACTTCAGTCATTAATTTATAACACAATCTAGCAATTATGTAACAAAACCACAACTCATAGGAGCAAAAAGAGTAGACTGAAGCAGCCAAGGATCTAGAGCAGTCCATACTTAAAGCATTGCTCCCAAGAAGCTGTCAAAACACCTGAAGGTCCTGAACACATATCCATGTACAACTTAATCCATAAATCAGACTTCAACAAATTAAACAATTAATATGCTAATATCATGAATCTTACTAAGCAAAAAAAATTCTCACAAATATACAAGAAAATGCAGTATTTGTGAATCAATCAACTGTGTCTTTCTCATTCAGTACTTAATTATTACTTGAAGTGAACTGACAATTAACCAACAGATGAAGAAGCTTCAGGTTTTTTAAGTGAAGGACTTGATGAAGTTCGTTTTAATTTGTTTGTAGGAGAAAATGATAAGGTAAGAAGACACCTATGACTTTAAGCTAGGAAGAAATACCTATGTCAATGGCTTGATGAAGAACCCATGAATTTTTAAGTGAGGCAAAGCTGTCACTAGCGAATAATGGCGCAACGTGACAAGGCTTCTCGGGGTTACAACGCAAAGAGCTGTGAAGCGTTAGCTTTACGAACGCAAGCACTTGTATAGAGTTTTTAGTATGTATTAATGTTATAATCAATCATTATAAAATTCAAAAACTACAATACAAAAAAGACTAAATGTAAAAAGTTGAAAAATATTTACTATAATTACAGATACACACTATAGTTATCGATACACATTAATGTATTCAAGTTATTGAAATTAGTGAAAGAAATCGAACACTTATATATACACCAAGCATATTTATTAGAGAAGTTTTCCAAATATGAACAACTCTAACTAGCAGAAATTGCAAAAGGATTTTAGGCCGATGAGAATGGTGCTGCCTACCCTGTACCGGCACACCTCAACAACACTGCACCTACTTGAATTGCAAATGGTGATTGAAGAGAAAAATAAGTGATTTAAAATAACAAATTTAAGAAAAATCAGTCAATTTTAGGTGAAATATATTAGCCCAAATCAGTAAATTTTATCAGAATTTGTTAGTTCCAGAAAACTTCAACTAGATTTTTAACAAAATCATCAAATTCGGAAAAAATCAGCTAATTTACAACAACAATACCAAAATACCAGTCATTCCCCAAAATTTTACCAAATTAATCAAATCCAGCCAAGTTCTAGTTTTTAAATAAATATCCAACCGAGTTTAGTTTTATATAGAATGAAAGATAGTAAATTCCACAAAATCTGCCAAATATATACAACCAATCTCTGGAAAATTAGGTACATTTTAAAAATTATATAAGTTGAAATATAAAACAGATACAGAAAACATGAAACCCCTTAAAAACCAGCAGATGAGTTAAAACTCAAGGGCACTAGAATTTGTGTTCCCGATTCTCATACATGGCCGCAAAGAAAGAAAATAAATTTAAGCCTAAATTAGCGCCGCCCACTGCCAAAACCTCAGGACAAGGGCTGCTGCTGGTTAACAGGATCAGAGAAGTCCTGGTGCTGAGAGGGTCACTGGCGCTGAGGGACAAAGGCTATGGGGCATAGACACAGAAGGATACATTCTTACTGCGCAATTTGTCCTGGCGTATGGCCATAGCGCCCAATACATGGTGCGCTAAGCTGCAACAGCCTAATGGGGGACGCGAGGCGAAGTGGTTTCGCGTCACTCCGCACTCGGCACTTTAGCGCCTATAGAACGCTATTCATAACTATGAACATGGCCATTATAGATCAAGTAAATTCTATTTGTGATTCAAGTTTATTATTATGCATGACCCTACGTATTATGGGCAGAACAATTATTTACTTACTTACATAAAGAGGAGTTATTTAGTTAAATCAAGGATTGATTTCCAATCATCTCAATTTATGCTGCTTAGCCAGTGACCACGTCTCTTTTGTAAGACTTTTCGCCATTTGTCTTACACATTTGAGTCAGGTCGAGCATAAATATCATAAATGATCATGGTACGACATTACAAGACAAACTCACAAACAGATTTAGATGACCACACACACACATGCGACTGCAGTTGATTCAAGCGAAACTATGAACACATCAGCATGATAAAATGCAATTGTCGCAATTATGATAAAATTACCTCAATAATAAGGAGGCATGCCTTGGTATGCTGGAAGCCTTGGCCCTGGACCAGCTGCAGGTTGGGTCCGCTGCGATTGATATGCTGGTTGAAGCCCATAATTCCCGCTCTCTGCATAACCCCCTGAGCTCTGCATCCCAACTGCGCTAGGTGGCATTATGTAACCCCTTGAGCTCTGCACCCCAACAGTGCTAGATTGCATTATGTAACGCCCTGAGCTCTGCACCCCAACAGTGCTAGATTGCATTATGTAGCCTCCGGCACCATTCAATCCACTCCCATACTCCCCTGGTCCAGCAGAACCTACAGTACCACCATACTGCGACCCAGCACTTCCGTATGGACCGTATCCACCACCAAACACTGGACCAACCATGGAAGTATTATAGTCAGCATTCTGATGCACCATCCCAGGCTGCTGCGGTGGCGGCGGAGGCACATTTCGGACAGGTGCATAAGTCATATAACCTACAATGCCATAGTTTGGTGCCGGCATACCCTGGGAATAACCGGAATTCGCCATACCTGGTACCGTTCCACCTGGGGTGGGACCCACATTTGGCTTCTGTTTCTTGTTATCGTCGGCCAGCTTACAAACCACCTGATTCCCATCAATAATTTTCATCGGTTCATCCAAAGCCTCCTTTGCTCCATCCTCTGTTTTATATACAAAAAACGCAAAACCCCTCGCCCTACCACTCTGCTTGTCAAACCCAACCGGCCCTTCCTCAATCTCACCGTAAACCGAAAAGTAAGCCAACAACCTCTCCGCCGAAATCTCAAACGGAATATTACCAACATAAATTTTCCTGAACGACACGTCAGCAGAAGTACCTGAATTGCCAGCGGCCGCGAGCTGTGTAACCGTAATTCGTCCATCAATCTTCTTATTCGGCTCTTTGAGGGACAAAATGGCAGAATCGATGTGTTTAAACGTGACAAAACCATAGCCTTTCGGATTTCCATTGTTTTTGTCTGTAACCACGACTGTGTTGGCTTCATCGAGCTCTCCGTACACGGAAAACACTTGGCGGAGCTTCTCGGTAGTAGTTTCCCAACCCAGACCACGAACGAAGAGCTTGCGCTGAACGGGGTCGGCGTCGGCGACGGCGCGAACCGCCTCCAATACGTCGAGGTGGCGGAGGACGGCGGCGCGAAGGATGGGAAGGAGCTGTTCCTTTGTAAATGGTTCGAGAATTTTCTCAACGTCCTCCGGGTATAAAATGCAAGTGGGTGCGGTGTTGTTGAAGTGTGCCGGCACAGTGTAGGCAGCACCATTCTCATCGCCCTTGCGTTTCTTGATGAGATCCATGGATGAGATTATGAGAATTGAGTTTCTCTGAAAACCCTAGAGCAGAGAGTGAGTTTTAATGGAGATTTTGATGCTGAAAATTCCTAGGTGAGAAATGAGAATGGATCCTACTAGTCTTCTAGTACTCTACATACATCTACGAACGCTGCTTTTGGGGCATGTGTTGCCTTTGTTTGAACACTTGTTGCTTGTTGGTAGAATTATGAAATCATAATAAAACTTCCGAATATTTTTAGGATTTTCTTTTTTTTTTTTTTAAATAGATTAAGTATTAAAGGAATAGTAAATGTTAGTTGCAGAGAAACTAGGGCGAACTCGATCACAAAAAACATCGGGAATATGGGTAACGGGAACAAAGATTTTTCAGTTTCAAGTTTTTTCCCGTTTTGCAAGATTATGTGCAGATACAGCTTCTGAGTCTCGGGATCTTTTTTTATAATCCATTTAGGTCATTTCAACAACATATGACATAAATGGCCATTCAAGGGAAGGTGAACAACTTGAGATCATATACACGTCATTGACAGAGTCGCTTTCAAAAATAGTGAACAACCAGTTAGTAAGGTCAAGAATATGCGTGACTTCTTTTGATTGCTGTATTATTTGCACTCGTAGCATCAACATGAGGTTCACCAACTATCAAGCTCTTGAAAATAGAAAGATTGTATACAATTGACAGTCAATATCAATGATATCGCCGTCAACTTTTAGATGAAAATGGTAATATGTGAACATGATTGTTATCTCCTTCCTTCCAAATCAATTTTTACACGTTTTTTTATTATAAATTTCGTCGTTAAAAAATACATTATAAAAGAAGTATATAATTTTTTTAAAATAATAACTATATATATTTATCAAGTGTTAAGGAATGAAAATCTACAAAATCAATCCACCTTTATATCTTCTTAATTAAACAAACAAACAAACAAACAAACAAAAAAGGCTAATAAACTCAATCCAACTTTAAGTTTAAGATAAAATACAAAATCAAAACCTAAAGAAAAAATATAATAAATAAAAAATGAAAGATATAAACGGAGAAGTGCTAGAAGAGAAATTATTTAAGTCCAATTAGTATGAAATAAAACTCAAATATATGTAGTGTGTGTTATTTAATTACTTCCAAATGTATAATAAACCTACTTTATTCTAAAAATGCTTTTTTAATTCGCATTAAAAATATGCAATACAAAATTACATCGCACAAAAAGTATCTTGCGGAAGATTTTTCTTTTGCCTTGAAAATAATTGTGTTGGTATATTTTAAAACCGCATCGGAGTTTTCTTTTTCCTCTAAAAAAATCATGTTCCAATACTTTGATATACTCGGATTGTAGTTTCATTATTTCAGTAAGCATTACAACCTTAACTCAATTATACATTTCATATAGTTTGTAAATTATTTATCTTTGCTTGTATATTATAATGTTTTTATTGTTGAACTCATATTATTACTTTGTACGTTGTGATAAACAATATATTCCTTAGTTACTATTTACTGGAAATTTAGAAACATATATTTTTTACAATAAAGGGGTTTTAACAAGTTTACAATTTTATGTCAATTATTTATCTTAGCTTTTAAATTTTCACTAATATTTTTCATATAACAAGTTTATTAATGTTATATTGCAGTTAAGGCCTTATCTAGCCGAAGCAGGCAATAACCCCCTCATGTCTGCCTGCCTGCCTTGCCAAGTTAGTCATCTCCAACCAAACCAACAATTCAAAATATTTATTTCAATCTCAAATTTTCTCCACTCTCAACAACAACAACAACAATAATAATAATAATAATAAGGCACTCATAAAAATTGTTTACTAATAATGCAACTCACGGACTATCTTAGAATTAGGTGTTTATTAGTAATCGCACATGTTAAGTTGTTTAATTGATCTTTAAATTGTATTTTTAAATTGTTTAATTGATCTTTAAATTGTATTTTTAAATTTAAAACAAACAAAAAAAAAAAGAAGAAGAAGAAGAAGAAAGAAGGAAAGGCACGTCAGCAGGCAAAACAACAACAACAAAAAAAAAACAAGGTAGCGCGTCATCTCCCCCCGGATGCCTGTCTGCCCATCCGGGGGGGAGCTCTTCTCCAACCGACGGGGGGGCTGTTGCTTGCCTCCCCCATTCGGCTGGAGATGGCCTAACTTAGGTCACATGTTTAAACTTAATAATAATAATAATAATAATAATAATAATAATAATAATAATAATAATAATAATAATAATAATAATAATAATAATAATAAAAGAAACTATAGTTAGTAAGATCTCGACGTTGTCATCTATAGCTGACTGCGGTGGGGTGATGGGTACGAGGAAATTAAGAACAACATAAAATTAGGGACATACTCTAAAAATAATTTAGAATCGACAAATGAAATGTTGCTGATGAAAGGAATAAAATCATGATGTTTGTTCTCTTATAAGCATGTAATTGAATACACCATGAGACTCCCCACATGACATTATTTTACCAATCTCACATGCATTTGACATGTTGGTTAAATTTGAACTCACGACTTATACAAGACGTACGCCACATTTTTCACAAATTTGAATTACCAAATTTTGATACTACATTAATAGATTGACATGTGTTCGGTTAAGTCCACTTATACATTTCAAAGTACCAAATTAATTGGTAATTGGTGCAAACTGTTTTAGAGATGCAAGCTCTTCTCACACTTAGATGAACGTTGAATGGATTAATAAAAATAAACACGAACGAGAGTGATTCAAGTAGGGATCGTAACAATGACACGTAACTAATTAGGTAACAAATTCTCACCAAAAATACATTAATAAGGAAATAATCACAAAATACAACGACCCTATTACAATGGGCTCAGATCTGTACTATATAGAGATTATTACAGATTTACAATCATGAATAAAAGTGAGTAGAATGATAAAGGAAAATAATAAAACAATTAAGAACTTCAAAGTTCGATGATGCCACATTTTCCTTAGCATTTTTTCTTCACAAAATTCCATTGACCAAACATAGCCTCAAAGTTCAAAATATTCGATGCCATTCCATTCCTTTGATTTTTTTTCCCCAACTTTTCTGTTGGATGAAGCTGAAGAAGGTTAAGGAATGTTTTGATGATTTTCGAAAGTCATCAGCTAAGTAATGGAAGCTTAGTAAACGTCGAAAAATTTAATCGAAAAGACAAGTAAAATCAGAAGATTGAATTTCGGCCAGGAAGACAAGTGATCTCAAGCTGAGTACGAAATCAAATAGGTGGATATTAACAAAGTCAACTCAGATAAGTTCGGTTTGAATCAACATAGTGGAAAAATATCAGAAGTCATACCGACGGTATTAAATGCACTTGATGTAATAAATTCTGTCCAAGAAGGGTATTTTTGGCAAATAATTGGAGGAGTTGATTCAAATTACCTCGTATCAGCATGGTGCATTTAATGCGACTGACAGATCCGTACAACAACTATACAAGGGGTCGTTTAAGGATTTGACTAGAACTCGAGGAATATCTGAATTTTTTTTCTCACTTTAATCCAACGAATTTGAGTATCCGAGTTTTCTTATAAATTCTGCTCTGTCATTAATTATATTAGCAATCATTCATTTGTTCTCATCTTATTCAATTTTTTGCTTATATTTTCATGAAGATTGTATGTAATATAAATTGAAAAATCCTTAAGTGTAAAAATACCTTTATTCTTGTTACCTTTCTAGCCGATATGTTTTTAACATATTTTATCATTTATTATTTAAAAAATTTATTGTTCATGATTTCATTAGCACCAATAGTAGTTAATGATGCATATCGCTGCGACGTGTAAAGGCCTTCAAGGCTTTAGGACGTTTTGAAAATGACACATATACATAGACTTCTTTAGTATATCTCAATTTGAGAAGATTTCTATTAAAATTATAATTGTAATTACCTTGTAAGCATTTTCCAAGTCAAATTATTTATGACAATTATTGACCGGAATAAATACCAAAGTTTGTTTTATGTTATTTTTGAGTATATTTGTACCAGAAAGTTGGTGAACACATTATTATTATAAGTCAGATTTTGACAATTTTATTTCTTACTCATGCTCTAAATAGAAAAAACCTTTTTGAATACCAATAAATTTTGAATTACATTCAAACTCATTGTATATATATGTTTGTCTCAAGTCCCCTTCACAAACACACTTGCACATCTTCTATTCCAACAAAAAATGGCATCAAGTTCATCTTTAAAAAGATTTAATCATGGAGAAAGAGACGAACTAATGATTTCTCCAACAACTGGTGTAAAAACCTCTAGATCGGCATATTTTCTTGGGCCATCTATCATTTATCCCAAGGTATCTCTAGTTGTATCCCCATTGGCCAGTTATGTGAATTTCATCTTTGATGGTTCCATCCCTTACATCACAAGGATCAATGGATGGAGAAACCCAACAACAAGCTGGGAGCAGTGAGTTTCAAATATGGCAAGCCAACACCAAGATGTTTGGACTAGAGCATATATTCGTGTTGCAATTACCAACTCCACCTTTAACATACATCATGACAAGGAGCTCATTTTACGAATGGCTGAAATGTGGTTCGAGAATACCAACACATTTGTTTTATCATGGCAGAAAGCAACTATGATGTTAGGATATGTTTTTATTTTAGGAGGTTTCTCAATTTTGGGTGATTCTGTTTCCAACTATTCAGTAGCTGAAGGAACATAAATAATCCTTGAACAATTACACCAGGCAGGCTAGATATCACCAATTCTACAATATGTAAGACCGGCCATAAAGCGTGGATGGACAAATTTAGAGGAAAGGGATCTGAAATCGAGCATGTGGCTTTCTTTGTTTATTGGCTATCTAAATTTGTCTTTAGGCAAAAATTCAATTTTGGTACCATAGAACTAAACAAATTTCATTTTTCATACCAAAAGTTTAAAAATAACACCAGTTCCTACTCAGTCGTTTCAAAAAAGGCACTTCTGTTAATTTTCTTAACGTTTCTGCCACGTGTCCGTTAAGTCTTCGTGGGTCGGATTCTGCCCGTTGGGCACGTGGGTCGGATTCTGCCCGTTGGAACATAAAATTTAATTTTGGTACCATAGAACTGGACAAATTTCATTTTTCATACCGAAAGTTCAAAAATCATACAGCCGTTAAGTTTTGCAGCGGATGTTTAACCTCCTCCGTTTAGTAAAAAAAGAGGTGAGAAATGCAATTATTAAAAATTAGGCAGGGGTTTTTTGCAATTATCGTCTTCTTCTTCCTCATCCCATACGACCATCTAGGGCTGGGTAAATGGGACCAGGTTTCGTGTACCCCTCCCGTCCTGATCAGGTTTTCCCATTTGGGACGGAAGAAAACGGGTCTTTTCCAAGTTCGGGACATCCCGAAACTCGGTAAAGAAAAATTGGGACGGGTTTTGGGTTTTGATCCCATCCCGATCGGGGAACCCGGTCCCGATTAATAGTTTAGTTAATATATATATATATATATATATATATATATATATATATATATATATATATATATATATTATAAATCTAATCCAATTATCCAAAAATCTAATACCTAATCTAAAACTAAGAAGTCACTCTACGTATTATTTGGAGTTGATTTTGGAATTTGTTTTAGACTAATAGATTTTATTATGACTTACAGGATATGTTTGATTTGCACACTTTACTTTGGTAATATGAATTGTTGAACTATGTTATTTGGAGTTCTCACTTCGGTTTTACTAATTTCATTGTGTTGTGATAATATGTTTTTATTTTTTGAAATGGTTGTGGTGATATGTTTGAATTGGTTTCTACAGTAGACTAGTAGTCATGTTACTTTTTTTTTCATTTCATTTTAACAATAAGCTAAAAAAAAAGTTTAGTTTGCACAAATTAAATTTGCATCTTAGATTCCCGGGACTCCCGAACCCGTCCCGAAATCCCGAAATTAAATCGGGTACCCGAAACCCACGGGACCTAGGTTGATCTATCGAGTTTCGGGACTTAAATTTGAAATCCCCAAACCCGAAATTCCTTCCCGAAATACCAGAATTCCCAAAAACCCGTCCCGATCCCACCCCTAATTTTCGCGAAAAAACACTCCTCCCCTGCTCCACCGTTGACGGCCGCTGCAATTACCCCATGGGAAATGTTGCCCATGACAAGAGGAACAAAATCCCTCAACCAATTTCGACAAACGGCCACCGGAAGCCGGCGATCGTCCATAGGAGGAAGAAGGCAATAATTGCAAAAACACCCTGCTCAATTTTAGACAATTGCATTTCCCCCCTATTTTGTTTCAACATGTGACACGTGGCAGTTCCATTAAGTAAACTAACGAAAGTGCCTTTTTTGAAACGGCTGAATGAGAATTGGTATGATTTTTGGACTTTTGGTATGAAAATTGAAAATTCCCCAATTCTACGGTACCAAAATTGAACAGGCAGATTAGTGCCCCACGTGCCCCTCACATGCCTTTAACGGAGGAGACTAAACGGCCGTGGCAAAACTTAACGGCAATATGATTTTTGAACTTTTGGTATGAAAAATGAAATTTGCCCAGTTCTATGGTATCAAAATTGAATTTTAGCCCTTGTCTTTATATTACCAGTGAACAAGGATGTTATCAACAAAAATATTTTACATATTGATATTTGCTTGTCTAGAGGAATTAAAATAGTACTAGCTCCGGCGGTTCTAGCGAGTTTGTACTCAAATTTGAGTTCCTTAGAAAAATCTATTAACACCGATCAACCTTCAACAACCATGGATCTAAATGGGTTTCTTTATTTAACATTTCGGCCCTGATAAAGTTCGTTCAGGTTTGGGCTTGGGAAAGTGTTGGATAAGGATGAAGATGAAGGCACTAAAGACATTTGTAAAGGGAGGTTTTGAAGAATTCCAAAACTTCATAAATTGGCTAAGTATGGAGTAACTTAGCTGATGGTCCCTTAGAAGAAACTTTGACTAAGTAAAGAAGACATCAGAAGAGTCAAAAGTTTCAAGGTCCAAGACTTCTGATCTGCTGAAGTAAAGTTATCAGACTGATGAAGATCAGCCGACTCAAATCAGATTTGTTCACGTTTGAGATCAGCCGAGTTCGCCATCAGACGTGTACTTTCGTCAGCCAAGTGAAGAAGATCAAGAAGTGTTCCCAAGCAGATGATATGGGATCAGCAGCTATAGGATGTATGATTTGAACATCTGGATCGTCTTGAGGTTGAGCAGCCTCAGCAGTTGGTGCAGTCTGAGTAGTCTGTTGCTCATCAGCTTTGTCAGCAGTAGAAGCTTCAACAGCTTCAACTGGTCTTTCAGCAGACTCTGGACTTGATCTCACCAAGTCCACCAACTCAGTATCCTTTTCTATGAAGGACATCTGCTTCCTTGCAGAACTCTTGGTTCTTCCTTCACGATATGTAGAAGCAGCTGTATCTCTTTGTTGGCTCCTCGTTCGTTTAGAGACACTTTCAGCAGGCTTCTCTGCTGATGGAGTTCTTGATGGTGATGCAGGGGATCCAGTCCTTACATCAGCAATTATACTTTCGACAATTTTAGTGGCTTCAGCAGCAGAAGTCACTTTCTCCATCTGATTTGCTTCTTTCTTTTTAGGCTCAACAGCAGCCTTCTTCTTTTTAGTCTCAACAGCCAAGCTAGCTGTTTTGACTAATCTTCTTGGTCTTTTGGCAGGGACTTCCTTCTGTCCCTCATCATCAGCTTCCTCAGGCTCATCAGCCTTCCTCTTCAGAACCGGCAGATATTTGTTCATGGCCTTAGACTTGTGAATCTCTTTGCCGTTCGTCATAGTACAACCCAGTTTGGATAGCAAGTAGCTGATAGTAATCCTGTGGTTGGTGTGAGGACCTTTTCCCTTCTTATCATCCAGGAAATCAGCTAAGATGTACCATACTATGATGGACCAGTTGATTTCCATTCCATAGTAAATGGCAGCCATGATGCTGAACCTCTTCATTGTAACAGCATCCAATGAGAAAGTGCAATTTTCAATCAACTTTGATACCATATCAGCCATCCGCTGATATTCATCCCTCAGTTGCTTCTTCCTTATGTTTCCAGAAAACACTTCTCCTTCTTTGGCGCAGATCGCCCAGAACTGTTGGTGCTTGTCCTCTGTCAGTATAGTGACGTCATGTCTTCCACTGTTAGGAAGCCCAAACGTCTCATGAAGAACAGCAGGAGTGATGGTGATAGATTTGTCTCCCACTGTAGCCTTAATCTCCAGTGAGTTGTAGTCAGCTTTCGCCGTGTTGTAGTACTCCATCACCTGGTCAGTCCAGATAACTCCTTCGTGATTTTCCATGAAATTTACCAGCGAAGCAGCTTTGAACTTTTCCAGCAGTTCTTTCATCAGATCCGTACCGGATTGATAGTACGAACCATACACGAGATACATGCCTTCAGCAGCCATTTCAGATCTGTAGAAGTTAGAAAGAAAACAGAGAGAGTTTTTGCAGAAAAATTGCTCAAAATTCTCACAAGTACTTTTGAAATTTTAGGGTGCGTAAAGAATGACTCGACTGATCAGATGAGAATTTATAGAGTTGGGGTATGTCGGTTTCCGTGATAACCGCCAACCGTTAGATTAATTTTTCTGTCAGTGATGATCGTGTGGCTTCTGTTACGACCTTTCAAATTCCAAAGATATTTTACTGAAGAGCGGGAAGATGTACCGCCCGACAGCTATTTATAAAAGCGTGTTTTGAATAAAACGTTTTGCACATCTCGCTTTTATTTAAGTAATCAGATGAGTATAATAAACACTTATCTGATGGACTACTGTCCTGATGACAATGATGTTATCAGAGAATGCCAATAGCTGATAACCTTCCTCAGCTGTTTGTCAATCCAGCTAGATAATATAACTTCAATCTTCGATAGTTGAGTCTTCTGTTGAAAACATAACTTCAACTAACTGTCATTAACAAATTTCATCTTTAATTCAGAAGTACCGCTAGTCTTACACGTTCCCCCTGAGTTTAAGAATTCATAAGTTAACTAGTCTGTTGAAAGTTAATCCTTGAAGATGATAAACGATGACTAAGCTGTTGAACTCCAGTCTTCTGATGAGTTCCCCCTCAGCTTATGCGTCCAAATTTAGTAGTCCTAGTTCAGCTCTTAGAGTTGAAAACCTTGCTTCACTTAAAGGTTTAGTGAAAATATCAGCAATCTGATTATCAGTATGAACATACTCAATCAATACATTTCCTTTTTCCACATGATCTCTAATGAAGTGATGCTTGATCTCAATATGTTTAGTCCTTGAGTGACTTGTAGTGTTCTGAGTAAGTGAGATTGCACTTGTATTGTCACAGTAGATTGGAATTCCACTGATCTTGATGTTATAATCTTCTAGTTGATGCTTCAACCATAGTATCTGTGCACAACAAGCTCCAGCAGCTATATATTCAGCTTCAGCAGTAGATATAGAGACTGAGGTTTGTTTCTTACTCATCCATGAGATCAGACGACTACCTAAGAATTGACAAGCACCTGTTGTGCTTTTTCTGTCAATCTTGCAGCCAGCAAGGTCTGAATCTGAATAACCAATAAGCTCAAATCCAGATTCTCTAGGATACCACAATCCCAATTCTTGAGTGCCCTTTATATATTTCAGTATCCTCTTGGCAGCTAAGAGATGAGATTCTTTGGGGTTTGATTGGAATCTTGCACAGACTCCAACTGAGTACATTATGTCAGGTCTGCTTGCTGTTAGATACAACAGTGACCCTATAATGCCTCTATATTTGGTTATGTCCACTGATTTGCCATCTTCATCTTTATCCAAACGAAGACTTGCAGACATAGGAATTGTAGCAGTAGAGCTAGTTTCCATACCAAACTTCTTGAACAGATCTCTTGTGTATTTTGCTTGGCTGATGAATATCCCATCAGGCAACTGTCTAACTTGCAATCCAAGAAAATAATTAAGTTCACCCATCATGCTCATTTCAAACTTATTCTGCATCAGCTTGGAGAACTTATCACACATCTGTTGGTTAGTTGAACCAAAGATAATATCGTCCACATATATTTGCACAAGTAATATATGATTTTCCCATTCAATTGTAAACAAGGTCTTATCTACCTTACCTTTTCGAAATCCTTTAATTAAAAGAAAATCAGATAAGGTATCATACCATGCTCTTGGAGCCTGTTTCAGTCCATAGAGGGCTTTCTTCAGACGATATACTTTGTCCTCTTCTTGATAGACTTCAAATCCAGGAGGTTGTTCAACATACACTTCTTCTTGCAATTCTCCATTGAGAAAGGCAGACTTCACATCCATCTGATAGACAGTGAAGTTCTTGTAAGCAGCATAGGCTAGAAACAGTCTGATTGCTTCAAGTCTTGCTACTGGTGCAAAAGTTTCATCAAAGTCAATTCCTTCTTCTTGACAATAACCCTTGGCCACTAGTCTTGCTTTGTTTCTGGTAACAATACCATCTTCATTCATCTTATTTCTGAAAACCCACTTAGTGCCAATTACCCTTTGATGACTTGGTCTAGGAACTAAGTACCAGACTTCATTCCTTTCAAATTGATTCAACTCCTCTTGCATAGCTTCTATCCAGAAGGAATCATTGAGAGCTTCTTCAATTTGTTTAGGCTCTATTTGAGATAGAAATGTGACGAACATAGCATCTTGTGCAGCAGCTCTTCTTGTTTTCACTTTATCTAAAGGATCACCAATCACTAATTCAGGAGGGTGATTCTTGAGCCATCTGAGATCAGGTTGCAGGTCTGAATGTTGTCCTCTGTTTTGATCTTGCAACACTACTGTTGGAGATACAGTAGTAGTCTGTTGAACATTTGTCGTCTGTTGAACAGTCTCTGGTCTGTCAGCTGTTTGCAACTCGTCTGTTAGACAATCAGCACTGTGATTTTGAACAGCACTTGAGTTATCAGCTGAATTTAGGTTAGGTAGTATGATGGGAACATATTCTTCATTTCTTCCAATATCTAACTTCTGTAAATCAGTAGACAGGTCTTGATTAACACTTTGATTCTTTTCAGAAGATTGACTTGGCTCATCAAATACTACATGGATAGATTCTTCTATTAGTAATGTTCTTTTATTGAAGACTCTATAGGCTTTACTAACAGATGAGTATCCTACAAAAACAGCTTCATCAGCCTTTTCTGCAAATGCAGTTAGGTGATTTTTCCCATTATTCAATACAAAACATTTACAACCAAAAATCTTAAAATAATGAATGTTTGGCTTCCTGTTGTTCCAAACTTCATATGGAGTCTTGTTTTGATTTTTGTTGATCATACATCTGTTCTGGGTATAGCATGCTGTATTTGTTGCTTCTGCCCAAAATCTTTGAGGCAGTTTAGCTTCAGCTATCATAGTTCTGACAGCTTCTTTTAGTGTTCTGTTTCTCCTTTCAGCAACACCATTCTGTTGAGGGGTTCTGGCAGCAGAGTACTCATGATGTATTCCTTTGATATTACAGTACTCTTCAACAGTAGAGTTTGTAAACTCTGTCCCTCTATCTGATCTGATCTTCAATATTTTGATACTCTTCTCATTTTGGATCAGTTCCATCAGATTTGTAAGACATTCCTTGGTTTCACTTTTCTTCTTCATGAAAATCACCCAAGTATATCTTGAATAATCATCCACAACAGTTAGGCAGTATTTCTTTCCACCATTGCTGACTGGATCAATAGGGCCAAATAAGTCCATATGTAACAGTTCCAATATCCTTCCAGAAGATTGGTGCTTCTTGCTTTTGAATGATGACTTGATTTGTTTACCCTTCTGACAGGCGTCACAGAGCTTGTCTTTGCTCATGACTGCTTTTGGAATCCCTTCTACCAAATCATTCTTGATTAATCTGTTTATGGTCTTGAAGTTTAAGTGATTCATTCTTTTGTGCCACAGCCAACTGACTTCACTTGGAGCAGATGCTACCAAACAAACACTTGAGTTCTTGTCAGCAGAACTCCAGTCGACTATGTAGACATTCCCTTGTCGTCTTCCAGATAAAATTACCTTCTTTGTACCTATCTGTTCAACGTAGCACTTATCTGTTGAGAAGATGACTGAATATCCTTTGTCACAAAATTGACTTATGCTCAGCAGATTATATTTGAGGCCTTTGACATATGAGACGTCAGATATCTCTATGTTTCCTCTGATTATTCTTCCTTTAGCTTTAATCTTGCCTTCTTTGCTGTCTCCAAATGTAACACTTGGACCATCCACAGCAACTGCATCAGTCAGCTCATGTATGTTTCCACACATGTGTCTTGAACATCCACTGTCCAAGTACCAGATCTTCTCTACTTTACTCCTACTCTTAATCCTAACCTACAAAACAAAAATAAAATTGTTTTAGGTACCCTTATTGAGAGGGTCCTGAAGGATTAGTTCCACCTTTGACAACCCAAGATGTTGATGGAAGATTCTCTAAGGGAACTGGAAGAGAAGCATCAAAAGCAGCTGTTGAAGGTTAAAGAGGAGCTGAAGACAGAGCTTAAGGAAGAATTGACAGAATCAAATAGACTTCAGCTGGAATCTGTGCAACAGTCTACAGAAAAGATCATCAAGACTGAAATCACAAGTATTCCTATTCCTGAGGATCATTCCTTGCAGTTAGTGAACAGCTTAACTGAAACAGAAATGTGGAGGACGTGAAGATCGATGTTAATCATCTTCATGCTGCACTTCAAAGAGCTGAACACAAGATCGCTGATCTGACTGCAACCTTCATCAAAGTCAGTGAAGAAGAAAAGGAAGTCAATCTAGGGTTGCTGAATGAAGTGGGAAATGTTGTACAATCCGTACAAGATGAAATTGCAACTGTCAACCTGAATATTGACTACTTCAATGACAAGACTGACATCATCAGCACTGATATTCTTAATCTTACAGCTAGTCACGATGTTGTCAATCAGAATCTCAAGGCTTTGTGTGCTGGAGTGAAGATTCCAACAGTTGCTCTCAACCCTGCTGTTGAACCTTCTACTGTCATCAGAGTTGATGATGACAAAAAGGGGGAAGATAATAGGGAAGAAACAGCTAAGGAACCTGCTGCTGTTGAAGAAGAAACAGCTAAGGAACAACCTGCTGCTGTTGAAGAAGAAACAGCTAAGGAACCTGCTGCTGAAGAAACAACTAAGGTAGATACTGCTGCTGCAACTATTGAAGCCAAGGAAACTGAAGACACTGCTGACAAGACTGAAGAGCAACAGACTACTCAGACTGCACCAACTGCTGAGGCTGCTCAACCTCAAGACGATCCAGATGTTCAAATCATACATCCTATAGCTGCTGATCCCATATCATCTGCTGGACCAGCTCCTGCTCCTATTGACAAAGGGAAAAAGAAGATAGTGATTAAGAGAAAGAAAATCACTAAAGCTGACAAGAGGGCAAGGGAGGAAGCTGAACAAAGAAAGCAGGATGAGCTTGAAGAGAAAAAGGCACTAGAGCTGAGCAAGGCTCAAGAAGCTAAGGATGAGGCCAGAAGAAGAATGTCTGAAGCAGAGAGAAAAGCTGCTGAAGATGCTGAACTGGCTATGGTGATTGAAAAGAGCAAAACTGATGCCTATGGACCTGTCCATGGTGGTGGCATCAAGATTGGAGAAGGCAAGAATGAAGAAGAAGACAAGAAAAAGATCTTACTGCCTGCCCCCAAAGCCAAGTCCAAAGACAAGTTTGAAGTCAGAAAAGCATTTGAGATAGTATATGCTGATAAGGAGCTTTTCAAGCAGTTTGAGAAGTCTCTAGCTTACTATGATCAAAAGCTAATGTTAAGGACTCTGTTCAACCAAGAAAAACCCAGATATATCAGTTGGAGAGACAACAGGTTGAATAAGCCAATGGCAGAACTTCAAAGCATGAAGGAGTTGGTTGAGGAAGAACGTTGGGTTCTGACTTGGCTGAAGACAAACTCCATTCAAAAGGCCCTTGATCCCAGCTATGTAAGAGATGTGATGCATAGCTATGCAAAAGGTTTTGCATTGGAGGAGGCCAAGAAAATCAAAAGCACTTTGCCTGAGAAGAAGAAAAAGTCTGAAGATGCTACTGAAAGAGCAATTAAATTTGCTACTATGGCTGCCTTGAAGAGATGGGCTAAAAAGTCAAAATATCAGCAAGGCTGTTCAAGTGACTTGCCACTGCTGCCAAGCATCCAGCAAATCATTTTTGGCAAGGAAGTGCAACCATTCTATGAAGTTCCTAAGGGAAACAACGCCTTTGTTAACCCTTGGATTATTGTACGACAGATTAGACAGACAACATGCTTCAATGATGATGGAACCATCACTAATCTGTTCTACGACGACATTACTGATGAACATAAAGCTGCGGACAAGCCTGAAGTCAAGCCTGCTGATCAAGCTGTTGAAGACAAGTCTGCTGATCAGGCTGCTGATAAGTCTGCTGACCAGCATGAAGACAAGTCTGCTGAACAGGCCACTGACAAGTCTGCTGAAAAGATTGCTGATGAACCCTTAGCCATTGAGTGGAAAGCTGAGGATTCTGCAGATCATCAGGATGTGAAGATGGAAGAAGTTCCTGTCCACCAGGAACATGAAGAAAAGGATGAAGCTGCTGCTTCTGCTTCATCAGGTGATGAACACTCATCACTGATGGAAGCTTTCCAGATGTTGATGGAAGATTCTCTAAGGGAACTGGAAGAGAAGCATCAAAAGCAGCTGTTGAAGGTTAAAGAGGAGCTGAAGACAGAGCTAAGGAACCTGCTGCTGTTGAAGAAGAAACAGCTAAGGAACAACCTGCTGCTGTTGAAGAAGAAACAGCTAAGGAACCTGCTGCTGAAGAAACAACTAAGGTAGATACTGCTGCTGCAACTATTGAAGCCAAGGAAACTGAAGACACTGCTGACAAGACTGAAGAAAATCCTGGAAAGGTAGAAGAAGAAGAAAAGATTGAAAAAGAAACTACCAAGTACAAGGAGACTGAATCTGCCAAGAAAGCAATGGAGCTGATCAGAGAGCAGCAACTTAAAGAAAAGATGGAAGCTGCCAAAGCAATCTTGGAAGAAGAAGCTGATGAAGAAGAAGATGATGAAGAATCATCTTACGAGTATGAAGAAGTGCTGGAAGGATCAGATGAAGAAACTGATAGTTAGAAATTGAAAAATCATTGTAATCAGTTTACTTTATCTATTTCTTCAGAAATCTCATCTGATGAACTTGCATTGTAATATTCTTAAATATTAATGAAAAGTCAAGTTCAATCCAATAAACTTTTTCTATCTCAGAAAATTTTGAGGATTACATTCTTTAGCTTAGGTATTTAACAGGTACTTAGCTGAAGTTTTGTCATCATCAAAAAGGGGGAAATTGTTGGATAAGGATGAAGATGAAGGCACTAAAGACAATTTGTAAAGGGAGGTTTTGAAGAATTCCAAAACTTCATAAATTGGCTAAGTATGGAGTAACTTAGCTGATGGTCCCTTAGAAGAAACTTTGACTAAGTAAAGAAGACATCAGAAGAGTCAAAAGTTTCAAGGTCCAAGACTTCTGATCTGCTGAAGTAAAGTTATCAGACTGATGAAGATCAGCCGACTCAAATCAGATTTGTTCACGTTTGAGATCAGCCGAGTTCGCCATCAGACGTGTACTTTCGTTAGCCAAGTGAAGAAGATCAAGAAGTGTTCCCAACGGTAATAAATGCCCTTTGGAGTAATAAATGCTGAAGTACAAGGTTATTAAAGACAAATGATTGAAGAAATGCTTCGCATCAGAAGAGTGCATTTAATGCTGCATTTAATGCTGCCTGCAGAATAGTACTGTTCAGTACGGACAGACTGCAAAAGAGCCGTTCGCGGATTTTAAGGACCAGTACTCGAGGAATTTGAATCTTGTCTCTCTTCAACGGACATTTTTCAATCCTCAAGTATAAATAGCTGTATGAGACGAAGAAGAAAGAAGCAACACACTTTCTGAGAGAAAATTTCGAAGCAGAATTCTCTTAAGTCTCAAGAACAGCTCACTCATCAGCTGAGTCATTTGTTGACGAAAGCAGAGTTGAAGAATCAAGAAAAATACATCTTTTGAGTGATTTTGTAAACAAGAGTGTTGTGCGGAGTTGTGATCCATCTTTGTGAGTGATCAAACTTCAGAGAATAGGTCTTCTGTGTGATTTCCTATTGCGAACTTGTGGTCGTTTCATTTGTTGTTCGACGCAAGCAGAGTATACTGTAAACTTTGTGATTATAGTATAACCCAAGATCTGTGTGACTTGGAAGAGTGGACTAAAGGATATTCAAATCCATATAACCACTATAAAAATTGATTGTGTTTTTACATTATTTTAAAACTGCATATTTACTGATTGCATAAAACACACTAAGTTAACTGTTTGAAAAGGAGTTAAAAAGGAGTTTACAAAACTGGTGAAAACATTTTTCAAACTGCTAAGGATACTTGTGAAAAACACTTTGAAAATCCGCTGCAAGTACTCTAAGTATTAAAACTGATT
This sequence comes from Penstemon barbatus, assembly GCA_003313485.2. Classification (NCBI taxonomy): domain Eukaryota; kingdom Viridiplantae; phylum Streptophyta; class Magnoliopsida; order Lamiales; family Plantaginaceae; genus Penstemon; species Penstemon barbatus. The sequence goes on from CM064883.1 coordinate 70,609,645, forward strand.
TTAACAAATCAGCTAAGTAACCATCAGACGAGTGGTCGACAAATCTGTTCAAAGATTTGTTCGCGAACAGAGTTGTAACTTACTAATCTGATCAGCTTAGTCTGTTCAGTTGAAGAAAAGTTTTAAAGTTAAAATTGAAAGAAAATTTTAAAGAGGTTTATTCACCCCCCCTCTAAACCTCTTCTGACCACTTGGGACCAACAGAAAGGTTTCTGTCATTACAACCTCGCCCTAATTCTATTGGTCTTCATCAACCAATAAAGGCTTGGCGGGATGGCTTGAACATAACAAAGATATTTGGTATCTCTATGCGCAAAACTCTTACGCATGACTTCATTAGCGCCCATAGTAGTTAATGGCGCATATCGCTGCGACGTGCAAAGGACTTTAAGGCTTTTGCGCATAGCGCAACGCCACAATGCAGGCTTTTCGAGAATGAAGCATATACATATCTTCTTTAATATATATAAACTTGAAAATATTTCGAATAAAATTAAGATTGTAATTACCTTGTTAGCATTTTCCAAGTCAAATTCATTTATGACAATTTTCATATTGACTGGAATAAATACTAATGTTTGTTTTGTTTTATTTTTGAGTAAATTTGTACTAGAAAATTTGTGACCACCTTATTCTTACAAGTTAGACTTTGACAATTGTATTTCTTAGTCATGCCCTATATAGAAAGAAAGTTTTTGAATAAATTCAAAAATATCAATCAATTATGACTTACATTCAAACTCATTATATATATATGCTTGTGTCAAATCCCCTTCACAAACACAAAGTACAAGCCTAAAACCACCTAAAAGCTCGATAGCAAATTATTTCACTTAAACATCTTATTTTTCAACAAAAAATGGCATCAAAGTTCATCTTCAAACAAAAATTTAATCATGGAGAAAAAAGATGAACTAATGATTTCTACAACAACTGGTGTAAAGACCTCTAGACCGACTTATTTCCTTACCACATTTTTAACCCCCATTGGCCAATCCTGTGAATTTCATCTTTTTGATGGTTTATTCCCTCCCATGATAATGATCAATGGATGAGGAAACCAATAACAAGCTGGGAGCAGTGGGTTTCCAATATGGCAAGCCAATAACAAGATGTTTGTAGTCGTGTTGCTATTACGAACTCCACATTTAACATACATCAAGACAAGGAGCTCATTTTACGAATGGTTGAAATGTGGTCCGAGAATATCAACACATTTGTTTTTCATGGGGTGAAACAACTGTGAATTTAGAATATATTTTTATTTTGGGAGGTTTCTCAGTCTAAGGTGATTCTGTTTCCAACTATCCTGTAATTGAAGGAATATAGATAATCTTTGAACAATTTCACCAGGCATGCAAGGATATCACCAATTCTACAATACGTAAGACCGGCCATAAAGCGTGGATGGACAAATTTAGAGGAAGGGGATCTGAAATCGAGCATGTGGCTTTCTTTTGGCTATCTAGGTTTGTCTTTATATTATCTGTGAACAGTGATGTTATCAACAAAAAATGTTTTTCATATTGTTATTTGCATGTCCAGAGGAATTAAAACTCACTCGCTCCAGCAGTCTAGGGAGTTTGTACTCCAATTTGAGTTCCTTAGCAAAATATGTTCACACCGATCAACCTTCAACAACCATGGATCAAAATGGGTTTTCTTTAGTTAACATTTTGGCCCCGATGAAGTTGGTTCAGGTTTGGGCTTGGGCTTGGGAGATATTTCCTTCATTACAACCTCGCCCTATTTCTATTGGTTTTCATCAACCAATAATGGCTCGGCAAAACAAATATATTTGATATCTCATCTGCGCTAAACTCTTATGTATCATGTTTTATTTGGCGATCTTACCTTAATTTGAGCAATATATTATTTCACAAACTATAGATGGGTAGTGCTTGCTCGTTGCATGAGAGCGAGCTAGCTTTCTGGATTACATGCGATTAATTCAAATCAATGCCTTTCACATAGGGTGGCCATGCAATTTGGCATGGATCAAGATCTACCTTGCAACGTGGTAAAGATTAGTGGAAACTCTAGGTGTGCTTGGGTGAATTATACCAGGCCAATCCAAGATCGACAAATTTATGTACTTGGACGCCATACTTGGCCATGTATTGGGAAAAAAAATTATATGGTGGAAAGCCAATGTCAGTTCAAGAGAATCATGAGAAATGGGGGTTGGTGTCAGTACTACAAGAGATGTTGCCAGCAGTAGCAACAGTGGTACACAAACTAATTTGGCAACGAAATTTGAGAGTATGGTTGCCATTCATAGGAAGGTAGTTGATCTAATAAGAAATTATTATGTCCATGTCGTTTTGTTAAAATCTAGTGTATTTCGGTATTCTCTAGCTTACTGTATCTTCCCATTCCCGCAATTAGATGTTCTAGCTTTGTTTACATATCTTAGGTAATTATCGATGATATAATACAAAGTGTCATGTTTTTATGCATTATTATTTACTACTTAATATTTATTTGACATTAAACCCTACTCATTATTGTTATATTTTGATCTAGGATGCAATTAGAGGCATTAAGTGCAAAAGAAGCTAAACAGACAAATTCTTGACAGTTTTGGCACTACTTCGTATTATGGGTGTAAATTTCTCATATGAGATCCAAATGATATGACTCAAGATGCTATAGATCGGCAAGCGGAACATCTATAACTTTCTTCTTTGGGATTTCCAAGATTCTGATGGGATCCTAGACTAAATCGGACTTATATAGCTGCACCTATTTTGTGGAAAGTTTCCTATATATCAAGTGTAATCTATTAACTTGATATTGGGGCAATCCTTGATGAACGAATTTTGAATGATGAAATCAGCACTCATCTATTTACACTGAGATACTATTTTGATTTTTATATTATTCTTATAATATAAAGATTGGATATCAATTTTATAATATTTTTTGGGGTTTAGTTGGCTTCTTTTATAAATAGGGCTTTAGAAGACTATCTCCCTTCTTCCTCTCTCCCACTTCTAGCTACTTAGAGTTATTAATGGCCTTACATGACTAAATCTTTGTTATTGGTCGAAGAAAATTGAAGTCTCGGAAACAATAAAACTGTGAGATCTAACTAGTTTTATTATACGATTTATGTTTTGAATATCGATTGCTCTTCTGTATTAATTAATATGGTTGTTTTGTTTAATTGCTTGGAGGCCAACTCGTATATTATTCTTTTCAATCTACTCCTTGATTAGATATCAAATCCGTAATTGCTTGATCCATCTAATTTTGTTAAGTATCTAAGATTCAATAATATCCTAAGTCAGAAATTATTAATCTTCAAAAGATAAAGCGACTAAATTAAATCCAAGCACGTGTGTTTGAATTATTTAGTTTGAGTGATTTCTCTACTTCTTAAAGCATTTGCTATATTAAACATTTAGTTCTTATCTTGGGTTATTTAGTAGTTAGGATTAATTGAATGTTTAGTAGTTAGAATTAATTAAATCACTTTTTCTGATTAATTAAAACTAAGTTGATATAGGACATTAGTTCCAACGGTGAATATTCATAAGTGTGAATTGCTATATATTTGCATCGATGATCAGTTATATGATACCGACAATGGATGTTGACTTAGACCAATATTTGTTACTTTGATTAAATTTAATTTGCATTACTTCTTAATTATCGAAATCCATCACACTTAACCCCCCCCCCTCCCCTTTGTTCTTATCCATCTAGCATAAAAATTAGAGTAGACATTCTTTGTAGGATCGACCATCACTCGCTCTACATTATTAGGAGGAGTATAGGTTTTATTTTGGTTGCGTAGGACAACACACCAAATTTTGGCACCGTTGCCGAGGAGCTTTCTAGTTGGATTTTTTTCCTTTTCTTTTTGTGATCCTTATTCTTTGATTTTTGTTTTTATGTTGGCAACTTGATATTCTAATCAAGGTGATTTGCTGTACGATCCATAAATTGAGAAAACTTTGCGCAGGTTAAAGAAGAAACTTCGAGAAAACACTAAAGAAATCAACCCAACTTCTGATTCCCTATCTATAAGCATGTATGGTTCTGAAGAGGTCATGGCTGAAAATCAAATTTTGAAAGAGCTTGCTGCTCCATATTTGAATCAAAGCCCTCTATGCATTACTTTTCCTACTTTAAATGTTGCTACTACTTTTGAACTAAAATCAGGAGTAAGACATCTTTTGTCAGCTTTCCATGGTTTTCCAGGTTAAGATCTTCACAAGCATCTAAAGGAATTACACGTGGTATGCACGAGTATGAAGCCTATGGGGGTGACTGAAGAGCAAATAAAATTAAGAGCCATTCCATTTTCTTTGAATGATTCAGCTAAGGACTGGTTGTATTATCTACCCTTTCGGACCGTTACTAGATGGAACGAGATGAAAATGATGTTCCTGGAGAAATATTTCAAAGCTTCGAGAGCAGCCAACATTCGAAAGGAAATTTATAGTGTGAGGCAGCACAGTGGAGAACCTCTTTACAAATATAGGGAATAATATAAGAAGTTATGTGCAATTAGTGTCCCATCATCAAATTAATGAGCAACTACTTATCCAATATATTTATGAAGGTCCCCTCCACATCAATAGAAACATGATTGATGCCGCTACTATTTAATGATATAATTAAATTATTAATAATATTTAAATATTAAAATTAAAGAAGAGTAATAATCATAAAATTAAAATTGATAAACAATAGGAAATACAACAAATAAGAAAGGAAATACAAGATTAAATTTTTAATTAGATATATAGCCACCAATAATGTAATTAAAATTGATAATAGGAAATACAAATACAACTAATTCGATATTTTTAAAGATATATAGTCACTACCAATATTGTAAATAAATGATTAAGGTTTTAATTACAACAAAATAATTTAAAATAAAATGATTAAAAGAAAGTATTAACTTAAAATATTAACTGCAATTTTAATTAAACAAAGAAAATTATAATTCTAACTGATTTATGAATTTAATTATTTTAGTTATAATTCTAATTAATTATTAATGATGTGTCCATAGAAATAATTTAAATTTTTAGTATATTAAATAATTCAATTAAAAATTGGTGGATATATATATATATATATATATATATATATATATATATATATTAAATACTAGCAAATATTCAACAAATATACTAACAACTTTTTTTAAATAATTAATTTTACATATATAAAAACCCAAAAAAACAAAATTAAAAGAAATAAAAAGAAAAAAGAAGAACCAGCCTGTTCCCGCCCCCGCCCCAGTCCCCGGAGTAACCATTGGAAATGGCATAAGGGACTTATAAAGTCTTGCGAAGACTCAAAACGTAATCTTCAATTTGCATTTGAAACCCTAGTCGCCCCCCTCTTTCTTCTTATTTTCCATCTGGATCTAGATCTGTATTCCTTCATTGACAAACCTTCAAGCTCTAGTTCTAAGCCCGTGACTTGAATGTGTTGCAACAATCTGACTTGTGTGGGTACACTTTAGAGGCAATACACTTGAGTTTCTTCTGTGAACAAAAGAAAACCGGAAAGTACCACCACCAAACTTGTGGTGAGGTAAATTGTGATTTCACCCTCTCTTGTTTTGATTTATATTTCTTATCAACCTTTTCGCATATTCAATGTGGAAATCTATTCATTGGCTGATGGGTACATCGAAAAAATTTTAATTCCGCACTTTCGTTAATTTGACAACCGAGATATCCCAACAACTAGAATTAGTATCATTGTAGGACATAAATGCCATCTCCAAGCTTGTGGCAGCATCCAACATCAAATAGGTGGAATTCCACATAGTAGGTACATCAAGGTTCAACACTTTGGTAGTTTCCAATAGATCAACTTAAGCACATTCTTTAAATGATTACCTAGCTAGAGAGCTCCTAATACATAACAGCCCCTCTAATGCAATTAATGGCCTCATGTTCTTCGTCCCCTTCATACCGTTATGCACTATTACGTTAATTATACGAGCGATGCACCTCATATGCACATATTCATTACCTAGTATGCCAAGAAGTTGCCATTTTTTATTTTATCTGAGCCACACTACCATCATTTGATGATGCATTATCAACAATCACAGTGAAAATATTTCCAATCGCATGTGCTTTGCAACTTCCCTCTCGATTTCCTCCCCCTTATGGCTATTGATAGGGCAAACATTCAAAATCTTCTTTTGCAACTTCCAATCATTATCAATAAACTGAACCATAAGAGACATGTAATTCATTTTCTGAATAAAAGTCCATGTCTCAGTTGTAATGCAAAATCTTTGAGAAGATCTTTTTAGAAAAGCCTTAAGGAGGACTTTTTCATCTAAATGCATTTTAAAAATGTAACTTGCAATTGTCTTTCTTGATGGGAGTTTAAAAATAGGACAAACAACATACCTCGAATATCTAAACCTTGGTTTCTCAACATGCATGAAGGGAAGCTCATCGAGCAAAAAGTAAATCCAAATGGCTTTTCTAGCTTTGTTAATCCATGTAGAAAGTTGTTTAGAACCATCACCATTTGTAGTTTTTTGCATGTTTAGGCACATTTGATTTGTTGCCACTTCATGAGGTTTCTTTTTACAAGCAGTGTGATGGTTCCTAAGACTATTAGTTCCACTTTTTGAGCTTGCACATACTAGAGCCCCACAATAATTGCATTTACCCTTTTTAAGATCGTTAACCTTCACTTCCTCAAAGTGAGCCCAAAGCTCCGACCTATGATCCATATTTTTTAATTTTTTTAAATTTTCATCATCTGAATTATTATGATTCACATGTGAAGCCAAAGGTTCAGTCATATTATCACCACCAACTACGGCGTTAGGAGGTACCTCTTTAGGTGCTGACTCGTTTTCATTTGGCATAGTATTTTGTGTACCCGTTCTTTTTATAGCCTCGGGAGAATGAGTTGTTGATAGAAATTCTGAAGTTGCATTATTTTCATCCAACCTTGACATCTAAAATTCGAAAAAACATAAATAGGTAGGCCAAAGTCCAAACACATTAACAATAACCAAAAATTTTGCGAAAGAAGTTATTGTAACTTTGAAACATTAAATCAATAACCAAAAACATTCCCTTCGTCATCTTTCGTAAAGATATCTATTGCATATGTACCGATGAAGTTACTTTTTACAAAATTTTGTGAATCAATTTTCAAACCAAAACAGCATACCAAAAATATTCTCGCAAAGGTCAAATTTACAATTTATTCAAAATTCAAGGGACTAAACTCAAAGATCTTCCAATTCATGCATAAGTGTTACCCCAAAAACCTCAAATTCCGTACATAGAAGTTCTTTGTAGAGCATTAAATTAATTTGATATGTAGTAGACTATGTTTTAATTTGTAGAGCAAAAACAGAGAGTAAAGACTATGAGAGACTGAGAGTTTTTAACTTTATAGAACTGACTTAATATGTTTCAGGGTATGGTAAAAAAGTGTCTTTTTTAGATAATGTTAATTAATTGATTGATTATATAATTAAGAAAAGTGTATAATTATATAATAATAATAATATATAGGCGGGTTTGAATATTCAGGGTTGGAGAGGACGAGTGTTTTTTGTATTTTGAGCTAGTGGGGGAGATGGAAAGAATAGACATGTCGATATATTTAGCCATTTAAGTAATTCACATGCTAATTAACACTGAAACAAGTACAATGGTACTTGGTAAAGTTGCAGGATGGAAATTGTCTATTTTTAAATTACATGGGGATATTTGCTCATATGTCAAAGAGTGTTTTTCTCCCTCTCATTTGTACGAGTCAACTTTAAGCAGCATTTTTTTTCAGAAAGTAAAATTATGCATTAAACGAAATCAAATTAAAAGTATCAGTTACAACAAATTTTGGATCATCCTATAAAAAAACCTCCTGGGAAGGAAATAAACTAGAAAGTGAGATAAATGCTTCACAATTACAATATCTTGCCCATTTGATTAGGTAGTGGGCTGACTTATTTTGGAGTCTAGGAATTTTCTCCATTACCCATTTTGGCCAACGTTGAGCAGTGGACTGAGTAGAAAGTTCGTCAGTGTGGCTTGACCTTTCAAAAACTAGAACATCGCTTAGAGCATTAAATTAATTTGATATGTAGTAGACTATGTTTTAATTTGTAGAGCAAAAACAGAGAGTAAAGACTATGAGAGACTGAGAGTTTTTAACTTTATAAAACTGACTTAATATGTTTCAGGGTAAGGTAAAAAAGTGTTTTTTTTAGATAATGTTAATTAATTGATTGATTATATAATTAAGAAAAGTGTATAATTATATAATAATAATAATATATAGGCGGGTTTGAATATTCAGGGTTGGAGAGGACGAGTGTTTTTTATTTTGAGCTAGTGGGGGAGATGGAAAGAATAGACATGTCGATATATTTAGCCATTTAAGTAATTCACATGCTAATTAACTCTGAAACAAGTACAGTGGTACTTTGTAAAGTTGCAGGATGAAAATTGTCTATTTTTAAATTACATGGGGATATTTGCTCATTTGATATGTCAAAGAGTGTTTTTCTCCCTCTCATTTGTACGAGTCAACTTTAAGCAGCATTTTTTTCAGAAAGTAAAATTATGCATTAAACGAAATCAAATTAAAAGTATCAGTTACAACAAATTTTGGATCATCCTATAAAAAAACCTCCTGGGAAGGAAATAAACTAGAAAGTGAGATAAATGCTTCACAATTACAATATCTTGCCCATTTGATTAGGTAGTGGGCTGACTTATTTTGGAGTCTAGGAATTTTCTCCATTACCCATTTTGGCCAACGTTGAGCAGTGGACTGAGTAGAAAGTTCGTCAGCGTGGCTTGACCTTTCAAAAACTAGAACATCGCTTGAGATTATTATCACCGCGAGAAGAGAATCACTTTAAAAAATGACTTAAAGGACATTTACTTGTTGGAAAGTAGCAAACAATTGTTATGCCATTATAGGGAAAATGTAAAAGAAAAAATCAAAAATGCACCAGCCGGGAATCGAACCCGGGTCTGTTCCGTGGCAGGGTACTATTCTACCACTAGACCACTGGTGCTTCTTACTGTAAATTGTCAGACACATCTATAAATATTATGCATGGGCTACATGTATTCCAAAAGAAAAGATAAGGAAATTATTTTAACACAGATTCCAACAATTTACCATGTCTTACGTTGTTTCAAAAACTCAAGTAAGAAAATTACCTCTAATAACTAACTAATAACCAAAAAAAAAAAAACGCTCTCATTCACATTTCTAGCAATTTCTGAAATATTAGGATAAAAATGATGCTAAAATCCCAGTTAAGCAAATTTAAAAAAAAAAATGTAATTACTTTTAATAGTATTACATACAATTAGTTAGAGGAAAAGCAACCAACTTAATATCATTCGAAATTAAACAACATTCTAAATTTCAAGAAACTCATCATCATCATCTTCATTATCCCAGTCAAGTTCGAAAGAGCCTGCAGATTTCTTCAGTTCGGTTAGCCCGGTTATATCCTCCAAATACGTGGGATGGTTAATGGCTTCAAGTATGAATTCCAGTCCCCTCTTCCGATATTCAGACACCACCTAGACCAACATGAAATTGATTAACACTAATCCCTTGTAAGGATTGTAGAAGTTGTGAGGGTGTCTTGATACATAGTCTAAACCTGAGGAGGTATTCTTGTAATTTCTCAATCATCAGGGGATTTCTTGTAAGACGACTAAACCTCAGGGGGTCCAATCGTAAATCACCCTTATTTTAATTGTCAAAACCCGCCATGCTTATTTCTTATTCCCAAAGAAAACCATGCAAGTCAAATTGACAATTACACCCACACCAAAGGATGCAAAAACACCCTTCTTAACCGAAAAAGTTATCAATAACCCCTCTATTAACTTTGAAAATTGGCAATAACCCCCCTGTTCACTTACAAATTGGCAAAAACCTCCCTGTGATTTATGAAGGAAGTTCGGATGGATTTTTCTGCTAATAAAAAAAACTTTTACTAATAAAAATAACATAGGGTTTTCTTTTATAGTTAGGCAAAACTCAATCGGTGTTTTTGCATTTAGCTCGGTAGAATATATAGGATGCTCATGCACGAAATTGGTAGAAGAACAAAACTGTGATAGCCAAACAATAGATTTATTGATGAAACATGAAAGGTTAAAAAATGCTCTAAGGGTGGATATATCTTACAATGGAACTACAAGCTGTGCAACTAGTCGAGGCATGACCCACAAGCAGCATCTGAGAAAACTGGGAGAGGGAGCCTCGAACTTGATGTGGCAAAATACCAAGTGGTTGCTCAGAGCTGCTAGCTTCAATTGAGTTTGCAAATTCTGCTTTGGCAAATATCCTGAACAAGTCCATTATAAAAAATAATTCAATATCAAAACATAGAGGAGTCCAACAATAAAGACTACCAAGTCAAAAGCTAAGGCCTTGAATTGGTACATTTTCAAAGTGAAGTATTACAATTTAGGGAAATCTCTCACTTTCTAAATGGAAACAAATTAAAAATGTGCTAGGATATGTATTCTGAAAATTTTGACCACACGTGTTTATAGGTTAATTTGGCAATTCATTTAAGAAAACAGATTTCAAATTTGTAATATGAAGTGTTTTCTGAGAATATAGCCTTATGTTTTCCTAATGAAATGTAAACAGTCAAATCTTAAGGTGTACTATTTGGGAATTATGGTGTTCTTTGTAAAAATGGAAATACAAAACAATAATTAGTTACAGAAATTTGTGCATGTGAGTCAAAAGACACAACACCAAGCACCATTATGATTCTTCATTCTCTGAGAATAATAAAACATGTAATGAAAAAGCCAACGCTTGTTCTCCATCTTAATCCTTAGATGTTGTGGTTATCGTAAATTTGATAGTGAAACTTACCCAAAAGGATGATGTAGAATTCCCACCAGAAGTTCAACTGCAAGAGATGATGCAATAGGAGCAAGCCCGGGCCGTGTAACTGTGCATTGCTGGTCTAACGTGCGATTGCTGGTCGACTGAAAAAAAAATATATATATATATCTTCTTATTATACAAATTGCACAAATGATATCCCAGACAAATTTTGTTTTGAAATATTACATCAATAGGTGCAACTACATCATTGCAAAAGTAGCAACCCAATCTCTGCCGCAGTTTGTCTTTAATGGAGAGAGTTTCGATTTCAGTAGATAAGTCTTTCTGAGCTTTTATCTCATCAGAAGGGTTCATAGGACCAGCTCCATGGCGCATAACAAGAAAACTATCAAACCCTAGTGCAGCAGTAATGGTGACCTACAGATGTTTAAATTCAGAATCGGATGAAGGAAAATTATAGTTCCACGCAAACAAAAAAAAAAAAAAAAGAGATCAACCTTGTTAGCATTGGCACAAAGAAGACTTGGAAGCCATCTACTTTCACGTGTATCAGTTAGCAAAAATATTGCATCATGAGAATCAATCAAATCATGCAAGTGTTTGCAGTCCTCAAGCACACTATTTTCTTCTTGGCTAGTAACGGGATGCCCAGGCATGGGGATAGCCATTATAACAGCTTCTGCTTCCTGGTCAACAACGAATTCCTTAGGTGAACACAATAATAATATATATGAACCTATTATAACAGATCGAGTGAAATGCAAAACCATCCCTTGAGCTTTGCCTTAAAAAAAAAAAAAAACTGTTATTTTTATTAACAAAAACCCCCCGTTTGCTTATTTTTTATTAGCATAAATACCCTCCCAAGCCAAAATGACAATTATACCCCCACTAAAGAATGCAAAACACCCCTGTTCATCAAAAAAATTGGCAATAATTCCCCTGTTAACTTTGAAAATTGGCAATAACCCCCCTGTTCACTTGAAAAATTGACAATAACCTCCCTATGATTTATGAAGGAATTTCAAATGGGTTTTAATGCTAATAAGAAAAGAACGCAGAAGGGTTTTTACAAATAAAAATAACACAGGTTTATTTTTATAGTATGGCAAAGCACAAGGGTGTTTTTGCATTTAGCTCATATGAACCTATTATAACAGATATACAACTTACAACTGCAGGAAATATTCTACTTAGACTTCTAACTGCTGCTGTGGCCTTCAATTCACCACCGTTTAGGCAGTCATCTAAGGTATACAGGGACTGCCTTAGTGGGTTAGACATGGATACTTTGCCACTATCAAGCAGTGTAATTTTCCGGACACCCCATGCCTGCGAAAAATTGGAAAAGAATTATTTATCTGAGGATGACAAACTTTATCTGGGATTCTCAAAATTCTTACCATAAGCATTCGAGCAACCTGGCATCCAAGAGTTCCTGCACCTAGAAGAAGACATCTTGTAGATGACAAGACATTGAGATTTAATGAAGGCAATGCACGCCATCTCATTAGCTTTAAGTTCAAATCTGCAGCTGCGGTGGCTAACCTGTCAAAATAAAAGAACAAAATGCTAATAGAATGTCACAATATGTTGTCTGTGTTGTGTTTAGCCCTGATAGTTCATACACAACAGACCTAGTTGGATCCATTGTCTTAGCAAGGCTGATGCACCTTGACACCTTTCTTCCTCTGTTGTTAAGTTCCCACCCAACAGCATTTGGCATATTCTGATTATTTATCCATTCTAAAAAATGGGCTCGTGTAAAAATGCATTAAGATTGCAACTGCTGAGGAAAGAAGAGTAAAAAGCCTGAGAAAAGTAGTAAACCAACTCTGGTGAATCTACCTTGTGAATTTGAAATTGCTGCTTCACCAACCAGGGATAACTCCAGATCCGCAAAACCACGATTCTCACGGTAGCATAAAAACTGAACCTTCTGATTACCGAATCTTTTGAAAATAAATGATAGCAAATTCCGAAGAGGCCAACCAGGATTATTTGGCAGATGACAAGGGTCATAAAATCCAAACAGGACCTGCAGAGAATATTTAAGCAGTAAATTATTTAAAGTTCAAAAAAATTCGATAACTAAAGTTAGTTGGTAAACCAGGATATCATCCAATTGATTTGTAAATATTACTGTTACTATATATTATGGATTTCCTCTCAGTTCATATACGACAGACCTTATGACCATCTCTTTGGCAGGCTTCAAAGTCAGCCAGATGCCTAATAGTCACAGCTGAATTTGATGCAATAGACACCAGGAAGAATGGAACATCTGAACAAGATTTGACCCACAGGCTGTCAAATCATACAAAATTATAGATAACTGAGCCATAAAAGTTCAAAACATTTATTCACCTGTTGTTGAGCACATGTTACGCCAATCATTACAAGCAGCTTTCAGGGACTCAGCCTATAAGCAAAACAATATATTTAACAACTCAAATGTCTTTAATTTCTGACCAAATATAGTCAAAGTTATAATTTTGGGACCACCTCTTCCAGGCTAAACCACTGAGCAGCTGGCTTCAGATCAATCACTGTTGCTGGAGGATCAAAAATCAATGCAGGGAAAGCAAACCAGTAATGAAAGCTCCATTTCTTCAGGTCAGCAAATGATATAACTAGGAATCTTAAAAGAACACTGCTATCCTCCTCGACTTTGCCTGAATTAATGTCTTCCCATATCTAACAGACAAAAGTTATATTTTAGGAGATACATTTTCATCTGGTAAAAGCTGCATAAAAAGACATGGGACAAATAGTGTCTATTACGGTAAATGTTCATCCTCAGTCATGCCTATGAGATGAATCACATATTTTTGTGGATTACATTATACCTTTTTTGCTTCTGCCCTTAGTAGACTCTGTTTGTCAAGAGCATGGAAGCCCTCTAATGTGTTAGTATTGTAAAGAATGCCTGGTACAGGACACCTATTCCTGTTTCCACGACTTATTGGTGGCGTAGATGATTGTTCACTAGATTCAGGGGGTAAAGATTCAGCAAGGAGAGTTAAATGATTTGACACTTGATGATGCGAACAAGGTGCAAAGAAACCTGCAATAAAATCAAAAGAAAAATTCATGCATGCTCAAACACCATCAACAACAAGAATTATCTTCTCTTTGGTAATCAATTGACAAAGAGACAACACACAACCAAAGGCAAAAAATCAATTTTAGTCCTTCAACTTTTGCAGAGACACGAAAATGGGACACATGTAGTTCTGGCAAGCAATTTACATCCTTTAAGTTCTTTTTTTTTTGGATAACATCCTTTATGTTTTAAGCAATCGCAATTTTAGTCCAAAATTCGTCAAAATTTAAATTAGTAATATATACGAAATTATGATTGCGTTTTTCATTTTATACTTGAATGCTTCAATCTGTTTGATATTTTGGTCACCATCAGAAGATGTTCGAAACATACCCAACAATTCCAAATAAATCTATAAACCGAAATAAAAGTATGAATAACTTCAGAAACTAGAATTCTACCAATGAATTTAATATATGACAACTCCAGTGCAATTAAAAATCTACTAAAACACAACTTAATTGACATTTCTAAAAATCATAAGAAATTTACGAGTAAAATAAAAAAGCAGACCCGTGATAGGAATAGGAGATTCGTCAATCCCGAGCTTGTTGAGCTTTAATGATGATAATCTGTGCCAGAAACCCTCGTCTACTGCACTTTGAAATGGTGCAAATTGAAGAATTGATTCTTTCACTTGATCCACCATAGTGGATGAGATGCAAAACCCTCTACTTCAGCTTCAATTAATGAGTTAATAGATCAAATATCAACGCAACTATGGAAATAATTAGGGGTTTAGGGCACGGAATGGCTAGAGTTTGTACGGATTGTGAAACGTCAACGTTTAGCTTGCGGAAACAGGCGACTTTCTATTCCTAGTAAGTCCAATTAATTAAAAAAAAAGAAAAACTTGTTTATAATATTGGGGTTAAATACAGTTGGACTTTTCTATGGTTAGTACCACTTGTGCTGAGTATTCATTAGGTCCCCCTTTAATTATCGTTTGATCATATTTATTTTTTAATCTGCCATTCATTTTTTTTAAGGGTGACCTGTGCTCTAGGTTATTGTACTCCTCTTTTTTCTCAAGTCACAAATAATTAAGTCTTATTGCAAAATTGATCTCATAAGTAGGTTGACTGACAATTTTACCCCATAATATTTCAGCTTACCAAAATAGTCCCCACATCTTCAAATTATTTGACGATTTTAGTCCACCACGTTGTCAAATTTCAGAATTGACTCAAATAAGACCACGTACGAACCAATTTCGAGATTTTACTTACTTCTATTATATTTACATAACTAATTTAAATTATTTTTGAGCGATTTAGCCCATTTTTTTAACGCTTTTGCAATTTTTAACTAATTTATTCGATTTAAACCATTTTTGACCGATTTAATTCATTTCTTCATAGTTTGAATTGATTTTTTCACCAATTTCATCGATTTGAACGGTTCTTGACCAATTTTACTCATTTTTCACTAATTTCATCGATTTACATTGTTTTTAACCGACTTAGTCCATTTTCACCGTTTTCGCTAATTTTTTCATTTTCATGGATTTAAACTATTTTTGACCAAGTTAACTCATTTTTGTAACGTTTAAATCGATTCTTTAACTGATTTAATCGAAGTGAATGATATTTGACTGATTTAACCAAATTTTTAACTAATTTTATCGCTTGAAATTAATTTTGATTGATTTAGCTTTTTTTTTTCACAGTTTTCCATGAATTTCATCGATTTAAACTGTCTACGACCGATTTAACTTATTTATTCACAACTTACATCAATTTTTGCACTAGTTTCATCAATTTATACCATTTTTGATCGATTTAACACGTCTTTTAACTTATTTCAATTATTTAAATTATTTTTGACCAATTTAGCCCTTTTCGCTACTTTCTTTCGTTTTTCCACTAATTTCCATCGATTTAAACCAAATTTTTTACCAATTTAACTTAATTATTCACCATTTGCATCGATTTTTTTCACTAATTTCATCGGTTTTAACATTTTATTTATCAATTTAATCAATTTTTCATTAATTTCATCAATCTAAATTATTTTTGTTCGATTTAACCTAATTTTTTTTACCGATTTGATCATTTTTAAGATTGATCTCTTCGATTTAAAATATTTTTGAAATATTTAACTCGTTTATGTACCGTTTGCATATATTTTTCTCACTAAATTTCAACAATTTGAACTTTGTTTTTACTGATTTAACCAATTTTTCACTAATTTCATCAATTTGCACAGTTTTTGACCGATGTAACCCATCTATTCACTAATTTATCGATTTAAATTGATTTTGACCGATTTGACAAATTAATAAAAAAATTGGGTTAAATCGGTCAAACTATCAAAGCGATGAAATTAGTTAAAAAAAAGGGTTAAATTGGTCAAAATTCGTTCAAATCGATGAAATTAGTGAAAAAATCGATGCAAATTGTGAAGAAATAAATTAAATCGGTAAATAATGGCTTAAATCGATATAATTAGTGAAAAAAGAAATAAAACAGTGAAAAAAGGGGCTAGACCGATCAAATAATTTAAATTGATGAAATAAGTTAAAATACGAGTTAATACGGTAAGAAAGAGAATAAATCGGTGAAATTAGTGAAAAAAAATCGATGCAAATGGTGAATAAATGAGTTAAGTCGGTCATAAGCGGTTTGAATCGATGAAATTAATGGAAAAATGGGCGAAAACGTTGAATAAACAGGCTAAATCAGTCAGAAGCAATTTAAACAGATAAAATTAGCCAACAACTATTCAAATAGATGAAATTTAGTTAAAAAATCGATTCAAACGGTGAAAAAATGAGGTAATTCGATCAAAAATAGTTTAAATCCATGAAACTAGTGAAAAAATGAGCGAAAACAGTAAAAAAAAATATGCTAAGTCGGTTTAAAATAATTTAAATCGATGAAATTAGTGAAAAAATGGATAGAATCTATCAAAAACAGTTTAAATCGATTAAATTGATGAAAAAATTGATGCAAACAGTGAAGAATTGAGTTAAATTAGTCAAAAAATGTTTTTTATTGATGTAATTCATGAAAAACGACGAAAAAAATAAGTTAAATTGATTAAATTAGTGAAAAACAAATGAAAATCGTTAGTGGGTTGGGTTGGAGGTAGGTTAGGGGATGTGTGGGTGGGTGGGTGGGTAAGGTAGGATAGGGTAGGGTAGGTCCGGATTCGATCCGGGTGATATGCCACCCCTAATTACGAGGTTTGGGTGGGGTAGGTTTTTAGTTTTTTTAATCATAATTGTAATTATTTAATTTATTTTTTAATGAATATTAAATATTTTTATTAAAAAATATATTATTTTAATAAAATTTAAATAAATTAATATTGTTATATAATTTTAAATTTGAAAAGAATATGTATTCTTAATTTTTTAGATTTATGTTAAAATATTGTTTATAAATCAAATTAATTATGTAAATCAAATTGGCACGCACATGGTTTTATTCGAGTCATTTTTGAAATTTAGTAACAATGTGGCCTAAAATCGTTAGTGAATTTAAAAATGTGGGATTATTTTGGTAACGTGAAATGTTATGGTATAAAAGTGTTAGTCAACATAAGTAATGGCAAGTATGAGGGAATTTATAAAATTATAGTACAAAATATGTTGGCCTCGAATTATTTGGTACCAAAAGTGAAAATTGACATATAATTCAGTACCAAAAATGCAATTTTCTCTTTAATAAAATCATCTTTAAATCATTACCTTTTTTTTAGGTAACAGGTAAGATTTACTGAATTTTAAAGGGGACCTAATAAGAATTAGCACAAACTGAAACTAACCACAGAAAACCCCAATACAGTTTGACCCAAAATATTGATGTCGCATCAATTACTTTTTAAAGTATTACTTATAACATTTACCTCTTTCAATATTTATTAGTCAATTAATTTTAATCTCATACAAAGTTTGTTCTTAAGTTCATATTTTACTTTCATTTATATTTTTCTTGATGATTTTTTTCAAAAATCTTACAAAAAATATTTCGATTATTGTTTTACTAATTATTATATAGTTGACGATTGTAATTTATGTTCAAGGGGTATATTAGTAATTGACATAATTCCTATATATTAAAATAATTAAAAATAGTTATATTAATTGCACTATTCGAAAAGACTGTATGTAGTACTATTAATGATGTTACTCTTCCCCTCCCACCTTTTGTCCTATAAATAGGATGTCATATTCATTGAAAATGACAAGTTTTTTAGAGTAAAAAAAAAAGTCACAATTCCCTGCAAGATTGTCCCGTGTAAGTCAATATTTGTAGTTTGGAGAAGGATCAAGGAAGGAAAAAGTCTCGAAGATGTCCTTTGATCATTTTTTACCAACATCAATAGTTATATCCAGGACTTTTGGCAACATGTACCATTGAAAATAGGTCACTTGGCATATTACACCTTGAAATTGAATTTAGGTAGAGTGCACCCTCGAATATCTAAGCTTTTGCAGATTGCACCCTTGAAATAAAATTTTGGGAGAGTGCACCCTCGAAATACATAGATTTTGGCAGAGTGCACCCTTTTAATCTTTTTCGAGCAAGTAGATTGGCAGAAAATTGAAAATCCCAATATTAATAGGGGCATAATTATCCTTTTAATTCATTTCCTTCCTAAATTTTCGTTTTTCTAACAATCCATATTTACATCTCTCAATCATTTTTGCACAATTCTTCACCATTTATGTTGATCTATATTCTATTTTTTACATCAAATTTTTAACATATATTCTAATTATATTTTTAAATTTAAAAATCAAAAGCTTTTCAAATTTTAAAAATTAATATACAATGCATTTAACATAAAAATGGTAGTCAAGACATAATAAACAAATTTGAACACAATAAACTCAACAATCCACCCACAATAATTAGCAACAATATTCATATTAATATGGACAAGTTTCATATAACTTCAAACCAAAAGCATGAGACTGTTGTAGATTAAGTGGAGAAGATTTTTATGTTACTTTTTTCTTCTCTAGAATTTAGATTAATTGATTGTGTGAATGGATAAACTTACTCCTGAACTAAAAATATATTTCACTTGGCTTAAATTTTTGGAAGAAAATTAATTACTTTGGAAGGAAAATGAGTTAATAAAATAATTATGTCCCAATTAATTATAAAATCTGATATAAATAAAGTCTAATTAAAGCAACTTTAGTGAATTCCAAAAGTCATCTGATTATGTTGTTTGGATTAAATTCAAAACAATTTCATCTTCTTTTGGGCCAAACTTATGCATGTTAGAACCAGCCCGTATTTTCTGAATTAGCCCGTTAAATGCTTCCTTGAGCTTTTTGGATCTTGCCCTTGTAATTGGCTCAATTGGAATATTCAATGGATCCTTAGCTTGTACTTGTTCTTGATGATTCTCATCATTCTTCAAGAACAAGTACAAGTACAAGCTAAGGATCCATTGTATATTCCAATTGGGCCAATTAAAAGGGCAAGATCCAAAAAGCTCAAGGAAGCATTTAATGGGCTAATTCAGAAGATACGGGCTGATTCTAACATGCATAAGTTTGGCCCAAAAGAAGATGAAGTTGTTTTGAATTTAATCCAAACAATATAATCAGATGGCTTTTGGAATTCACTAAAGTTGCTTACCTAGAATTAAGTCTTTTGGGAAAGAGAAGTCTTGACTACTATCTATATAGACTTATATATATAAAATCTGATATAAATGAAGCCTAATTAAAGCTTCTCGGGTCACAAGTTCACTATCGTTATCAATCTGATTTTAGTTTGGGATTAAATTGAATCTTCCTATCGAGGTTCGCATCATTTGGTATCAGAGCAACGTACTAAAATCAGATTACTATCCTTGATCTTTATTTCTTGTTCTTATATATTTTGTCAAATTCTGTTAATCTCTTCTTTCCTATTCTTAATTTTTTTTGTTTGTGTATCCAGCCCCCCCAAAAAAAAAAAAAAAAAAGTGTGACAAAGAAAAAGGTGAAAAAAAAAACGTGAGTTAAAAAAAGTGACAAAAAAAAAAAAGGTGAAAAAAAAATCGTGATTACAAAAAAAAAAAAAATCTTAGTGGCGGATACAACTAATCTCTATATTCTGATTTTTTCTTCAGTTCTCTCAAATAAAAAAAAAAAAATCATATTCTCCTTTATTCATTATTTCTGAAATACCGAACCATTGGTATTCATTGTTTAAACAATACAAGTTGAACATCTTGATTAAAGTTTACTAGTTCATTAAAGAACTGAAAAAGGGAGTTACGAGTGTAAAAAGGCAAGAGAGTGTGAGATTATTAGAGGGTAAAAGCCATATTGAGTTAAACACGAGTGTTGAGTGACATTATTCGAGTGTAAACACGTGAGCGAGTGCTGTGAGGATTTATTTCTAATTTTTATATCTAGTTTCAAGTATGTCTACAAGTGGTGAAACAATAAACCAAGGCGGACAGGGGGATACATTTATGTTGCGAGCCATGCAAAAATAATTTGAACGTATGAACGTAATGTTTAATGAGATTCGGGATCGGATGGATAGGCAAGACGATACTATTGCTACTTTAAACAGGGGACATCCAGAAAGACCTCCTAATGTTAGAAGGGAAGAAGGATTGCAAATGAAGATGATTTTGGTTACAATTCCAATGATGAGTTCCAATATGAAGATGACCAAGGCTCATTGAATGGTGAGGGCAGATTCATACAAAGGAGAGAAAGGCATGATAGAGGTTTCCAAAGAGGTCCGAGATGGCGAGATAGAGATGACAGAAGCTTGGGAAACATAAAAGTAAAGATACCATCATTTCAAGGCAAGAATGATCCAGAAGTGTACTTGGACTGAAAAAGGAAGGTGGAGCTGATTTTCGAATGCCATAACTACTCCGAGGAGAAAAAGGTAAAACTTGCTGTTATTGAGTTTACCGATTATGCTATTATATGGTGGGATCAACTTATGATGACCAGGAGACGAAATGGTGAAAGGCCTATTAGGACATGGGATGAAATGAAAGCTATCATGAGGAGGCGGTTTGTTCATAGTCACTATCATAGGGACTTATTTCAGAAGTTACAAAGTCTTACTCAAGGCTTTAAAAGTGTGGAAGATTACCACAAGGAGATGGAGATTTCCATGATCAGGGCTAATATAGAGGAGGATAGAGAAGCTACCATGGCAAGGTTTCTCAATGGGCTGAATCGGGACATTGCAAATTTAGTTGAGTTGCAACATTATGTGGAGTTGGAGGACATGGTGCATATGGCAATAAAGGTAGAACGACAACTTAAAAGGAAGGGAACTCGATCTTTCCAGAATCCAAGCTCCTCTACTTCATGGAGGTTGAATGGAAGGAAAGATGAAGGAGCTAATTCCAAATTCAAAACAGAAGCACCAAAGAGAAAAGATGAAGTTGAAAAAGTCAATAGAGGTAAAACTGAATTACCAACTCGTAATCGTGATATTAAGTGTTTTAAGTGTTTGGGAGCAGGTCACATTGCTTCACAATGCCCAATCAAGAGGACAATGATTGCACATGCTAACGAAGATGTGGAGACTGAAAGTGAGAGTGACGATGAAGATCATATGCCAAAAGACACTAGTGACAATGATGTTGAATATCCGGTGGAATGAGAGTCATTGGTGGCTAGGCGTGCTTTAAGTGCCCAAATCAAAGAAGATGATGTTAATGAACAGAGGGAGAACATTTTTCATACTAGGTGCCATGTTAACAATAAAGTGTGTAGTATGATCATTGATGGGGGAAGTTGTACAAACGTTGCCAGTACTACTTTGGTTGAAAAGCTGAATTTACCTACGTTGAAACACCCTAAACCATATAAGCTTCAATGGTTGAATGAATGTGGTGAGGTTAAGGTGACAAGGCAAGTATTAGTCTCTTTTTCAATTGGGAAGTACAAGGATGAAGTGCTTTGTGATGTCGTTCCAATGCAAGCGGGTCACATATTATTGGGCAGACCATGGCAATTTGATAGAAAGGTTACTCATGATGGTTTCAAAAATCGGCACATTCTTGTAAAGGATAACAAATCCATTACTCTTGTACCATTAACACCCAAACAAGTGTATGAAGATCAAATGAAAATGAAAAGAGAGAGTGAGTTGAAAATAAACAGTGAGGCTGAAATTTCAAAGAAAAAAAGTGAAAAAGAGAGTGAAAAGAAAGAGAGAAAAAAACAAGTGAGTCTTTATGCTAAGGCGAGTGATATCAAGAATGCCTTCAATTCAAACAAGCCTATGTTTTTACTTTTGTACAAAGGGGCGGGTTTTAGCACTAACGAACTTGATGAATCTTTGCCTAGCGTTGTTGTCTCTTTGTTGCAGGAATACGAAGATGTGTTCCCAGATGATGTACCAAATGGGTTGCCACCTATAAGAGGAATAGAGCATCAAATTGATTTTGTACCATGTGCTGCCATTCCTAACCGGCCAGCATATAGAAGCAATCCGGAAGAAACGAAGGAAACTCAAAGGCAAGTTGAGGAGTTGCTGAAGAAAGGCCACGTTAGAGAAAGCATGAGTCCGTGCGATGTACCGGTGTTACTTGTACCTAAGAAGGATGGTACTTGGAGGATGTGTGTGGATTGCAGGGCTATCAACAACATCACGGTAAAGTATCGATACCCCATTCCTAGACTAGATGATATGTTGGATGAATTGCATGGGTCAAGTATTTTCACAAAAATTGATTTGAAAAGTGGGTATCATCAAATTAGGATAAAAGAAGGTGATGAATGGAAAACTGCTTTTAAAACAAAACATGGTTTGTATGAGTGGTTGGTAATGCCTTTTGGTTTATCTAATGCACCTAGTACATTCATGAGATTAATGAACCATGTCTTGCGGGCTTTTATTGGCAGATTTGTTGTGGTTTATTTTGATGACATTTTGGTGTATAGCAAAAGCTTAGATGAACATATTGAACATTTGCGTAGTGTGGTTGATGTTTTGAGAAAAGAAAAATTGTTTGCCAATTTAAAAAAGTGTTCTTTTTGCTTGGAAAAAGTTACGTTTCTTGGCTACATTGTTAACGCAAATGGAATTGGAGTGGATGAAGAAAAGGTAAAGGCTATCAAGGAATGGCCGACACCTAAATCACTTTCCGATGTCAAAAGTTTTCATGGTCTGGCTAGTTTTTATCAACGATTTGTCAAAAATTTCAGTACACTAGCTGCACCACTCACTGAAATTGTTAAGAAATCTATAGAGTTTCATTGGGGTGATGAGCAAGAACGTGCATTTTCTGAAATTAAAGAAAGATTGTGTAGTGCTCATTTGTTAGCCTTACCTAATTTTTCTAAAACAATTGAAATTGAGTGTGATGCTTCAGGAATAGGTATTGGAGCAGTTTTAATGCAGGAGCAGCGACCGATAGCCTATTTCAGTGAAAAACTAAATGGGGCTGTTTTGAACTATTCGACATATGACAAGGAGCTTTATACATTGGTGAGAGCGTTGGAGACTTGGCAACATTACCTTTGGCCGAGAGAATTCGTCATTCACACCGACCATGAATCCTTGGAGCACTTGAAATGACAGGGTAAGTTGAATAAAAGACACGCCAAGTGGTCAAAATTCATCGAGACATTTCCTTATGTAATCAAATACAAGCAAGGTAAGGAAAATATTGTGGCTGATGCACTATTGAGAAGGTATGCTCTTGTTTCTACTTTAAATGCAAAGTTGTTGGGATTTGAATATGTGAAGGAATTATATGCTACTGATGATGACTTTGCTAGTGTGTATGGAGCATGTGAAAAATCAGCATTTGATAAGTTCTACAGACTTGATGTGTACTTGTTTAGAGAAAATAAACTTTGTGTGCCTAACAGTTCTATGCGTGAGTTACTTGTACGTGAAGCACATGGAGGTGGTTTGATGGGACACTTTGGTATAAGGAAGACTTTAGAAGTGTTGTGTGAACATTTCTTTTGGCCTAAAATGAAACGTGATGTGGAAAGAATTTGTTCTAGATGTGTTACTTGTAAGCAGGCCAAATCTAGGGTCTTACCCCATGGTTTATACACTCCTTTACCCGTACCTACTGCACATTGGGTAGACATTTCAATGGATTTTGTTTTGGGTTTGCCTAGGTCAAGAAAGGGTAGGGATTCAATTTTCGTGGTGGTTGATAGGTTTTCTAAAATGGCACATTTCATATCTTGTAACAAAACTGATGATGCAACAAACATTGCTGATTTGTTCTTCCGTGAGATAGTACGACTTCATGGTGTTCCTAGGAGCATTGTATCTGATAGAGATGTTAAGTTTCTTAGCTATTTTTGGAAAGTCTTGTGGGGGAAAATGGGTACTAAATTGCTATTTTCAACTACTTGCCACCCTCAAACAGATGGTCAAACCGAGGTAGTGAATAGAACTTTAACTACTTTGTTGCGTACTATAATTCAAAAGAATTTAAAGAAATGGGAAGATTGTTTGCCATTCATTGAACTTGCATATAACCGGAGTGTTCATTCTACTACTGATTTTTCACCATTTGAGGTTGTTTATGGTTTTAATCCACTAACTCCTTTAGATTTGCTGCCTTTGCCAGTTAATGAAAGAGCTAGTTTGGATGGTCAAAAGAAGGCTGAGATGGTAAAAAAACTTCATGAAAGTGTCCGGGAGCATATCGCAAAGAAAAATGAACAATATGCGAACAAAGCTAATAAAGGGCGAAGAAAAGTCATTTTTGAACCAGGTGATTGGGTTTGGGTATGCGGAAGGAACGATTTCCTGAACGTAGGCGGTCAAAATTACAACCAAGAGGGGATGGTCCATTTCAAGTTCTTGAAAGAGTGAATGATAATGCATACAAGTTGGATCTTCCAGGTGAGTATAAGATTAGTTCAACATTTAATGTTGCTGATCTTTCTCCTTTTGATGTAGGTGAAGATTCGAGGACGAATCCTTTCGAAGAGAGGGAAAATGATGAGAATCATCAAGAACAAGTACAAGCTAAGGATCCATTGAATATTACAATTGGGCCAATTACAAGGGCAAGATCCAAAAAGCTCAAGGAAGCATTTAACGGGCTAATTCAGAAAATATGGGCTGATTCTAACATGCATAAGTTTGGCCCAAAAGAAGATGAAGTTGTTTTGAATTTAATCCAAACAACATAATCAGATGGCTTTTGGAATTCACTAAAGTTGCTTACCTAGAATTAAGTCTTTTGGGAAAGAGAAGCTTTAATTAGGCTTTATTTATATCAGATTATATATATATATATATAAGTCTATATAGATAATAGTCAAGACTTCTCATATTTCTAGATGTATTTTGGAGGATTCTAAGCACCTTTTCATATCCCAACACTTACAAAAACGTGTTGGCTTTAATTATTATGGTTGGAGACTTGTTCCAACCCTATATATATGTGGTATTGTTCAATGTAATAAGATATATTTGGCTGAAAATATAAAGTGAGTTTTTACTCCTCTTTTGGTTCTTCATTGAACTTCAGAACTTATCAAGGTTTCTCCTTGTGTCGTTCAAACTTGAATACTTGTGGTTTGCGATTCTTTATAATCGTTGGGTCACAAGTTCACTACAATCTGGAATACTTGTGGTTTGCGATTCTTTATAATCGTTGGGTCACAAGTTCACTACAATCAAGAATACTTGTGGTTTGCGATTCTTTATAATCTTCGGGTCACAAGTTCACTACAATCAAGAATACTTGTGGTTTGCGATTCCTTATAATCGTCGGGTCACAAGTTCACTATCGTTATCAATCTGATTTTAGTTTGGGATTAAATTGAATTTCCAATTTTCCGGCAATTTCTTTGGCCAAAAAAGATTAAAGGGTGCACTCTGCCAAAACTTATGTATTTCGAGGCTGCACTCTACCAAAATTATTTATTTCAAAGGTGCACTCTGCCAAAGTTTAATTTTGAGGGTGCACTTTGCCAAAACTTATGTAATTCGAGGGTGCATTCTGTCAAATTTAATTTTAAGAGTTCAATTTGCCAAATAACCCATTTTCAAGGATGCATCTTGCCAAAAGTCCGTTATATGCATTACTCTTTCACATATTCTTATATTTATATCCGTCATTATCATAGATTATCATATTTTTACCTACATTTTTTTTGTACAATGGCGATATTTCTATATTATTATTTAAAATTCCTAATAGCTTTTTCAATTCCTAGTCAACACGAAATTCAGATTGTTATTTTAACCATTACAAATTTAATTTTTCAGATTTTTATTATAATTGTTCAAAACTTGCACCAGTTCATACGACATGGACAATATAAAAAAATTGTACTTAAATGAAATGTAATAGTTAGAATGACGATTTGAATGGAATGTTAATTCACATGGCATGAACGAGTTGGTACATATTTCGAACAATTATAATAAAACCTGAAACATTAAACGTGTTTTGGTTAAATTGACGTACGGTTTGATCAATCTCGTGTCAATTAATAATTCGAAGTGCTACTATAAATTATAAAAAATAATAGAGAAAGATAACAATTGATCAAATAATAAGAGGTACAAATATAATAGTTGATTAAATAATAACGAATACAAATATAATAATCGATAAAATAATAACATATAAAATTTTGAAATAATAACGGATTTTCTTTTTTCAAGAACTATGAAATAAATCACCAAGAATAAGAAAATTTGTTGTAAAATTGAGATTTAGAACAAACTTTGTATGAGATTGAAACTAACCATTAACATATATGAAGGGGAAGGGTAACTTGAGCATGAAAAATTATAATTTTGACTAATCAATATAGGAGTGACAAGTGTTACAAGTAATACGTAATTGATACTTTAGAGAGGTAAATTGTATTTAACCTCTAATATTGTATGTAGATTACGTATGTACTGTATATGATATCAACTTAATAAGTATTTACACTTGTTAATAGCTGATCACTTTTTAGAGTGACTAGAAATGTGCACCAAAGTGGTGATCTGAGTTCGAATTTTTATTGGGAAAAGTTCTCATATAATATTTATGACGTACCTCGAAATGGGTTAAACCATTGGAAAAAAAAAAAAACGTGCATGGTATATAATTAGTAAGTTTTATGCTTTGTATTTTAGAAATCTCATAATGAGTGATTTTGAATTTAATGGTATGTTCTAAACTAATTCAAAAATAATGAGCGATTTAGAAAATAAAGTAATTTTAATATTTATGTTTGTTTAATTTGTACAAGGAATCGAATTCAAAAGAAATTTTATCGCACGAGATTACTTCGATCTGTAAATGTATCATGTCACAAATAATATAAACATAAAACATTAATTTAATTTATGTATCTACAGTTGTTTTTTAAATTGTATGCAGAGTATGTAAATCCCTTTTCAAATGAGTAACTACAATTTTTTTTTATCATTTTAGAGTGACTAACAGTTAATCATGTTTCGTAAATTATTAATATCATAAAAATAATGATCGATTTAAAATTTACTTGTATGTTCTAAAATAGTGCAAAAATAATGAACAATTTCGAAAGCAAATTAATTAACATCGGTATCACTTGATACATAAATGCTAATTTAGTATGGCAATTTAAATTTTGATTGTAATGTTCATACCATCGTCAAAATAATTGGATGGAATCAACCACGTACACTTCACGTGACAATTATCTCGTCTTAAAACAGTCGAACTAAACCTATTATATTTGCATTTTGAAATTAATTCAGAAGCAACATTTTTGTTTCACGTGATCTCCTAAAGACCACCTTTATATGAGGGCCCATATTAAGTAACAAAAGACACAACAAATACATCGAACAAGATAATATTAAGTTCAAACCAAATAAATTGTTAAACAATGCCCAATTAAGAGTTTCGACATATAACATTTGGAAACAATATAATTCACACTACATATTAGTTATGTAAATGCTTCATATCACAAATACTCTAAACATAAAACACAATGTTCCAAAAATATGAACAATCTGCATAAACATAAACGAGAAAACTCTCACAACGATGATGATGAAGAATCGAAATAGGAAACCCGTTGCCTTTTCCGAGGAAAGAACATTTCTTCAGCAAACTCTGCTGATGCAGAGACCTTATCGAGAACTCTACTCAAAGCCCCGTGAACAGAACTCACTATAAGTTCGCGATCATTGTTAATGTTCTCTTCTTCACATGTAGTAATTAAGAATACACTCTTAAATCGACCTTTCAATGTAGATATCTCACTCTTCAACAACTTTATGGGAAGATCGTTGATAGCATGTCGTAAATCAGACAAGAGTTCGGGCCTATAGTCGCAGCAAAGAGAAGCCCTTAGTAAAAAAGGCTCATAGTTTGAATTCTTGTAGAGTTTTTCGACTTTTAATTCATTCGTGTCCATTGGGATGTGCAAACCTTCACTGGCTTGTGTTGCGGCTTTCTTTAGTTGCTTCACTTGATTAATCACTTCAGCTAGTAATGTGGCTTTATCCATCTGCCAAATTAACATAGTATTATTGCCTTAAATTTACTAAATATAAGATTGAAAACTACCAATGGTTAGAAAGAAAAAAAACGACATGGGAAATTAAGTAGCTAGACACGAGAAAACGCTTTCTCTGTTTGTTTTTCTAGGCTATGTTTGATTTTTGGATTTCAATGAGTAAAGCGCTAAGGAAAATATTGTAATTTCTTGATAACAAATGTAGAACATTGTGCTCCAATTTTTCTGTTCATTTTCATTTCTCTCATCATCTTACATTGAAATCCAAGAACCAAATGTAGCCCTATAGTTTTTTACTTCACCATAAAAATTATGAGCTAAATGCAAAAATACCCTTTGTGCTTTGCCTAATAGACATAAAAACCGGTGTATTATTTTAATTAGCAAACCCCTCTATGTTCTTTTATTTAAGAGGTTATTGTCAATCTTTCAAGTGAACATGAGATATTGTCAATTTTCAAATATTTATAATTTTTTAAATTAAGAGAGGTGTTTTTACATTTATTTGTGGGGATATAATTTTTATTTTCTTGCAAAATATGTATTCCGGAATGGGAGGGTTTTATTTGCCAATAAGAAAATAATAAAAGGGTCTTTTGCTAATAAAAATATCACAGGAGGATTTTCGTTAATTAGAATTTAGACATAGTAAAAAGGGTATTTTGCATTTCACTCTAAAGATTATATCGAGTTCATCTCCTGCAAAATCGTAAACTCGAGCCATATTTCTCCAAAATTTAACAAAACTCAAAGATAAAAGAGACAACTAGTATTTTCTTTTAATATAGTTTAATATAAATATGCGAGTAAATTGCGCTTTTGATCCTCCTTATGGATTAACTTTTACATTTTCATCCCTCTTAAATTTTCTATAGCAGATTGGTCCCCTCTTATTAATATAGTTATCACATTCGTCCCTCTTAATTTTTTTATATCAAATTCCTTCCTCTTGTCAATGTAGTGTAATACATTAGTCCCTCATGTATTTTATATTTAAGAGAGACTAATGTGTTACACTACATTAATAAAAGTGATGAATGTGATACATTACATTGATGAGATGAACCAATCTACTAAAAAAAATTTAAAAGAGACGAAATTGAAAAATTTAACCCTTAAATAGAAAAAATGCTATTCACTCTAAATATGCCTACCAACTAATGTAGCTGGCGAAATTATTAAGTCAAACTAGACAAAGTCAAAGACTAATTGAAAAGCATCAAATTCAGTTAATAACTTAATACAGACAAGATAACTCAGGTGGGCTTTTTCTAACAAGTCAAGTTTTGCAACCATATAATATGGCACCTAAATGTGTATATTATTGTAGCACAACAATTTATTACAAATTAATTGAGAAGTCTCTTTTGGTGTTTGTTCACATCACATTACTTGTATAGAAACATATGAAATAACTCACTATTATAATCATTGTAAAATGACTCATGGCAACATACTGAAAATTAATACAACTATAATTGCAAATGAAAGTAACAACTTTGACCTTCTAAACGAATTAACATTATAGATTGTGATGAAGACAATGACTATCTATTATACAATTGTAGTCATCAAACAACCACAACCTCCTCAAATTTAATAAAAATAGACTATAATTTGATAGTAGTTGTTATGTTTATAAACGAGTTAATGGCAATTTAGTTCCCTGTAATTTGAAAAATAGCACTTTACCCGTCATGTAATCTTATAAAAGTTTCACACTGCCTCCCTGACATTTTTAAATTTGAAACTTTACCTCCCCTATGTTACAATAACAATTTTCATGCACAATCTCAATTTCGGCAAGTGAGTTACACTCTCCGGCTGAAAGTTATAAAATACTTCTTTAAAATTTTTACAGGGGGTA
The DNA here is from genome assembly GCA_003313485.2 of Penstemon barbatus. Classification (NCBI taxonomy): domain Eukaryota; kingdom Viridiplantae; phylum Streptophyta; class Magnoliopsida; order Lamiales; family Plantaginaceae; genus Penstemon; species Penstemon barbatus. Next base: position 70,639,912 of record CM064883.1, read on the forward strand.
AATTGAACATTATGCGTTTTACAGGGGGTAAACTGACATTAGCTCTTTCGTGACAAACTAAATAATCTTGATGACATTGTTAGACATGAAATCAAATAAAATGGTTATATCATTCACTGACCTTTTCATTGCTTGGTACAAGCTCTCGAAGAGTTTCCAAACGCGCGTTGATTCTCTCTCGCCTTCTACGTTCTGCCTCGCTATGGCTCTTTAAAGCAGACATTGTTTTAGCCTCTGAAACCGCAACTTTTTTACCTAAGCTCCGTGAAGCTTTCACCAACTCCCCCTTTTCACCATCCAAAACCAATGAATGCTTAATGGACATCAATCCACCCCCCCTAACTTTAAGTAAATTCACTTAATGGCCTAGAAAATTGATAAATAACTCTCCACAGCCCTACCGATTCTTACAATACATAATCAATCTCTCATTTGCACTATAATCACAGTAACAAGTTTTTTTATTTTTTATTTTTACTAACAGGTGATTGGTCTAGCGAAAGTGACTAGTCACTACAATGTAGCGAATTCATGTTTAAATTCCTGTTGAGAGAGGTTTTCGGGTTAATGTGTATGATGCGCCTCGAAAGGGACTAAATACTTGAAAACCAGAAAAAAAAAATATATATATATATATATTTTTTCTTTTTTTGTTTTCTTTTGTGTGCAAAATCACCCTTTATATCAAGAAGCAGGAAAAATAAAGGAAACCCCTTGGTCACGAATCAAGAACTCGGCCACTACTAATCAAATCGTCTTATGCGACCAAGAAAATCAAAATCTTGAGTACCTGCAATCATAAATAATCTTGAATGCGTGATTGTGTGACAAATTAATCCGAGGTAATTATAATAAAGTCTTTAGTATGCCTCCGTGTGATATCGAGAGTAATGCAAGATACTCCCCTATGTTATATTAAAGCTGCACGAAACTATGCTATGAATTTCTTACTGCATATAATCGCTTGTACTTTTAAAAACTCGACACAAAACCACCAATTTGAAAAAAAAATAGATTGTTTTTTATTGGTATATTTTAAGAAATTATTTTAAAAATATTTCATGTTCGTCGCCACAATTTCACGTGAAATATTTTAGAATTAGTTTCTTCAAATAAGTTGATCTGAAACAACCCATTTTCAACATGTTGGGGGTTTCATGCTGAGATTTTAAAAGTACAAGGGGCTTCTATGCAACGAAAATTTGAAAGGGTACTTTCATGCATGTTTCGCATAACATAAGTGGTTATCTTGCATTTTCTCCGTGATATTGAGGCGAATATAAAAAACAGTCATCTCCAGTTTGTTATGTGAAACTTGCACGAAACTACGAATATTTATTGCACATAAATCCTTATGTACTCCAATTATATATTTGAAGAGACACAAGACGGTTCTATGAAAAATACATTGCGCTAAATGCAAAAATACCCCTTGAGCTTTGTCTAATTGGCAAATTACTCTCTTTATTATTTTTATTAACAAAAATCCATGTGTTTTCTATTAGAAAAATAAAACTCATGCATCGAGATTTTATTAGCATACTGCACCCATTTAAAATACTTTCATAAGTCAATAGAGAGTGAATAGTAAATTACCTCCCATTGTAATTGCTCCCCGTGTTATGCTAAACCTGGAAGAAACTACCCTGTGAAATTTTTATTACGCCGAACTTTCTTGTGTTTTCAAAACCCTAAAATAACACCCAATTTGTAAAATAAAGTCGTTTTGGATTGATATATTTCAAGAAATCAAAAATATGTCGATCCAAACGACTTTATTTTACAAATTGGGTGTTTTTTGCAAGATTTTTGAAAACACAAGGAAGTTTGGCGCAATAAAAATTTGACAGATTTAGCATAACACAGGGGAGTATTTTGCATTTACCCCTCCTTTTTGTTTTTTTTTAAATAAAAATTATAATTGCCTGTTATATTATGCTTTTAAATGATTAAATTGATCATTTTCTACATTAAAATGATCTTTTAGACACATTTGGAGCGTGTGCCAACACTCCCCATGAGGAGGGAGGTAAAACGCTCATTATAATGTATCATATGGAGTTAATATGCTTATTTTCATGTCACATCGGAAAAAATTGTCCATTAAGCATATTACATGGAGCTAATATGTAAAGAACCCATCAATAGGGGCTTATTGTCAATTTTTCATATGAATGGAGGATATCTCCAAATTTCAATGTAAAGTGGGGGATTATTATCAGTCTTTTAGATGAATAAAGCTTTTTCGCTTTTTACGTGAGGTATAATTGTCATTTTTTGCAAAATATATACTCCAAAAAATAATCCATGGGACTTTGTAAGTACAAATTACACAAGAGTGTTTTTGCAATTAGACAAAGAAGAGGGCATTTTTGCATTTCACTCAATAAACATTAAAAAAAAAAAGGAAAATTGAGTACCTGAAAGCACAAATAATCTAGAATTCTTTGTGTATATGAACAATCCGAGGTAAATGTAATGAAATCAAATCACTTAAGGATCGAGGCCAGGTGGACGAGTGGCAAGAGCAAACCAAAAAGAAAGCATCTTAGACCGAATCTTCAGAGTAGCAACAGAAGGGATTATGTCACTCAACAGAGGAATGGACATTATTTTCTTGAAAAAAGACTACAACTTTCTGCTGGTTTATAGATGAAAACAATGGAATTTAACACATGACAATAATCAATGAGAAAATAACCACATCGTTTCCCTAAAAATGGTCTCAAATTCTTGCATTTTACTTAAACTCTATTGGGAAATTCGATGAAGATATGAAAATTTGTAAGAAGGTAAGAACGACAAATTTTAGGGAAGTTGTTAGTGATATCGTAAGACTTTTGGGGAGGCGTTTTTTGAAACAAGGTTGTAGCTCTACTTAGTTTCAATGGTTGGGGCCGTCTTATATTATATATATATATAGAAAAGAGATTTTCAAAGGGTATATTGGGAAATTTCTTAACCAGACCAGATCTAGATATTACTTAGATATAGTGGTGCTCTGACAATGATGATGTAGTATATTTTTCAATTGCAAAAGACCTGGTCTAGTCAAGAATTTTCCGATTTCGTGGCTATCCTCTGAGGTAGCCACCATCGGTCATGTTAGGGGGATTTTATGGACACTTTTTATGTAAAAGTGTCCCTTAAAGTGATCTAACATGACAGATGGTGGCTACCCAATGGGTAGCCCCGAATATTCCCAATATCTTGGATACATTTTGATCTAACCCAAAATATTTTCATAGTAAAGGCAATAAATTTGTGGCTAAATCACATTTACGATCCTTCAAGTATTTGGCTTATTATGGCAGTGGTTTGGCTAAGTTTCGTCTGGATATGGTTCAAAAAGTATTTTGAGAGTTTTCGACGAAAGTTTGAAACTTGACTTGAATATGGTTTTAATGGAATCTTGAGATGACTGTCCATGAGATTGGGTTTTAAATAATAGCTTGTGAGTTTCCAAAACTTGAGATGTGATTTTGGTTGATCATTGATGTTTGGTTTTTGCCTTTTGGGGTTTGAAGAAGAAAAATAAGTGGCTGCAATCATATCAATTATTTATATGTGTGGAAAAAATATGACAAATATCAAATTAATAGTTTTATAGATTTCAAGTAAAGGTTTTTTAGATTTTGGTTTGGGCTAAAACTGGGTTTAGACTGAGACATTTTCAAACTATTTCCGTACAGAGTCAAAGCGTTTTACACTTATATTTCTCTTTCCAAATAATTTACACTTTAGTCACTCTTACATAAAATTGGTTTCACCGATCAACTTTCTGGCACTTTTTCGACGAACATATAGGTAAGTCACGTTATCTTTAGTAAAGATATTTTCGGATTTTTGGCATTGTAGTTGGATGTGATCATCTATGAAGTGGTGAATCTAAATTTTTTTATGAACGATATATTTAACTTGAGGCTATGTTGGTGTATTAAAATTGGGCAAAAACCCAAAAATAATTTTATTTAAAGTAACGTGACTTAGACATAATTACATTTTTAGGACTTAAATGTAAATATACTTTATAATTGGAGGATCATAAGTGTGATTTATCCAAAATTTATTTTAGAATAATGTCGACTTGACGTCCAATATAAACCCCAAATATTTTATGGTTGACTTAATTTTAATACGCCGGCTAACCAATTTCTTTTTTTCAGCTTTCTTGTGTTGTCATCCCTCTGAATTTTCAACAAGTCTTTTGTCCATATTCAACTTATGTCAAAAATAATAATTGTGGATCACATACTTTAATCAGATCACATGCCTTAATCCAAATTCTTAAAAGCAATAATGGCGTTCTTTAAACTACCTGCTACCAAACATTTTGAAAAAATTTCCCTATTATTAATCTAATATGTACGTATGATGATCCAAGAAGATGTCTTTTAAGGTATACATATTCCTCTTTTTCATTTTCTAATAATATAATTAAAACATGACATTTACTGAAGTAATACAATCTTAATGTTCTTTTTTGGCCTACAATTTTTATTTTTTTTATTTTTATAATTCAGGTGTCCAAGTTTACACTAGAGTAATCCTGGATTCCCAGAATCCTTGCCCTAGAACTCTGAAGGATATAAGTCGCAGGATGTGCCTCCACCAAGCCTCGAGATCCCACCATACTGCTGTCTAATTTTTTACTTTTCTTATAGTTTTAATGATGATTTTTTCACATTTTAATTATATGCTGCAAAATGATAATACAGTTTTAATTTTCTTTTTCAGCCTACAATTTTTTTTTTTTAACCTAGATGTTCAAGCTTACACTAAATTAATCAAGGATGTGCCTCCACCAAATCTCGAGATCCCACCATATTGCTGTCTAATTTACTCATACGTGTTTACAATTAGATATAATTAGTGTTACATATGTCAAAAAATAGTTTCAAATGTAAAATTTGTATTTCAAATTACATTTATGCTCCCTCACGTATAAAGAATATTTATATTTATATTCCTATTATAAAAAAATTACGCTTAAGTCTCTCGTATATAAAATATAAAATATAAAATATACTATTACACTTATATCAATCGTGAAAAAAATTTACACTTGCTTGTCGACCTAACTTGATCTGGTCAACCTGGTATAAAAGTTCGATTAGGGCACCTCTCCCTTGATAGTGACTGAGCTTTTAATCTGGCAGCTGAATATTATTATAATATATATATTATTATGGTTGAATTACATCTATGATCCCTCAAGTTTAAATTTTTTTATATTTATATCTCTTTTACAAAAAAATTACACTTAAGTCCTTTTTTTATAAAATATATCACACTTATATTCTTCATGTCAAAAATTTACACTTGCTAGTTGGCCTAACTAAATTTGGTCAACTTGGTATAAAAGTAATCAGGGGCGAACCGCCTAAGGGACTGGGGGACGGTCGTCCCCCAAGAATAATCCGAATTAATTTTATATATGTAATATTATTGTAAATATTGATGAAGAAGATTTTATAGCCTGGTGGCTAGTGTATTGCAGTATTATCAAGTTGGTTCAGATTCGACGCCTGATGCCCACTTTTGTTCTTTAAATATGAGGTTCAACGCCTGATGCCCACTTTTGTTCTTTTAAATATGTTTTGCTATTTTCCTTCTACTGTATTTTATGGTTTATGCTATTTTTGTTTCTTTTAAATGTTTTATGCTAGATTAATTTTTCATTCTTTTAACTGTTTCTTTCTTATAAATGTTTTTTAGCTAGACTAACATATTACCTTGAATTGGAAATGTAAATATATTATGATAAAAATATTTAATTTTCATAAATGCACTTAAGAACATTAAAAGCACTACAAAAAAAGAGGAATTTTAGTGTTAATTTTGGTACTTTTATGGCATTTTTTTTTTCACAAAATTGAATTTATGTTATAAAATATTTCTATGTTTGATTAATTCCTTAAATCATTTGTTAAATGGATTCTTAAAAAAAAATTAGCACTATATTTTTTCATCTTTTATTGAATAAAAAGACATTATTACTTTATTTCATTTTATCACGGCATAAAAATGATAATGAGTTTGCTATTAAAAAAATCTCGTCCCCCCAATCGAAACCCTCTAGTTCCGCCCCTGAAAGTAATTAGGTCCCCTCCACCTTGATAGCGACTAGCTTTAAGCTGGCAGCTAAATATTATTATTATGGCTAAATTTTATCTATGGTCTCTCAAGTATAATGTATTATACACTTATATTTATGTCTTTTTTATATAAAATGTGTTACACTTACATTCCCCGTGCAGGAAAATTTACCCTACTAAATATGATTGGTCGGCCTGGTATAAAAGTTCGCTTAGGTGCTAGCTTAATATTATAATTACGGCTAAATTTCATTTATGGTCCCTCAAGTATAAAATTGTTTTACACTTATAATTAGCTTGCAAAGAAAATTACACTTAAGCCTTTCTTATATAAGATGTGTTAACACTTATATTCCTCATGTCAAAAATTTATACATAATAACTTATATAAAATGTATTATATTTATAGGCACTTTTTCGACCAAATTACACTGATAAAATGTGCTTGAACCGATCAAATCAAAATATTGTAACCCATAAAAATCCAAAAATGCCTTAGTAAATGTAAATATAAGAGGGTTTTTTCCATTTAAGTGTAAATTCTTTGACACAAGGTATATAAGCGTAACACATTTAATATAAGTGACTTAAGTGTATCTTTTGCACTTTGCACCCTGAAATATGAGAAATAGGTATTTGTACCATCAAAACATAAATTTAGCATGTTGCACCTCCAAAATAGGAACAATTCATCACATTGCCCTTAGATTATTTTTTCCCCATTGGTCAACTCTGCCGGAAAAAACGAAGGGGTGCTAGTTATTAAGTTTTTCTAAATTGGAGGATGCTAAGTGTTATTTTGTGTTTCGGGGATGCAAAGTGCCCATTTATCATGTTTTGAGGGTGCAAGTGCTGAGTTGTTCTTAATTCGAGGGTGTTAAGTGCTAATTCTGTTTCGGGAGTGCAAAGTGCCAATTTCTTGTGTTTCGGCCAAAGATTAAAAAATAAACTATGTTGGTCAGTATTGGAGAAGGTTTTGAAGATGACAAATAGGCCATAATGGTTTTGAAGATTAAAAGGATAAAAGAGCTTTCATCAACTATCTCATAGTCTGGAAGCTATGTGACCAAATCAGCCGAGTGGGATATCAGATCAGTGAAGATCAGATTGGTTATCATCAGCCGAGTCAAGATAGATGTGTTGGTCCCAAGTGGTCAGAAGAGGTTTAGAGGGGGGGGGGGAGTGAATAAACCTCTTTAAAAATTTTCTTCCAAATTTTAACTCTAAAACTTTTCTCTAACTGAACAGACTAAGCTGATCAGATGGGTAAGTTACAATTCTGTTCGCGAACAAATCTTTGAACAGGTTTGTTGACCACTCGTCTGATTGTTACTTAGCTGATTTTGTTAAAATCAGTTTTAATACTTAGAGTACTTGCAGCGGATTTTTTCAAAGTGTTTTTCACAAGTAATCTCAGCAGTTTGAAAGATGTTTCCCCAGTTTTATAAATTCCTTTTAATATCTTTTCAAACAGTTAACTTAATGTGTTTTTATGCAATCAGAAAATATGCAAGTTTAAAAGCAAGGTAAAACACAAGTATTTTTATAGTGGTTATATGGATGTGAATATCCTTTAATCCACTCGTCCAAGTCACAAAGATCTTGGGTTATACTAAAAACACACAGTAATCAGTATACTCTGCTTACGCCTTACAACAAATGAACATGCCGTAAGTTCGCAGTAAGAAATCACTAAGAAATCCTACTCTCTGAAGTAATATCTCTCACTTAGATGGATATCTACTTCTCACAACACTCAGGTTTACAAATTCACTCAGAAGATGTATTTTGCTTTGATCTTCAACTTCGCTTTTCGTCAACAAATGACTAAGCTGATGAGTAGCTGTTCTTGAGACTTGAGGATTTTGCTTCAGAAATTCTCTCAGAATGTGTGTTGCTTGCAATCTCTTCGTCTCTTTCAGCTATTTATACTTGAGGTTTGAAAAATGTCCGTTGAAGAGAGACAGGATTCAAATTCCTCGAGTACTGGTCCTTAAAATCCGCGAACGGCTCTTTTGCAGTATGTCCGTACTGTGAACAGTACTATTCTGCAGGCAGCATTAAATGCACCCAGCTGATGCAAAGCATTTCTTCAATCATTTGTCTTTAATAACCTTGTACTTCAGCATTTATTACTCCAAGGGTCATTTATTACCGTTGGGAAGACTTTATGATCCTTTCCACTTGGCCGTTGGAATATCAAGTCTGATGGCGAACTAAGCTGTTCTCAAACTTGAACAAATCTGATTTGAGTCGGCTGATCTTCATCAATCTGATATCTTTCCTTCAGCAGATCAGAAGTCTTGGACCTTGAAATTTGACTCTTCTGATGTCTTCATTACTTAGTCAAAATTTCTTCAAAGGGATCATCAGCTAAGTTAACCCGTACTTAGCCAATTTTGAAGTTTTGGAAATCTTCAAAACCTCCCTTAGCAAATTGTCTTTAGTGCCTTCATCTTCATCCTTATCCAATAAGATGTGTTCATTCTTGAATCAGCAGAGTAGCCATCAGCTGATATCAGCAGAGTAATCTTATCAGCAAAGTGAAGTTGGTCAGTAACCTCTTCAACGGTAACAAACTAAGTGCAGTGGCTGTCAGATTCGTACAACAGTGATCAGATCTGTACAACAGTGTACAGTGCGACATTCTGCAAAAGTTACCAGTCAAATTATGACCGTTGCTCAAGGACTAAAATGCAATTTCGCCAACCTTCAACGGGCAGAATTATAAATCCAAGAGTATAAATAGACCAGGGACTAAAGATTGAATAGAGACTTGCACAAATAAAGATCATATCCTTAGAGCAAGATCCATCAGTTGAGTCGTCTGTTCACAAGAAAAGTCATATGTTGACAGAGCTAAAATTGTTGAAGAACAAAGATTAAACCTTTGTTTGTCTGAGTGACATTCAACTGTAAAAGAGAAGGAGTTTATATCAATTTTTGTGAGTGATATAACTTCGTAGTATAGGTCTTCTGCGTGATTTCCTATACTGAGTGTTGCGATGAGTTGTTATCCATCTATGTGAAGTGATAAAACTCTGTAGAAAAGGCTTTCTTTGTGATTTCCTGTTACGCACTTGTGACCATTTCATTTGTTATTTGGCGCAAGCATTGTATACTGATTACTTTGTGTTTTCTAGTATAACCCAAGATATGTGTGGCTTGGAAGAATAGACTAAATGATTTTTATCCATATAATCACTATAAAAATTCCCTGTGTTTGATTACTTGTTTTCAACTTGCATATTTTCAAAAGTAAACAAACGTTTAAAAGAAAGAGCTTTTAAATTGAGGAATTTATAACTTGGGGTAAAACTTTTTTTGTGTTTTAAAGTTTAAAATGAGTTGAAGACAGTGATTGAAAAATACTTTACAAAGCCGCTGCATCATTGTTTGAAACTCTGACTGTATAAGATTGATAAGCAAAATCAGCTAAGTGATCAGTCTAGTGCACATATCAGCTAAGTGATCAGCCAAGTGCACAGATCAGCTAAGTGACCAGCTGAGTTATATTACCCCCCTGCTGATAAGCTAACTCATCTTATAGAAAAAGAGAGAAAAAAGTTTTTAAGGTTCAGAGGTCTATTCACCCCCCTCCCCTAGACCTCATTGACCACTTGGGACCAACAAACTACCTATTTCGCCCCTAGATTTTTTGAATTCGGTGGTCAACTTTGCTATGAAATAAGAGAGGGTGGAAAGTACTAAATTGTTCCTATTTCGGGAGTGCAAAATTCTAAATCTGTATTTCGGCTGAGCAAAGTGCCTATTTCACATATTATGTAGGTTTAAAGTACAAAAATATCCAGATATAAGTGTAAAATAATTTATCCTTGGAGGACCATAAATGTCACTTATCCTTATTATTACCGATCAAATTCAAACTAATGAATTAACAGTCAAACATCCATTATATTTGGGGGTTTCACGTAATCAGCATTAAGTTTTACTGAGCTACCAAATATCCCGTAAGACCATCTCCCACCAGGTGAGGAGTCACCACCCAGGGCGTCTTCACCACCACCCGGGCCATCACCCACCCCCTAGAGCATCGTCTTGAACTGTCTGGGGGTGATACTATATTAAAAATAAAAAAAGACTTTTTCACTCTCACCTTATTAATAATAACGATAATAATAATAGTAGTAATAATAATTATTATTATAATGGTGCAAATAGTAATGTTAATAATAATAAATTTCAAAATGAATAATAATAATAATTATATTAATTTTAAAAATAAATAAATATAATTATAATAATAATAGGAAACTCACAAATTAATTTTAAAATTTAATAATTAAAACTATAATTTACATCTTTAATTTAAAATATAATGTTATTAAATTTTACGAAATTTATTAAATAATTTTTTCCATTTAGTTAAGTTTTTTTAAAAAAAAGAAGATTTTATATTATTTATTTAATTAATTAAATTTTAAAAAAAACGCAACAGATGGCGCTAAGAGCCACCAGAGCCGGTCGTGGATTAGTATAAATATCATCAATAACTAGGGGTGAGCATTCGGTCCGAACCGAATCCAATTTCGGTTCTAGGCCGGTTCGGTCCTGAAAAAACGAGGACCGTTTATCGGACCGAAATATTCGGTCCGGTTCGGTACAAAAACCGATCGGTCCGGTTTTGGTCCTGTTCGGTCCAAATATGTACCAAAATTTCGACCATTTTACCCCTCTCTGCTCAGAAGCGAAGAATGAGGCTAGAGGGAAGATTTGGGAATTTCTTAAATGGTGGTTGCCCCTCCCTTTTAGCCACTGATTTCTTCATTCAATTGATCTACACCAACAACCCTTTCATTTCTCTGCCAGTATATATATATATCTACATACATACATACACACAGATCAAAGAAGAGAAAGAGAGAGAGCATAGATATATAAGAGAAGGAGGCCGAGGAACCCACCTGTAGGCCGAGGAACCCACCTGTAGGCCGAGGAACCGTAGCTGTCGGCGGCGGAGGAGGCGGCGGCGGGGTTGCTTCTGTCCGAATCGAGTGCTGGAGGTAATAGTTGGGACTTGGGAGGCGACGGCGGCTGCTTGGAAGAGGAGAAGAAAAGACGGAGGGAAGCGTGGAAGGAGGCGGCGGCGATTTGGAATCGGGTGCTGGAGCGGTGGAGCGGCGGCTGGAGGGTGTGATGGGTGTTGGGACTTGGGTCCGAAAATTAGGGCAAGTGGTGAGTGGAAGTGGGTATTGGCCTTTTGGGTTAATGGGTTTGGGTAATAACCTAATAGGAAAAAAAAAAACTAATAAGGTTCGGTTCAACCGGTTCGATTCGGGGAACCGATCGGTTTTACCGAAAACCGACCCCTATAAGGGGTCGGTACTGAGGCAAGAACCGAGTACTGGATCGATTTTCCGGTTCGGTACTCGGTCCGGACCGATTCGGTCGGTCTGGTCCGGTTCGGTCGGTTGACCGACCCGGGCTCAGCCCTATCAATAACCTATAAAAAGAATTCCATTTGTATCTTCGATCTAATTACATCATATAACCTTAATTATGTAAAGTATTCAACATCAATCCAAACATTACCACATTAATAACTTAAGCTTATGATCATGTTCCAAAAGATGAAATATCCAAGTTTGATGATGATAGTAAACTATATATCTTCTTGGAAATTGGCCATGAACAGTTTTGTTACAAGATGTGGGATCTAGTAAATCGAAAAGTTGTCCAAAAAAAAGGATGTTGCATTTATGAATGATTAGATTTATGCTGATTTAGAGCAAAGTCAGATATCAAAATTTAGTTAAGAAATTTCTGTCAACTTTCCAGCTCCTACACCGATATTTCAGGAATACAGGGAAGATGTACGAGACGTACATGATGAATATGTTATGATTTCTGATGGGAAAGATCCCAAAAGTTCTACACAAACTACATCAAAGGAGCAACTTGAAGTTTTCACTCATAGGATAGACTTAATTAACCTCCACGCATGAGCTAGAGGGGAAGAATTGTTGGGGTTATCTATAGTGGGCCCAACCCATGTAGTTGATAAAACAAAACAAAAAAGAAAAAAGAAAAATAGGTGTTTTGGTTGTGGCTACGTAACACAACTTGGAGAATAAGAAATTGATATTGGCATTAAGGGCTGTTTGTTTGGTGTTTGAGAAAGTAGTTTGGGAGAGTAGTGGATGTTTATGAAATAATCTCGATTTGTGTAATGTTGTTTGTTCGGATTTTGAGAGAGTGATTTGAGAAAGTAAGTTTAGGTTTTTTTGGAAAAGTTGGGTTGTAGGTGTAAGATGTGTAAGATTTTATGTCAGATCATGTTTGTTGTGAGATAAATTGTGTAAGAGATATGTTACTTTATGTCAAATCAGAGTAGAGTTTGTATATATTTTGTTCAGAGATAAGAAAATTGTTGTTTGTTTGGGTTTTGAGAGAGTGATTTGAGAAAATTAAGATATGAAAAATTTATTTCAGAAAATTGAAAACATATTTGTTTGGCATTTCCCAAGCACGAAATTTTTTTGGAAAACGCCAAACAAACAGGCACTAAGCCTTCCATAGGCCGCCGTATATTTATCATGAGAGAGAAAAATATTCACAATAAGAGAAGAAAATAGGTGAGAATCATTGAGATTTATTTTGAAGTTTGTGAAAAGATCGATATATTACAAGTAATTGGTTTTGTCTCAGATTTAGTCAGTGATTCTTCACAAAATGCTCAATCGTCCAATTTGTTCGGGTTTTTATTCTTGCTTTTTAGTTTGGTGATTTATTTATTCTCTGTATTATTCAAGTTGGTGACTTGAGGTTTTTATCCTTGTTGGTGAAATTATTACTATTGTGAATCAAGAGTGTTCTCTTGAGGATTTTGTAAGCCCCTAGTAGTAGTAGGGGACTCATTATCATCATAGTGGCTGAATTAGATCGGTTTTCATCTAGTGGTTTTTTCCTGGTTTGGGTTTCCACGTAAAAATTATCCTATGCATATTTACTTTTCTCGCACCTTAATTCTTGTTTAATCAGTGAATTAGTGCTTGGAGATTTAATTTTATTATGTTATTCTCAATCAATTCATGGATATTTTTGGAAAAGAATGAATTGCTTCTGTTGTGATATTAGTTGTTACTAATTGGTATTAGTTCCCTAACAGGTTTGGCTTAATTTCGTCTAGTTTGGTTTCAAAAAGTGCTTTGAGATAGTGAAATATAATTAAATAATAATTATTTTGTGAAAACTTGATATGTGATCTGGATTGATAATTGATTTTTGTCTTTTGGGGTTTGAAGGAGAAAAATAAGTGGTAGCTGTCAAATCAATAACTTTATGTGTTTGGAAAAAAGATGAAAAATATCAATTCAATAACTTTATAGGTTTCAAGTAAATGTTTTGTAGGTTTTGGTTTGGCTAAAACTGGGTTTGAACTGAGACATTTTCAAACTCTTTACCTAATGAGATTTGATTCGACTTGGGATAGATCAAATTCAGTTAAATTACTTCCATATAGAGCATAAGGGCTTGTTTGTTTGGCGTTTTCCAAAAAAAATTCGTGTTTGGGAAATGCCAAACAAACATGTTTTCTATTTTCTTAAATAAATTTTTCATCTCTCAATTTTCTCAAACTACTATCTCAAAAACCAAACAAACAACAATTTTCTTATCTCTAAATAAAACCTATACAACCTCTACTCTGATTTGACATAAAGTAATTTATCTCTTACACAATTTATTTCACAGCAAACATGATTTGAATCTCTCAAAACCCAAACAAACAACATTATGCAAATCGAAATTATTTTACAAACCTCCACTACTCTCTCAAACTACTTTCCCAAACACCGAACAAACAGGCCCTAAGTGTTTTACACTTATATTTTTCTTGCCGAATAATTTACACTTAAACTCCTCTTAGTCTCTTACATAAAATTTGTTATACCGATCAATTTTCTGATATTTTTTGACAAACATACAATCACGTGCAATTCACGTCACTTTTAATAAAGTTTTAATAAGAGTATTTTTGGATTTTCGCTTTGTAGTTGGATATGATCATCGCTAAAGTGGTGAATCTTAATTTATTTATTTATTTATTTATTTTATTTTTTATTTTTTATTTTTTTATTTATTTTTTTATTTTTTTTTTTTTATGGATGATGTATTTAAACACCCTACAAGAAAAATAGGACTTTCCGACTAATTTTCTGACTGAGGCTTCGTTGATGTATTTAAATTCGCCATAAGTGTGATTTATCCAAAATTTATTTTAGGAATAAATAACACTTACCAATCATAATAAAAATGTCGACTTGACTTGCATTAAAAACCAATTATTTTATGGTTGACTTTAATCTAAAACGCCGGCTAACAACTTTTTTTCAGTTTTCTTCTGTTGTCATGTCACCACTCACCCCTTTGAATTTTGAATGTAGCTTTTGTCCAAATTCAACTTATCTCAAAATAATAATTGTGGATCACATACGTTAATCAGATCACGTGCCTTAATCCGAATTCTTAAAATCAATAATGGCGTTTTTAAACTACCTGCTACCAAACATTTTGTAAAAGTTTTCCTCATTATGTATGTATATGATTAGGGCTGTCAATCAGGTGGATTTCAATCCGAATCCGTCCGAATTCGATCCGATTTATTAGGATAATTGTCCGATTAGAGATTCGATGGATCTGATCCGATTATAAAGATCCGAAATCCGATACTCATGGAGCGAATATGGATTTAGGTCGATTCGATCCGTTGAAGATCCGTATCCGACAACAAATAAAAAGAAAGATATATATACAAAATGATTTATAAAAATAAGTATAATTAATAATATTTCAACGTCAATTTAAAAATATAGTAATTTATAATTCGTTTATAAATTTATTTAAACCAATATATTCATTCTACAAATATGAATATAGTAAAGAAACTTTGAAAATGTGAGTTAAGATTAAATAAAATTGAAAAGATAATAAACTTATTTTAGGAAAAAAATATTAATTTAACTTTTTAAACACAATTTATTGGATCCGAAAAATATTCGATATCCGGCCAAATCCGACCAAGATCCGTTGGATTCAAAAAATCTAGATCCGAGCACAATCCGAGCAAGATCCGAATCCGACAGGATTCGATCCGATATAAATGGAGCCGGATCTGGACGAGCCTGATTCGACCAGAATCCGACCCATTGACAGCCCTATATATGATGATCCAAGAAGATGTTTTCTAAGATCCAAAATTGGAGAAATCATTTATTAGCGATTTTGAGTTTTTGTCTTAAACTATATTATCTCATCGAATTTTGTCCCGTAAATCGTCTCACCGTTAATTATGAGACAAAAATTGCTCATGTGACCGTTAAATTGCCACCTGACTGCTTACGTATCATGACATAGTAAATTTTAACATGAACAATCAGAATTTGTCCTAAACTAATTTTAAATTTTAATTTTTCGTCCTAAATTATACTATATATCAACTCACAAAATTTCGTCCCGTAATTTACCATTTTGCATGAATTTAGTCCTGCTATTAATTAATAAATTATGACATTTAATTATGGAAAGGTTTTCTGAAACTATATATAGATTTACGGCAGGGATATGTATAAGTTCTTTGATATCTATTATTTATTAATACTAAAAAAAACCCATAATGCTTTTATAATGAAATGACATGAGATTATTTTTTTCTCAAAAGCGAACGAAAGTTTCGAAAATCCATACTATGTTTCTCTAAAAAAAGTAAAAGATTGAGCCGTAATTTTAATTAAATTAAAAATTTAATAGTGGGACAAAATTCATGCAAAATAGTAAATTACGGGATAAAATTCGACGAGTTGATATAGTTTGAAATGAATTTTGCAATCTTGTATAGGTGTTCATGCTAAAATTTTGCCACATAATGATACGTAAGCATCAATATAGCAATTTAACGAACATGTGCGCAATTTCTGGCTCATAATTAAGGGTGGGACAATATATACTTCAAAAAAAATATTAAAATACGGGACGAAATTTGATGAGATGATATAATTTGGGACAAAAACTCAAAATCGCTAATTAGTTTGCGACGTTTTCTGTAATTTTACATATTCATATTTTTTATTTCCTATTAATATAATTAGAACATGATATTTATTGAAGTAATACAGAATTAATGTTCTTTTTCGGCCTACGATTTTTACTTATTTGTGATCTGATATCTAATTTTAAAATATTTAAATTAGATATTCGTAATAGTTTAATTCTAAAAGTTGTGTTCACAAATAATATTTTTACATATGTGAAAAAATAATATCAAATCTAAAATTTGTATTTTAGATATTAATTTGAGACATTGTAAAAATAAATTGAAAATTTTTTAAGGGGGAAGGGGGCGGAGAACTGCAGACCTGATAGTACTCGTGATACCCCGATTTTACTTGTCCATCAATTGGTTAAGAAAAATAGATGTTAAAATAAACGACGACGAGTAGTGTAGAGCTAAAAAATCATTATTTTAAGTTTAGTTTTTAATAATATCTATATATGAGTATTACATCACATTTTCCGAAATTAGGTTTAATTTTATGCTTTTTTACCTAAGTTGAAACTTTTTAATTTAACCTCAACTAATTGTTATTAAACGATAGCTGCAATTTCGAACCAAACACAAGTGAAGTTATCAAATACTAATATTTATTAGTATTCAAGTTTAATTTATTATGTTTAATAAATCAAATTCAAATGAGTTTTAAATATCGAACATAAAATTAGAAAATCAATTACTTTCAACCATGAGGAACTTGTTCGTGGATTGGATAATCCATGACTAAACCATATTGACTTAATTGGCACAAGGCAAAATTGCGAAAAACGTTCCAAATTAATTAGTGATTTTGAATTTTCGTCTCAATATATATCACCTAATTGAATTATATTATATGCACCATAATTTAATATTTTTGGGAATATCGTCCCACCATTAATAAGTATGAGACAGAAACTACCGTTAAGTGTCATGTTGACAATACACGTGTCTTGAAGTGACAAATTTTAGCATGAACAATTATTCAAGATTACAGAATTCATCCCAAACTAATTATAAGTTTTGATTTTTCACCCCAAACTATATCTAAATTACGAGACGAAAATTGGCGAGTTGATATAGTTTGGGACGAAAAATTAAAATTTATAATTAGATTGTGACGAATTCCGCAATATTGTATAATTATTCATGCTAAAATTTATCACATCAAAGACACGTGTGCTGCCAACATGGCACTTACCGATAGTTTTCGTCTCCTACTTAATGGTTAAACGATAATTCAAAAAAATATTAATTTATGGGACAAAATTCAATTAGATAATATAGTTTGAAATAAAAATATGAAATTACTAATTAATTTTGAAAGTTGTATGTAATTTTACCTTGACAATTTACCGTCCAAATGAATGCATGGGTCTACATAAATTTTAAATATACACAATTATCAATAGATCTTTACGTATGACAAAAAAATGTAACACCAAAATATAATAGATGATTAGTCCTCTACAAACATCCATCATACTTGGGGCTTCACTTAATCAGCATTAATGTTTACTGAGCTACCAAATACCCAATAACATGATTAAGGATAAATAACATCAAATTAACATATTAAAAGAATTTCTTTTGCATCATCTAATGACATCATACAACCTTAATTACATAAAGAGTAGTGCTAGCCTAGCTCACAGCCCACAACCGGCTGTACAGATAAACAGCCGGTTGTGGCTTAATTTTTCTTTTTCTTTTGCCATTCATATACTTTGATATATATATAATAAAAGAAAATTAATTATATGACTTATAAATAATTATGAAGTAAATATAGATCCAGTTTGTAAAGGATAAACCATAAATCTTAAAATTCTAAATCCTATAATCATAAACCCTAAATTAAATCATAAATTAAACATTATGCATATCACATAGGGATAACTTGGCATCATCCATGTTTAACTAAATATGCTATGTTGTTCAGTTTTGATTCCAAAATTAACTTCATTTCATTTTTAAAATTCAATTGTTGGAGATGATGAATTTGTGGTATAAGTGTACATTGTTTGAAGAAGTCCATTAGACGTATAGGTTCACCAACCTATTTACAATTTATAAAAATATGTGCCTAATTTACAATTTTGGGTATATTTTTGTATAAAAATATGTGCTTAATTTAAAATTTTTGAAGATTAAGTGTCTTGTTAATAAAATAAAAGTTTGACTAACTATACACCTGTTAAATAGGTAATAGATAACACAATTAACTTCAAAAATATAATATATATAACATAGATTATACAAAGGACTGTCATGTTTGAGCTGTGATATAATCATTTTCCTTATAATATTCAACATGAATCAAAACATTACCCCATGAATAATGCAGATAAACGGACGTTTTTTTCTTCAGAATTAGTGAGAAAAATTTACTAAGAATAAATACACTTTCATGCGGAAAATTAGGCTCCAATTCTTCATAGAATAAAATACCACCTGTTTTTATTATAATTCTTTTAAATGCTCTGGCTTGAAATAAAGTATTCCATCCTCAAAAATGTTGTTTTTCCCAACAATTACTCATTTCCAAGCATCCGGTGAAAAATACATCATACTACTATGTGTTGTGCGCGAAACCTGCACCAAATTATTTTGTAAATTTTTTTTTTTTGCACCAAACTCCTTTGTACTTTAAAGAACCTTGCAAAGATCACCAAATCTAGGTAAGTTACTTACACCATTGATTTTTAATTGAGTTCCTAAATTACACCTAGAAATATTTAAAAGTACAAGATAGTTTTGTTTAAACATTCAAAAGTATAGGGGAGTCTTATGCAAAGTTTAAAAAATACAAGAGAGTTTTGCACAAACGTTCAAAAGTAAAAGTGAGTTTTACGCAAATAAAAGTATGCAAAGATTAACGGTGTTAGTAACTAACTGAGATTGGATGTTTTATGCAGAATTTTGAAAGTACAAGGAAGTTTGGTGAAAAAATTTACAGGATAATTTTGTGCAGATTTCGTATAACACAGGGTAGTATTATGCATTTATCCCCCATCCGGAAAAAATCTAAGGATATATTGAAACTTGGATTCTTTTGGGAAAATGATAATGAAATTGAAATGAACAAAAATTAAAAGATAAATAAAGATCACAGTTTCAACATTTGGTGCAAAGAAGATTATTATTTATTTTTATTTTAAAAAAAGAAAAACTTAGTGCTACTCATTAGTATTCAAGAATCAAACAAGCCCTGAAGAATTCTTTGAACGAGCACTAACCAAAAATACTATTTTCCGTCCTAGCAAATACCGAACGATAGGCATAAACTTCATTAGCTGGACTCTCATCACTCCGTCACTTTGGATAACAAACGTGACGGTGGGCTATAGTCAAGTCATCGACCCTTGGGCGCTTGGGTGTGTGAATGCACTATAATGTTGAAATATGTGTCTATCCTAACATTAATTGGGGAAAAAATTTAATTTTGGTATCGTAGAATTGGGGAATTTCCAATTTTCATACCAAAATTCCAAAAATCATACCAATTATTACTCAGCCGTTTCAAAAAAGGGACTTTCGTTAGTTTACTTAATGGAACTGCCACGTGTCAGTTAAGTATATGGGCTGAAAGAAAAAGAGGCATCGTGGGCACGTGAGAGGGAGTTCTGCCCATTGAAACAAAATAGGGCAGCCTATTAGCCCCATTTCCAATTAAAAAAAATTGCTCTTTGCACCTTGGAAATTATTTGAATTTGGCACTTTGCACCCTCGAAAAAAATCAATCACACTTTGCACCCTCAAAATATATATTATATTTCACTTGGCACCCTGAATCAATTTCAAGCAAAGAAACAAGGATATTTTTGTCACTCCCTTAAAAAATAAACATATATTCCCTCTAAAATATAATAATAATGTTATATGTATGTATATTAAGAGTATAATTGAAAAATTACCTGATAAAATAACTCTTTAAAAGTCATTTTGGAGGGCAGATAAATAAATAGTTTACTTATTAATACTCAACCTAATATAAAATATTATTCTAAAAAAATATTTATATAACTTGAAATAAAAAAAATATAATATCAATAAAATATATAAAACATAGTATTGTTTTTACTGTAAAGTGATGGAGTATAAGTACATATGGCGCCGAAAATTTCGTTGGAACGACCGTCGAAAATATTTGTCACTCGAAAATTCATCAAAAGAAATTTCGACACGATGTTGTTTGGCAAAATGTATCGGGTTTTTTGTACTTTGCACCCCCGAAACGTGGGAAATAGGCACTTTGCACCCTCGAAACTTAAATTTAGCACTTTGCACCCTCGAAATATGAAAAATGCAACACTTTGCACCCTCATTTATTTTCAAGCAAAAATTCAAGGGCAAAATAGGTCATTCAATAGTATTGGCACTTTGCACCCTCAAAACTTGAGAATTTCGCACTTTGTACCCCCTAAATAAAATTAGCACTTAACACCCTTTATTTAAGAACAAATCAGCAACTTCCACCCCCGAAACACAATAAATGGCACTTTGCACTCCAAACACACAAAATTAACACTTAACACCCTCAAATTAAAAAACACCAAACCCCTCGTTTTTTTCGTCAAAGTTGACTATCGGAGTGAAAAAAATCTAAGGCAAAATAGGAAATTCATTTTTTACTTAAATTTTGCAAAATACAATTATAAATACTCGAATACTCATTTCTCTCTCCATTTTTCTTTTCTACAATATAACCATAAATAACTAAATAAAGTACAAGTAAACTTTTCGAAGACCCATTGTCTACTTCAACATATCAAAGACCCATAAATAATTACCTATTTTGCCTTAAAAAAATTCACCTTAATGGTCAACTTTGCCGGAAAAAATGAGGGGTTTGAGTTTATTTTATTTTATTTGAGGGTCTTAAGTGTTAATTTTGTATTTTGGATGCAAAATGTCCATTTATTGTGCTTCAGGGGTGCAAATTTTTAATTTGTTCTTTGTTAGGGAGTGTTAAGTGCTAATTTTATTTTGGGGGGGCAAAGTGCCAAAGATTTACAATAGAATTACCTATTTTGCCCTTGAGTTTTTGCTTGAAAATAAAAGAGTGTGCAAAGTGTTGTATTTTTCATATTTCGAGGGTGCAAAGTGCTAAATATAAGTTTCGGGGGTGTAAAGTGCCTATTTTCCATGTTTCGGGGGTGCAAAGTGCAAAAAACTCAAATGTATCGGTCCTAATTTTTGCCGCGACAAAAATTTGTCGGAAAATCCATTGAATTTTGACGTTTATCTTGTAGTGAGCTAAAAAATTGACTTAGTTGATTAAAATTATGTTACATATGAAATATAATATATGAAGGTCTATGTAATAATATATATATATATATATATATATATATATATATATATATATATATATATATATATGAGTTTGGGAGTTATTTTAATAGATAATTGTCAATTTTTCTATATATTGCACATGAATCTCACATTATTATATTTTTTGAGGGAATATATATTGATTTTTGAAGGAAGTTACAAAAATACCCTTGTATTTTGGCATAAAATTCGTCTAGGGTATAAAGTGAAATACAATATATATTTTGAGGATGTAAAGTGAGATTGATTTTCTCCGAGAATACAAAATGCCAAATCAATATATTTTCAGAATGTAAAGTGGGATCAAGAAGAAAAAAAAACATGACCCCCATTTTTCCACCATTATCATTGCCCCATTTCCACTACAAATCCCGTCCACAAACCTCCTAATAATGACTTTGTCAATTTGAAATTGGTCACTGGTTGACTTTTTCTCTCAGTCTTCAAACCTTCAAAATCCACACCCAAATGAAAAACATCCATCTTAAGCTTGAAGAAGAAGCCATTAATACTTGAGAATTGAGCTTTATAGCCATTAATACTTGAGAATTGAGCTTTAAGTATTTGCTATAAGAAAAAGCCCTATTTT
Organism: Penstemon barbatus; assembly: GCA_003313485.2. Taxonomy (NCBI): domain Eukaryota; kingdom Viridiplantae; phylum Streptophyta; class Magnoliopsida; order Lamiales; family Plantaginaceae; genus Penstemon; species Penstemon barbatus. Next base: position 70,661,984 of record CM064883.1, read on the forward strand.
TTTTGGCCCTAATTTACTTTCAATTCACGGCAAAATGAAGAAATGAAAAAGGGAATGACTGCCCTATTATGTTTATACGGGCAAATTGGTGCCCACACTTGCTCCTCACATGAACTTAACGGAGGAGGCTAAACTTCCGTTAAAAATTAACGGCAGTATAATTTTTGATATTTTGGTATGAAAATTGAAATTTCTCCAATTCTATGGTATCAAAATTAATTTTTTTCCCATTAATTGGTTTTGGGACAATTGGTAGCGACCGAGGTCCTACGGTCTAAAACAAATTGCAGTCCTCAGTCACTACATCCAACAAATTCTACACAAAGAGTCTCAAGATTTTTGGCATACATTCCAATGTACTCAAATGATAAATCCGTTGAAAGACCCGTAACCAAAAGTCATTTGAATTTACTGCAAGTTTTTACCACGGCACCAAAGGCCTCGTCCATAGGCTCGTTTGTCAGGTAATCTGGCTGGCCTGGATACTGTTGGTTTTAAACAACATACATGCTTCAAATACAAATATTCAAAGCAAATAAAGTATAGGGATCATACTTAACAATTGGAACCGACAATTGAATCACAAACTCTTCTTTTGACTTCTGGTTATATTCCAATACTCTGGTCGATCTCCAATCACGAACGAAAAGCAGATACTAATCACAGCCTAAGACCCTGGACTTTGATGTTCTTGATTGATCAAATTATATCTACCCCAAAAGTGTTTTCTCTCTGATTTTTCTCACTGTTTTTGTTTCTCTGATTTTCAATTATGTTAACTGTGTCTGATGAAAAATAAAACGTCTTGTATTTTAACTGACCAAGAGAGATAGAGAGAGGGGGGTTATATCCTTAATAGTAGGAGTGGGGAGTTATCAAAAAACTCCCACTAACCAACTGGATCCGGATCCGGTTCGGGTCGGCCCACATGGGCGCACCAGATCCGATCCGGCCCAATTGGATCAGTCCAACATATCCCACTCGCAAGTGATCAATTCAATTTACATCCAAAAATCCGTATGGGCAAATAGGTCGTGTGACCCGGCGAGTATACGAGCACGTTGCTATATACCTGTTAGGGTGATATAGCTGCTCAAAGAAACAAATTCCAGAAGAGGACTATTCTCGCTATTCCCTAGATATCTTTCGTACTACACCAGTCGACGTATCCCTTATCCCTCCAACCTTGGTTATAGGGCATACTCGACTCTTTGGCCAATACTACTCTGTATTCACAATTACATCTCAAAAACAATTAAGTTTAATGTAATTAGCTAGCTGGTGAATGCAAGTAGGGTGTAAGTCGAAGATAATCTTCCTTTCCTACAAGGATCTTCTGATTTCACTTTAGCAGCTTTCCTAGACACGCACCGCATCGCCGTATGATTCATGGCTATTAGTAATGTGCTAAAGTAGCAACACCAATGAGAAACCATAAGAAACTGTCAAAAGTCTTAAGGGCATTAATTTGAGATTCCTTTGAACCTCAAGGTCTCACATAATGAGAAAGTAGGGATACATTTGCTCATTAACCTTTGTGGTCACCTTGCACACGTGGTACGAAAACACGTGTTACGATACTTTTCTTCCCGAGCAGAAGCGTATGTCATTTACAAAGGGATTTGTAAATCTGTATCGTACAAATCTCAGTTTAAATATTCCTCGATACCCAAACCCGAGTTTTCTTCTTTCGTCGTCCTCGACTCAACTCTCAAGAAAACTCATATCTGGCTTAAGATAAGTACAATGGATAGTGGGGACTCCATTTCGATTACTTTATATATAGTAACCTCATCTCTGCATATTCCAAAATATCAGAGGCGATATCTCATGTAAACGAGCCAATTTCATCTGATTGAGAAAATCTCATCTCTGCACACTCCAAGTGCCAGAGGCGATTGCTCATGTGAGAGAGTCAATCTCTACTTATCCGACATACTTTTTAGTGAAGACATTTTAAAATAGATCTCAAAATATGTGTATATTCATAAAACATTAGTACATCAATGTTAGTGGCAATAACATTCTTAACAGAATCCAGTACATTAAATTCTATGCAGTCCTAACGACTTGGTATGACCTATGAAAGCCTCTTTAGCTATAGGTTTAGTGAAAGGATCAACAACCATCTGATGCTTAGATATGTACTTGATAGTCACCTCTTTCTTCTTAATGATATCTCTTACAAAGTTATATCTTGTGTCAATGTGTTTGGTCAGTCCATGATATTTGGGATCTCTAGTGTAAGCCATAGCTGCTTGACTATCACAATAAATAGTCACAGCTCCTTCAGAGTTACTTACTATCCCCAAATGCAGGAGAAATCTCCGCAACCAAACAACTTCCTGTACTGCAGCTGAACATGCCACAAATTCTGATTCCATGGTTGATAGTGCTACACACTTTTGTTTCTTGCTGCTCCATGATATGGCGCCATCATTCAGTAAGAAGACATATCCGGAAGTGGACTTACGACGATTTAAGTCTTCACCCCAGTCAGCATCTGTGTAGCCTTTCAGCGATAATCCCTTTCCTTGAAAACAAAGGAAATAGTCTGCAGTACCGTTTAGGTATCTGAAAATCCTCTTTACAGCAACCCAGTGTCTTCTTCCGGGATTGGATTGATACCTACTGACCAGACCTACGGCATAGCAAATGTCAGGGCGAGTACACATCATAGCATACATCAAGCTCCCTACAACACTGGAATATGGTACTTTTGACATTTCTTGTTTCTCTGCTAGATTCGTTGGACACATCTCCAGACTCAGGCTGTCGCCTTTCATCACAGGAGTATCTATTGGCTTGCAATCATTCATCCTAAATCTTTCTATGATTTTCCTTATATAAGATTCTTGAGAAATAGCAAGGAGTTTCTTTGAACGATCTCTGTGGATCTTAACGCCTAGTATGAAATTTGCTTCACCCATATCTTTCATCTCGAAGTTAGATGATAACCATTCCTTGATGGTGTTTAAGAATCCCTTGTCATTTCCGACTAACAAAATGTCATCGACATAAAGAGATATTATTACAAATAATTTGTTTGAACGTTTGACATAAACACAGTGGTCTTCATCCATCATAACGAAGTTATAAGAGATTACAGCCCGGTGAAATCTCAAATACCACTGCCTTGATGACTGCTTAAGACCGTAGATTGATCTTTTCAATTTACACACTTTGTGTTCTTGGTCTTTAAGAATAAATCCTACTTGTTGATCCATGTAGATTTCTTCTTCTAATTGACCATTAAGAAAAGCAGTCTTAACGTCCATTTGATGTACTTCCAAATCTAAGTTGGCTACAATGGACAAAAGGAGGCGAATAGAGGCAAATCTCACTACAGGCGAGAAGGTTTCTTTGTAATCAATACCCTCAAGTTGAGTATATCCTTTAGCTACTAAACGAGCTTTATATCTATAAATGTTTCCATCTGCCTTCTGCTTAATCTTGAGAATCCATTTATTCCCGATAGATTTTCTGCCAGGAGGAAGATCGACCAACTCCCAGACTTGGTTCGATTTCATGGAATCCATTTCTTCTTCCATTGCTTTCTTCCATTCGTCCTTCTGAGGACATGATAGAGCTTCATCAAAAGATTTAGGCTCTTCATCTTCTATGGAGGAAATATTAAAAATATGTCCTTCTACGTCGTAATGACGTCTAGGAATCCCCTCTAGAACTTTTCCTAAATTGTGATTCAGTAATTCGTTTTGGGGTAAATTACTCCCACTTGGATCAAGTGGTCCAGTCGTATCATTTCCACCAACGATTCGTCTAGCTCAATGCCATTCGCTGAATCAGTTAATTCGAATAGAGGTTCTCGACTTTTGATCTCACCTCTTTTAGGAAATTCGTTCTCTAAGAATGTCGCATCTCGTGAGCCGATTTCAGAGGTGCTACCCTCTTCATTTTCTCCTATGAACACGTAACCCTTAGAATGTTGAGCATATCTTATAAAGATACATTTCTTTCCTCTGGGGCCAATCTTGCCATATTTGTTCGACGAGTCGAGCACGTAAGCAGCTGATAAGGTTACTTAGATCAGGTTTCCTACCTGTCCAAAGTTCATATGGAGTGGTAGCCACTGATTTTGATGGTTGAGAAAAAAACCGGAACGGAGAGCGAACCGGTGAGCCTACTGGTTTAGTGGTTTTACTGGTCGAACCGGACGAACCGCTGGTCAAACCACTAAAACCAGCAAATTAACCGGACCGGACCAGCTTCCGGTTCGCGGTCGAACCGGTCGGACCGGCCGGTCCGGTCCAGTTTTAATAACATTGGTTGGACACATCTCCAGACTCAGGATGTCGCCTTTCATCACAGGAGTATCTATTGGCTTGCAATCATTCATCCTAAATCTTTCTATGATCTTCCTTATATAAGATTCTTGAGAAAGAGCAAGAATTTTCTTTGAACGATCTCTGTGGATCTTAACGCCTAGTATGAAATTTGCTTCACCCATATCTTTCATCTCGAAGTTAGACGATAACCATTCCTTGATGTTGTTTTAGAATCATTTGTCATTTCCGGCTAACAAAATGTCATCGACATAGAGAGACAGTGTTACAAAAAATTTGTTTGAATGTTTGACATAGACACAATGGTCTTCATCCATCATAACGAAGTTATAAGAGATTACAGCCCGGTGAAATCTCAAATACCACTGCTTTGATGACTGCTCAAGACCGTAGATTGATCTTTTCAATTTACACACTTTGTATTCTTGGTCTTCAAGAATAAATCCTACTGGTTGATCCATGTAGATTTCTTCTTCTAATTCTCCATTTAGAAAAGCAGTATTAACGTCCATTTGATGTAATTCTAAATCTAAGTTAGCTACAATGGACAAAATAAGGAGAATAGAGGCAAATCTCACTACAGGCGAGAAGGTTTCTTCGTAATCAATACCCTCAAGTTGAGTATATCTTTTAGCTATTAAACGAGCTTTATATCTATCAATGGTTCCATCTGCCTTCTGCTTAATCTTGAGAATCCATTTATTCCCGATAGATTTTCTGCCAGGAGGAAGATCGACCAACTCCCAGACTTGGTTCGATTTCATGGAATCCATTTCTTCTTCGATTGCTTTCTTCCATTCGTCCTTCTGAGGACATGATAGAGCTTCATCAAAAGATTTAGGCTCTTCATCTTCTATAGAGGAAATATTAAAAATATGTCCTTCTACGTCGTAATGACGTCTAGGAATATTTCCTCTAGAACTTTTCCTAAGTTGTGATTCAGTAATATCGTTCTGGGGTAAATTACTCCCACTTGGATCAAGTGGTCCAGTCGTATCATTTTCCACCAATGATTCGTCTAGCTCAATGCCATTCGCTGAATCAGTTAATTCGAATAGAGGTTCTCGACTTTTGATCTCACCTCTTTTAGGAAATTCTTTCTCTAAGAATGTCGCATCTCGTGAGTCGATTTCAGTGGTGCTACCCTCTTCATTTTCTCCTATGAACACGTAACCCTTAGAGTGTTGAGCATATCTTATGAAGATACATTTCTTTCCTCTGGGGCCAATCTTGCCATATTTGTTCTACGAGTCGAGCACGTAAGCAGCTGATCCCCAAGGTCTAAGGTTACTTAGATCAGGTTTCCTACCTGTCCAAAGTTCAGATGGAGTGGTAGCCGCTGATTTTGATGGCACTTTGTTCAGTATATAGGCAGCAGTTAACAAAGCATCTCCCAAAAGGAAATTGGTAAGTTATCTTGCGCCATCATGGACCTTGTCATTTCTAGCAATGTTCTATTCCTCTTCTCAGCAACTCCGTTATGCTGAGGTGTGTCAGGATTAGTTAATTGCCTAGCTATCCCCTTTTCTTTACAAAAGTCCTTAAATTGACCTGATAGATATTCCCCGCCTCGATCAGTTTTCAAGGATTTGATCGTTCTCTCTAGTTGGTTTTCTACCTCATTAAGGTAACGTCTAAAACACTTCAGTGCTTCAGACTTATGCGAAATCAAATAGACATACCCAAAGCGAGTGAAGTCATCTATGAAAGTAATGAAATAGGAGGCTCCATGTCTCGACATAACACTAATTGGACCACAGATGTCTGAATGGACTAATTGCAATGGAAATTCAGCTCTAATAGCCTTTCCAAAAGGTTTACGAATAGATTTTCCAGCAAGACAATTTTGACAAGTAGGTAAATGGATTTTAGATATTGGACCCAATAGTCCTTCTCTAGAGAGACGATTCATTCTATCTTGTCCTACGTGACCTAATCTAGCATGCCAAGTATTAACATTCACTATTGAATTACTGGAGGAACAAGCATTCAAAACAGAACTACTATTAACATAAAAGTTAAAATTATGTCTGTTACAATAAAAAACCATAAAGCCATCTCTAAGATGTCCAGAACCATAATAAACATTGTCTAAATAAACATGAACAGAATTACGACAGAAGTTCAAATTAAATCCTAATCCTAGAAGAGCAACAACTGAAACTAAATTCCGTCAAATTTCTGGAGCGAATAAGATATCTTGTAGGATCAGGGTTCGTCCACCATGGAAATCAAGTTTGCAAGTACCAATCCCTTTAACCTCCACTCTGGCGTTATTTCCTACATATATCCATCTTGTTCCAACAGGGACTCGACGAAACTCTACCAATGATTCACGGTCTCTAGTCGCATGGTCTGTTGCACCTGAGTCAACAATCCACACAGGATATGATTCAGTTAATAAAACAGTACTAGATACATGAACAAAAGACAAAGACGAATCATAGTGTGCTACCTTATCATTCTTAGGATTGGTGCACTCTCGAGCAAAGTGCCCGAGTGCTCCACAGTTGAAGCACTTCATCTTGTTCTTGTCTCTCTTCTTTTTAGGAAAACGCTTACGTTTACCGCCATGGTTGGTGTTGTTGTTCTTCCCACCAGTCTGCTTCCCAGGGTTGCCTTTCTTCCAGTTCCTCTTACGTTTGAAGCCCGAAGCTTTCTTGGAACTAGTCTCAGCAATGTAAGCACTTGACATAGATTTTGCAACTCCAAGTCGCTCATCCTCAAGTTCAACGTGGTGAGCAGCATCATCAAAGGTTTTGATGCTATCATTATGAGTCATATTGATTTTCAGATGCTCTCACTTGTCAGGAAGTGACCGAATTAAGGTTTGAACTTGCTGCTCATCAGAGAGTATATGGCCAGCTGACAAAAGCTCCCTAATCATATTAGACATCACCCTAATGTGTTGCTTAATGTTATGATTGGGCAATTTCTTATAAGTGTCAAACTTAATTGTCAGCTGCCTCAGACGAGTGATTGTCGTACCCCCATATTTCTCCCTGAGAAACATCCATATGTCATGAGCGGTAGGGTGCTGCTCACACTCGTAAATCAGATCATCAGTCACAGAGCTAACCAGGATTGCACGAGCAATGGAATTTTTCTTTTTCCACGCCTGGTAAGCCTCTTGATCCCTTCTCTGTTTGACACTATTTCCAACACCTGGGTCATCCATGATTCGGTTGATGCCATCCAAAGCATCTTGCTCATCGAGCACATACCAAATCTTATGACGCCAGAGGTCATAGTTGTCACCGTTCAGTTTGTCACCTTTGTTAAGGTCAGCAATTATTGATTTTGATGTCATAGTCTGTTATGTAAGAGGTGATTAGATGTTAAAGCCCTTATACACATATTTTATTTTATACTAAATCAATTAAGCTCCATTAAGACTTGACACAAGCAATGGATTCGAAAATTCACGCAATGTTCCCAATCATCATCCATTTACAAGTGTCTCATAAATATGGACTTAATATCAAAAGTATAATAACTAAAGTTCTTGGTGATAGTCATTCTAAAACCTAAGAACTCCCAATGGAAAAGATGATCAAACATGCTAAGGCATAACAATACATATACGACCATAAATATGTAAGCACACAGAGCATGCATTATGAATCAAAACAACTAAGATCCAAACAAACAATTATCAAATCCAGTCTCATGTAGAAAACAAACAAACAACTTAGAATCTTCAAATGGAAATAAATTACAGAAATCATTCAAAATCAGAAAAATCGACCATCTGGTTCGATTGATTGCCAAGACTGAACAAAAGCTTCACTGGCAATGGTTTGAGACAGCCTGTCACAAGGTACACGCTTCAAGGACCGATGAGTTGATTTCTTCCTCATGTCGGACCTCAAGTTGCGGAGGTTAGAGTTCAGACTAAGAAACAAAGTCTTTTCAACCTTTTTCTTGAGGTATAATTTTCATGCATTATGCATGTTGTGAATAAAGTTTTCTATCGAGTTATCTCTTCCTATATAGTTTCTCGCCTCTTCCCATACTTTATGAAGTTCAACCGGAATAGATTGCTTGTAGACATCACACCGTTTCTCAAACGGATGAATGTCATTGTTATAATAGCGAACGCAGAGGTGTAACTTTCTCATTACCCTCCAATGTTCTTTCAGAGAGTGTTTGGGATCCATTCGGTACGACACCAAATTTTCTAGGACCCCCGGCAGCTCATGGATACGTCGCTCAAGGGCTTCTCCCCGAAGTACCCGGTATTCGCTATAGATCAAAGGCATACATGAGGGATGAGGGTAAATATTAAAGTTTGCGAAATTTTAATATTTTCAGTGATTGAAATACATTTTGATACTTTCAAGAATATTTTCTTTTCCAAATTTCAAATAAAATACGCGAAAAAACAAATGCTCAAGCAAGAATAAACGAGCTTAATTTTCTAAAGTATCACAAAATTCAATCTCAGTAGCCACCCATGAAGGACAATTTAATTTAAATTTTCTGGAAAAAATTTGAAATTTTTTGATGAAGAATTTTATTTTCTGTGAATTTCTAAAGGTTTAAAGTTCAATAAATCAAAATAAATTTTAAACATTATTCAAAAAATTATTTTAATTCACAGATAAATCATAAATAAAATTACGAGATTATAGAAAACAATCCGGTCAAAACCGGCGGCCGGAAGACACCTCACGCGCCGACACGCGCCGGCAGTGCGTGTCATTTTTTTTTAAAAGACAAAGCAGCTTCTGCCACGTGGCCGCCTCAGGACAGGTCACGTGGCAAGTG
>CM064883.1:70671070-70792613 GCA_003313485.2 Penstemon barbatus
AACAAACAATTATCAAATCCAGTCTCATGTAGAAAACAAACAAACAACTTAGAATCTTCAAATGGAAATAAATTACAGAAATCATTCAAAATCAGAAAAATCGACCATCTGGTTCGATTGATTGCCAAGACTGAACAAAAGCTTCACTGGCAATGGTTTGAGACAGCCTGTCACAAGGTACACGCTTCAAGGACCGATGAGTTGATTTCTTCCTCATGTCGGACCTCAAGTTGCGGAGGTTAGAGTTCAGACTAAGAAACAAAGTCTTTTCAACCTTTTTCTTGAGGTATAATTTTCATGCATTATGCATGTTGTGAATAAAGTTTTCTATCGAGTTATCTCTTCCTATATAGTTTCTCGCCTCTTCCCATACTTTATGAAGTTCAACCGGAATAGATTGCTTGTAGACATCACACCGTTTCTCAAACGGATGAATGTCATTGTTATAATAGCGAACGCAGAGGTGTAACTTTCTCATTACCCTCCAATGTTCTTTCAGAGAGTGTTTGGGATCCATTCGGTACGACACCAAATTTTCTAGGACCCCCGGCAGCTCATGGATACGTCGCTCAAGGGCTTCTCCCCGAAGTACCCGGTATTCGCTATAGATCAAAGGCATACATGAGGGATGAGGGTAAATATTAAAGTTTGCGAAATTTTAATATTTTCAGTGATTGAAATACATTTTGATACTTTCAAGAATATTTTCTTTTCCAAATTTCAAATAAAATACGCGAAAAAACAAATGCTCAAGCAAGAATAAACGAGCTTAATTTTCTAAAGTATCACAAAATTCAATCTCAGTAGCCACCCATGAAGGACAATTTAATTTAAATTTTCTGGAAAAAATTTGAAATTTTTTGATGAAGAATTTTATTTTCTGTGAATTTCTAAAGGTTTAAAGTTCAATAAATCAAAATAAATTTTAAACATTATTCAAAAAATTATTTTAATTCACAGATAAATCATAAATAAAATTACGAGATTATAGAAAACAATCCGGTCAAAACCGGCGGCCGGAAGACACCTCACGCGCCGACACGCGCCGGCAGTGCGTGTCATTTTTTTTTAAAAGACAAAGCAGCTTCTGCCACGTGGCCGCCTCAGGACAGGTCACGTGGCAAGTGCAGCAACGTGGAAGTCCACATCATCGACACGTGGACATACATGTGGCAGTAACGTGACAGTAACTGTTGGGATTCGGTAAGAAAAACAGCCCTAGGCACAGCGGAATATAAAAATTTTAGGGCCTCTTAAAGAATCTTGCCAGGATATTCTCTAGTTGTATATATATGAATATAATTAAACGATAGTATAAGTTTTCTCGTTTATACCTATCTCCTTGCAAATCCTCGGCTAGCAAGACGAGCTCTGAATTCTGCCCCGGTAAGATCGAACCACACCTATTGAGTAGCGCCCCACGTGTTGCGCCTCTACGAGTTGATACACCACAATATCACGAAAATTAATATATCATAATCAACTGGAACATAGGGTATATTAATATCTAGGTTTTAGAACAACTTTGGAACGAAAAATTGAAGACGAAAATTCTTCCAAAGTGGAAGTAAGTTCGACCGATCCAGAGAGGGAGAGGGAGAGAATTTTTGCTCTTCTTAATTTTCTTGTAGAGTTATGTGTGAGATATGAGACCTAGTCTCTTATTTATAGATATCTCTCATATCCTAATCCTTCTAGGTTTAGGATACTAATTCTCCTACATGGGCCATGGCCCTCTTTAATTAGAAGACCAAGTCTTCTAATTAATTCATGGCCCATATTAATTAATCTTTCAGGGCTTTATTTAATTTCCTAATTAAATAGCCCAATTAATTAAATCATCTCCCAATTAATTAATTCAAACTCCAAGTCTAATTAATTAATTATTCCATTAATTAATTAAATCATAATTAATTAATTTACTCATAAATTAAATTCCAATTTAATTTATAATCTTAATCCAATTCCAATTGGATCCTTTTTCGTTCCATATAGGTCGACCCAGTCGACCCACCCATTTAATCGACCCAGTCGATTTTGACTCAGTCGACCCAGTCGATTTTGACTCAGTCGACCCAGTCGACTCGTTCGTTCTTGTTTCCTCGCTTTCGATTAATCACATAATCGACCCCCGTAGGTTCACCACATAATTGGCCGCGGGTTATAATTAAATTTATTTAATTACTCGAGCAATTAATACTCTAAATTAATCGAACACTCTGTCGATTAATCATTCCAAAATTAGCACCCCTGCTAATTTGGGAATTCTCCCACACTCCACGGTCGATGTCCAGTCACAAGCCCATGGAGCCCAATCACTGGTGAATTAATTCAGTGAACCTTTTATCATTTACAATTTCCATATACGACATAATCTCTCCATCGATCAATCTCCCAGTCGAGACTTAAGGGTATGGTCTTTCATCGGATTCCCTTTTCTTTTGTCTTGATCCTATGTACTCTGATCTCGAAATAAATTCTTTTTGACTTAACCTTTATGAGCTACTTACATAAAGTCGTCAGATACCTTGGCCAAGGATTTTACCAGAATTAATTTCTCACAGAAATCCATAGGAGAATTTCCCAACCTATCAAGTCGGGTCAACGGATCCTTTGTTGATGATATGAATCTGCATACGAGTTCCTCTATACCCAATGTGAGTCCACAGAGACTTTCTGGTGATCCCCAGTCAGTCGGAACTCACATCAAAGCATAGACGTTCTCGCACCAGATAAACCCTATCATCTCAAGTTGTTAGGGATCGTTCCTCGTATACTATTGCAAATTGGAATAACTTCAACCCCGATATGCGACTACCGCTTCCATGGTGAGTTATTTCCTAATTGGGGTATTCAGTGCGCTTGCCATCCCAGCAAGCCACCCACTTATGTGTATCGACTATCCCAGTCACGCTCGTGGACCCCAGCGTCCTCCAGTTCATCGGAGTATACACAATAGTGAAAGTCTAACCGAATCCAACGATGTCCTATCTCAATTGGATTCTACGACTCTTAAATATGTTCTAGATCACGGCCTTGGGGATCAGTCCACGGGTTGTCCCATAGCCCTGTGATCTAAGGACTTCTATCCTTATGCGTAGACAATTATTACATAAGATAAAGTTGACCATTTAATAAAGTGCATTTATTAATCTAAATTGAATAGTTCCGCATTTATTACAATGAATACTAGCCATACAGCTGGCTTGCAGGACACTATTTCTATCAATCTCCCACTTGTCCTAAAGCCAGTCTTTTATGTTCTTGAGTCCCATGTTATGCAGATGTTTCTCAAATGACTTTTGAGGCAGAGGCTTCGTTAGCGGGTCCGCCGTATTATCTTCTGAGTCGACACGTTCCATTTTAATGTCTCCTCTACCAATGATATCTCTTATCACATGGTATCGTCTCTGTACGTGCTTGGATTTCTGATGAGATCTCGGCTCCTTTGCTTGCGCTATTGCCCCATTATTATCGCAGAAGATAGTAATAGGCTCAGCAATGCTAGGTATCACATCCAATTCCTGGATGAAGTTCCTCATCCAAACACCTTCCTTTGCTGCGTCACTCGCGGCAATGTATTCTGCTTCGGTGGTTGAATCCGCGGTTGTTTCCTGCTTGGAGCTCTTCCAGCTAACCGCACCACCATTGAGGCAGAAAAGGTATCCTGATGTCGATTTGAAGTCGTCTACATCACATTGGAAGCTCGAGTCTGTATAGCCTTCCAATTTCAATTCTCCTCCACCGTATACCAAGAACAATTCCTTAGTCCTTCTCAGGTACTTCAGAATTGCCTTTACGGCTATCCAGTGCTGCTCACCTGGATCAGACTGGTAGCGACTTGTTACGCTAAGAGCGTACGCTACGTCTGGTCTAGTACATAACACACCATACATTATGTTTCCTATCGCGGATGCATATGGTACTCGAGACATATTGCTTCTCTCTTCAGGTGTCTTTGGGGCCATAGACTTAGAGAGTGCAATCCCATGTCTTATTGGAAGCAATCCTCTCTTGGATTCTTCCATACTAAATCTTTTCAAGATTTTATCTATGTACTGGGATTGGGAGAGGCCCAACAGTCCTTTTGATCTATCTCGGTAGATCCTTATACCTAGTACAAAGGATGCTTCTCCCATATCCTTCATTGAGAATTGTGTAGACAACCATGCTTTAGTTTCAGACAACGCTTTCACATTGTTTCCAATGAGAAGAATGTCGTCAACGTAAAGCACCAAAAATTCAACTGTACTCCCACTGATCTTCTTGTACACACAAGGTTCGAACATGTTCTTGATGAATCCAAAAGTTTGGATTGTCTCATCGAAACGAATGTTCCAACTTCGGGAAGCTTGCTTCAGTCCATAAATGGACCTCTGGAGTTTGCACACCTTGTGTTCATCTCCTTTGGATGCATATCCTTTTGGTTGCTCCATGTAGATTTCCTTATCAATGTCTCCATTGAGAAAGGCAGTCTTTACATCCATCTGCCATATCTCGTAGTTATACCACGCAGCTATGGCCAGCAAGATCCGAATGGATTTGGGCATTGCGACGGGCGAGAAGGTCTCCTCAAAGTCGATACCTGGTCTTTGAGTGTATCCTTTTGCCACTAGTCGCGCCTTGTAGGTTATTACCTCTCCGTTCACTCCAAGCTTTCGCTTATAGATCCACTTGCAACCCACGGGAGCCACTCCCACTGGTGGATCTACCAAGGCCCAGACCTTGTTTGAGTGCATTGAGTCCAGTTCGGATTCCATGGCTTCGCGCCACTTTCCCGAGTCTATGTCTAGCATAGCCTCTTCGTAAGTCCTTGGGTCGGTAAGAGACTGTCCTGTCTCATGCAGCAGACCGTAGTACCTCTCGAGTTCTCTACGTTGTCTTTCTGACCTACGAAGTATCGGTGTACTGTCTGGTGCACTTTCATGCTCATGTTCTCCCACTGCCTGTGGTGACGGGTCAGCTCGATCGACCTCTAAGGCCTTTTCAGCTTCAGTGACCTCATCTAGTTCTACGTTATTTTCTTTCTTGTCCACCAAGAAATCCTTCTCTAAGAAGTGAGCGTTCCTCGAGACAAACGTAGTTTGTCTTGTAGGATCGTAGAACTCGTATCCTATTGAGTTTTCCGGATACCCCACGAATTTGCACAAAGTGGATTTAGTTTCCAATTTATCTCCCACTAGCTTTTTAACGTAAGCGGGAGATCCCCATATGCGCATGAATGCGTATGAGGGTGCCTTGCCAAACCATAGTTCGTATGGTGTCTTTTCTACGGATTTCGAAGGTACCATATTCAGTATCTTCGTTGCCGTGAGGAGGGCATGTCCCCAAAATGAAAGAGGAAGGTCAGTGGCACTCATCATGGATCGAACCATGTCCATCAAGGTTCGATTCCTTCTCTCTGCTACTCCATTTAATTGGGGTGTTGCAGGAGGAGTCCACTGCGATAATATTTCATGCTAAACAAGATAATTTAGAAATTCGTTAGTAAGAAATTCTCCACCTCGGTCAGAACGAAGAGCCTTTGTCGTATGACCAAGTTGATTCTCTACTTCCATCTTGAATTCTTTGAATCGTTCAAAGGCTTCAGACTTGTGTTTCAACAAGAACACATATCCATAACGACTAAAATCGTCAGTGAAAGTGATGAAGTAGTCATAGCCACCTCGGGCGCTTTTTCTTAGTGGTCCACATACGTCAGTATGTATTAAGTCCAATGTTTGCTTGGCTCGCTCAGGGTTTCCCTTAAACGGCAACTTAGCCATTTTACCCTTTAAACATGGTTCACATGTTGGCATTTCATCAATGCGATTGATTTCAATCGCGCCAGATGATGCTAACTTTTGAATCCTTGACTTAGATATATGTCCAAGTCTAGCGTGCCATAATTGGGCAGATATTTCATTATCTTGTTTCCTTTTGTTTTGTTGTACGTGCATGACTAACTCAGGCGGTTTTATGATGTAAAGTCAATAATTCAATGTACCAAATGAAAAACTAAAACAGGAGCTTTTATTAAAATCAACATTATTCATTAACATGAATAAAAAGTTTTTCATTAATAACTAGGTACATAAATGAAAGTTTCCTAATGACTTTATCAAACCACCTAAATTTACTTTTGCCTACGGCCTTGGTAGCAGCTCCAGCTCCATTGCCTTATTCAAGGATCCAATCCTCAGGCTCCAGTTTCCTCAACGCTCCCATCACCTACAAGGATGAGAACTCCAGTCAGTGTCTAACACCAAAATTGCACAGTTAATTGTAAAATTAACTTCAACAAGGAATATACCTGTTCGAACTCTCCATAGGTTCGAATTTAATCCTTTCCCTTGACCTTGTGCAGTAAGGAGCTCTGATTTCCATTTGCTTTGGTTTTGAACGCCGCCCAGTCCTTTCGCCAACCCTCGCTTTCTTTCCAAAAGAAGCTTCGTGTTCCTCGAGCATTTGTCGCAGGACATGCACAATGATCTCTCGCCTCTGGAGATTCAAGTCCGCGATAAATCAGTCATATGATCTAGGAAGAGATTGTAGAATAATATCCACTCGGAAATCATTGTCCATCACGACACCCATATCATCGAGTTCAGATAGAAGTCGAATCATCTTGTGTACGTGGATTCCGACAGGAGTTTCCCTTCTCTTTCTTGCTTGCAAGAGTTCCCTCGTGATCGCGAATCTGCGACGACCATCTCTAATCCCATAAAGGAATTTGAGATTCGAGAGAATCTCTTTCGCGGATGCCATATGCTCATGTTGCAAACGCAGATCAAGTGACATATATTCCAACATGTATTCACGAGCTAAGCCATCATCCAGTTTCCACTTGGTGATGCTTTTACGGAGCTCATCGGGAACGTCATGTGAAATAGTAATGGGTGGTGGTACAGACAAAACATAGGATATGTTTTCAGCTTCAAATAATCCATTCAAATGATGCGTCCAGAAATGCAAGTTGGGTCCAGTTAAAATATTACGTTCAAGTGATGAGATGGACAAATCTCTAAGTGCTCTAAGCTCTTTTGACATCATATCTATAAAACGACGAGAGAAGAAATAAATACGCGAAAGATTTAATTTAAAATGCACAATTTACAAACATGGTTTTTATTTGTAAATTACTCCCACTATTTTAATCAAAATCTTATGCCCCCACATAAGTTTCGGGAATTTAAAATATCCTAGCGGGCTTAAGGCCCAAATGCAATCTCCTAGTACCCACGACTCGTTGGCCATACTATTTGATCCACTTGGTGGTCGATTACGTCGACGGTTAACCATCGTAGCTAACCCTTAAGTTCATTTAGCCTCGTTTTTCGATATGGACCCACGACTCGTGAGACATCCATACTTACTAGCGTTAAATCATGTCCAATACTCGTGGAGAGAAATAGTTCAATCCTAGACACCCCACGACTCGTGAGACAGCGCCTAAAACCTTGCTATCCCCTCCCTTGGCACTAAAATCGTGCATCGAGGCAATAGACATATCATCTTCCTATAGCTCGACCCACGACTCGTGAGACATCGAGATATATTCGTACAATATGCCTAAGACCTAGTAATTGGATAGGCTCAGACCATAGACACTATTCATATGCGCCCGTTATTCGATTTAATATTCTAATTGAATTTTAAGTTCAATTGGAGGTTTCTAAGTGTGCGAGGTCTCATCAGATTATGCTTATCTTGTTTACGTTTTCTATCCTAAGCATGCATCTCATACATCAAAGAATAATTTGCGAAAAAGTAAACATTCATCACCTAGCAAGATATGATTGGTCGATTGCCCATCCTATGCGATCCATCACGAGCCACGTGATGAATCAATTGGTCAGTCTAGGGTGAAAATTAAATGTCCTAACTATTACAATTTTCAAACCCATACATCATGGGCCTTCTTGTAACATCCAGCTTGATTGGGCCTCCATGTAATGAATTGGGCCTTCATGTCCTCCAAGGTAAATGGGCCTCCATGTAGATCTCCAAGTCTTCATGAGGTCTTCTCGGCTCCAAGCCTAAACTAAATCTAACTTATAAAAAATAAATGGCCTATTCTATTACATTCGTTTGCGTAAGCAAGGGCACCAATCAGGCCCATTTAATTACAACCCATAAAATAAATAAACCAAAAACTACATAGGGCTTAAGGGAAAAATCGACCAATCCACATATTCACACAAGAACATGCATAAATTCACATAAGGGCAATAATGTAAATTTACCGGCTTCATTAATTTTAATTCGCAAAAATTCATCCAAGTTAATTAATTTTGAATTAACAATTAATCTCTAAGATTAATTAGCTCTTACTTGAGTTCTAAGTAATCTACAATTCTTATCTTGATTAAATTGGTTAATTAAGGTAATCTAAATCTCTAAGATTCTTACCTTATCCAAAACTCTAAGTTTCCCAAAATTCCCAATCTCCAAGATTCTCAAGATAATCCTATTTTGATTAGATTAGTTTAATTAAGGTAGTGTTTACATCTAACAAGACAACTACCTTATCCAAAAACTCTAAGTTTCCTAATCTTCCAAAATTCTCCAAGATTTTCAGGACTTTCAAAATAGGCGTGTTTGAGATCAACAAAAATTCAACCAAGTAGTGACGAATAGGACACCGCCACGTGGCAGCACACACGCGGCCACGGAGGCCGCGCGTGAGCCGTACGCAGCGGCTGCTGCCGCGCGTAACAGCACGCAGCAGCGTGCTGCTGCGCGTTGCAAGCACGCGGCAGACTGCCCGAAGGCAGCTGCCGTGTGCTGCACGCGCAGACAGCGCGCTGTTTACGCGCTGCTGCTCGCGGCAGCTTGCGGTGGCCGCCCAGCCGCGGTGCGCTGCCGCGCACCGCCGCGTGCCACCGCGGTTGAACTCAAATTTTTTTTTTGTTTTGATTACTCACATGATTTAATTTAACATATCCAGTCTAATTAAATCCCAATCCAAAAATAAAACTAACATGATAAAAATTTTCGAATCTAAAATTACCCATTAACTCCAAGTTAAACAATAAACGTCCTATAACATGCAAAGTTAAAGAACTAGCCACATAAATCAAACATATGATTTAATAAACACAGAATTTGCAAATTCATATATATACAAAGCCTAGAGTTGGCTCTGATACCACTGTTGGGATTCGGTAAGAAAAACAGCCCTAGGCACAGCGGAATATAAAAATTTTAGGGTCTCTTAAAGAATCTTGCCAGGATATTCTCTAGTTGTATATATATGAATATAATTAAACGATAGTATAAGTTTTCTCGTTTATACCTATCTCCTTGCAAATCCTCGGCTAGCAAGACGAGCTCTGAATTCTGCCCCGGTAAGATCGAACCACACCTATTGAGTAGCGCCCCACGTGTTGCGCCTCTACGAGTTGATACACCACAATATCACGAAAATTAATATATCCTAATCAACTGGAACATAGGGTATATTAATATCTAGGTTTTAGAACAACTTTGGAACGAAAAATTGAAGACGAAAATTCTTCCAAAGTGGAAGTAAGTTCGACCGATCCAGAGAGGGAGAGGGAGAGAATTTTTGCTCTTCTTAATTTTCTTGTAGAGTTGTGTGTGAGATATGAGACCTAGTCTCTTATTTATAGATATCTCTCATATCCTAATCCTTCTAGGTTTAGGATACTAATTCTCCTACATGGGCCATGGCCCTCTTTAATTAGAAGACCAAGTCTTCTAATTAATTCATGGCCCATATTAATTAATCTTTCAGGGTTTTATTTAATTTCCCAATTAAATAGCCCAATTAATTAAATCATCTCCCAGTTAATTAATTCAAACTCCAAGTCTAATTAATTAATTAAATCATAATTAATTAATTTACTCATAAATTAAATTCCAATTTAATTTATTATCTTGATCCAATTCCAATTGGATCCTTTTTCGTTCCATATGGGTCGACCCAGTCGACCCACCCATTTAATCGACCCAGTCGATTTTGACTCAGTCGACCCAGTCGACTCGTTCGTTTTTGTTTCCTCGCTTTCGCTTCATGTGTATTGTGTATGCCCCCGTAGGTTCACCACATAATTGGCCGCGGGTTATAATTAAATATTATTTAATTACTCGAGCAATTAATACTCTAAATTAATCGAACACTCTGTCGATTAATCATTCCAAAATTAGCACCCCTGCTAATTTGGGAATTCTCCCACACTCCACGGTCGATGTCTAGTCACAAGCCCATGGAGCCCAATCACTGGTGAATTAATTCAGTGAACCTTTTATCATTTACAATTTCCATATACGACATAATCTCTCCATCGATCAATCTCCCAGTCGAGACTTAAGGGTATTATCTTTCATCGGATTCCCTTTTCTTTTGTCTTGACCTTATGTACTCTGATCTCGAAATAAATTCTTTTTGACTTAACCTTTATGAGCTACTTACATAAAGTCGTCAGATACCTTGGCCAAGGATTTTACCAGAATTAATTTCTCACAGAAATCCATAGGAGAATTTCCCAACCTATCAAGTCGGGTCAACGGATCCTTTGTTGATGATATGAATCTGTATACGAGTTCCTCTATACCCAATGTGAGTCCACAGAGACTTTCTGGTGATCCCCAGTCAGTCGGAACTCACATCAAAGCATAGACGTTCTCGTACCAGATAAACCCTATCATCTCAAGTTGTTAGGGATCGTTCCTCGTATACTATTGCAAATTGGAATAACTTCAACTCCGATATGCGACTACCGCTTCCATGGTGAGTTATTTCCTAATTGGGGTATTCAGTGCTCTTGCCATCCCAGCAAGCCACCCACTTATGTGTATCGACTATCCCAGTCACGCTCGTGGACCCCAGCGTCCTCCAGTTCATCGGAGTATACACAATAGTGAGAGTCTAACCGAATCCAACGATGTCCTATCTCGATTGGATTCTACGACTCTTGAATATGTTCTAGATCACGGCCTTGGGGATCAGTCCACGGGTTGTCCCATAGCCCTGTGATCTAAGGACTTCTATCCTTATGCGTAGACAATTATTACATAAGATAAAGTTGACCATTTAATAAAGTGAATTTATTAATCTAAATTGAATAGTTCCGCATTTATTACAATGAATACTAGCCATACAGCTGGCTTGCAGGACACTATTTCTATCAGTAACGAGTCTTGGAATCTTACGTGGCAAACACGTGTGTCTGACGTGGCCGCCACGTAGATGTCCGCGTGTGACTGAACAGTGTCAACTGTTAAGCCATAGTCCCACTCACGGTGGTGGCGCGTGTACCACACGCGCCGCCTTCTGCTCGTTTTCCGGCGTCGTCCTTCTGGCTACCCCCTTATTTTCGTGCCTTCTGAATCCATTGGTGCAATCGTTTTCACGTTTTGAGCTCTCGACATTGGAGTTTGCGTTACAACCGCTTAGGAAGAGAGTGGCGAGTGTATTATGCATTATGTGTGTTATGAATTAATTTCCAGAATATTTAGGTAAACAGGAAGAGGCTTAAAAACTTAATTTACATATAAAATACTCAGCCAAAAAATAATCTGGGCACATATCCAGAAAGCTTATTTCGAGACGAACGTAAGCATATATGGTAGATCGCATAATTCAAAGTAACACATCGGGAAAACGCATAATACGATTTTAAGAAAACAAATTTTCCAGAACATATTATACATCAACAAATTCTGAAAAAATACAGATAATTACTACTTCATGTAGGCATGCTTCAATAAAAGTTTCAGCATAATCCGACTACTACAGCATGCCTCGAAAATTAAAACACTATAACCATAATTCCACAAATTCGAAAAAACACTAAGAATAATAATTTGACAGGAATTATAAGGCACATACATCATGAATTATAAACATAATCAGAAATCCAAGAGTTTCGAACTCAATCACAACAATGGCTCTGATACCAATGTTGGTTTTAAACAACATACATGCTTCAAATACAAATATTCAAAGCAAATAAAGTATAGGGATCATACTTAACAATTGGAACCGGCAATTGAATCACGAACTCTTCTTTTGACTTCTGGTTATATTCCAATACTCTGGTCGATCTACAATCACGAACGGAAAGCAGATACTAATCACATCCTAAGAACCCTGGACTTTGATGTTCTTGATTGATCAAATTATATCTACCCCAAAAGTGTTTTCTCTCTGTTTTTGTTTCTCTGATTTTCAATTATGTTAACTGTGTCTGATGAAAAATAAAACGTCTTGTATTTTAACTGACCAAGAGAGATAGAGAGAGGGGGGGGGTTATATCCTTAATAGTAGGAGTGGGGAGTTATAAAAAAACTCCCACTAACCAACTGGATCCGGATCCGGTTCGGTCGGCCCACACGGACGCACCAGATTCGATCCGGCCCAATTGGATCAGTCCAACAGATACATTATCCTGAGCACTGGCGGAGCTACACTATAGACAGGGGGGTGCATGGACCCCCCCTGAAATTTTGGTCCCAAGCATCATATATATGTATCGTATATATGATATATTAATATATTTATGTTAAACTATAAGATAATTTATAATTTTCTTTTAGTGGACCTTTAATTAAAATTAATTTCTAAATAAAAGGGTCATGTTTATTAGAGTTTGATAAATTTAAGAGTTTCAAAGTGGACATTAACTCAAACTCAAGTATTTTATTTTTATTTTGTAATTTGAATCATACTATAACACTAATAATACTTTTTAGAGATTGACACTTTTTTAGGAATATTAAGAGTTCTCAAAATTAAAAGGAATTGGTGATCTTGCAAGAAAATTAGTTGAAATAAAGAGAAACACTGTGTATCCTCTTGTATTTTTACTTTTAAAATTACAATGATTTTGCCAGTTGCTACAACGTCTGTGGAGAGAGTGTTTTCTGCTATGAAGTATATAAAAAATCGACTGAGGAATCAGATGGGAAATGAATGGTTAAATGACTCTATGATTACTTATATAGAGAAAGATGTATTTGATATCGTTACAGATTATTCAATCATGCAACGATTTCAGTCTATGACAAATCGACGTGCACATTTGTTAAAAAAAAAGTTTTCATTCCATTTAATTTATTTTGAGTTTGAATTAGTTTGGTAATATTTTAATTTTTGTTGCTGATTTCTTTTTAAAATATTTTAAATAATACTCATTAATTTATAAGGACCCCGGTGAAAAAAATTTCTGGCTCCGCCACTGATCCTGAGACAAAAGTGAGTAAAATCAGGCAGTTTTCTACTATTGTTATATATAATGGTAGCATTAGTCATTCTTCGGCAAAAGTAATAAACATAACGGAGTTTGCTGCATCCATGAGATACGGCTAATAAGCCGAACTCGGTTACTTTATCCTCTAGTCCTTTGTCTTCAACCGTATCAAGGATCTACACCA
Organism: Penstemon barbatus; assembly: GCA_003313485.2. Lineage (NCBI taxonomy): Eukaryota > Viridiplantae > Streptophyta > Magnoliopsida > Lamiales > Plantaginaceae > Penstemon > Penstemon barbatus. The sequence continues at coordinate 70,684,451 of CM064883.1, forward strand.
AAACAATTTGTTTAAGCTCAGAATTAGAATCAACTGCAAAGATCTTGAATTAGAAAATGGATCTCAAAGAATAATACAAATGGCTTCTTAAGGATTTGAAATCCATAGTTTTGTGGATCTTCATCTCCCTAACTTGTGAGAGCAGAAGTATGATCTACAAACTTACATTTAATAGAGTATGTTTTTGCCTAGGCTAAATTGCAGAAAATATTTTAAACTAATTAGTTTTTTCGGGTTTTCATCACAAACTATAACATCTCACCGAATTTCGTGTAATTTATATTTGTTTGGAATACTATCCCGTCGTTAATTATGAGATGAAAATTGTGCATGTTTCCATTAAATTTCAACATGGTTGTTTACGTGTCATGACGTGATAAATTTTAGCATGAACAATTATATAATATTGCAGAAGTCGTCCCAAACTAATACAAGATTGAACCGTCATTTTCATTAAATTAAAAATTTAATATTGGGACTAAATTCATGTAAAATGATAAATTTATGCGATTAAATTCGCCGAGTTGATATAGTTTGGACGACAAACCAAAATTAATAGTTAGTTTGGGACAATATCCCGAAAAAATATGAAACCACGGGACGAAATTGAATGAGGTGATATAATTCAGAATAAAAATTCAAAATCTATAATTAGTTTAATTTGGAATGTTTTCTCAATTTTGCCTTTTGCCATTTTAATATTGGTTAAAGTAATGGTAGAAGGCATCGTTGATATTAATTATTGTTAATTGTTATTCAATGATTATTTGGGGTTGTCAACTCCTCGATTAAATTTTGTATCTCGTTGCGTCTTGGGAGACCTTAGAACCATTACTTTCAAGATATTCTAGTGAGAAATTATTATACTAAGAACAAAGATTGATAATAAATATTTAATAAAATTAACTAACTTGCAATTATTATTTAACTAATATTAAAATTCATATCATACTTTAAATATGTATTGTATGATGAGATAAAATATGCATAATTAAGTATATTGAATTCCTTTTAGATATTCAAGTGAGGAATTATTATTGTAAGAACAAAGAAGCTTCTTAGAAAAATGGCGGTTGTAACAACTTATTTCTCCTCCAAAGACGTTTTATCTCTACTAGTGAATCAGAATCGCTTGGGGGTGGTTTCTTCCAAGGCTTCCACCACGGAGCCTTAGGTGACTTCGGAGGTGTCTTAGGCTTCCTCCATGGCTAGTGCCAATGCCAGTGGTGATGATGCGGTGGTGGCTTACCGATGTGTGTAGGAGGAGGTTTTCGTTTCCATGGCCAGTGAAAGAGTACTTGTTGTTCCATTTGCTCTGTCGTGACGAGTGTATTTTCCTCGTGTTTGGACTTGGGGGCTTCTATAGCTAGAGACGAAGTGATCAAAATTGTTGCACACACAAGTAACATGAGAAAGAGTGTAGACATATCTCTTTGTTTTCCCCAAAACATGTTGATTTCTTGGATGATTTGATTTGATTTGATGAGAGGAGAGGATAGGAGTGTTGATTTTTATAGGTAGTTAGCGTTGAATTGAAGATGGTTTCTGCATTTTTTGTTGTACAATTGAATTAATTAAATTTGCTGTAATTCATAACTTACATATCATTTGTATGAAAATTGCATTAAGCTTATAAACCACAACTAATTACTTTTTGGCAAAATTAATATGCATATAAGCCTTCATAACACTAAAATTTCTTACCCAAAAGCGTCGAAGATTAGGGAAATTTTTAATAAGCTTTGAAAATTCCCTACTTTGAAGAAATCTCACATCACTCAAGTTAGGCTAGTCAAGGTAAGGTCCGGACTCGGACCCAAACCAGACTCAATCAATACCTTATTTAAATTAATTTCTTAGACTTGAACATGGATCTATTGCAGACCCAATTATGTGATTATGGTTGAACCCGAAGCCTAGAGTGCATTAGCCCTACCTACATACCACATAGCATTCTTAAGAAAAATCCAAATATTTTGCCTTCTAATTCAAAGTGTGTGCAAAATTAATCAAAATTTACATTGAAAAATTCGAAAACCCGAAATCAATTAGAGTATTTTTTACTAATAAAAATAACACGGGAAGATTTGTATCAATTAGAGTATTTTTCAATTTAGCTCTTTCAAATAAAATAAACTAAAACTAAATTAAAACCTAGTTAATGTTCCAATAAATATAATGGACAAAACAACGTAAAAACTAGCAAATTGCTTGTACATCAAGCCTTTATGAAGCACCTCCAGAACAACCACTTGACACCAAAGCATCCTCGGAGACATTAATGCTGCTACTTTCTTTACCAATACACATCTGTCATTAAATAACATATACATTAGCTCAGTATAAGATGGTAATTAGAAAAATAAAGTAGAATCTTATACAATTATAAACATCATAATACCTTGGTAGCAAACCATAATGTAATTATGCTCTTTGCTTCAGTTTCGGATGTCACATAACAATAAACTATGTAGCCAAAATTCAATAGTATTATTATATAAACATAACTTAAAGAAAATAATAATATTTCACAACATGAAGTAACAATTCTATTTAATTATTTTCTTTCTTAGTGGAAGTCAATCACCTCCTACTATCAATGCCTCTAGTGCTAGGTAACTAAAATGTGGAGCGGGTGCGAGAGCGTAAGAGCATGACATAATAAAATTTTAGAATATGAGAGCGCCTACAGAGCGTCTATTAAAATAATTATTATAATATAGAATAATTAATTTATGGTATTAAAATAAGAAATATATAATAAAGAGATAAATTACAGCTACATTTTTAAAAGATTCAAGAGCAAAATGTATGTCATTTAACTAATAAGTATAGTTGATATCAAACATTTAGCCACCTCTCTTGACAACTTCTGCGCGAGACACACTAACAGAATTGGAAACTCAGCAGCCCACGCTTTGGCGAAACTAGCTCTTGAACACCTTGATAATAATATTGCTCTTCCTGATTCTGTTTCATTAATTGTAAACTCTGATTTGATTTCAATATAAATTCTGGATTTCTCTCAAAAAAAAAAAAAAACTAATAAGTATAGTTTATGATGACTAAGTATGAATCTAATTATCTAAAATGACTTAATATCATGAACAAATGTAGGGTTAACACTACTGGTGGTTCCCTATGAAATGGATAATGTTCAATTTACCCCTTGTAATTTAAAAAAAAAAAAAAACATTTTTTCCCTAATATGTATGTGAATCACATTCATATCACATATATTTATTCTATATAGTCATAATTAAAAGAATAGTTCAGTTATTGGGCTTTTGTTTTTTAACATGGATTTTATAAGATTATTAGTTGACGAATTTATTTTCTTGTAAAACTTTACCTCTTTAGTATTAAGGTCTTATATTAATGAGTGCATATGGGTCTAGAATGGTATCAGAGCTATGGTGGTAGAAGATATATAGTTTAGCATTAATTCTAACAGAAGACTAAATTCTAAAAATGAATGTAATTATGTTAGTCAAGTAATAATAGTGAGTTCGTATAGAATATATATTACAAAAAAAAATATATATATATATATATAGAAAAATCCAACCAATTTGAGAAGACTTAACATGGTGCAAGCTATTGTAAGTCAAGTCAGTAGCAAACTTCCAACCAGAATTTCAAGTCAAGTCCATCGTGGGTGGTCCTATCTGGGTGAAAAATCAAATCAAACTATTTAATTTGATACTCGGTTTGAGTTTGTTCACTAAAAAATTGTTTGAGCTCGGTTCATTATATCCAAATAAAGCAAGCTTAAATAAAATTTTCCGTTTAATAACTTTTGAAGCTCAGTTCAAGCTCAACTCGATAAACTAAAATTTGATTAAACATATGTAAAAATATCAAAAACACAACTTGAACTCGTTTCATTAAGAAATCAAAAACAAACTCTAACACTATTTCAGGCTCAATACTAACTTCAAACTAAACATAAACAATGGGACGTTTTATACTACTCATCTTGTTTATCCTTTATCATGATATGTGGTCTCTAATATATATTCATAGACTCGGCCATCTAGAAGGATTTTACTTGGGGGGAATTTTGAAACAGTCCACTACATGAAAAAATTAATGAGGAGACAATTACATTATTAAAAAATAGTATTTTTTTTTTCAATTTTTGAAGAAATGTACTAAATGAATAATCATAAAATGAAGAAGACAATTTTAGCATATGTTTTTTTATCAATTTTTAAATAAAAAGAGTTAAAAGAAAATTTAAAAAATAGTAATAGAAAAAAAGAGACGACCGCATTATAACGTATTCCTTTTACAATTATCAACAAAACTATTTTCTGAATTAATGTACTAAATTATGGAGTAAAATCAAAGATAATACCCTTTTTACAACTATTAAGAAAGAAAAAAAATTAAAGGAAAGCATAAAATACTTTTAAAGATTAGATAGGTGTATGTATTTTCTTGCTGGGATTCAAACTCTGCATTACAGGTTCATTAAACAAATTGCCAAAATACTGGACAAGCTGTTGAGATCACCGATCAAAATTTTCATCTTTTCCATCGAAAACATCGAAAAGCTTCCGTTTTTGAATCAGGCCAAACGAAAATAAGATGTAATTCCGAAACTATTTATTTGCCTCAAAATCTGTTATTTTCCTAAATTTAGTAACTTTTTATACAAATTTTTCTTAGTGTTTCCGAAACATTTTCGAATAGTCTCGAAAAGTTTTCAATATTTGGTTCTCCAAAACATACATTCGAAACGAAATTTTGATCCATGGCTGAGATATCTTGTCATTATTTTACTATTATTAAGGCTATTAATAACAGAACAAATTTTTCTTGGGGGGCGGCCGCCCCCAGTCTTAACTGATTGGAGCCTTTTATTAAACACTATAGTTTGAATATTGGACTTCTTTTGTATTTGTTATTAGTATAGGGATTAATTCTAATATTTTCCTTGTTTGTATATAGGACTTCTTTTGTATTTATTATTAGTATAGGGATTAGTTCTGATATTTTCCTTGTTAAGCTTCCTTAGTTGTCTATATATAGGTTATATATAGGTTGTATGTTGTTTGACCAATACACCATTTTCCCTTTAAATGTAATTCATGAAGTAAGCATGTTCATTTGTTTGATATTAAAAATTTCGAAAAAATTAACAATTTACATTTAGTAACGTTGTGAATTTTCAATATTGGTCTAGAGGTAACCTATCACGATAGTAAATTACCCGTTTTTTAGATTCGTGAAATCGTGAAGTTCAAATGATTCGGACTATTTACTAAGGTTTGCAAAAACAGACAAGAACGCTTTAGGTATTAAGTTTTATTTTTTTTTATTTTTACCACAACATAAAAGTCTTATACAATAATTAAATTAAGCAAATCACTTCTGATACAAATAATACTAGCTTTTTCTTTTTTTCTTTTCTTTATTTATGTATTTGTATTATTTTTTTCTTTTAAGTAATTAAATAATCATACATAAAATTAGACAAAAAATAACCTGTTTAATTTGTTATTATTATTGAGTAAACAATTTCCTTCCTCAAAAAAAAAAAAAAAAAAAAAAAAAAAAAAAAAAAATTAATTAGCACTTGATGTATTACTTTTTTTATGTTGTTAAAGTGTTAATCCTCGTGACTTTCAATAATTTTTCACCTAAAAAACATTATCTTATACTGTTACATGGACAAATATAATATTCTTACATATTGTGGCTAGAGAATGCACCATTTCACTTCCAACGGGTGATTAGTCTACAGGAAATGAGTAATCACTACAAAGTAGTGAACCCAAGTTCAAATTCTTGTTGGAAGAGATATTCACTCAATGTGTCTGACGCGCATCGAAAGGAATTAAACACTTTGGGGGAAAAACACCGGTTCACTCGTCGTACTCGACATATTATATGGCAATCTCTCATAATCGGAATTCGAACTTAAATTCGTTCCACTAAACCAATTATTAGTTCCTAATCATAGGTAATATGTCGCCTATTTCATATCAATTCCATTCCAATTTCCGCTATTAATTAAAAAAATGAAAGTACGAAATGACTATTAGCAATTTCGAGATATTCATGAAGGTTTTTCTCTTAAACCTTCCGTCATCCTCTTCGATTTCATATACTCCTCTAGTTGAATCGCGTTTTTATTTTATTTGCTCTTGTTTTTATTTTTTTTGCTCTTGTGATTTGTTCAAACCACTTTGAGTTAGCAATAAAAATTTCATATATGTAGTATAGTGTCAAATCATGAATTGATTATTAGAAATGACGAAACATTATTAAGTGTAGCATATAGTAACCTAAGATGCTCAGCAGCTTATACTACTGGATAAGAGTAGAATAGAACAATCGCCTTTACAACAAAAAAGACAATTTTGTTTTTTTTTTTATTTATTTTCTAGTTGCCATTAGTTGTGACCTCATCCCCTTGTCCTTGTGAGTTGTGAGTTCAGTTTTGATCATTTGTAGCTTCTTTAGAACAACTTTCATATCAAGTCTCTCCTTGGGTACATCTGTAGTGCATTCTAGAGCTAGTCCCATAAGTGATGTCAAACTCTTCTGATGTGAAAAACCATTGCCTCTTTCGTCCTCTTTCAACAACTCAGCATCAATTATCTCCATTATAGTATTGGGAAATGATTCAGACACCCATCTTCTCAGAGTTAACTCCCCAAAAAACATCTCATCTATCGGATTTTTCCTTGTAAACATTTCAATCAACAGAATCCCAAAGCTATAAGCATCTATCATTGTCGTGACTAATCTTGTTGATCCGTACTCTACAAAATTGGAAAGTGTGATCCATATAGAAAATACATAAATGGTTGTGTAAAGGGACCATGTTAATTGGGTGAAATTGATAATATTACCGTTATATTGATATAACTAGAGTGCATTGCTTACCTGGTGCCATGTACCCAATGGTACCCAAGGTCCTGGTTCGAGGTGTCTCCTGATCTTTCATCAATAGCTTGGAAATTCCAAAGTCGCTTACACGTGCAATCATATCTTTGTCTAAGAGAATGTTGCTTGGTTTTATGTCACAATGGACAATAGGGAACGAACAACCGTGATGTAGATATTGTAGTGCAAATGCTATATCTATCATTATTCCCAATCTTTGGCCAATATTTGAGCGAGAATTGAGAAAGTATAGCCATTTTTCAAGATTTCCATTAGGCATATATTCCATCACCAAAGCCTTGAAATCCAAGTTAGAGCAACTAGTGATAACCTTCACAAGATTTTTGTGACGAATATTGCACATTATCTGGCACTCGGTGTCAAAACTCTTGAACGCACTTTGCACGTCTAAATTGAAAACCTTAACAGCTGCATTCATCTCATCAGAAAATAACCCCTTGTAAACCAAGGCATGGCCACCTCTCCCTATCAAATTTTCTTCATTAAAGTTGTTTGTGGCATGAACTATTTCATAATATGAGATCCTTTCATGTGATAAGCGGAGAGGCAAATTCAACAATGGTGAAAATGATGTTGCTCCCGTTCGATGCCTCGTAAGTAAGATTACAATAGTGATTGCGACAACTACTATGGCTATCGATGGAAGTATAAATCTTAAAAGTATGTTCTTTACTGATGGTCTGTGTTCATTCTTTTTACAAAGTTCAACTTTGAATTGAGAAGTTCCACACAACCCTTTATTATGTTTGAAAAAATCTGCTGTGATGTTTTTGAATGGACCTCCATCAGGAATTTCTCCACTAAGCTTATTGAACGAAACATTGAAGTACACAAGATTTTCAAGGCTCTCAAATGATGGGGGGATTGAACCAGATATATTGTTGTGGGATATGTCTAAATGTTCCAATTCTTTCAAGGAAGCAAAAGACTTAGGTATTTGGCCATCTAACTTGTTATTTGATAAATCAAGATAATTTAGAAACTGAAGCTGCTCAATAGAACTTGGAATGACACCAGATAGTTGGTTCCCTGATAAACTTATCTTCATCGCACTCTTCATATTAATGATTTCTGGAGGCACAGGACTGTCAAAGAAGTTGTTCCCCAAATATATGTTTTGAATGAATTCGTTTGACCAGAAGTTTGTTGTGATGGAATTGAAAGAGTTGTCATACAAATTTATATTTCGTAGTGAAATAAGGTTTCCTAAACAGCTTAATAACTGCCCATACAACTTATTTCGCGATAAACTTAGATAATACAAGTTTTTCAGATCGCAAAAGCTATGGGGTATGGACCCCTGTAGTTTATTTCCATAGATCTCTAATCTCTGCAAGCTCCTTAACTTACCCAAACTGTCTGGAATTACTCCGCTCAAGCCATTATCTCCAAGGCCTAACCACAACAAGTTGTTGCTCATATTACCAATCTCATTAGGAATTGAGCCTCTAAGTTTGCATCGACCCAAATGCAAATAATGAAGAAATGACATATTTCCCGAGCCTAATGATTTTGGAATCAGCCCAGTTATAAGATTATTATTTGCAAATATGGAATCTATGTACTTACACTTTGTCAGGGGAGTAAGAAAATCTTGTTCAGGTTTTGATAGATCATTTGTGAATTGATTTCTTCCCAATCTTAAAAATTGGAGTTCTTGTAAGTTTCCAAGAGTTATTGGTATGTTTCCGCTTAACAAGTTGTCTTCAATACCAAGGTGAATGAGTTTTGAGAGATTTGAGATGGATTTAGGAATCCTCCCACTAAACCGATTGCCCCCAAGGTAGAGCTCTGAAATATGTGGAACCCCTTTTCCAATGGAGAATGGAAGATAGCCCGCGAGTTCATTAGATGTAAGTGCAAGCATATTTAGTCTCGAGAGATTGAAAATGGATTGTGGTACGTCCCCATCTAACTTATTTACCATAAGATTTAACCATGTTAAGTTGGATAGACGTCCCAACCCTGAAGGAACTGGCCCATGTAAACTATTCAAAGACAAGTCGAATATCTCCAAATTTGACATATTGCTGACCGAGATAGGAATGGTACCTATAAAGAATATCCTAGGTCAAATCTTTCAATTAGAGAAAGTAAGGTAGTGTCAAATTTCATCTGACACTACAACAAAAATGATCTTTGGTGGCATCAAGCTTGATGGCATCTTGAAGAAAATGTGAAAAAAAATTAATACAGTTACATTTTTTAAAAATGTCAGGAATTAAAAATGTTAAATACACTAGTTAGTGACATTTTAATATATTATGGCATTTTATAATGTTACATCTTGTTATGATAGTGACATTTAACTTTTAGCCACACCGCTACAAGTGGCGGTTTGGAAAATGTCGTTTTATATAAAATGTCACTAGCAAAGTGCCACTTGTAGTATCAATGTCACAATTATAGTTAAAAGTAACATTATAAAATATCACTATAGTATAAAAATATCACTAACCAGTAAAATTAACACTCATACTTTGTGGCATTTTTCAAAAATGTGATTATATTAATAATTTATGACACTTTCTTTAAAATATTATCAAGCATGGTGCCACTATAGATCATATTTGTTGTAATGTGAATATCTTTCGTGGACTTATTGAATTCATGACCTTAGTTTACATAATTAGAAAACTAAAAAAATAGAAGTAATGTATATATATAATTAATGGTTATTATTACTTATATCAAAAATAAATTATTTTAATATATCATTTATGTTTTTTTACCATTTATGTGAAGGAAGACATATCTATTGGAATAACAAGATAAAAATACCTCGGGAAGTATAGTTAGGGGATTTTTGGCACTTTGCATCATGAAAATATAGAGTTTCGGCACTTTTTTGTATCTTGACTTAAAAGTTTCGGCACTTTGTATCCTGAAAATACAATTTATTTCATATTTTGCACCCCTAGTATGTGTTCTAGTGAGATAATTTGTTATAATAGTCAATTTTGAATATTTTTTTGACACTTTACACACTGAAAATATAAACTTTTTGCACTTTTCACCCGACTTATACATTTTTTTATTTTAACAAAATTACTGAGCTATTAGTAATTACTAATTAGGTAAGAACACTTTTTTTTTTGTAATTCCTAAATTTGACATGCTAGTAGATAATAATTACAAATTTTAGAGTATGTCGTGTATAATTATTTTGAGAAAAAAAATTGTATCTATATAATTTTTTATGAATATCACAATTGATGCAAATTATTGTCTATTTCAGGAATATAATTTGCAAAAAATAAAAAATCATTATTTTTGTGATCGAACTCGAAATAGATTTTTTTGTCCTTACGTTTGATTGTTGTGCATTCAAATGACCATTTCATCTTTCTACTGACGACAATCAAAGACTTTTTTTCAAAAAAAAAAAAAGAAAATATTAGGGTGCAAATACTAAAAAATAAATTTATAAGGTGTAAAGTGCAAATTTTTTTGTGTTGCGGTGGAATGTGCCAATTTTGTTATATTCCCATGGTGCAAAGTGCTAACATCATATATTTGTAGGGTGTAAAGTGCCAACAAATATTAAGAAATAACTATATACTCTTTCACTAACAAATTTTCTCACTAAAACACATATTAAGGTGCAAAGTGTCAAATAAGTTGTATTTTCATGATGCAAAGTGTCAAACTTATAAGTCAGAAAGCAAAAAATCAAAATCCTATATTTTCAGGGTGTAAAATGTCAAAAGCCCTATAACTAGGCATATAGTTACCGATTTTCTGTTAATTTGACACTAAACTCCAACAACACATTGTAAGGCGAAAATGACGATAATGAATCACCTCTCTCTTAAATTAGATCCTGATAAGTAATATATCATCAAAAAATTAAAGACATGTACCAATTAGTTTGATATTTGATAAGTTTCTATACAAACAGTCAAAAGCAGAGAACCTTTTTTTTTTTTTTTTTTTAATGTGTCACTACTTGTGTTTAGCTTTAAGGCAGGTAACAGTAGAGCCTATTTGGATTGCTTGTGGTTGCTTTCGTTTTTTGGTTTGAGATTTGAAGTTTGGGTTTTTGAGATTGTTCTTAGAGATTTTTGGAAATGTTCTAGATTGTCATATGTTTGAAATACTTTTGTTTGTTTGAGTTTTTAGAGATTAGATCAATAAAATATTTAATTTTAGAAAATTGATAGGTATTTTTAGTGATTACGGAAAAAAGAGAAATATATGGTAAGAGATAGGCTACTGAAATTAAAGTTATGCGACCATGCTTGCTATAGTTTTTTTCAGGTAAACTTCCTCTTTCTGGATTGATGAAAGATATTTTTTTAATTAGTCATTCAGTCAATATGAAATTGTATGCATATGTAATGAATCATTGACTAAAGAAATTTGGGAATTATGAAATTTACCTGTCAAATTATTTTGTCCTAAAGCAAGTATCTGGAGCTGTGACAAGTTTCCAATCTGCATTGGAATGTTTCCAGTGAAATTGTTGTAAGACATCACAATTTCATTGAGTTCTGCACATATGGTTAAACTTCGCGGGATATAACCACCTAATTGGATTCTTGAAAGTCTTAAAATTTTCAATTTTGGTAAATGATGGCAAATGCTTGGGGGAAGAGTACCAGATAGCTTGTTTCTGGAAAGAACAATCCCTTGAAGAGAAGAAAGATTGAATATGCTCAAAGGAATAGTTCCAATAAGATTATTTCCTTGAAGATTCAACATTTCAAGATTGGTTAACAATCCAAAACTCAAAGGTATTTGACCATTAAGCTGATTATATTAAATTCTTAGTACACGAAGTCTTCTCAGGTGCCCGATTTCATAAGGGATTTGGCCGCTGAAATTATTGTTACTGATGTTTAAGTATTTTAGAAAAGAGAGGTTGTCAATTTCATTTGCGATTGTGCCTTGTAAATCCATATTAAAAAGATCCAACCCCGTGACTCTATGATGCCTTCGACTGCAGGTGACTCCAATCCAATTACATAAGGAGCTTTCTTGTGATCAGTTCTTACCCATAATGTTGTTTGGGTCATAAGTTATTTGAGCCTTGAGGGCTAGAAGAGAGGATTCATCGGTAGATATGTTGGAAGACGAAACGAGCCATATTCGCGTGGTCGTGAGGTAAAGTGCCCACAAGAAAATCAATTTTGATGTAGCCAATTTCCTCATTTTCTTTGAGAGATTTTTTTTTTACAAGATTCTTTGAGAGATTTAGCAAAGAAATTGAACTGGCTTTACTAAGAACTGAGAAAATCAACTGGGTTTATAATCTTGATGGCTGAGTTTTTGTGGCCCATATCTTTTAATAGAGACCACATATCATAAAGGCGCGTCAATTCCTGTCACATGGCTCACTTCCAATAAGACAATAACCATGTGGGCCTAATTGGTAAGGTTTTTGTAGGGCTGTCAATGGGGCGGATTTCAATCCGGATCCGTCCGAATTCGATCCGATTTATTAGGATAATTGTTCGATTAGAGATTCGATGGACCTGATCCGATTATAAAGATCCGAAATCCGAAACTCATGGAGCGAATATGGATTTAGGTCGATCCGATCCGTTGAAGATCCGTATCCGACAACAAATAAAAGAAAGATATATATACAAAATAATTTATAAAAATAAGTATCATTAATAATATTTCAACGTCAATTTAAGAAGATAGTAATTTATAATTCGTTTATAAATTTATTTAAACCAATATATTCATTCTACAAATATGAATATAGTAAAGAAACTTTGAAAATGTGAGCTAAAATTAAATAAAATTGAAAAGATAATAAACTTATTTTAGGAAAAAAATATTAATTTAACTTTTTAAATACAAATTTATTGGATCCGAAAAATATCCGATATCCGGCCAAATTCGACCAAAATCCGTTGGATTCAAAAAATCTAGATCCGAGCATAATCCGAGCAAGATCCGAATCCGACATGATTCGATCCGATATAAATGGAGCCGGATCTGGACGAGCCTGATCCGACCAGAATCCAACCCATTGACAGCCCTAGGTTTTTGGTTGAATTTAGTGAAACTGAGTCAAAATAATAATTTCAAACTAGGCCTGAAATATGTTTTGCTAAAATCATTCTAATTTATATATTCAAATATATAAAACTTCACAAACATATTTCTCCGTCCCATTTATTTTATTCCATTTGCAACAGTACCCGGTCAAACTTTTCAATATTTTAAGTGAATTCATGTTAAATTATTCATATTTTTTGTGTATTAAACCTTTTAAATACTAATATATATGGTGTCATATATTATCAACCTATTATTGAAATATATTAATTAGAGATTATTTATTATTATTATTAGGAAAATGATTATCTCACAGCCCATATAATCACAGCCCTTTGTACAGCCTTAATTCTTTCACACTTAATTGTGTTACCTGCTACTTGTTTAACAGGTTTCTGAATAATTTTTTTAATCAATTAGCAACTCAATCAACTTTAAAAAATTACAAATTACAAAAGAGATCAAATTTTTCCGATATTAATCATATAAAAAATAATTCAATACTTTTCAAATGATAATTGAACATTTACCAATATTTGAATATAAATATCTCAACTTTCAAAAATTACAAAAGAACACCTAAATTATACTATATTACTCATATAAAAAATAATTCATTACTTTTCAAATGTTAATTTATCATTTCTCAATATTTGAATATAAAATATCTCAAAAATTACAATAAAAATATAAACTCATAATTTAAAAGTATTTCAATGCCTAGAATTTAGGATTTATGACATAATATTTAATTTTGGGTTTGATTTAGGGTTTACGGGTCTAGGGTTTAGGGTTTAGGGTTTTAGGGTTTAGAGTTTAGGGTTTATTTTATAAATAGGATTTATTTTTATTTGATGATTAATTATGAGTTCTTTTTGCAATTTATATTTTATAATTAATTTTTTTTCATAGATATCAAATTAAAGAGGGAAAAACACTGTTAGTCCCAAACTTTACCACAGAAAACACATTTGGTACCATGCTTTGCAGAAAAATAGATTTGGTACCACAATTTAGAGAGTCTTGACACATTTAGTCATTCCGTTAAAGTTTGGACGGAATTTGTGCGCGTGACCGTCACGCGCCCGTTAAGTTCACGATTTTTGCACGTGACAAATCGGTCTAAACACATTTGGTCCCAAACTTTACCCCAGAAAACACATTTGGTACCATGCTTTGCAGAAAAACAGATTTGGTACCACAATTTACATACTCTTGACACATTTAGTGTCCCCGTTAAATTGATAAAAATCACATATAATGAACTGACAACAATTTCCCCAAAAGATTTGATAAAAACCACAAAGTGTACTTAAATCTTTGAAAATATTCTTAACAAAAGTACCTTGGATACCTGACTTGTTGCACTTTGACTTGCACTTATATCCATGGATCAAAATTTCGTTTCGAATGTATGTTTCGGAGAGCCAAATATTGAAAACTTTTCGAGACTATTCGGAAATATTTCAGAAACACTATGGAAAATTTGTAAAAAAAGTTACTAAATTTAGGAAAATAACTGAGTTTAAGGCAAATAAATAGTTTAGGAATTACATCTCGTTTTCGTTTCGCCTGATTAAAAAATGGAAACTTTTCGATGTTTTCGATGGAAAAGATGGAACTTTTGATCGGTGCTTGTATCAACATTGGAATACAAGTGCAAGTCAAAGTGCACCAAATCAGGTATCCAAGGTACTTTTATTAAGAATATTTTTAATGATTTAAGTATATTTTGTGATTTTTATCAAAAAATTTAGAGAAACTGTTGCTTGTTCATTATATGTGATTTTTATCAATTTAACAGGGACACTAAATGTGTCAAGAGTATGTAAATTGTGGTACCAAATTTGTTTTTCTGCAAAGCATGGTACCAAATGTGTTTTCTGGGGTAAAATTTGGGACCAAAAGTGTTTTGACCGATTTCTCACGTGCAAAACTCGTGACCAATTTGAACTTGACGCGCTTGACGCGAGCGTGACGGTCACGCGCGAAATTTCCGTCCAAAAATGTAACGGAATGACTAAATGTGTCAAGACTCTCTAAATTGTGGTACCAAATCTGTTTTTTTACAAAGCATGGTACCAAATGTGTTTTTTGGGGTAAAGTTTGGGACCAAAATTGTTTTTCCCTCTCAAATTAAATGACAAAAAAAAATGAAAACTTAGGCCCACAACGGGCTGTATAAATGTACAACCGGTTGTGGGGTGTGAGGCTAGCATTACTCTTATTTTTATAAATTTAATCAAGTGGACCGATCAACTATACTAAGGAAGTAAAATAATTGAAACGGATGAAGTATAAAATACAGTGAATTTACATTTACTCCATATTTTTTCACAACAAAAGACATGATTTGATAATTACTACTTACTTTTTACTTTTAAAATTTTAAATTCAAACTCAATTCAAATATGGTATAATTTTTTTCAAAATCTAAAATCCAATCAAACTCAATCCAAATAAGGTTTTAATAGTTTCATTAAAACCACCTAAATCAATTGTTCAAAACAAAAATTTAACCAAATAGGCACAATAGGTCTGCAGTCTGCAAATAGAATATGGAAAAATGTCTAATGAAATATTGATATATTTGGATAAAAATATTATAAAAAAAAGTATTATAGACCTTTTATATCTCAATTTTGTTAGCTTCGACAAAAAACAAATGAAAAAGAAAAAAAAAAGATCTTAAAACCTCTTTATACCTATTTATATGTAAATTCATATAAATTTTAATTAATTCAGACACATTCAATTCATACGGAAACAGAAAAATAACTTCCAGTTTATAAAAAAATAAATAAATAAATAAAATTTGATGTCAAAAGCAAAGTGCCCAAACGAAATGCCAAGAGAATTAAAGGGTGAATTATTTTTCGAATCGGGTGTTGGTCCCAAGTGATCATGATGAGGTCTAGTGGAGGGAGACTAGATCTCTTTACCTTTTAAAACTTTTTCTCTAACCCGGCTTAAGTAGAGTAAGTTTATCAGCAAGGTAAGACTACTAAGATACTTAGGCACTAAGCTGATCAGCAGGGTATACCACTTTACTAATTTTACTTGTCTTCTCAAGTAACTTAGAGTTTCAAAACGTTGTTGCAGCGAATATGCAAGTATGTTTTTCAAACAAATTTATACTTTAAAGTTTTGAATCCCTTTGATAAAATTCTTCAGTTTGTAGAAGAGTAGAATTTGTTGCATAATTAAATATTGCCAAATTTAAAATTAAACCAAATCTATACATAGAAGGCAAGTTCGTGTAGGAAATTTACAAGCAATGAAAGATTGCCTAGGAATTTATTATACAATGCAATATGTGCATGAAATATCTTTTATATGACAAAATATAAAATCAACTATTTTTCTTGTCATACAAGATATTGATAGTCAATCAAATCGCGTCATATCATGGAGATAATGTTACAAGATCTTATAATCCCACCTATAAATAGGGGTCATCTCCAAGAAGAAAATCACAACTCAAAAGATAATTCAAAATTCACAAAGGAGTTCAAGAAGAAAGGAGCAAATTTTCTCAAGGTATTCTTCATTAAATCATCAAATCAAGGAATTCTTCACCAAATTCAAAGCATTCTTCAAAAGATCAAGGAGATCTGACATTTGATTCGAGATTAAGCTAGACCACCCTTAAATAAACGTTATTGTAGATCTACGACGTTCCAAAAAAAATCAAAGTTCAATTAAATCAAGGTGTTTCAAAACAACGTTCAAACAGTTCTTCACAAACTCAAATTTAACCCATTTTGATTCAAGATTAATCATTTTTTATTATTGGACAAACGTTTGTCAAAAACCGAAGTTGATCCAAAGACGAACAAATCATTACCTTCCACGATCAAGCTTCAACAAATGCATTATTTGGAGATTAGAATCAGAGGGTTATTAGAGATTGTACTTATTTACATTAAACCTTGAATTTTTACAATTATTTCGTATTTAATATATTTTTAAATTTGAAATTTTACAGAAGTACTTGGATATAATTTGTTGCATCGATGATTGTTCTTGAAATTTCGTATGATCGTAATAATAATATGGAAGACAAACATAGTAGTGTAATTAAGTGAGCCGATCAGTATTGAACAAAATATTATCAAGGTTTACTCGGTTTTTCGTCTCGAGATAAAATTATGTTTAAGTATGATTTAATTGCTATAGGACATGTTCAAACAAGTAATCTAACCAAACACGATTTCATTATCACATTTTTAAATATATTGAGCTCAAATCAAACATAAAATTTGTTTAAGTTTGGTTTGATAATTATAATAAATTAAACCACTCAAGCTGAATAAGGAAAATTTTGGTTTGTATGTGTCCAAAATACACGTCTAATTAAGTAATTATAAATAAAATAATAGAAATTGATCCATAGTATATAAACCCACATTCTAGATCAGCAGCTCTTGATCATGGTGCAGAAAAGTAAAGAAAAATGAACACGAACGCCAATGTCAAACAAGAGATCGGGGAAATTGAGAGATACTTTTCAGGTTAAATTGTAAAAATCCTCCCAAACTAATTACTGATTTTGGATATTCTTTCCAAACTATATCAACTTGACGAATTCTGTTCCGTAATTTAATATTTTTTTGAAATATCGTCTCACCGTTAAATATTGACGGAAATTGCGCATATGTCCATTAAATTACCACATGGCTGCTTACGTATCATGATGTGGTAAATTTTAACATGAATAATTATATAGAGGGAAAAATACTTTTGGTCCCAAACTTTACCCCAGAAAACACATTTGGTACCATGCTTTGCAGAAAAACAGATTTCGTACCACAATTTACATCCTCTTGACACATTTAGTCATTCCGTTTAATTTTGGACAGAATTTTCGCGCGTGACAATCACACGCGCGTTAAGTTCAAAATGATCACGAGTTTTGCACGTGATAAATCGGTCAGGGGGTGAAATGCAATTTGGGTAAGAGGGAAAAACACTTTTGGTCCCAAACTTTACCCCAGAAAACACATTTGGTACCATGCTTTGCAGAAAAACAGATTTCGTACCACAATTTACATACTCTTGACTAATTTAGTGTCTCCGTTAAATTGATAAAATCATATATAATGAACATACAACAGTTTCTCTAAAAGATTTGATAAAAATCAAAAAATATATTTAAATCATTAAAAATATTCTTAACAAAAGTACCTTAAATACCTGACTTGGTGCACTTTGACTTGCACTTGTATTCCAATGTTGATACAAGCACCTATCAAAATTTCCATCTTTTCCATCGAAAACATCGTAAAGTTTTCATTTTTGAATCAGGCAAAACAAAAATTAGATGTAATTCCAAAACTATTTATTTGCCTTAAACTTTGTTATTTTCCTAAATTTAGTAACTTTTTTTACAAATTTTTCTTAGTGTTTCCAAAACATTTCCGAATAGTCTCGAAAAATTTCCAATATTTGGCTCTCCGAAACATACATTCGAAACGAAATTTTGATCCATGGATACAAGTGCAAGTCAAAGTGCACCAAGTCAGGTATCCAATGTACTTTTGTTAAGAATATTTTCAATGATTTAAGTATATTTTGTGATTTTTATCAAATCCTTTAGAGAAACTGTTGTATGTTCATTATATGTGATTTTTATCAATTTAACGGAGACACTAAATGTGTCAAGAGTATGTTAATTGTGGTACGAAATCTATTTTTCTGCAAAGCATGGTACCAAATGTGTTTCTGGGGTAAAGTTTGGGACCAAAATGTTTTTCTCTCTTGCCCAAATTGCATTTCACCCCCTGACCGATTTATCACGTCCAAAACTCGTGACCATGTTGAACTTAACGTGCGCGAGACAGTCACACGCAAAAATTCCGTCCAAAATTTAACGGAATGACTATATGCGTCAAGAATATGTAAATTGTGGTACGAAATTTTTTTTCCTGCAAAGCATGGTACCAAATGTGTTTTCTGGGGTAAAGTTTGGGACCAAAAGTGTTTTTCCCTCTAATTATATAATATTGCATAATTCGTCCCAAACTAATTACAAAATTGAACCATCATTTCCATTAAATTAGAAATTTAATATTGGGACTAAATTCATACAAAATGGTAAATTACGGGACGAAATTCGACGAGTTGATATAGTTTGGGACGAAAAATTAAAATTAGTAATTTGTTTGGGACTATATTTCAAAAGAAGATTAAATTGTGGGATGAAATTCGATGAGGTAATATAGTTTGGGATGAAAATCCAAATTCACTAATTAATTTGGAACGTTTTCTACAATTTTACCTAATTTTCATTATGATTGAGATTTTGAAGTGGATTCATATATTAACAAATATGATAAAAAGATAAAAGAAAATTAATAGTGTGTTCATTAGGAGAAATTTAGTTGCAATAATTTATAACTTAGCAATTTAGTAATGATGGGAACTAAAAAGTTTAGCATTTACCCCCCTTAATTAAACGGGCAAATTAGGGAGTAACAAAAGATTGTTTTCACAACAACATTCTTTGTTTTGATAATATTGCCAGCCAAAAATATTGGCGGTAGTTTTGAGGGACGACAAAGGTCGTCCCTCAAAATTCAATATTGGTGCACAGCTTAATTTTGTCCCCTAATGGGATATTTAGCTATGATTTCCATTTATTGGCTACGGAATTAAAAGGTATTCAAGACGAAATGACATATGATAGGGAATGAAATGGTAAACGCCAGACATATGAATCATTTGAGGACAAATTGAGGCATTTCGTGCACAAAGACTTTTAGGGTCGCGGCTTTCATAACGAATTTGGCGACGATACTTTTTCGTGCAGGGTTGTTATTTGCGACGAAATACTGACTTTTGGGGATGAAAATTTTCGTCCACAAAATCTGATTTCTTGCAGTTGAGTAGAGTAATTTATTGTGAGGGTTTTTATGTACTAACCATTATGCATAAATATGAGCATTTGACATTTTGTATCTCATAAATACATTATTTGACACTTTGCATTCTAAATTTGAAATCTGGGCACCCTAGCACCCTCCAGCTGCATGCATAATCACTTTTTGGCTAAGTTTACCCTAATGAGGTGCAAAATGCCACTACAATGCTAAAGAAAAATACAATATAGTCGATGGTGGGAAGTGCCAATATTTCAGTTCTGGGAAGTAAAACGCTGAAATAATATACTTTTAGGGCGCAAAGTGTCAAATACTCCGTAAAATTTTGTTCCAATATGAATTATCTTAAAGTTCCTCCAAATGTAGGTGTCCAAAAATCAACTGTTGTTTCATGAGTCATAACGAAGGTTTTGAAAACTGGTACCACACATAGCCCTCGACTCCTTAGATCTTGTCGCGGCCTGTCCCGGTCCTTTGATTTATTTGAAATCTACCAAAAAATAATGAATAGGGTTTTCAAGATTAATTTTGAGATTGATAATGTTAGGTTTGTAATAACTAGGAATTATATACCTGCTCGTGGTGTATGGAAGCTCCAATTTTCATGCATGGGGTACTTAACATCTGATATTTAACATAAAGACACTCATTAGTGATTAAAATTTAGCAACATAATAATTTTATGCAGTCCTTCCGTTTTTTTTTTTTAATTTGTCATTTTGGTGGATTGCACACATATTAGGAAATGTAATAAATTAATAATCACGTTTTTAAAATAAAAATTCCAAAACACTATTTTAACCAAGTAATCACAAAATTAATTAACATTAATTAATTGCAAGCATAAAAAAGAAGGATTAAATTGCTAGAAAAAAATAATTTTACATTGAATGCTCCTAAAACGATAAATAAAATTAAACAATTTTTTATGCCAAAACGATAAATAAAAAAAGAGGAAGTACTAGTATTCATTTTTCCAATTAAATTTCTCGGAGAAAGTTTGAATGTAAGGTAATTGATAAATTTAAGAGACTTACATGGATTTGTTCATGGAGAAATCTTATATTTTCATAAACTTCAGAAAGCACAGAAGCTGTATCCGTCTGAGAAAAATACAATTCAGTTGATTTAATTCGATAAATGTTTACATATGTAAAACATAAACATAATTTTTTATCCTAATTAATCAAGAATAGCAAATTAAATGCTCTGGAATAATCCGCTGAAAATATTGAAGAAGCTAGTAGGGCTATCTAATTTGCAATTGCTGGTGTTTTTGTTTAAATGTGAGGATTAAAATGAGAGAATTGTAATTATTTAACCAAATTATACGTCGATTCTCACTTGTGGTATAAAAAAAATAGAGGCTGACTCATTTGGTACCATAATTTAAGAAATCGAATCACTTTTGGTACCACCGTTAAAAATTGACGTTAATTGATGGCGTGGCAGTTAAGTGATATTGCAAAATTGATACCATTATTTACGTTGCCTGACGATTCTACCCCATAACATTTTAGGTTGTCAAAATAATCCCATATCTTCAAATTTACTGATAATTTTAGCCCACAGTGTTATTCAATTTTAAAATTTACTCGAATAAGACACGTGCGGACCAATTGGAGATTTTACTTATTATATTTCATATTTGTTTAACTAATTTAGTTTTATAAATAATATTAACATACCAAATTATAATTTAATATAAATCCGACAAAATCTTAAAAATAAAACATATATATTTTTTTTTAAAAAATTTGTTAACATCCAATAATACGTAACTATCAAATGTGTCGGCCTCAATTTTTATGGTACCACAAATGAGAATCGGTCTATAGTTTGCTATCACAAGTGCAATTCTCTTGAATTTAATATTTGGCGCGAGGGTAATAAAGCAGCACATGAAGTAGCTAAATTGTCGAATATAGATACTTTTGCTTTGAATTGTCTTCCTGATGTAATACTTACTATTGTAACCGCCGAATCGATTAATGAATGAAATTCATCGTTCCCCTAAAAAAAAAAACCATAAAAGCTACGTACAAAACTAGAAGCAGGAGGTGTTTGCAAACTAATAAAAATCGAGTTAATGATAATTTACTCTCATGTGATATTTATATGTTGAATTTATTTCTCTGTGATTTAAAAAAATATACTTTACCCCTTGTAATTTTATATAATTTGACATCACATTTCTGAAATTTTTGTATATGGTACTTTACCCCATGTACTATGATAATGTACCTGTATTATGATATATGTGATAATTTATCCTCTGTGATATGATAAATGTGATAATTTTCATTCTCAGTTTTGACAAGTGAGTTATACACTCCCTGGCGGAAGGGGGTATATAAATTCCTTTTTTAAATTTTTTATAAGTAGGTAAATTGCCATTTTTGAAATTATAAGAGGTTAAATTAAACATTATAAATACCACAAGGATGTAATTGCAATTAACTCAATAAAAAAAAGTAGAACAAGGAAAAGTCATAGGCAAGTCATCGGATGCTTATGGTTTTTTATTTAATTTTGATTATTTTAAAAAGAAATTCCTAAAATGCAACTAAGAAACCGAAAAATGTTTATTTTAATCAAATACAAACCCCCCAAATAGGGTTGTAAACGAGCCGAGTAGTATCGAACGACACACTGTTCAAGCTTGGTTTGATTTTATCGAGCTTGAAATTTTGTGTTTGAGCTTGGTTTGATTTTAAATCGAGCCGAGCTCAAACGAGCTTTTATCGAACGAACTCAAGCCGAGTATCGAGTAGCTTGATGTTTTACATGTATTTTTTCAATTTTAATCTTATCGAGTCGAGCTCGAGCCGAGAAGTTATCGAACGAAAAAAGATGTTCAAGCTTGTTTGATTAGTGTGACGAACCGAGCTCAAACGAGTTTTTATCGAACGAGCTAGAGCCGAGTATCGAGTAGTTTGGTTTGATTTTCAGCCCTACCCCCAAATGGTTAACTTTCCAAAAGGTAAGACTAATTGTTGAAGTCCAGTTATTCTGTCTCCCATCTTCTCTTTCCTTACCTATATATAATGGAGTAACAAATTAAAATAGCTATATATATTTTGTTCCAAATATTTTTCTATGTTTTGGATTGAGAGAATTTCACTTTTCATACCATAATTCTACCTACTTTAGGGATTTGATACCACAACTTTTTCTACCGACACATTTGATACCATAACTCAAATCAACTCGACACATTTGATACTTCCGTCAAATTGGAAACGGAATTGTCACGTGGCCATTAAAACTTTGCACATTTGATACCATAACTTATGTTGACTGATAATTTTACCCCATAACATTTCAGGTTACCAAAAAAACCCCACATCTCCAAATTTAGTGACGATTTTAGTCCACATTGTTGTCAAATTTCCAAATTGACTCGAATAAGACCACGTGCTGACCAATTTAGAACTTTACACATTTGATACCATTATTTATGTTGACTGATAATTTTACTCCATAACATTTCAGGTTACCAAAAAAGCCCCACATCTCCAAATTTAGTGCCGATTTTAGTCCACATTGTTGCCAAATTTCCAAATTGACTCGAATAAGACCACGTGCTGACCAATTTAGAAAAATTTACTTATTTTATTTAAATAACTAATTTAATTTATAACAATATTAATAAATTAAATAATACATTAACATAAATATAACCAAAATTAAGAAAAAATATTCTTTTTTTTAAATATAAAATTTATATAATAGAATTAATATATTTAATATTTATTAAAATAATAAATTATATAATTTAAAACTATTTAATATTTATTAAAATATTAAATAATAAATAATTTTAATTTTTTAAAAAAAAATCCCCACCCCAGCCACCACCTCCCCACCCTTCCCCCCTACCCCCCGATTCCTAGGCCGCTGGCGGCCTGGGTCTTCTGTCCCAGGCCACCGCCGGCCTGGGTTCTTCGATCCCATGCCACTGCCGGCCTGGGACAGAAGACCCGGCGGCTTGGGAATCGGGGGGTAGGGGGAGGGGTGGGTTGGGTTGGGTGGGTGGGTGGGGTGGGGATTTTTTTATTAAAATATAATTATTTATTATTTAATATTTTAATAAATATTAAATAGTTTTTAATTATATATATAATTTATTATTTTAATAAATATTAAATAGATTAATTCTATTATATAAATTTTATTTTTAAAAAGAATATGTTTTCTTAACTTGGTGATAGTTATGCTAATGTATTATTTAATTTATTAATATTGTTTATAAATTAAATTATTTATTTAAATAAAATAAGTAAAAAAATTTAAATTGGTCAGCACGTGGTCTTATTCGAGTCAATTTGGAAATTCGGCAACAATATGGACTAAAATCATCACTAAATTTGGAGATGTGGGGCTTTTTTGGTAACCTGAAATGTTATGGGGTAAAATTATCAGTCAACATAAGTAATGGTATCAAATGTGTAAAGTTCTAAATTGGTCAGCACGTGGTCTTATTCGAGTCAATTTGGAAATTTGGCAACAATGTGGACTAAAATCGTCACTAAATTTGGAGATGTGGGGCTTTTTTGGTAACCTGAATTGTTGTGGGGTAAAATTAGCAGTCAACATAAGTAATGGTATCAAATGTGTAAAGTTCTAAATTGGTCAGCACGTGGTCTTATTCGAGTCAATTTGAAAATTTGGCAACAATGTGGACTAAAATCGTCACTAAATTTGGAGATGTGGGGCTTTTTTGGTAACCTGAAATGTTATGGGGTAGAATTATCAGTCAACATAAGTTATGGTATCAAATGTGCAAAGTTTTAACGGCCACGTGACAATTCCGTTTCCAATTTGACGGAAGTATCAAATGTGCCGAGTTGATTTGAGTTATGGTATCAAATGTGTCGGTAGAAAAAGTTATGGTATAAAATCCCTAAAGTAGGTTGAATTATGGTATGAAAAGTGAAATTCTCTCGTTTTGGATTTAATTATGTGTAGACAAAAATGCCCTCCAAATAATACATGAGTTTTGCACATAAAGTCATTTCCGCCTTGTAATAGTAAAAAAAAAAAATTAAAAGGGACGAATGTACATGTTACACTACATTGATAAGATGCATGCATCTGCTATGAAAAATTTAAGAGGGACGAATGTGTAAAACTTGACCCCTGAGAAGAACGAAAAATGATTAACTAAGTTCATGGAAAATTCTTGTGCAAGCCTGATTTGTGCAAACTCACTCAATCACCAAGCAATTGTATTGCATTTAATTTGTGATTGGTCACTCTCCTGAGGGTTAGATCCAATTACAAAGCAAGTGTATTACACTTGTCATATAATCACTTTAAATTTGACCAAACTCGGTGTGAATAAGAATTTTCCCTAATTACATAGCTTTTCAAATTTTTCAAAAGTAGAAGTTGCACAAACTTCATCATTTAAAATATTTATGCTACCTTAAAAGAGGGTAAATGCGACGGCGTTTCGTTCCGGGGTCTTTTACTTGATATCTCCATGTTGTTTTTCTTCGTTGTTGTACCCATATTTCGCACTTCTGACGTTTTCTTAACAAATAAAACATAAAAAAAACATATTGTAAAAATGTTCACAATAATGATGCCATTAGCAAACAAAAGAAATTTTAATGAAACCTAAAAGATTTACATGTATAGTATATATATATATATATCACATTTTATCCTACTTCACATATTAATTTGATACCAAACTTTATGAAGCAACGCGCATGATACCACACTTTGTCAGTCATCGACAAATTAGTTTTACCGTCAAATATTTGAACCATTTCATTATATTATTGTCAAGCTTAAAAACTTAACATCGAATTCAGAAATATAGATGTAGCCTAGATTGCACGGATACGTCGATACGGTATAATACGATACGAGTACGGCGATACGGATTTTCAAAATTTATAGGATTTGATACGGCAAAAATACGTGTCTGTATATTTAAAAATATATTAAAAAAATTATGTAATATATATTTAGTTCACTTTTTATTTCATATTAAAATAAATAATGCTATCTACCTCTTATATAAGTGTTCAAATAAAACCATAGTATTAATATCATAGGCAAAGTCTTTGGCCCTATACAGATTTTCAAGCGTTTTATGTAGATTTACTTTGATAATATACATAATCTAGAAATTATTTGTAGAAATACATGCTCTCAAGTATACTGGGTGTTTCCGATATGCCTTCCTTTGTATCTGATACGTATCTTTTTTATTTTTTATTTTTTTATTATTGAAGTTGACACGGTGGAGTATTTCACAAGTATCGTACGAGTATCTGAGTATCTCAGTATCCGATACGCATACGATACTGCACGGTGTATAATTTCGGAGTATCCGTGCAACCTAGGATGTAGCTCTAGTTGTTATCTACTGTGCATCTACGAACTATTTAAGATGGGCCCAACATAGTTAATGGTTCAAATATATGACGGTAAACTTAAACTGGTCAAAAACCGTTAATTTGTGATATTTACCTAAATGGTTGTAGTCGAACTAACCTTAAAAAAATAGTTCAAGAGTAGGTGTTAATTGATGATTGTCCAATAAATTATAATATGAACATAATTATATTATATAATTCATGTGGGACATATTAATCTCAACAGAATTCTTCCATGCCGAACGAAACTAAAAAACGCAAATATACTACAACCCGAATCAAAATAGGATCATGAATTATTTTGGATTGTTTACCTTTGGTTTTTCATGAAAGGACGACGTTTCTGGGAAAAAGCTCGACCGGGAATTACTCAACATGGTGACGACTGGCGTAGACGCATTCCATAAAGGCGTGTTTGGCGGTGATGTTTTTAAAACTGTTAAAATTTATTCCAGGGTGTGTTCAATTCATGAGAAGCAGTACTAGCCCCACATTCAACCTGAAAAGTGGCAGTTAAATTCTGTTGGGATATTATTTGCTTGAAATCATCGGAATATATTTTCTCATGTCTCCAATGTTCTTGTGAAGACGCTTCTACCCCGGATGAGTACTCTTGATAAAAACTGTTGGAATTTGAACTAGTTAAATCCTCTTGAAGCATTGAACGGTAGCTTCTCTCAGATTTTTCACTTCTACATAAAAAAAACCAAAAAAAATAATAATAACTCCTTCTGTTCCACAATTTTAGAATTATAAGGAATTTTTTTTTGCAAAGTATATGTCGCTTTAGGATTTCAATGAAATATAAATTACCCCTTTTCAATTTAACTCTTATTTATTACACTTAAAAACTCTATTTTATTTATTCCAGTGCAATATTAATTAAGGATATTTTCGGTATATCACTACAAAAAAAGGGGCTTCACCTACGACCTGATTCCAACGAAAATAAATATGTCGCTATTGGTGACGGATTCGTAACCAAATACCAACATAATTTCAATTAGAAAATCTACCTTCAATAATAGCAACAAATTACCGACGGAATGTCGACAAAATATTTTTTTTTGTAGGAATTTGGTTGTTAAGTTGTAGGGAAAAGTTATTCATAGCGACGAAATCATTCCAACGGAAAATTATCCGTCGCTATTTAGATTTTAGTAACTGAACAGCGACAGAACCATCAACAAAAATATGTTCCGCTAATAATAACGACAAATAACCAACAAAAAATGAGAAAAAATATTTTTCGTAGGAATTCGGTTGTTAAGTTGTAGGAAAAATTTATCCAAAACGACGAAATCATTCCAACGGAAAATTATCCGTTGCTATTTAGATATTAGTAACTGAACAGCGATGGAACCATCAATAAAAATATGTTCCGCCAACAATAACGACAAATAACCAACATAAAATTGGAAAAAAATATTTTTCGTAGGAATTCGGTTGTTAAGTTGTAGGAAAAATTTATCCATAGCGACGAAATCATTCCAACAAAAAATTATCCATCGCTACTTAGATTTTAGTAACAGAACAACGACGAAACCATCAATAAAAATATGTTATGCAAATAGTAACGAATAAGAACCAACGAAAAATTGGGAAAAAATATTTTTCATGGGAATTCGGTTGTTAAGTTGTAGGAAAAAGTTATCCACAATGATGAAATTGTTCCAACGGAAAATTTCCGTTGCTATTTAGCTCTAGTAACAAATGTGTAACTGAATAGCGACAAAACCAACGATAGAAATATGTTTCCCGAATATTTTCATTGATTAAATTCATTTTTCAATGGATTAACCAATTTTTTATCGATTCATTAATTTTATATATTTTCACCGATTTTACACTTTGATAAAATTAGTGAAAAAACAAGTTACTCGGCGAAAAAATGTGTAAATCTGTAAATTGGTGGGAAAATGGTGAAGATGGGTTAAGTAATTGAAAACAGGTGATTTCAGTTAAATTGAAAAAAAAAATTGGTGAATTCGATGAAAAATGGGTGAATACTGTTAAATTTGAATAAATTAGTAAAAAGAGAATGAAAATACTGGAAAAACTAGTTAAATTGGTCAAATCCAACAAGTTAATTAAAATTACATTGCCTAGTCACCCAGGCGCCGCCCGGGCGCACATTGCCTAGGCCAAGCCCAGGCGAGCTCGAGGCAGTCCCATGAGTGGCATTGGCGCCTAGGCCAAGCCCAGGCGATACAGAGGCGCCTGGGGCCAAGCATGGCCTAGGCGCCTCATTCAAGCTTAGGCGAGACCTAGACACCTGGGTCAGCCTCAGGCGTGCCCAGGAACGACTCAGTCAATGCTAAGTCGAGGTTCAATTTTTTGCTCCGACCAATTTCTAGTAACGAAATCAGCAACAAATAAGTTGTCACTAGGTTCCAACTGATTTCCTTCAAATTAGTGACAAAAATAAACTAAATGAAACGTTTCAATGCTAAATCCGTCAGAATGATTCCAACTGATTGGCGATAAAATACCGACATATTTATGCTGTTGGAAATCAATTAGTAACACTCCTACGCATTTCCAACAACAAAATTGTCGCAAAAAATAATCGGGCCCGATCGTTCATCCGACGCTTTTTCCAACAAAAATACCAACTAAAACGAACCGTCGCAACATTCACCAACGGAAAAAAAAACGGTTGCTTCATTTACGGGGCCTTCACCTACGAATCAACTAACGGAAAAAAAGCGTCGCTACGCATGAATACCAACGAAAATCAAGGCTTCATCAACGGAATCTGCCGTAGGTGAAGCCCAGTTTTCTTGTAGTGTATTTTTGTTTTTGAAAAAATTCATGCTCTTTATTTGAATCACTAATACTCGTGCAACACTCTAAAACAGCGGATATTGTGGAATGAAGTGAGCATTTTATGAGTGAATTTTGGGGTTTTTTTAATGGTGAAGTTGATGATGCAAAATTTAAGAGACTTTGGGTTGAATTATGAGAAGGGTATCATATTTTGATATCAAATATATGGATCTATGACAAGTGTGTAAATTTAATTTATATTTACGTGGGTTTATACATTTACATGAAAAGTATATTTATTATATGACACGAAATTGTGATAGGTGATATTATGCCGATGAATTCCTTTTTATACTATTTATTAGTTATTTATTGAGGGAATTGCATTTTTTATATCAAATTTTTGCCTACTTTATACATTTTATATCAAATCTTTCAAAAATACACATTTCATACCAAAATTGAGTTACTTTTTTCACATTTCATACTGCCGTTAGTTTTTTGACGGAAATGGTCACTTGACAAGCACGTGACCGTAAATCACCATTTTCAACTCTTCGGGGAAATATTTGCAATTGGTCAGGGGTGCATTTGCAATTATTTCACCAACTCCAAAATTTGCCTCTGATAATT
This sequence comes from Penstemon barbatus, assembly GCA_003313485.2. Classification (NCBI taxonomy): domain Eukaryota; kingdom Viridiplantae; phylum Streptophyta; class Magnoliopsida; order Lamiales; family Plantaginaceae; genus Penstemon; species Penstemon barbatus. Next base: position 70,714,065 of record CM064883.1, read on the forward strand.
CTGCATTTCCATCAAATGGGTCCTCGAAGAACGCTAGAGAGATTAACTCCTCCATACTCTGAAGAGCCCATCTTATAATTATCCAATGCCCCATTTTTATCGAAAAATTCATTCATAGATTGGATACCATTTAGGAATACTGAAACACCATCTTGCTCACCATTAATGTACATTTTACTAAAACTTCTACACAAACTGTGATCATTTATCAAGTTTCTCACACTGGAGTTCTTTAAGACCAATCAGAATCTTTCCCCATAAATCAAGTGGGATTTAAGCTCATCAAATAGGGGAGGGATGGTGATCTAATATCAGATATTGAATTGTCCATTACTGGAATACAGACCATATGTCACAGAGAAAGAAACCACAAATAATCAGAAGGATTTCATTTTTTTTTTTGTTTTTGTGAGAGAAGGGAGGATTAAATCTAATTGAAATATAAGATTATGAAGGATTTGAGTTAAAGAAAACTAGAAAAAATAAGATTGGAAGAAGCAATGAAGAAGATGATGAATAGTAACATAAATTTTAAAAATCGGGAGTTTCATCAATACTTGGTGAAAACCAAAAATGTTGAAATTCTTAGATTCTGAAATACAAGTGACGGGATGGCTCTGAAACATCGAAATAGTGTATGATCTTTGTAGAGGAGGTCAAGACGAAGCTATAGCCACCAGGGTGAGGTTTAATGGTGGGCGGAGTCGTCGGAAAAAAATCCGTTTAGGTGGAGTAGATGGTGAACCTTAAAAATAATTGCAAATGCACCCCTGACCAATTGCAAATATTCCCCTAAAGAGTTGAAAATGGTGATTTAACGGTCACCTGCTTGTCACGTGACCATTTCCGTAAAAAAACTAACGGCGGTATGAAATGTGAAAAAAATAATTTAATTTTAGTATGAAATGTGTTTTTTGAAAGGTTTGATATGAAATGTACAAAGTAGGCAAAAGTTTGGTATAAAAAGTTTTTAAATATAAATATATATATATATATATATATATATATATATATATATATATATATATATATATACCGAATTTTATATTAGAAACAAAATTTTAATCTATAATAATTGTTCAGGTTGACGCTGATGAAGGGTATTTTCGTCAGAACACTTGGTCCAATTATATCTCGCCACGTGGTTGCTAATACCTGTTCTTCAGTAAGGAGCTCTTGTCGGTCAGATCAAACTGAACTCCTCTTTAGGATCCTAATCCTGCGTTCAAAGGAACTCGTTAGGTGTTTGCCGGTTGGTTGATCCGGCGAAAACCCTCCGATGATAAAGTCAGTACAGTCTGATGATCAGAATAGCAGAAGTATAACTGTCGTTGTTCGAAGAAAACTTACCTTTGGAAATCCATAAATGCCTTCTATTTATAGATTTTCAAGTTGGATATTTCGGGTCGGATCTTTTGGGTCGGATCAAATGGTATATTGATGTCGAATTGAACAGATTAATCTGGTCTGAATGTCGAACGGAACAGATTAATCTGAATCTGGATGTCGAATGGAACAGATTAATCTGAACCTCGATGTCGAATAGGACTATATCTGACATGTATCGAACAGACCAGATTTAACTAGGATTCAATGTCGAATAGACCAGAATAATCAGAATTGGATGTCGAATGGAGCAGATTAATCTGAACTATGAACTTGATGTCGAACAGAACAGATTAATCTGAACTGGATGTCGAATATAATCATGTTCATTATATATAGACTGAGTTTTAATCCTGATATTGATTTATTTATATGACGTGGAGTATGCCAAGTCAGTGATCGAATATTTGATATATCAATAATCCCCCAAGTTCAAGTATTTTGATATTTAAAATATCAAAATCATTGAATTTTATGAAAGGTTTTTATTTATGTGTGGTATATCAATTATACGTGTAATTTGAAAGGATCGTTGAGCGACTTCTTCATAAACAATGTAGCATTCAATACAGCATTTGAACATTGAGTGACTTAGACAAAGATTTGATACCACCGGAGTTAAAACCAATCAATGTGCCAACACGTCATGCTATTACCCGATAAAAGGATACGGTATTTCAGTACAATTTGTGTGGTATATCAATAGTCCCCCAAGTTCATGAAGTCGATGTGATAATATCGAGTTTGTGAAGTAAATAACGAAAAATTTGTGTGTCAAACATTTCTGATATAATCAAAGTCTAAGCACTCATCCACATTGAATAATATAAAGTGGGATTAATTTAATAAGTTATCTGAATATATAATTATTCGATGTATATATAAAAAATATCTTCCACCTCTCAATTATTTAACTTTCCACCTTTGGTCGAATTCTCAATTATTAATTTTCCTAGCTCTGGTCGAACAGGTTCATCGAAGCACTCTTAGAAGGAGATTTGTGAAATTGGTCGAAGAAGGCAACCTGAAATTGGTTGAAGTACACCCAAAACTGGTCGAATAAGAGCACTTGAAATTGGTTGAAGAAGGCAACCTGAAATTGCTTGAAGTACACCCAAAACTGGTCGAATAAGAGCACTTGAAATTGGTTGAAGAAGAGCAGGTCCGAGATTTGATCGAATTAGTGAGATATTCGATTTGTCTTCAATCCGGGTAAATTTTCTTCACCTTTGTCGATTGAACACCTTGAATCTCTAAACCCTAAATTCCCCCTTAGATATTCTTCGTATGATTTATTCGAATAGAATGGATTATGAAATCGATAGTTTGTGTTGAATCTTTGTTTGATTGAAATTTTGGAATCTGATATTGTTGAAGACTCTGCTTAATTCGATGAGTATAGTGATATATATATATTATTCTATTTTTCTCGAAGCAACGCGCCCAGAAGGTTCTCAACAAGTAACATATAATGCTTTTGTCGAATCAGAGCAGGTTCAAGGTGATCGAACCGAGCCTGATCGATCTGCGCAGGACAATGTCATCACAGGTGAACAAATTGACATTATGATATGAAGCTACACTGAATACTGATACGTTCGATCATCTCGATGTTGCTGATTTGGTGGGGACTGATTCTCATACCGCTGAATGATGTCGCGCGTTTTTGAGGGAGTGGCTAGATGTTCCGAATTAGTGCCTCGAGCGGACGGCTCCCCGTGTCGATTGTGCCCGGCCTTTCGATGCCTTTATAGAATGAACTTTTTTTTGTAATATGCACTTTTTGATGTTTGTTGCTGAATACTTATTCTGTAAACTGTATGCTATTTTCGTCGAAATGTACCTTTGAAGTTCTTTCTTGAACAAACAATCAAATCTAACTTATATCATTTTGGTCGAATCTAACCTGTTTAATCTGTTCGTTCGAGCTTGCTAATCATTTTGATCTTGCAACTCTTTGGTCGAAGACATATGAATATAAGTTAACAAATTTTGTGCTTGAATACTTTGGTCGAAATTTTGGTCGAACAAAACATGAGTAACATTATTTTGGTCGAACGCAACGGCCTGAAGATGCATCGCTCAACCTATTCCTGTTCGACTTACTCCTTGAACAAATTTATGCTTAAATACTTTGGTCGAAATTTTGGTCGAACAAAATATGAGTAACATTATTTTGGTCGAACGCAACGGCCTGAAGATGCATCGCTCAACCTATTCCTGTTCGACTTACTCCTTGAACAAATTTATGCTTAAATACTTTGGTCGAAATTTTGGTCGAACAAATTTAAATACCTTTTTTTTTTTTTTTTTTTTTTTTTTTTGGTCGAACACTTTGTTAATGTCTCGAAGATATCGTGTTTGATCATGTTTGAAAGCTAACGATTGTCAGTTATCATTTTCATAGTGTAAGGATTCGACGCTTTGAAAGCTGTCGATTAAATGATTGATGCTTTGAAAGCTATCAAATGTCACTTATCACTTTTATAGTGTAAGGATTCGACGCTTTGAAAGCTGTCGACTAAATGATTGATGCTTTGAAAGCTATCAATGTCACTTATCACTTTTATAGTGTAAGGATTCGACGCTTTGAAAGCTGTCGACTAAATGATTGATGCTTTGAAAGCTATCAATTGTCACTTATCACTTTTATAGTGTAAGGATTCGATGCTTTGAAAGCTGTCGACTAAATGATTGATGCTTTGAAAGCTATCAATTGTCACTTATCACTTTTATAGTGTAAGGATTCGATGCTTTGAAAGCTGTCGATTAAATGATTGATGCTTTGAAAGCTATCAATTGTCTTGTCAGAATCATCACCTTATTTTTGCAGAAAAGATAATTCATTTCCATTGATCGTACTCCGTAATAGTACAAGTTCACAAAATATTGATCGATATAACGATCAATAGTACAAAATATAAGAGCTAGTCGTAAGTGACAATCTTATCTTAATAAAAGAAAATCCTACGTATAGTATTTCCTCAAATTTCTTCCATTCCAAGTTCTTGGTACGGGCTTTCCATTAAGATATTCGAGTTTATACGCTCCTTTTCTTCCAATTTCGATGACTTTAAAAGGTCCTTCCCATTTTGGGTCCAGTTTTCCAGTGTTCTTGGTTACTTCGATTTTCTTTAACACTAGATCCCTGATCTGAAATGTCTTCAAACGTACATTTTTGTTGTAAGCTTTAGCCATTGTGGATTTATATGCTTGTATTTTAGTTAAAGCTCTCTCTCTTCTAGCCTCGGCATTGTCTATTTCGTATTTTCTTTGCTCCTCGTTTGCCTCTTCTCCATATAATTCGACTCTTGTTGTTGGTATATGTATCTCAGTCGGAACCACAGCATCAGAACCATATACCAAACTGAACGGAGTTTCTCCCGTGGCTGTTCTTTCCTTGGTTCGATTAGCCCAAATTACCCAGGGTAATTCATCTAGCCATGCTCCACTTGCTTTTTCAAGTCTTTTCCTCAATAGTTGAATAATATCTTTATTAGTAACTTCCGTTTGACCATTTGTTTGTGGACATCCTACTGAGGCAAATCTTTGTTTTATTCCAAGCTTGGTACACCATGCAATGACTCTAGCTCCGACAAACTGTGCACCGTTATCAGATATAATAGTTCTTGGCAATCCAAATCGACATACAATATTCTTCCAATAAAAATTGATAATTTGAGTCTGAGAGATGGTAGCAAGTGGTTCAACTTCGATCCATTTACTGAAATATTCGACTCCAACGAGCAGATATTTAATTTGCCCCTTAGCCATGGGAAGTGGTCCGACTAAGTCGACTCCCCATTGATCAAATGGCCATGCAATCGATAGTGGTTCCATATTTTGAGCAGGTTGGTGAGGGATATTAGCATGAAATTGACATTTTGTACATTTTTGTGCATACTCATTTGCTTCGCGAGTCAGCTCTGGCCAGTAATAACCTTGTCTGGATATTCTTAAGGCCAACGATCTACCTCCCGAATGACTTCCGCATGAACCCTCATGTACCTCTTTCAAAACTATTTTGGCCTGCGCCGGGGCCAAGCATTTCACCAAAGGACCAGAAAACGATCTTCTGTACAAATCTCCATTTAGAAGTGTATATCGAGGTGCTCGATATTTCAAACGTCTTGCTGCATTTCTGTCCTCAGGTAAAGTTTCGTCCCTCAGATAGTTGATAAATTCGGTCTTCCAATTTTGCTCTGTTTCTTCAATGTTCGCAATATCCTTGGTTTCGACCTCAATTGATGATTTAGTAGACCATATCAGGGTGACCTTTCTTTGTTTAATGCTTTCGATTAGATATCCAAATTTTGAAAGTGCGTCTGCCCGAGTATTCTCTTCTCTTGGAATGTATTCGATTTGAAAGCTATCGAATTTTGCAGCTAATTCATGCGTCATGGCCAAGTATTTGATCATAGATTTTTCCTTGGCTTCAAACAATCCCTTGAATTGTTTTTCTACTAGCTGCGAGTCGGTATAAACCATTAAACGTTTTATGCCGGTCTCGACTGCCATTTTTAGACCTGATATCAGTGCTTCATATTCTGCCTCGTTATTGGTAACGATGAAGTCCAACTTCAAAGCGAATTCCAACTCAATATCATCTGGTCCTTGGAAGTAGATTCCGGCTCCTCCTCCAGTTGTGGTCGAGGATCCATCGATATGTAACATCCAGGTTTCTGTTGGGGTCATCAGCTCAGACGATGAGTTTTCTAATATGAAATCTGCCAATACTTGAGCCTTCACAGCTGTTCTTGGTTGGAATTCGATATCATATTCTCCTAGTTCAACTGCCCACTTTATAAGTCTTCCGGATGCATTCGGTTTGGATAGAACTTGCCTCAATGGTTGATTTGTTAGGACGATTACTTTGTGGGATTGAAAATAAGGTCTAAGTTTTCGTGCCGTCGTCATAAGGGCGAGCGCAAAATTTTCAATCTCCATATAATTTTTCTCAGGTCCCTGCAACACTCTGCTAACATAGTATATAGGTTGATGCCCCTTTCCTTCTGCTCTTACTAATACTGAACTGATAGCTTGATCTGATACGGCCACGTAGAGGTATAACACTTCGTTTGCGATAGGTTTTGCCAGTAATGGTGATGAGGTTAAGTACAACTTTAGCTGGTCGAATGCTAGGTCACATTCTTCGGTCCAATTGAACTTCTTTACATTTTTCAGTATCTTAAAAAATGGCAGACTTTTGTCAGCTGATCGCGATATAAATCGATTTAACGCAGTTATTCTTCCAACGAGTATCTGCACTTCTTTGACATTTTTTGGTGGCTTCATATCAATGACAGCTTGAATTTTTTCCGGATTAGCCTCAATTCCTCGCTCGTTTACCAAATAACCTAGGAATTTTCCTGCTCGTACTCCGAAGGTACATTTTGATGGGTTTAATTTCATTCCATATTTTCTCATTATGTCGAATGCTTGCTTAATATGAGCGAAATGATCTGATTCTTTTAAGCTTTTGACTAGCATATCATCGACGTAAACTTCCATTGACTTCCCTATTAGTGGCTCGAACATTTTATTCACCAGTCTTTGATAGGTTGCACCTGCATTTTTTAGACCGAATGGCATCACTTTGAAGCAATACACGCCTTTCTCAGTGACGAAAGCAGTTTTTTCTTGATCCTCTAAAGCCATAAAAATTTGATAGAATCCTTGAAATGCATCCATCATACTCAGTATTGCGCAGCCAGCGGTTGAATCGACCAAAGTATCAATTCTGGGGAGTGGATATGGATCTCTTGGGCAAAGTTTATTTAGATCTGTAAAGTCATTGCACATTCTCCATTTTCCTTCTTTCTTTGGAACCAAAACTACATTGCATAGCCAGTCCGTAAATTGTATTTCGACCACATAACCCGCCTTCAGAAGTTTGTCCACCTCTTCTTCGATAATCTTATTTCGTTCAGGTCCGAAATTTCGCTTCTTTTGTCTAGCCGGTCGGGCCGAAGGATCTATGTTCAATCTGTGAACTATTATACTTGGATCTATGCCTTGTAAATCACTGGTAGACCAAGCAAACACATCGATATTCTTTCGAAGGAACTGTATTAAGAGGACTTCCAACCCTTCGCTCAATTGTGTTCCTATTCTGGTTGTTTTGCTTGATTCTCCAGGGATGAGTTCGATTTCTTTAAAACCTTCGCCTGGTTCAACTCTTGGAGCTTTGAATTTTCGCTTTCTTGAGCAGGGTTCTTCGACATGGGGTGATTTAACAGCATCTTTTCCCTTTTTTAATCTTTTTGTTAAGTGTGGGTCTTCTGCTCCTTCGTTCGAGATCACCCGGTGCTGAGTGACTTTCTTATTATCCACCGAAACAGTGTAACAATCCCAAGCTTCTTTGGAATCTCCAATCACTTCTCCGATACCTAGCTTGGTGGGGAACTTCATTTTTTGATGATAAGTGGACAAAACTGCTTGAAAAACGTTCAAGGCTGGTCTTCCTAGGATAAAATTGTATGCGCATGGCGAGTCTACTACCAAGTACTTGATCATCCTTGTTCTGCAATTATCTTCAGTACCAAGAGTTGTAGATAAGGTTAATGTTCCTAATGGCGTGACTTCTGCTCCTCCAAAACCAGATAAAGGTGTGTTGATAGGTTGTAAAGAACTTACTCCCAACTCCATTTGGGTAAGTGCGTCGAGGAACAGAATGTTGGCTGAACTGCCTGAATCAATAAGGATTCTTTTTACCGTACAATTCCTGATTTCAGATGTTATAACCATAGGCCAGTCCGGGACGTCGTGATCTTTATATAACAGATAATCAACATGTAGATCGGAGTCGTCGAAAGTAATTTTATTGTTCCAATTCGAGATCGAATTGATAGAGTATATTTTACTTCTTTTATCGAACTGCCTGGTCTGTAAAGACCTTGAAACTTGTCTCCTTGAGTTTTTGCTGTCTCCACCTGCCGGTCCACCAGATATCATATTGATCACAACTCGAGCAGGTTGCCCTTGATTGCTTTGCTCTCTCACATTTTTATCTGGTGATTTTGATCTTTGTCGACCATTTCTGTAGCTGGGAGCTTTTATTGCACCGAATCTTGCACCGTCTCTCTTCACATAATCTGTTAAATGTCCTTCAGATATTAACCTTTCAATTTCATCTCTTAACTGAAAACAGTCATTTGTGTCATGTCCATTTTGTTTGTGGAATCGACAATATCTATTTGATTGAGGCTGATTTCTCAACGGATATGGTTTTCTTAGCATATTTCGATCCTGAATTGCCATTAGAATCTGTGACTGGTTGCTAGTCAACGGAGTGAAAATGTTCGATCTTCTATTCGGTGATCTTGCCCTCCGTTGATTTCTTTGATCGAATCTTCTGTCTGCTATTTTGAAATCCGTTTGTCGGTCAAGATTATGCTGTTGGAAATGATGTTCATTTGCTCTATTAATTCCAAAGAAGTTCCCTCTCATGATATTCATTTCTTCTTGCGTCATGTATTGACTCGCTGTGTCCATCAATTTCTCGTAAGTTTCTGGATTTTCCCTCACAATGGTATTGGCAAAATCTCTGTTTTTAGCATTCTGAAACAATACGGTTATGAGAAAGTCGATTCTCGGCATTTCGACTTTCAGAAGTTCAGTGTTGAATCTTTGCATGAATGCTCTGAAACTTTCTCCATTCTGTTGAATAATTGAATATAGATGATTGGCGGGTGGCTTGATTGCTTTTCCACTTGCAAATTGATGAACAAATTTATCATATAACTGGTCGATTGAACTGATGGATCCTCCTTCCAATCGACCAAACCATCTTTGCGCTACATTAGATAAAGTCGTAGTAAATAGTTTAGCTGCTAAGTTGTCCGAAAGATCATGTAATTGCACTATGTGTGTGAATTGTATGATATGTTCTTCAGGATCTCCTTTTCCGTCATATCTAGGTAATCCTGTTGGCATTCTTTGTGTTGAGAGTAATATTTCGAAGTATATTTCATCACAGAATGGGGATCTCTTGCTTGATCGAATGACTAGAGTTTCATCTTCAACTCTTCTTTCTTGATTTTCTAACTTCTTGGTTAAACATTTGACCTGAGATGCAAGTTTATTTACTTCGATGGAGAATTCCACTGGTCTTGCTTTATTTCGATCAGTTGGTCGATATCCTTGCTCTCTTGGTCTGCTATCTACTTCCTCCGAAACTGCTTGTTGATTCCTTTCCTTCCTTGAGTGATGTTCTGGAGACTTAGGCCTTCGACCTTCGACATCAAATAGCTTCGATTTATTCAACCATTCTTTATGCGCCGTAGTGATCAGTTCTTGCAGCTCTTCTCGAGTAAATTTGAAAATTTCTTCTGCTGGACGTGAAGGTCCAACAGCTTCCCGCTCCTCATGCATGCTAACTTGATCACCTTCGATATTGTCTCCTTGTTCCTCCCGCTCACGTGCTGCAGTTTCTGCCATTGCTGCCATTGCTGCTTTTGATCTCGTTGTCATTCCTCCTCGAACATTGATTAGTGTTTCCCACAGACGGCGCCAACTGATGAAGGGTATTTTCGTCAGAACACTTGGTCCAATTATATCTCGCCACGTGGATGCTAATACCTGTTCTTCAGTAAGGAGCTCTTGTCGGTCAGATCAAACTGAACTCCTCTTTAGGATCCTAATCCTGCGTTCAAAGGAACTCGTTAGGTGTTTGCCGGTTGGTTGATCCGGCGAAAACCCTCCGATGATAAAGTCAGTACAGTCTGATGATCAGAATAGCAGAAGTATAACTGTCGTTGTTCGAAGAAAACTTACCTTTGGAAATCCATAAATGCCTTCTATTTATAGATTTCCAAGTTGGATATTTCGGGTCGGATCTTTTGGGTCGGATCTTTTCGGGTCGGATCAAATGGTATATTGATGTCGAATTGAACAGATTAATCTGGTCTGAATGTCGAACGGAACAGATTAATCTGAATCTGGATGTCGAATGGAACAGATTAATCTGAACCTCGATGTCGAATAGGACTATATCTGACATGTATCGAACAGACCAGATTTAACTAGGATTCAATGTCGAATAGACCAGAATAATCAGAATTGGATGTCGAATGGAGCAGATTAATCTGAACTATGAACTTGATGTCGAACAGAACAGATTAATCTGAACTGGATGTCGAATATAATCATGTTCATTATATATAGACTGAGTTTTAATCCTGATATTGATTTATTTATATGACGTGGAGTATGCCAAGTCAGTGATCGAATATTTGATATATCAGACGCAACGCCGGTGGAAGAGGTAATCACCGAAACTGCCGGAAAAGCTAAAGAACCAGAAGCGGTGGGGCCACCTCCATCGGAGTCCGATAAAACCGTATATCATGTGGACGATGACGATGATGATGACGAAGGTTTGGAAGACGTAAGTTGCACCGCCGTATGAAGAGTGTTAGTTTTAAACAACATACATGCTTCAAATTCATATATTCGAAGCAAATAAAGTAAAAGGATCTTACTTAACAATTGGAACCGGCAATTGAATCACGAACTCTTCTTTCTGACTTTTGGTAATTTTCCAATACTCTGGTCGATCTCCAATTACGAACGGAAAGCAGATACTGATCACAACCTAAGAATCCTGGACTTCGATGTTCTTGATTGATCAAATTAAGTCTCAGCCAAAAAGTGATTTCTCTCTGTATTTTTTTCTCTGTCTTTTTTGTTTATCAGATTTTCAATTGTATAAGAACTGTCTAATAGGAATAATAAACGTCTAGTATATAACTGACTTTAAGAGAGTGAGGGGGGGAGGTTATTGTTTAATAGTAGGAGTGGGGAGTTATTTAAAACTCCCCTCAACTAATTGGATCCGGATCCGGTTCGGGTCAGCCCACATGGGCGAACCAGATTCGACCCGGCCCAATTGGATCAGTCTAACATCTCCCACTCGCACGTGCGGGCTGACCCCGTGCTTTCAGTGATCAATTCAATTTACATCCGAAGTTCCGTATGGGCAAATAGGCCGTGTGACCCGGCGAGTATATGAGCACGTTGCTATATACCTGTTAGGGTGATATAGCTGCTCAAGGAAACAAATTCCAGAAGAGGACTATTCTCGCTATTCCCTAGATATCTTTCGTACTACACCAGTCGACGTATCCCTCATCCCTCCAACTTTGGTTATAGAGCATACTCGACTCTTTGGCCAATACTACTCTGTATTCACAATTACATCTCAAAATAATTAAGTTTAATGTAATTAGCTAGCTGGTGAATGCAAGTAGGGTGTAAGTCGAAGATAATCTTCCTTTCCTACAAGGATCTTCTGATTTCACTTTAGCAGCTTTCCTAGACACGCACCGCATCGCCGTATAATTCATGGCTATTAGTAACGTGCTAAAGTAGCAACACCAATGAGAAACCATAAGAAACTGTCAAAAGTCTTAAGGGCATTAATTTTTTAGATTCCCTTGAACCTTGAGATCTCACATAATGAGAAAGCAGGGATACATTTGCTCATTAACCTTTGTGGTCACCTTGCACATGTGGTACGAAAACACGTGTTACGATACTTTTCTTCCCGAGCAGAAGCGTATGTCATTTACAAAAGGATTTGTAAATCTGTATCGTACAGATCTCAGTTTAAGTATTCCTCGATACCCAAACCCGAGTTTTCTCCTTTCGTCTTCCTCGGCTCAACTCTCAAGAAAACTCATATGTGGCTTAAGATAAGTAAAATGGATAGTGGGGAATCCATTTCGATTACTTTATATATAGTAACCTCATCTCTGCATATTCCAAAATATCAGAGGCGATATCTCATGTGAACGAGTCAATTTCATCTGATTGAGAAAATCTCATCTCTGCACACTCCCAGTGCCAGAGGCGATTGCTCATGTGAGAGAGTCAATCTCTACTTATCCGACATACTTTCTAGTGAAGACATATTAAAATAGATCTCGAAATATGTGTATATTCATAAAACATCAGTACATCAATGTTAGTAGCAATAACATTCTTAACAGAATCCAGTACGTTAAATTCTACGCAGTCCTAAAGACTTGGTATGACCTATGAAAGCCTATTTAGCTATAGGTTTAGTGAAAGGATCAGCAACCATCTGATGCGTAGATATGTACTTGATAGTCACCTCTTTCTTCTCAACGATATCTCTTACAAAGTTATATCTTGTGTCAATGTGTTTGGTCAGTCCTTGATATTTGGGATATCTAGTGTAATCCATAGCTGCTTGACTATCACAATAAATAGTCACAGCTAGGGGTGGGCGTTGGGTTCGGGTAACCCAAACCCGACCCGTTCCGTTTTTAAAATACCCGAACGGGACGAGTATTTTTTGGGTTTGGGTACCCGAACTTAAATACCCGTATTTTATTACGGAAATACGGGGCGGGTTCGGGATTGGTCTCTCCAACCCCGAATACCCGAACCCGCCTATATAATATTATTAATTATATAATTAATTATATAATTTATACACTTTACTAGTTTACTTGTATAACATTATCTAATAAATGAATTTTTTATTTTATTTTACCCTAATATTCCTTTTAAATCTTACATTAGTTTAGTAATTAATATTAAGTCAATCCTAAAATGTTAAAAACTCTCAATCTCTCATAATCCTTTGTAAGTTGTACATTTTATCATTAGCTCATTATATGATTTTATTTTTTGTTCGTATTTGGATATATTTGAAATAATCGTTATGATGACTTGATGATATGTTTTATGTATTAATGAATTAAAAAGTGATACGATTTAGCAAAAGGAAAATGACGAAATTTAATTACGTAATATTGTATTATTTTGTTAGATGGATGAAGAATTAATGAATAAAAATAATATGGGACCCGTAATCCCGTCCCGTCCCGACCCGCAATAATTCGGGTACCCGCTTCCGGGTACCCGAATTATTACGGGGCGGGTTTGGGATGAAAAGTGTCAATCCCGAAATTTAGTATACCCATATCTCTAACCCTAAACCCGTCCCAAACCCGCCCCGTGCCCACCCCTAGTCACAGCTCCTTCAGAGTTACTTACTATCCCCAAATGCAGGAGAAATCTACGCAACCAAACAGCTTCCTGTACTGCAGCTGAACATGCCACGGATTCTGATTCCATGGTTGATAGTGCTACACACTTTTGTTTCTTGCTGCTCCATGATATGGCGCCATCATTCAGTAAGAAGACATATCCGGAAGTGGACTTACGACGATTTAAGTCTCCACCCCAGTCAGCATATGTGTAGCCTTTCAGCGATAATCCCTTTCCTTGAAAACAAAGGAAATAGTCTGCAGTACCGTTTAGGTATCTGAAAATCATCTTTACAGCAACCCAGTGTCTTCTTCCGGGATTGGATTGATACCTACTGACCAGACCTACGGCATAGCAAATGTCAGGGCGAGTACACATCATAGCATACATCAAGCTCCCTACAGCACTGGAATATGGTACTTTTGACATTTCTTGTTTCTCTGCTAGATTCGTTGGACACATCTCCAGACTCAGGCTGTCGCCTTTCATCACAGGAGCATCTATTGGCTTGCAATCATTCATCCTAAATCTTTCTATGATTTTCCTTATATAAGATTCTTGAGAAATAGCAAGGAGTTTCTTTGAACGATCTCTGTGGATCTTAACGCCTAGTATGAAATTTGCTTCACCCATATCTTTCATCTCGAAGTTAGACGATAACCATTCCTTGATGGTGTTTAAGAATCCCTTGTCATTTCCGACTAACAAAATGTCATCGACATAAAGAGATATTATTACAAATAATTTGTTTGAATGTTTGACATAAACACAGTGGTCTTCATCCATCATAACGAAGTTATAAGAGATTACAGCCCGGTGAAATCTCAAATACCACTGCCTTGATGACTGCTTAAGACCGTAGATTGATCTTTTCAATTTACACACTTTGTGTTCTTGGTCTTTAAGAATAAATCCTACTTGTTGATCCATGTAGATTTCTTCTTCTAATTGACCATTAAGAAAAGCAGTCTTAACGTCAATTTGATGTACTTCCAAATCTAAGTTAGCTACAATGGACAAAAGGAGGCGAATAGAGGCAAATCTCACTACAGGCGAGAAGGTTTCTTTGTAATCAATACCCTCAAGTTGAGTATATCCTTTAGCTACTAAACGAGCTTTATATCTATAAATGTTTCCATCTGCCTTCTGCTTAATCTTGAGAATCCATTTATTCCCGATAGATTTTCTGCCAGGAGGAAGATCGACCAACTCTCAGACTTGGTTCGATTTCATGGAATCCATTTCTTCTTCCATTGCTTTCTTCCATTCGTCCTTCTGAGGACATGATATAGCTTCATCAAAAGATTTAGGCTCTTCATCTTCTATGGAGGAAATATTAAAAATATGTCCTTCTACGTCGTAATGACGTCTAGGAATTCCCTCTAGAACTTTTCCTAAATTGTGATTCAGTAATATCGTTTTGGGGTAAATTACTCCCACTTGGATCAAGTGGTCCAGTCGTATCATTTCCACCAACGATTCGTCTAGCTCAATGCCATTCGCTGAATCAGTTAATTCGAATAGAGGTTCTCGACTTTTGATCTCACCTCTTTTAGGAAATTCGTTCTCTAAGAATGTCGCATCTCGTGAGCCGATTTCAGTGGTGCTACCCTCTTCATTTTCTCCTATGAACACGTAACCCTTAGAATGTTGAGCATATCTTATAAAGATACATTTCTTTCCTCTGGGGCCAATCTTGCCATATTTGTTCGACGAGTCGAGCACGTAAGCAGCTGATAAGGTTACTTAGATCAGGTTTCCTACCTGTCCAAAGTTCATATGGAGTGGTAGCCACTGATTTTGATGGCACTTTGTTCAGTATATAGGCAGCAGTTAACAAAGCATCTCCCCAAAAGGAAATTGGTAAGTTAGCTTGCGCCATCATGGACCTAGTCATTTCTAGCAATGTTCTATTCCTCCTCTCAGCAACTCCGTTCTGCTGAGGTGTGTCGAGATTAGTTAATTGCCTAGTTATCCCCTTTTCTTTACAAAGGTCCTTAAATTGACCTGATAGATATTCCCCGCCTCGATCAGTTCTCAAGGATTTGATCGTTCTTTCTAATTGGTTTTCTACCTCATTAAGGTAACGTCTAAAACACTCCAGTGCTTCAGACTTATGCGAAATCAAATAGACATACCCAAAGCGAGTGAAGTCATCTATGAAAGTAATGAAATAGGAGGCTCCATGTCTCGCCATAACACTAATCGGACCACAGATGTCTGAATGGACTAATTGCAATTGAAATTCAGCTCTAATAGCCTTTCCAAAAGGTTTACGAATAGATTTTCCAGCAAGACAATTTTGACAAGTAGGTAAATCGATTTTAGATATTGGACCCAATAGTTCTTCTCTAGCGAGACGATTCATTCTATCTTGTCCTATGTGACCTAATCTAGCATGCCAAGTATTAACATTCACTCAGTGGCGTAGCCAGAATATAATCACAGTGGGGTCACTATATTACCATATAGACTATATGTATTTTTTTAGTGAGAAATTACATTAATTTTGACTACTAGAGACCACAAAATTCAAGAAAAAATTTAAGCAAACAATCAAAAATTAAAAAGAAAATTGATTGAAACTAAAAAATGATTAGCTAGATACTAACAAATTTTTAAATATTGTCAATAGTCAAATATTGAAACTGCTTTACGATTGAATTATTCGAACATATTTCTTAATATATATGTAATTATGCTAGCTATTATCTAATCATTAATTGTCATCCCTATCTCGATTTAATATACTTAATTCATAGTTAAAAAAAACATTCTCCACATTTGATGTTATAATTGTCAAAATCAATGCCAATTGGACTTTCTAGTTTTATACATACATATATAAGAATGTAGTGATAATTTTGTCTAATATTCAATTAATACTTCAAAAAATTAATCATGTAAAACAGTTAATTAGTGTTTTGCATGTTTTTAGAAGACAAACACTCTTTCTTCGAAACATGGACCCTTTGTTATAGAATTTTTCATATTATTCAGTGGGGTCCTTTTAAAGCCATTTGAAAATGAACATAAATTTTGCCAAGATAATACCATCATTTCTTCACTAATTCCAAACTTCCACTGGGGTCATTACACCCCCCTAATGTATATGTACCTACGCCCCTGCATTCACTATAGAATTACTGGAGGAACAAGCATTCAAAACAGAACTACTATTAACATAAAAGTTAAAATTATGTCTGTTACAATCAAATACCATAAAGCCATCTCTAAGATGTCCATAACCATAATAAATATTGTCTAAATAAACATGAACAGAATTACGACAGAAGTTCAAATTAAATCCTAATCCTAGAAGAGCAACAACTGAAACTAGATTCCGTCGAATTTCTGGAGCGAATAAGACATCCTGTAGGATCAGGGTTCGTCCACCATGCAAATCAAGTTTGCAAGTACCAATCCCTTTAACCTCCACTCTGGCGTTATTTCCTACATATATCCATCTTGTTCCAACAGGGACTCGACGAAACTCTACCAACGATTCACGGTCTCTAGTCACATGGTCTGTTGCACCTGAGTCAACAATCCACACAGGATATGATTCAGTTAATAAAACAGTATTAGATACATGAACAAAAGACAAAGACGAATCACAGTGTGCTACCTTATCCTTCTTAGGATTGGTGCACTCTCGAGCAAAGTGCCCGAGTGCTCCACAGTTGAAGCACTTCATCTTGTTCTTGTCTCTCTTCGCTTACATTTACCGCCATGGTTGGTGTTGTTGTTCTTCCCACCAGTCTGCTTCCCAGGGTTGCCTTTCTTCCAGTTCCTCTTACGTTTGAAGCCCGAAGCTTTCTTGGAACTAGTCTCAGCAATGTAAGCACTTGACATGGATTTTGCAACTCCAAGTCGCTCATCCTCAAGTTCAACGTGGCGAGCAGCATCAGCAAAGGTTTTGATGCTATCATTATGAGTCAGATTGATTTTCAGATGCTCCCACTTGTCAGGAAGTGACCGGATTAAGGCTTGAACTTGCTGCTCATCAGAGACTATATGGCCAGCTGACACAAGCTCCCTAATCATATTAGACATCACCCTAATGTGTTGCTTAATGTTATGATTGGGCAATTTCTTATAAGTGTCAAACTTAATTGTCAGCTGCCTCAGACGAGTGATTGTCGTACCCCCATATTTCTCCCTGAGAAACACCCATATGTCATGAGCGGTAGGGTGCTGCTCACACACGTAAATCAAATCATCAATCACAGAGCTAACCAGGATTGCACGAGCAATGAAAATTTCTTTTTCCACGCCTGGTAAGCCTCTTGATCCCTTCTCTGTTGGACACTATTTCCAACACCTGGGTCATCCATGATTCGGTTGATGCCATCCAAAGCATCTTGCTCATCGAGCACATACCAAATCTTATGACGCCAAATGTCATAGTTGTCACCGTTCAGTTTGTCACCTTTGTTAAGGTCAACAATTATTGATTTTGATTCCATAGTCTATTATGTAAGAGGTGATTAAATGTTAAAGCCCTTATACACATATTTTATTTTATACTAAGTCAATTAAGCTCCATTAAGACTTGACACAAGCAATGAATTCGAAAGTTCACGCAATGTTCCCAATCATCATCTATTTACAAGTATCTCATAATTATGGACTTAATATCAAAAGTATAAAAATTAAAGTTCTTGGTGATAGTCATCCTAAAACCTAAGAACTCCCACTGAAAAAGATGATCAAACATGCTAAGGCATAACAATACATATACGACCATAAATATGTAAGCAAATAGAGCATGCATATTGAATCAAAACAACTAAGATCCAAACAAACAATTATCAAATCCAGTCTCATGTAGAAAACAAACAAACAACATAGAATATCTTTAAATGGAAATAAATTACAGAAATCATTCAAATCGGAAAAATCGACCCTCTGGTTCGATTGATTGCCAAGACTGAACAAAAAGGTTCGTTGGCAATGGCTTGAGACAGCCTGTCACAAGGTACTTGCTTCAAGGACCCATGAGTTGATTTCTTCCTCATGCCGGACCTCAAGTTGCGGAGGTTAGAGTTCAGACTAAGAAACAAAGTCTTTTCAGCCTTTTTCTTTAGGTATAATTTCCATCCATAATGCATGTTGTGAATAAAGTTTTCTATCGAGTTATCTCTTCCAATATAGTTTCTCGCCTCTTCCCATACTTTATGAAGTTCAACCGGAAGAGATTGCTTGTAGACATCACATCGTTTCTCAAACGGATGAATGTCATTATTGTAATAGCGAACGCAGCGGTGTAACTTTCTCATTACCCTCCAATGTTCTTTCAGAGAGTGTTTGGGATCCATTAGGTACGACACTAAATTTTCTATGACCCCCGGTAGCTCATGGATACGTCGCTCAAGGGCTTCTCCCCGAAGTATCCTATATTTGCTATAGATCAAAGGCATACCTGAAGGATGAGGGTAAAAATATTAAAGTTTGCGGAATATCAATATTTTCAGTGATTGAAATACATTTTGATACTTTCAAGAATATTTTTTTTATCAAATTTCAAATAAAATACGCGAAAAACAAATGCTCAAGCGACAATAAACGAGCTTAATTTTCTAAAATATCAAAAAAGTTCAATCTCAGTGGCCACCCATGAAGGACAATTTAATTTGGAATTTTCTGGAAAAAATTTGGAATTTTCTGATGAAGAATTTTATTTTCTGTGAATTTCTAAAGGTTTAAAACTCAATAAATCAAAATAAATTTTAAACATTGCTCAAAAAATTATTTTAATTTACAGATAAATCACAAATAAAATTTTAAGTTTACAGAAAAAATTCGGTCGAAACCGGCGACCGGAAGACACCTCACGCGCCGGCGGTGCGTGTCATTTTTTTTTTTTAAAGCAGCTTCTGCCACGTGGCAGTTTCTGACTAGAACACGTGGCAAGGAACAGTGACTTGGCCGTCCACGTGGGATTTACACGTCAGCGACACGTGGATGTACATGTGGCAGTGACATGGCAAAAATGGTTTGGGAATCCTACGTGGCGCTGATGTGGCAGACACGTGTGCCTGACGTGGATGTCCGCTTGTGACTGAACAATTTAGACTGTTCACGGAGTGTTCCACTCGCGGTGGTGGCGCGTGTACCACACGCGCCGCCTTCTGCTCGTTTTTCGGCGTCGTCCTTCTGGCTACCCCCTCCCCCCATTTTCGTGCCTTCTGAATCCATTGGTGCAATCAGTTTTACGTTTTGAGCTCTCGACATCGGGGTTTGCGTTACAACCGCTTAGGAAGAGATTGGCGAGTGAATTATGCATTATGTGTGTTATGAATTAATTTCCAGATTATTAAGGTAAGTAGGCAAAGGCTTAAAAACTGAATTTACGTACAAAATACTCAGCCAAAAAATAATCTGGGCAGATATCCAGAAAGGTTATTTCGAGAAGAACGTAAGCATATAAGATAGATCGCATAATTCAAAGTAACACATCGGGAAAACGCATAATACCATTTTAAGAAAATAATTTTTTCAGAACAGAATATACATCAAAAAATTCTGAAAAAATACAGATAATTACTACATCATGTAAGCATGCTTTAATAAAAGTTTCACATAATCCGAAATTAAAGAGTTTCGAACTCAATCACAACAATGGCTCTGATACCAATGTTGGTTTTAAACAACATACATGCTTCAAATTTATATATTTGAAGCAAATAAAGTAAAAGGATCTTACTTAACAATTGGAACCGGCAATTGAATCACGAACTCTTCTTTCTGACTTCTGGTAATTTTTCAATACTCTGGTCGATCTCCAATCACGAACGGAAAGCAGATACTGATCACAGCCTAAGAAACCTGGACTTCGATGTTCTTGATTGCTCAAATTAAGTCTCCCCCAAAAAGTGATTTCTCTCTGTATTTTTTTCTCTGTCTTTTTTGTTTATCAGATTTTCAATTGTATAAGAACTGTCTGATAGGAATAATAAACGTCTAGTATATAACTGACTTTAAGAGAGAGGGGGGGGGGGAGGTTATTGCTTAATAGTAGAAGTGGGGAGTTATTTAAAACTCCCCTAAACCAACTGGATCCGGATCCGGTTCGGGTCAGCCCACATGGGCGAACCCGATCCGACCCAGCCCAATTGGATCAGTCCAACAAAGAGAAGGTACTAGAAGGTTCCGATGCGGACGATGAGGAGAAAGAGGACATTGAATCATCATTCTTGGATAGAGAACCTACTGGATTTGCTAATGAAGATGATGAAGAAGACGACGACGAAGATTAATCAATATTCGAATTCACAACAAAAATTGCAGAATTTTTTTTTTATTAATCATCTGTGTTTTGCTATTATGTTGCTATATATGTATTTGGCAGCTTAAGGTGCACTAATTGTTCTTGACAATTGACATGTAGTATGTTCCAAGTGTGTGTATTTCATTATCTATGGGATGGCTTGTGTTTGAGGTTATAATTGCTTTGCTAGTTTAACTTCTGGATCATTTTATCATATTAATACTTTGTTTGAACCTTATATTATGGTCACTATCTATTAAGCTTTTAGATGAGTTGGTCATTCAATATGATATCAGAGCTCAGACCAAAAGAGGTCATGTGTTTGAATCCCTCTGCCATCCATTTCTAAATTTCACGTGTTAAGGCTTGAGTAAATGAATACCGTCTACACGTGAGCGGACGTGTTAAGTGATATATATATATTAAATGATTCCTCTCTCTAACAGCTTAAGCTTTTAGACGAGTTGGTCATTCAATAAAAAGATATACTATATTTTTAGTGACAAATAATAAGCGACTATGCAAAATTCTCACTACATGTATAATATCTTAACATACAATTTTTAATTCTTATTTTAGACACAAAAGTTCAAAAAACAATGGGATTATGCAGCAAATTCTGAATAAATAAACGAAATTCGACATTTGAGAGGCCCCTAAAATGCAATGTTATTAAAATCGGACCGGACCGACCGGTTGGACCGCGAACCGGAGCCTGATTCGGTCCGATTTACCTCCTAAAACCAGTTACTTCAAAACCCAGTTTGAACCGGGTTGAACCGGTCCGAAACCGCCGAACCGGTGAACCGGTATGGACCGGTTCAACCCGGTTTTGAATTTCCTTTTTTTTATTTTTATTTTTATTTTTTTTAATGTTAAAAATTCTTGTAAAAGTTGGGATTTGAACACCTGACCTTTAGAGGAAAACATGACTTCCTTACCATTTGAGCTACTTCACTTTTGTTGAACTTTTAGTACAAATTAAAGTTTATAAATTAAAGAAACTTGTAGCAAAATTTATTTATAAATTAGATAATTAACTAAAATAAATATTTTACACATTATGAATAAAAATTAATACTCAAATAATAATTTTTTATTAAAATTTATTCTATAAAATATTTATTTTCAATATTATTTTTAGGATAAAGGGTCAAATCGATATAATATGCAAGTTTGACTTTGAATATTAGACTTTTATACATAATCATATTTTAAAATTTATGAATATAAGTTAGACTTTTATACATAACCATACAAATTAGTACCATATTACCATTAGGATATAAGTTGGATAAATATTATATGATTTAATTTTAATATAATATAACAAAACTTATATTTTTAATAAATTGTAGGATAATCTTTAAATTTTACGAACATTACATATATTTTAAAATTTAATATATTTAAATATATTATTATGACGTCATCCGGTCCGACCAGTGGTTCGACCGGTTCGACCAGTAAAATCAGTAACCAGTCGGCTCACCGGTTCACTGTCCGGTCCGGTTCTGAAAACATTGCTAAAATGTGAGAAAGTTGTTGGAGTAAGCAATTTTGCAAATTGTGTTTTTCTTTTTTTTTTTTTTTTGAAATTTTGAGATATTAATTTTTACAACGTAAACAAAGACTTTTAAGATAGATTGGTCAAAGTCAAACTTGTCCCGTCAAACTGAGTTTAACTTTGATAGGCTCCGTTCGTTCTGTGGTCTCTTAATTAGCAGGATGGATGGCGGTGCACACACCCCATAGTTCATAGAAACATGGAGGGGTTAGGGTCATGGAGATCCGAGAACCAAACCCGGTCCAATGTCAACCCTATATATCTATCTACTCCCATAATCTAATAAGTACGGATTCAATATATTGGTATTCAAGTTCGTAATCACTACTTCGTTTGAGATTGAGATTGAGATTCTTTTTTTTTTTAGTTGATCGAGAAAGATTAATTTGCAGTAGATCAGCTTGATTCACGCTTCTTTCTTTTCTCGATGCTTAATTATGTCAATTGTCTCATTCCTTAAATCTTTCAATTTGTGATTGGATTTGTTTTGGTTAATGAAATGATGTTTGGTGATAAAATCACAAATGAACCCTTAAGAATAGCAATGTCTGAACCTTCTTTTTTCCACTCTTTGGAAAAGTGATTTTTTGGGTATTTTTACTTTTGTACTTTTTAATATAGTTGTTGGGAATTGGTGTTGTCAAATCATTATTTTATGTAAAATAATATTTTTGAGAAAATTATTAGGGAAAATTTTTTTTTTGGTATCATAGGATAGGTTGACTTGCACTTTTGGTACCATTGGATATGAAAATGCAATTTTGGTACCAAACCAATTTTTCTACAAAATTAATGGAAATTTACCCCCCTATGAAATGCATAATGTTCAATTTAACCCCTTGTAGTTTAAAAAAGAGCATTTTACCCCCTAACATTTTGTAAAAATTTCACATCGCCTCCCTGATATTTTTATAGGCGGCACTTAATCCACTTTTATTATGATAATGTGATATTTTACCCATTGTGTTATGATAAATGTGGCAATTTATCCCCCTATGTTAAATAAAATAGTTTACATGCATACTCTCAATTTCGGCAAGTGAGTTATAATCTCCGGCTAAAGTGGGTAAATTGCTTCATTAAAATTTTATAGGGGGTAAATTGATTTTTTTCAAATTAGAGAGGGATAAATTGAACATTATGCATTTCATAGGGGGGTAAATTTCCATTAACTTTGTAGAAAAATTGGTTTTGGTACCAAAATTGCAATGAAAACCTATCCTATGGTACCAAATTTGCATTTTCGTATCCAATGGTACCAAAAGTGCAAATCAGTCTATCCTATGGTACCAAAAAAGCAATTTTTCCAAAATTATTATATTTATATAAAGGGAATCTTATTTTATGACATCCCTAAAAGGAAATAAAAGTAAAATTTTAGAAATGAAGATAGTAGTATGCAGATATTAAGACTTGATTTAATATATTTTGATGTTACTCGAACTCATTGTGTGATAACTTCTCTCAACAGAATGCGAATATGAATTTTTCATATTGTGAAAAATAATATCTTCCACTAGATCAATCACCAATTGATAATATCAATGGTTATTAAATAAATCTTATGTATGATTGAGCACTAGTTCCTTCGAAGTGACGAGTTCAAATTCAACTTTTTCGTAAGAGAACTACATACATACGGTGTTTTAAAAACCGGACCAGACCGGGCGGTTCGATCGGTTTAATCGGAAACCAGTTGCCAATCCGGTCAGGTTAACCCTCCAAAACCAACTTTGTTCCTGGCCAGTTTGAACTGGAAAAATCGGTAAAACCAATGAACCAGTGAACCGATTGAACCACTGGTTCACTTATAAAAATATAAAGTTTACGCTACGGATTTTTATTTCTCTCCCGCGACCTTTAAATTTCAACAATACTCTCAC
Organism: Penstemon barbatus; assembly: GCA_003313485.2. Classification (NCBI taxonomy): domain Eukaryota; kingdom Viridiplantae; phylum Streptophyta; class Magnoliopsida; order Lamiales; family Plantaginaceae; genus Penstemon; species Penstemon barbatus. The sequence goes on from CM064883.1 coordinate 70,738,195, forward strand.
ATCTCTTCTTCTATTTTTCACTTTGAATGAAACAAAATCAACAAGAAACAAAAAAATCTTATATATAATAAGTTATATAAATATATTTGAGTATCAAATTCATTAGAAATGTCATTTTTTTCACTTCAAGTATTTTTATTTTTTTATATAATTCAATGACAAAATTCATCAATAATTTCTCTTTTGCATAGCTGATTAGTAATAAAATTATTGTTCTTGATATGGTGTTTATTGTAATTTGAATTATTGCATTGATATAATGTTATCATACTTGTAATTTTGTTGCTATCATTCATTCTTAACTCAAATTTTGTAGAAAAAATAATTGATCATGAGATAAACATTTAGTTTATGAAAATAAACTTGAAAAAATGAATAATATTTTTTTTTAAATAGTTGACCACACATATTAAATTAAAAATTAAAATATTATATTGTAATAACGTCACACGGTTGGACCAGTGGTTAAAACGGTTAAACCGATCTAACCAGTAACCAGTAAGGCTATCGGTTCGATGTCCGGTCTAGTTTTTAAAACATTGCATACATAATGTGCCCGACTAAGTTTTGAAAGAGATTAAGTCGGGTATAAAGCCTATATAGTGTTATTTTAAAAAAAAAAAGGTCAATATAGAAAATAAGGAGATGTTTGTTAAGTATTTGCAGAGTTTTTTGCACTTTGTACCCCAAAAATATGGGAAATAGGCACTTTACACCCTCAAAACATAAATTTAGCACTTTGCACCCCTCTGAAATATGAACAATTAAGCACTTTACACCCTCTTTTATTTTCCTCAAAAAATTTAGGGACAAAATAGCTAATTTATTTTTGAATATTTGTCACTTTGCATCCCCGAAACACGAGAAATTGGCATTAAATTCTTTGAATATTGGTGAATATTGGTGAATATTGGTGAATATTTTGTGAATCTTTTGCTGTATCAAATTCTCTTGTACTTTAAAATGTATGCGTAAAACTCTTTTGTATTTTTGAACGTTTGCACAATACTCTTTTGTACTTTAATTATACAAGGCGGAATTTAGGCAATTTAATTATAAAATAACGGTGTTAATAACTAACGGAGATATAGAGTTTTATGCAGGTTTTGAAAGTACAAGAGAGTTTGGTGCCAAAAAAAAAATTAACATGATAATTTTGTGCCGGTTTCGCATGACACATGTAGTATCGTGGATTTACCTCATTCTACAACACAAATCAAACTAACTTACAACAATTCACAATGGATATATTTTTGGAGCTCGACTCGATATGGGATTGATAAATAAAAATTGACAAAAATATATAATAATATCAAGTCACTCAATATTTGATTTGAATCGATAAAAATTTATCCGAGTTTGATTAATTTAACAATCAAATTAAGTTCAAATACAATTTAAGCTTAGTACAAATTCGAAAACAAAAATTTAATGATAATAATCTTAAACTTTTAAATCAATAGCTCCCAAATTATTATCATTAAGTTATTATGTGGATTTTGAGAGCCTAAATAGAAAAAGTATTTTAAAATATTCGACAAATTAAAATCTAGAACTGACCAACATCAAACTAAATAAATGTCTTGTTTGAAGATGTCCGAAAATAAATAAAAACAAGAGAAAAAATTGTGATGGAACCTGCATTTTGTTTTTCAACATATAGAATTGACTAGATAAAACATATCATAATTGTTTTGTTTAATACCTTAGGAAGGATTTGGATGATTGAATGGTTGAGATATTAATCCGGGCAAACAAGGGACATTTAAATTCTTTCATTTTGATTTTATAAATACGGCCAACTATATAATTACTGAATACATTAATTTGTTTAAACTTGTGACGTCAGATGAATGCGCAATTCATGGATAACTGGATATCATACTCGATTTTAAATTAGTTTTCAACACAAAATGCGCTTTGGATCTTCTGTTACACCTTTGTGTAACATCTAGTGTTACACAATGTAGATGATTATTGCCATCTGTCCAGTTTCACCATCAAGAAACAAACTGCATTACATATGATTTTGATTGAAATTAATTAAAAAATATATTTTATATTAATTAATCAATAATAGTAAAGAGTAGCAGTCTATCCCAAAAACCACCATCACCGCACCGCAACACCCTCCACGGCGGACGAGATCCATCATCCCCTTCAACAAAACCCACCTTGACAACTCATTTATGAAGTTAGATTAAATTATATCCCGTATTCAACACCTTACTAACCTATGGTTGAGATGAATATGTTGTTTCCGGTGGCGGCTTAGATGAAATTAACGAGTGGCCGAGAGATGGATTTGGATCTTAATTGTATCTCTCAATTTGCTTATTTCAATTTATAGTTAATTCGATAAATAAAAGTGTGACAATTTTAGATTTTAACTTAAGAATATTCTTTAACTAGTTATTTCAGTCTCCATCAGCGCCATCACTTTCGACCCCGTCACAAATGAAGGGGATGGCGGGGAGATTGCCGGAGGAGGCTATGGCTGGTACGGTCTAGATCTGAGCCGTGGATTTATGGTGGTTTTGTAGTAGGGAAATGTGGATATTGAATATTGATTGACAGTGGAAAAGATGGTAGCAGAGCAGGTTTTGGGCATGGTGAAGGTGGTGGACAGATGATGGTGGGCGATCGGAATTACAGTCCGGTGGCTTTGGTTTGGAACTTTCATGTTGTTTTTTAAATTGTTAATTATATTCATTAAGAAAGGTATCTGGATTAATTATATACAAAACCATACTATTGTGTATTATGTTGTATCCTTATTTCATGAACCTGGACACGTGGAGCAAATCTACTTATGTAACAGAAGATGTAACATGGTTATATTACAGGTGATCCGAAGCCAACAAAATGGCACAGCCATGTTGTGGCCTTTATTTGTTTAAAGCTAATCAACTTAATGACTTTAAAAAATTAAGAAAAATGTTTGGTAACTTCAGAAAAATAAAAACAATGGTTCAAGAGAGTCGATGCATATCTTAATTTTTTTTAGAGATTAAAATCTTAGTATAGATCCTTACATTCACAATAAAAATTCAACATATCGTTATGTTATTGACAAACACATTACGATGCATATTGAATTGTAAATGCCGAATTATAAGAAATGTGCAGGTATACTTACTTTTACATATTAATCAAGTTTTGCTAATCCAATTAGCGAGTATACTTACCCATCAATGTCCAAATATCTACTAAGAGAGCCTTAAATTTCTATTTAGTATTTTTATTCATTTTATGAATAGAAAGCCTAGCTTGAATTTGATTGACCAATATTATGGGTATTCATATACATTTGATTCGAATTCGTGTTGGTTCATTATATCAAGAATATATTAATTGACAAATTACAACACCACCCCTTGAGTTTAGTCAATTAACCAAAAACCCAGCAAATTTCATCAACACCCCTCGAGTGATGTGTATATGTAATTGTTCCTTCAATTAACAATGAAGGCTTTGCAAGGGCTTTTATCAATTTATCGCAATGATATAGTTTGTCCAAATAAGTTAACATGCTTAAGACATGGTTAATGTGTCCATTACAATTCACAAAGAACATGTGTTTCCATTAATTACCAATGTTTTATTATTGTCTTGCATAGGAAGATATACTTGATGACTTTAGTGCATAATTTCTTCTCGCCATACATTTTAGTAAAAATGTTGAACATAGATATAGGAGTAGTATTTAAGATGAAATATTTATTAACTTATGAGTTAGAAATATGATGTGAATACAATTTAGAACTTATCATTTATACCTAGATTTTCTAAAACTAATTTAATTTTACTATGTGAAGAAATTTGTTATTTCTGGATTGCCAATCAGATCTTCGCCTAGCGATTTTAATGGTTTCGGCCCTACCAATTTGGTAAAGCCATTTGGGCTAATGACATTATGAGGCTTCAAATGTTTAAGACCATGGATTTACTAAATCTTCACAATAGTCCATTTTAATATAAAAGCGATCAATCATTTAATAATTATTATTTTAAGTCCAAGTGCTAGACATACAATTTTAAGACCTTGCATAAACCATACTTATGATTTTGTTTAGAAACTAGGATCTATCCAATCACAAATTTGAATCCATACACTTTTGAAATTGAATTAGAATTCGGATTGCCGTTGTTAATTATAAAGCTAATAGGTCGTGTATTTGATTTTCACCAATGTAAATAAATTCCGATCTCACACACAAAAATGGGAAAAAAAAAAAAAAAAAAAAAAAAAAAAGTGAATATATTCCTAGTTTACTAATAGTGTGATCCACTCTAATTTTTTTTCTGTTTTGTTTTATTTTACAAGAGTTTATTCTTTTTAAATACACATCAAACAATATATTAATGGGCTTGGCTAGAATAATTTTGATTTACAAAACTTATGGCCCATTACTTTTAGTGCCCTAGCCCAATATATTTTAGCGCTTTCCACACTCTATGGCTGTATTTGGATGGGTTTTGGCCCGGTCTCGTGGGTTTCGCGAGACCGAGCCAAAACCCATCCAAATGAGTTTTCGCGAAACTCATAAAACCATCAAAAACCTATAAAACATTGATTTGACACCTGCCATCTACTTTTTTCCTCAAATTTCACTAAAAAAGACATTGATTTGACACCTATAACCTACTTTTTTCCCTAAACTCCAACATTCAAACTCAATCCAAGTGAGGTCTCAAAGGTTTCATCTAAACCATTCAAACCAATTTTTTTAAATTGAGACTCGCGAAACCGAGCCAAAACTCATCCAAATAGACCCTATATATTCGTCTGTCCTCATTCATACACCCTATCTCTATCTCTACTTTCTTCGCTATGAATTCTCTCTCTCTCTCTCTCTCTCTCTCTCTCTCTCTCTCTCTCTCTCTCTCTCTCTCTCTCTCTCCTGTATGCAGTGTTTTTTCTTTTGATTAAATAGATGAAATTACTGAAAGCAAGATCAGCTTTGTGACTGGATTTAGTTAAATCGATACAGGCAATTATTTATTATAAAACTTGCGATAATTACTTGTCAGTATCACTCGCCCGAATCTGAATTTATTTGTGATTTTTCAGGCCCTTATATTACTGGCAAATTTCTTCATCTGATTTTTATAATAAATCTCAGATTGCAGAAATAGTTTTTATTTTATTTTTTATTTTAATGCAAACGCACTCTGTCCATTGACCGTTTTAAATGTTTTGAGGCAATTTCTTCGTTTGCTAAATTAATTTTCTAATTTTCCAATTTACTCGTCCAATTTATCTTTCAATTTTATGTTCTATTTGGGCACATGGTTGGATTATATTATTTTGGATAATTTATGCACAATACTAACATTTTAGTGTACATTTTGACGTTGAAATGTTCTTGCTGCCTTTTGCATTGATCTTACTTTCTAGGTAGTATATATTACTAACTACTAAATCAATATATTAGTTATTTATAAAAAAAAATCAATATTTTACAACTACGACACGGATTCAATCACTACAGAACCTATTTAAAATTGGTTCGCAATATGTATAAAATAATACTCCAATGTAAATAGACTAGGTAATATGTCTTTGGATTTTAGCAAAGAACTTATAAGAAAAAAGAAAATGAACAAAAATTAAAGTTCATTGTTTTAACATTTTAAAAAAGAAACACACTTTTTAGCGTTTTACTCAACCAAATCAGAAACCAAACATAGCCTTACCGCTTGTTAGCATTTGAACATTCACTCATGAGTAAAAGTAAAACATCCAATGTCAAGTAGATCTTCAGATTTCTGCTCTAAATTCATTATCTTCTATCTTTGACAGACTCAGGTAGCTACCTACCTCATAACCATTGGATCTACATATACCTGCCCATCCCTCAATTATTCTTATCCTCTTTGATGATGAATAGTACCTAACTGTTACTGGTATATCATTGATTCTTATAACCCGAGAATGATCTAATCCTTTTTCTTGCTCTGCAGGGAGTGGGAAAAACGCTTCGAAGGACTGAATTGGAACATTCAGTTCTCCTAGATCTGTCCATGTTAGAGATTTTTGAAATACTAGTACTAATGGATCAATATTTAAATCAAAAGGTAAAGGTGCAGGAACAGCCCCTTGGGCAGCCACGGGTGCAGGAACATCCAGTGGGGCGTCTTCAGCCTGAGCCAAGTTTTCAACCAAAGCCACTGGGACATCCACGGCGACATTATTAGGAAGTGCATTAGGATTTGCCACATTGTGAGGCCCAAGAAGCCTAAAGATACATCAAATTAGTATAGAATTATAAATTATTGAAGCTTAAAGATACATCAAATTAGAGAAGCCTAAATATACATCAAATTAGTATAGAATTAAAAATTTATAATTTATATAAATGTAACAGGGGATTGCTAATAAGATACGAAGGTTTTGTAATTTATTAAAAGAAAAAAGATTGACAGGCCCAAGAAGCCTAAAGATATATCAAATTGCCAGGCCCAAGAAGCCTAAAGATACATCAAATTATAGGGGTGTTCAACGAAACCGCCCCAACCGATCGACCCAACCCAAACCGACCGCAATTTGCGGGTCAAAAGTTGGATGGGTTGATCTTGGGCTTCTTGAAAAAAAGACCGCAAATTGCAATCGGGTTTGGTTTTGTACATTTTTAAACCGCATAAACCGCAGCCGACCGCACTATATATATAATTTAATTTAATTTAATTTAGTCCTATTATTTAAACAATGAGAAATATAATCCAATTTTTATACTTTTAACTTACTAATCTCAATCCATAACTCAAAGCCCAACATCTATAATAAAGAAAACCCTACTACCTTAACTTTTCTTTAGCCTCACGTTTTCTTCCTTCCCAAGTGAAGATGATGTAAAAAAGTTTTCCCTTGCAAAAGAACAAAAAGTACAAAAATTTCTTTTGGAGCATAAACACCCACATCAACTTCAAGGTATTTTCTCTTTGTTTATTGTTTGATTTTTTTTCTTCCAAATTTATATTTGCCTAATAAATGATTTTTTATTTAACTACGTAGATGTATGTTGTTTAACCTAAAGTAGCAATTACTTTTTTTGTTGTTTATATATATATATATATATATATATATATATATATATATATATATATATAAATATTTTTTGTTGTTTATATATTTGCAGATGATTGATAAGGGAAAGGGGATCGAAATCACTTCTCCCGCAGTGAATCAAAATGAAAAACAATCAAAATGAGTTTCAGAATTAATCTAGTGTTTGAGATTATTTTTAGTTTTATTCAAATTATGTATCCACTGAAGATCATATCTTGTTAGTTGATATTTTGCATTATCTACATATATTACCTATTAAAATCTATAAAATTTATTCAAAAAAATAAAAATTGATAATTATTTAGTGCATTTATATTTAACTTATCAAATAACAAAAATACAATAAAGTTAAGAGTTTTGAGACCGCAAAACCCGCCCCAACCCGAATGGACCGCAAAGTGCAATCTCAAGCCTTATTGGGTTGGGTTTGGACTAGGTTAATAAGAACCCGCAAATATTGAGTTGGGTTTGGGCGAGTATAAAACCGCACTAGACCGCACCGCGAACACCCCTATCAAATTAGTATAGAATTATAAATTGATAATTTGTATAAATATAACAGGGGATTGCCAATAAGACGAAGGTTTTGTAATGTATTAAAAGAAAAAAGATTGATATACTTACAGGTGATACAGTTTAATATCCAAATCAACAATCAATATAGCAGCAACACCAATCAAACACCAAAATGCACTATATATTAAACTGTAAATGTCCCAATCCAATACAAATCCAAATCAATACAAAATTAATGAATCAAACACTCCAACTGTAATTACAAGATAACAAACAACGCCACAATCCACAAACCAATTGCAAAGGATTATCAATGATAACCGATTACAAATCAACCCAAGTTAGGCTTCCACATTACCTGAAATGGAAACGAAGAACTTGGATTAGGTTAGCTCAATTTCCCAGCTGAGAGACTTCGAAAGAGAGAGAGTAATTGAACTTACAATTTTCAGATAGATGATCATAGCAATCGCGTGCACAGCTTATTTAAGGGAGAGAATTTCCAGCGTGTCTTTTCCACCTCAGCTACAGCTGTATCTTGCGTGTCAAAAGTGTCTATCCATTCATTCCCAAAACGGCGTCGTTCAAGTCCCAGTTGCTCTTATTAATAAAAACGTTGTTTAAGCTGATTACGTTTTTTGTTTAATAACAAACTAACTTAATTAAACGAAGGGGGTATTTGCATGTTATTCCATGAGCAGCAAGGCATCCCAAGCTATCCAATTTATTTGCATGTAACAATACCCACTCCTCCAAAAATTCCTTGTCCTCAAGGAATGAATGAGGGAAATCTCTGTTGTAGAGTGTAGAGATCTTCCCAAGAATTATCTTCCTCAGGTGCATTAAACCATTTTATGAGGACCTGAGTAGCTGCCCTTCCATGTTTCTAGTAAAGCCTCCCGTCCACAACCTTTTCTGGCTCCAACAACACTTGTCCATGAGTAGTCTGAGCAATAGGAAGAGTAGGAAAGGCTACAGCAGACCCAATCTTCTTCTTTAGTTGTGAAATGTGAAAAACATTGTGAATCTTTGCATGAGGGGGTAAAGTCAGTTTATAAGCCACATTGCCAATCTTCTCCAGAATAGGAAAAGGACCAAAATACTTGGGGCTAAGTTTGGTGTAGGAAGAGCCTCTCATGGAATTCTGTCTATAAGGTTGCAGTTTGATGAAGACATAATCACCCACTGAAAACTCTTTGTCCATTCTATTCTTGTCAGCCAAGGACTTCATTATGGCTTGAGCTTTAATCAAGTGGGATTTAAGTAACCTAATAGTAGCCTCTCTAGCATTAAGGCTTCTATCCACAGTCTCCACTGAAGAATCAAATGGTTGATAGCTAAGATGATTAGGTGGTGGTTGACCATATACAATTTCATAGGGAGTGCAGTTAGCTGAGGAATGAAAATTGATATTGTACCACCACTCAGCCAAAGGCAGTAAATGCAACCAAGAAGCAGGTCTATCCCCCACCATACACCTCAAGTAAGTTTCAAGACATCTATTAACCACCTCAGTTTGGCCATCTGTTTGAGGATGGTAGGCAGTAGAGTGCAGTAAAGAAGTACCTTGTATTTTAAAAAATTCAGACCAAAATTTGCTCAAGAACACCACATCTCTATCACTAACAATGGTATGAGGCATACCATGCAGTTTGAAAACATTATCTGTAAAAGCTTGTGCTACTGTGATGGCAGTGTATGGATGATTCAAAGCAATGAAATGGGAGTATTTGCTAAGTCTATCTACCACCACTAAAATAACCTCCTTACCAGAAACCTTTGGAAGCCCCTCAATAAAATCCATGGATATATCAGACCAAATTTTGTTAGGAATAGGTAAGGGCTGTAATAGACCAGCTGGTAAAGTGTTGAGAGGTTTGCAAGTTTGACAAGTTAAACATTCTTGCACATAATTATAAACAATAGCCTTCGTACCTTTCCAGAAGAAACTCCTTTTAACCCTATGGAGGGTGGTGATCATTCCAGAGTGTCCCCCTTTTGGACTATCATGATAAAGTTTAATAATATCCTTTTGAAGTGTTGCATCATTACCAACAACTAATTTCCCTTTTCTTCTAAGTAGTTCTTGAGACCAAGTGTATTGTGGCTTAGAGCCTGGATCCTCCTTTAATGCTGAAATAATACTTTGTACTTTGTCATCATTAACCTAACTTTCTTTGATTTTAGTGATTAAGGATGAGGTAATAACAATCATATTGTGCAAAGAACCTCCAGTCTGTCTGCTAAGGGCATCAGCTGCCTTGTTGTCACAACCCCTTTTATAAACAATAGTAAAATCATAACCCAATAATTTCACTAACCATTTCTGTTGAGCTGGTGTAGCTATCTTCTGCTCTAGTAAGAATTTAAGGCTTTGATGATCTGTGTTAATAGTGAAGTGTTGACCAAAGAGGTAAGGTCTCCACTTCTCCACTGCAGCAACTAGGGCTACCATTTCCCTTTCATAAACAGGTAAGGCAGAATGCCTATCACATAGAACCTTACTGAAGTAAGCAATGGGCCTGTTTTCTTGCATCAAAACAGCACCTAATCCTTTACCTGATGCATCAGATTCAATGACAAACTCCTTGTTGAAGTCAGGTAAAGCAAGGACTGGAGTAGTCATCATGGCTTGTTTCAACAATTTAAAAGCTTCAGTAGCTTCTTCACTCCAAACAAACATATTCTTCTTGAGTAAATTAGTTAAAGGTCTAGCAATATCTCCATATCCTTTAACAAACCGCCTGTAGTAACCTGTGAGTCCAAGGAATCCCCTCAACTCCTTAATATTTTTTGGAATAGGCCATGCATCCATGGCTTGGATCTTCTGTGAATCAGCTGAAACACCTTCTTCAGAAATCACATAACCAAGATACTCCACCTTCTTTTGTTCAAAAGTACATTTACTCTCTTTCACCAGCAACTTGTGATTCCTCAATACCTCAAACACAGTTTGTAAGTGAACCAAGTGTTGTTCCCAGCTGCTACTGTATACTAGGATGTCATCAAAAAAAACTAAAACAAATTTCCTCAAAAATTGTTGAAAAACTTGGTTCATAAGACTTTGAAAAGTAGAGGGGGGCATTTGTGAGCCCAAATGGCATCACAACAAATTCATAATGCCCCTGATGAGTTCTAAAAGCTGTTTTGCAAATATCCCTTTCTGCCATTCTAATTTGATGGTAACCTGACCTTAGGTCCAATTTGGTATAGTATTTAGCTCCCTGTAATTCATCTAGCAATTCTTCAATGACTGGGATAGGAAACTTATCCTTAACAGTAACCTTATTTAACTCCCTATAATCAATGCACATCCTCCAAGTACCATCTTTTTTCTTAACTAGAACAATAGGGGAAGAATATGGGCTGTTGCTATGCCTTATTACTCCTGCCTCAAGCATCTCTTTAATCATCCTTTCAATTTCATTTTTTTGTATAGCTGGATATCTATAGGGTCTCACATTCACTGGTGAGGTGCCCTCTTTCAATGTGATTACATGATCATGCACTCTATTAGGAGGTAGTTCTGTGGGAGCCTCAAATAAATCTTTATATGCATCTAACAATCTTTGAAGGTCAGGTGGTTTACCTTTGTCTTGCAGAGTTTGCATGCTGAAAATGTGAGGAGATTTAATGCCATTTTGAATCCAACTCAGTCCCATCATTGACAGAGTGGCTGGTTGGTTCAAAATGTTCTTCATCTTGTCAGCTTTTACCAACTTCACCACAGCAGGCTTCCCTCTCAAACATATCTTCTTATTGTTCACACTAAATTCCATAAGCAGTTCTTTGAAATTCCATTTGATAGTTCCCAATGAAATTAACCATTGCACCCCTAACACAAGATCACACCCCCCAAAGGCAGTACCATAATATCAGTGCTGAAAGTGGTGCCCTGTATAGTCCAACCAAAACTTTCACACACATAATCACTGTATATCAAGTGTCCTCCAGCCACTGCCACCTTGAATGGAGGTATTTTCTTCAATTTGCACCCTAATCTTCTGGCTATATGCAGATCCAAAAAGTTATGAGTGCTGCCAGAATCTATAGTATATGTATGGCCTTCCCTCTTTGTGATCCTGTAACTCTCATGGTGTTGAAATTATGCATACCAGACATTGCATTCATAGAAACTAAAGGCAGCTCATTGTTGTCTTCAGTGAATACCTCAGTTCCTTCTACTTGTTCTATTGAGTCTTCTTCATCCTCATACTCCATTAGCCACACCTGCTTCCTTTTTCCACAATTATGGCCAAAGGTGTACTTCTCATCACACCAGAAACACAAGCCTTTTGCCCTATTCTCATCCATTTCAGAAGTAGACAGCATTTTGGATGAAGTGGGAGTTGCTCTTTGTGGGGCAGTGAATTTATCCTTGTCTTTTGGTGTTGATAGGAGAGGGGTGTTTCTGTTCACATTTCCAGAATAAGGCTTCTTGTGCATAGCTTGGTTGGTCTGCTCCTACATTCTGGCCAATCCATAAGCTCTTTGCAGTGTTCTGGGGTTGAACATTCTAATGGGAAGTTCAATATCTTCTTTGAGTCCTGTTAAGAATAGGCTGATGGCATACTCCTCTGATATGTCCACCCCATTAAGCAGCTCATCAAAAGTGTCTAAGTAGCTTTGAACAGAAGATATCTGCCTCAGCTTCTTAAGATCACTCATTGGGTCTTCATACATCATATTTCCAAACCTATGTTGAATTGCAACAACATATTCCTCCCAGTGAATGACACCTCTCCTCATCCTTACATAAGCTTGATGCCAATGTAATCCCCTTCCTTCCATATTAACTCCAGCAATCTTCACCTTAGCATTTTCTGGTGTGTCATCCAACTCGAAAAATTGTTCACTCCTGTACAGCCAATCCTTCAACTTATCCCCAGAAAACTTTGGAAATTCTAGTCTCATGTGCTGCTTAGTGTTGAAATAAGCAGTACTAGTACCAGTCCTAGGAGAGTGTTCCCTTGGTGATTCATTCAGAATTGGATCCCCCCTTTGCACACTCGCTCTCTCACTCATTAAATCAGCAAAAGATTTACGCATCTCCTCCATGCACATATCCACTTTCTTCTCCAAACAAGCTGAAGTAGCCTTCAGTTGATCCAACTCCTTCTTCCAATCCTGTGATCTTGTATTCTCAGCCATAACCCACAACACACAAGAGATCAACCTTGCTCTGAGATACCACTGATACAGTTTAATCACTACAACAAATTTGACCTATTGATACCCACCAAAAGTGACGCTTTTAAAGAAGTGTATCATAACAAGGCAATTGAGACGCTATTACTGTTCACTTACTTTTCTGTGGGAAAAAAATAAAAAAAAAATAACAAATTTCGGCAAAATCTTACGAAAATGAACGAGAGAAAAATTAGTGGGAAATGTTGGCGCCTTTTAACAAATATCAGGCCTATTATTCATTTATTATCACACAAGAAAATGGTAAATAAAAAGATAAAGTAAGAGAAAACTTTTATCTCCAATTTCACTTTTAACAATTCACCTTCCCCCATTTTCACACTCACGGATTCAGTTCACTACTTGGTAAGATGAAATCTTTTAACCATCATTCATCTAATTTCTCTCATTTTTCCCACTTAATTTTTGTTAATTACTTTTCTTGCCCTTTATTTCCCTTTCTTTTTTATACCTAAGGAAGTTTTTAACCCAAATGTGGTTGCTTTGCATATTTACCAAGTTAGGAGCTACATCTACATTACCTAGCTTGCTGCATCTACGGGAAAAACTTGTTGGAGGTTAGTATTCATATTATTTGGAGTCTATTGTTTGAAAATGTTGAATTTGGTAATGGGAATTGAAGGGAAAATGATTGGGTAACCTCATAAATTGAAATAGAAGAAGAATATTTGAGATTAAAGAAACTGAAAAATGCTTTATGTTTTCTTTTTCCTCTTTTTTCATAACTAGAGGGATGGATTAAGCTTGTTGGATTTTTTCATAAATGGAGGGTTTGAGGGCTTTAGGTATTTCGTTAAATGGTGGGATATATGGATTAAGCTTGTTGGATTTTGTTTTAAGAGTTTGTATTAAAGCTTCCTTTTTTATATATTCAGGGGTTCAACGGGTTCAACAATCTCTCGTCAAAAAGGGTAAGAATTAATTTTTCCTCTCTTAATTCATTTTTAAGTTGTTCATGAGCTTCTATGGAATATCTTTAACATAATCTCTGTTGGGAAATCCAAATTAAAATTGGGCATTCAATTTTCATGTTAGAAGATGCTCGTGTGAACTATGCATGTGCCGTAGTTCTTCTTCATAAGTTTCTGAAACGGAAATGAACTTGAGGTTAATTGCCATTTTAAATATAGATAGATATCTTAAATATAATTTTATGTGTTAATTATCTCAAGTTTTACTGTTTCAAGTCTTCTTAACTAAACTTTTTTGCCATTTTAGAAAGTGTAATGCAATAATAAGAAAGTCTGGCAAAAAGTAAAATAAATTATAGATGCATAAAATTCCTAAATTTCAATTCATTTAATTAAAACCTCTGAAAAGTACAACACGTTACACTCAAACATATTGGTGTCCCTACTATGGCTCTTTGTTTATATGATTCATTAAGCAATAAGCATGCCAAAACTCCCCTATATGATCTTGAGTACGAAAATGTCCCAAAGTTAACTTTGATCCAACTTTTTCACTACGAGTTGGGATATAGATGGGTATTTAAGCATCTGTTTGCACTTTAGTCACATAATATGTTTTATAAGTTATAGGACTAAAAGTATTGATAGTCTAATCCTATGGAAGCAAATTGTTTATAATAAAATTGATGTATATGACTGAAATTTTCATAAGTTTTTATTGTGATCAGTTTTTAGTTTTTTCTTATTCTCTGATTGCGGACTTTAAACTTGACTGCATAATTGATTTACTTTGATTGCCTATGATTAAATAACTTGATTTTCACAATATTAATGCACAATTTATATTTATCATTGTATTTTTTTTATTACTTACATGTATTCATTTATTTGCATAGTGAGAAGACGATACTATGGATAAAAGTTGGATGAATTTGCCAAGAAATCATAGTTTATATAAGGATGGTGTGACATCATTTCTTGATTTTGCATTCTCTAATGGAAGTATAGATGGAATGATATCATGCCCTTGTAGGAAATGTGGTAATGGAGTATGGGTGTTAAGGGCAGATGCAAACGATCATTTAATTTGTGATGGTTTTATGAAAGGTTACACTAATTGGATAGCACATGGTGAAGCCTCACATGATAATGCATCTTACTTTCATTCACAAAGTGTTCCAAATGCACCTGATGACATGGAAGGTCTATTGCATGATGTATTTGGAATGCCAAATGATATTCATAATATAGAGGAAACAATAGACCCTACCATGGAAATGCCTAGTGAAGAGACTAAGAGATTTTGTAAGTTGTTAGATGATTCTAGACAACCTTTATACCCGGGATGCAAAAAGTTTTCAAAATTGTCTTTTCTTGTTCAATTGCTGAATATAAAATGTTTGGGAAGCATGAGTGACAAGACATTTACAAGGATTCTCAACTTGTTAAGGGAAGCATTTCCTACCGGTGTAGAATTACCTAAATCTTATTATGACACCAAAAAGTTTACCAAGGAGATGGGATTTAGTTATGATAAGTATGATGCTTGTAGAAATGATTGCATGATATATTGGGGAATAAATAAAGAGAAGGAACATTGTGATACTTGTAATGCATCTAGGTGGATAATACCAGAAGCTAGTCATGTCACCGACACTTCGAATGAAGTTAGTGAAAATGGTAAGACAAGTACTAAAGTAGCAGCTAAGGTATTTTGGCATTTTCCTATAAAACCTAGGCTACAACGATTGTTCATGTCGTCAAAAACCGCATCTTCTATGAAATGGCATTCAGAGGGTCGTACCAAAGATGGTAAGATGAGACATCCAGCTGATTCCCCAGCTTGGAAAACTTTTGATTTTCAAAATCCAGAGTTTTCCAAAGATCCCCGAAATGTAAGATTAGGGTTAGCAACGGATGGATTCAATCCTTTCAAAAACATGAATACTACTTATTCTTCATGGCCGGTTATTTTAATGCCATATAATTTGCCACCTGATATGTGTATGAAACAACCATTCTTCATGTTGTCTTTGTTGATACCTGGACCTACAGAACCGGGAAATAACATGGACATTTACTTGCAACCTTTGATTGCCGAGTTAAATGATTTGTGGGGTGTGGGAGTGAATACATTTGATGCTTCAACTAATCAAACTTTTAATATGCGGGCTGCACTTTTGTGGACTATTAGTGATCTTCCAGGCAATGCTTGTGTGTCGGGTTGGAGTACGAAGGGATATTTAGCTTGTCCAGTTTGTCACAAGTTTACTTGCTCAGAATACTTGCATCATTCAAAAAAAGTTGTTTACATGGATCATCGTAGGTTTCTTGAAGAGGATCACCCTCATCGAACCAATACTCATGCATTTAATGGAAAAGAAGAACATAGAGTTCCACCTCCTAAGCTCACCGGGTCTATGATCTTGAATGAATTGGATAATTTTGATATAAAATTGGGAAAACTTGTTAAGAATAATCCTAAGTTACCTTATAACTGGAGAAAAAAGAGTATTTTTTTCGAGTTGCCATATTGGGAGAAACATGTGCTGCGTCATAATCTTGACGTTATGCATATTGAGAAAAATGTTTGCGATAATATTATTGGTACGCTATTAGATTTGAGTGGCAAAACAAAAGATCACAAAAATGCACGCTTAGATTGTCAACAAAAGGGGGTAAGACCAGAGCTCCATCCAAATGAAGACGGTAGTCTACCCACAGCTTGTTTTTCATTGAATAAAGCTGGAAAAGAAAATTTTTGCAGCATTCTTAAAAAGGTTAAACTTCCGGATGGGCATGCATCTAATATTTCTAGGTGTGTGCAATTAAAGCCACCAAAGATCCATGGTCTTAAGAGTCATGACAGCCACATTTTAATGCAGCAGTTGCTACCTCTGTGCATGCGTAAAACACTACCGAAGAAAGTTCGTTCTCCTTTAATTAAGTTTTGTCGGTACTTTAGAAAGTTGTGTTCTAAAGAACTTTGTCCGCGTGAGTTGGTTCGACTTGAAAGAGAGATAGCGACAATACTTTGCGAACTTGAGACAATTTTTCCGCCTTCTTTTTTTGACGTCATGGTACATTTAACTATTCATTTAGCAACAGAAGCAAAAATTGGTGGTCCTGTCCACTATCGATGGATGTATCCTGTTGAAAGGTAACTATTTTATTATTTTTAATTTGCATTTGTTATATAAGCTTTCATCAGTTATCATTATTTGAATTTTTGCATATAAACTTTGTAGGTACTTATGCACTTTGAAGTCATATGTTCGCAATAGAAGTAGACCAGAGGGTTCAATCGCAGAGGGTTATTTGGCACAAGAATGCATGGGATTTTGCTCTCTTTACTTGTCTGATGAAGTGGACACAAGATTTAATCAATTAGGTAGAAATGAGGATAGGGGTGTTTCTACTCGAGAAGGCCTGGACATATTTTCAAGGGTAGGTCGTCCTTTGGGAAAAGCAGTACATAAGGTACTTGATGAACAAACCTTAGAGAAGGCGCATCGTTATGTACTTTTCAATTGCGATGCTGTTTTGCCATATATTAGGTAAGTCTTTGAATTATAATCAATGTACCACCCAACTCAGTGTTATCACTTATGGAATTCAATTACTATGCAGCCAACACGTTGATTTCATTGAAGAGCAACATTCTCGCTCTAGGAAACATGAAAGGAAACGCCTACATAGTGAAACATTTGCAACTTGGTTTTCTGACTATGTAAGTAGTAATTTACATTGAACATATGAAAATTACTATGTTTGTTTTTAACTAGAGCTTTGATAACTTCTTATTAATACAGGCTGAAAGCTTGATTGAGAGTAGGGATGACCAGATTATGGAAGATATCAAGTTCTTGGCGAGAGGACCTACTGGTGTTGGGATAGGATATAAAAGATATATCATAAATGGTTCTAGGTTTCAAACAAAAGAATGGGAGAGTAAAAGAAAGACTCAAAATAGCGGTGTAGTAGTTAGCGCAACAACTTCTAGTTTCTCAAGTACTAAAGATGATAATCCCATATCAAGTGACTTGACTTATTACGGGGTTTTGAAAGATATTTTCGAATTAGATTATACGGAAGGGCGGAAAGTCATTTTGTTTGAGTGTGATTGGGTTTCTAAAAGTAAAAGATTGAAGAAGGATGACGATGGCTTCACTTTAGCCAATTTCAAGAATATTAAGCGTCACAATGAACCTTTTGTTCTTGCAACCCAAGTGAAACAAGTTTTCTATGTGGAAGATCCTACGGAAAAAGGGTGGCATGTTGTAGTTAATCCAAAATCCTATGAGGATTGACTTGATTTTGTTTGTAGTTGATCAAAACATTATATTTGACAATTTAAGTTTATGTATGCTTTAATTTTGAATTAGTAATTTAAATATCTACTTTGTTTTTCTATGGGGTGTATCACATTAACTTTGGTGACGTATTGTTTTCTCGCATAATTTATGTCTTAAACATTAGTTATATTCTTTAAGTTGACATAAGTGTAATTTTTTTATTTGTAGGTGTTTGACTTGCATTGATGGCTAAAAATAGTCGAAGAAAGCAACATGCTTTCAATATATCTTCAGCCTAACCAAGTGGAGCATCTGCTGGTCAAGGTAGTAAATAATGTTTCAAGATTCACTTATGTACTTTCTCCTAAGTTACCTCATTATCTCTCTTCAAAAGTTTACATTTTTTTCAATTTTCAAGATTATTTTCTTATTATCAAGTAGGTTCTAATGTTGCCAATGTTATTGAGAAAAAGACAACTAGAGGGGCAACTCTTGCGAATGATATTTGGGCCCTAGATGTTGAGCCTTCTGATGGTGTAAATGACCGCATAATAGTTCAATACAATAAAAGGGGACAACCTATTGGTGAAAACAAAAAAAAGTTTGTTAAGTTTATGGGAGTATTGGCTAGAAGTGGGAAATATGCTCCTCTACATATTAGAGATTGGCGTAACATGCCACGAGAAAAGAGAAACGTGCTCCTAGGTTTGGTGAAGGTAACGAATCTGGTTTTATTTCAAAAAAATATTATGGAAACATTAGATATGTTTTGTCTTGGTATTTTCAAGCTAAGAATTATTAAGTTTGCTCATGTCTAAATGAATTACTTTACTTTGCAGTCAAAGTTTATTTTTCCAACTGCATGTGAGGCAAATACCCTCCGACGTATAGGAAAGCTATGGAAAAACTGGAAAAAAAGAGTGAAAGAAAACTATTATGATCCAAATATTCCTATTAAGGAACAATCCGTTGTTATTCCTTCCGACAAGAGAGTTGTGCACGATCAATACAAGATGTTATTGCTTCAATGGGATGAAGAAGATGATAAGGTAGACATTAAAATAGTAGTTTAAGTACAATGTAATTCTGTTTTAATTTTCTTATTTCATTTAATCACCCAGGCTCGTAGCAAGAAGAATGTTCAAAATAGAGAAAAGAAGATTTTGAATCATACAACTGGACAAAGAAGCTTTGCTGATGTTGAAGTGATAGTGGTATTTACTTTGTACCTTTTAACACTAAAATGACTTTATTTTTTATTCGTATAGTAATTATATACTTGGCTTCTGCATAGACAAATACAATGAACGAAGACCCTTCGCGAGCACATATGTTTGGGGTTTGTCACACAACTAAAGGAGTTCCATCAAGTGTTGCAGTGGAGGAAACACTGGTAATTTCTTGATTTTGTTTAATAATACACAAAACTACTTTGGAGAAGTTAATGGATATCATATGTTATTGGGAGAATTTTGTTGAAGTAAATATAAAAAGTAGAGTTAAACTTGGATGTTTTATAGTGAAATGTAGTACTTCCTTGGTGATCATTGTGAAATGGTGTTGAGTACATTTATATACCATGAGTAAGACGAAATTAATGGAAGTTATTGACATTCTTATAGGAAAAGATTAAGGACCTACAAAATCAACTTCCAGAAGGTTCAAAAGATCCTCATAGTCGTGATGATATCTTTGGAAAAGTGACTGGAGAAAGAAATGGTGGAAGGGTAAATCAATTTGGTTTTGGTGTTACCGAAAAGGATGTTTGGGATGAAGTACCTAGTCAAAGGCCAACTTATCGCATGATTTCTGAATATGAAGAGAGCATGGCAAAGATGAAAGAATCACTTGAGGAGTTGAAAGCTGAAATTGCAAGGATGAAGCAAACTGCCCATCCTAGTACTCTACATGAAAATCTTGGAACTCAACAAACTTCAGATAAGCCATCATCATGGACCTCAACAAATGTCAATGATCAAACATTGCAGGTAATTCCAATTATAGAATACATATGAACCATTGGAGCTTACTGGAAACATTTGAGAAAAAGTTTAAAATTCATTTAGATTGGTTTCTGCAATTGATAACAATAACATATAACATTATTTAGGTTGGAGATGATGTTTTGATAAAAAGCAAGCTTGATGCTTCAAAAATTGTGGCGACTGGATATGTTTATGGCATAGACCCAAGTTTAGAAATTGGCAAGCAATGCTTAGGATCAAATTGGTGTGAAGTTAACATTCAAGTTGTTATTGAATCTGGAGAAAAGTTGCTTAGACCTCATTCAAATTTGAAAACCATTGGAGATGCTTATGGATCAAATATTGCTTGGCCTTGTCAATTGGTAAGATTTATTCAACTCAAGTAACTTTTGTGTCATTTTTTACATAGAATCAGAATTATTTGATTACTTATTTTGCAATATGCTTTTTAATAGGTGGAACGATTCGACTTGTTTGCGTAGGTGTAGCGAGAAGACATAGTGAAGTGCTTGGATACATGTTTTGTTGCTTGATATTGAAAAGGGACTTAGTGTTTATGTTGATCAATCAAGTTTTTTTTTGTCTAGACTAGTTAAACTCTTGCTGAAGAGATATCTATTTTTATTTTTATTTTTTGATTGAAAAGCAAACTTATACATTTATGCTTTTCATCCTAACTTTAGTTGGTTTATTTAAGCATTGATAGTTATTTTGCATTGTGAAATGTTGATACTAACTGGAGTAGCTCATGTTATGCGGAAATGCAATATAGTATCCTGTTTCTAGATAATGAAAGCTCTAAATTGTTTTTTGTCTAGCTTTGAAAGGTGCAAATAAAACTATTAATAGAAAAAATTTAAAATTTAGTACCAATTTTTTTAAATAATATATATATATATATATACTTATCAATTGTGACACTTAAATATGTATCAAAACGTAATAACAAAACATATTTTAAGTCACTTACTTGGGTAGCTATATTGGACAAATAATACACTAAAAAGAGTATTAACAGATATCAATTGTGACGCATATATGTGTCACACAACCTATTGTCACCCACTTATATGTGGCACTATCAATTTGCGCCACAATAGCTTAAGTGTGACAATAGCAAGGTATTGAGGCTCTATTTGGGGTCATTACAGGCTGTAATTGTTGTAGTGAATATCCAAATCAACAATCAATATAGCAGCAACACCAATCAAACACCAAAATGCACTATATATTAAACTGTAAATGTCCCAATCCAATACAAATCCAAATCAATACAAAATTAATGAATCAAACACTCCAACTGTAATTACAAGATAACAAACAACGCCACAATCCACAAACCAATTGCAAAGGATTATCAATGATAACCGATTACAAATCAACCCAAGTTAGGCTTCCACATTACCTGAAATGGAAACGAAGAACTTGGATTAGGTTAGCTCAATTTCCCAGCTGAGAGACTTCGAAAGAGAGAGAGTAATTGAACTTACAATTTTCAGATAGATGATCATAGCAATCGCGTGCACAGCTTATTTAAGGGAGAGAATTTCCAGCGTGTCTTTTCCACCTCAGCTACAGCTGTATCTTGCGTGTCAAAAGTGTCTGACCAGTCATTCCCAAAACGGCGTCGTTCAAGTCCCAGTTGCTCTTATTAATAAAAGCTGATTACGTTTTTTGTTTAATAACAAACTAACTTAATTAAACGAAGGGGGTATTTGCATGTTATTCCATGAGCAGCAAGGCATCCCAAGCTATCCAATTTATTTGCATGTAACAACAGGTCGTTTGCAAACTCAGATCCATCAGTATATTTAGTCATTTTTCACCTGATTAAATTAATATTAATATGAATATTAATAGGCAAGAAATTTAAATTAACTAATTTAATTAAAAATTTAAAAATTGCAATTAATAAAATTAACATTAATTTAAATCAAGAATTCTATTTACTTAATCCATAAAATTAAGATTAACTGGCAAGAAAATTAAAGTAATTGGACTAATTTAAAGAATAATGAACTAGGGAAAAGTATTATGAAGATCATTCTACGTAAACATTGAATGCAAAAAATTCGAAGTAGTTTAAAATGACATGTATACAATTTAAAAGTAAAATCAATTAAAGTGGAGCAGAGTAGCAGACATAACAAGGCATGCCTACCGATTGGATTCTGTACGTGAACAATCTTTGTAGAGGGCCGTGATAGAGACTACCGATTGCGACTGTGACTGTGACGTGACTATTCCGATGAAATTCTTGATAACATGACGCTGATTCTGATGTAAATGATTAGTTTCTTGAGAAAATGTGACTGATATTTTGACTTAAGTTGAAATCGTTGAAGATGATATGGGAAACTGTAAAATAAAGGCCGTTATATGGTTATAGCCTGTAGGAATAAGGCTCAACTCAACTAATCGACTGATTAGTAAAATGTGGCTAATATTTTTTTTTTTTTTTCTGAAATGAATGTGGCTAATATTTTGACTTAAGGTGAATTGTTATTATATAGTTATAAGTATGAGGCTCAACTAACCGACTGATGAGTTATTCTCAATTTCACGGTTTTATTAAGAAGAGTTAAATCCACTTTTGATCCTTCTTAAGATCTAACTTTATCACTTTCATCCCTTTTAAATTTTTATAGCAGATGCTTCCATTTGATCAATCTTATCAATGTAGTTTAATACATTCATCTCTCTTAAATTTTTCGCAGAGATTTGTTCCTCTTGTCAATGTAGTGTAACACATTCGTACATTCATTTTTGTCCATTTTAGGCAAAATTTTATTTTTGGCCCTTTAAAGTGGATGCGTTTCAAATTGGCCCTTTATTGTGGTACTTCAACAATATACGTCATTTATTGTGTCGTCATCATCAATTCCAATCCTTATCACAGGAACATATTAATTATCGTCGAAAATCATCAATTTAGGTCATATTTGACCGAAAAAATATTTTATTTTTTTGCAGAAATAATCAATTTGTGTCCAATCTAACCGAAAATTTTAATTTTAACCAAAAATATCAATTATCGAGTGACACTTAAAAATTGAGAATTTCATAATCTGACTCCAAAATTTCCAAGTCCAAATAACATGAAAGGTCTATAATTTTTATTTTAGATTAGAATTGTTTGGTATAATTTTTATACATTTGAGGAAAATGTGATGTGAATTTGACCTATTTATTTCTTTATAAAATAAGAATAGGTATCTTTGATTTATGGGGGAACGAACTTTAACCGTTTTTCATCAAAAATTGAAGTTATAGACCTATCACATGACTTGGACTTGCACATTTTCGAATTAGAATTATTCTTAATTTTTATTATCACTTGACAAATGATATTTTTTGCTAAAATTAAATTTTTCGATCATATTGGACATAAATTGGTGATTTTCGGCGATAATTATGATTTTTCGGTGAAAATGACTGAAATCGATAATGATGACACAGCAAGTGGCGTATATTATCGAGGTACCACGATAAAAGGTTCAATCTTGAAAGCTACCACTTTAGAGGGCCGAAAGTAAAATTTTGCCTCCATTTTTATGATGTATTTTGGATTTAAAAGGGACGAATATGTTACATTAAATTGACAAGAGGGATGAATCCGCTACAAAAAATTTAAGATAGACGAATGTATTACACTATATTGATAAGAGAGACTAATGTAATATACTATATTGATAAGAGGGGCGCATCTATTACAAAAAATTAAAAAGGATGAAAATGATAAAGTCAGGCCATAAGAGGAACTAAAAGTGCGATTCACTCTATAAATAAATTAAGATTAAAAATTAACCGTCTCAGATTTGCATTTTTTGTCCCATATTAAATGGAATGAGATGATTGATCTTTGTACAAGATTTTAAACAACTGGGACCAAATAAGCGTGATTGTAAAGTGCAGACATGAATCAAAATTTCAATACATTCCAAAAAAAATATAAGAAACAAGGTCAGATTGAGTCGAGTTTGACTCATGAATTGTGATACATTATCAACTCTAATTAGAAGAATAATTCTAAATTTTAAACTAACGTCTATTGAATTTAAAATTTGAATGGTATTTCTTCTTTCTTTCCTTTATATTGGTGAGTTTTGGTCCCATCGGGTCAACAGGTCAGACCCGACCAATTATTGAAATGGCTGGAATAGTCCTGGCCATCTTCTATCCATTCAGACCCAACCAGGTCCAACAAACTACGACCTTTAATCCAGAGTACTTGACCAAAATTAAGAAAGGTTGAGCGTGGGCTCAAGCCTTATAAATAACTCGTGATAGATTTTCTCTGACTTACATACCTCAAATATGACTGGGCTAGGCTTCTCATTTAACTTCAACTCTTCAGACTTTAAGTAGCCTTTCATCATAATTGAATTATGGTACGGCCCACTCAAGAACTGCTGGATGCGTTATATGAATATTATATGAATTAAGACCAAAAATTAAGTTTCGACCCGCTAAATTAAATATTATAATTTTTCCAATAATAATTCGATAAAATTATAGACAATAGACTTGCCCATATTTTACTTTTGATCGTCTAAAATCAGAAAATTTTCCATGTTTTCTGGAGAAACGTACGAAAATTGTTTAATCATAAAAATATTAGTCCAATTACCAAAACCTTACGAGAATAAAATTAAAAAGTTAGTCCATCCTTCATAGCTGTAATAAAATTAATTGGAAGCCATTTAGCAAAGAGAATTTTCATGGTCGATTTAATTTCCATTAAATTAGTATGATGTAGTATAAGAATCTGGGCCATATAATTTAGTGTATGATGCAGATATAAGAATTTAGCCCATGTATATGGCCCATGATCCATGGTATGTGTTAGATACTCATATTCTAATTTATAAATAAATAAAAATAGTAAAGGAAACAATGGTAGTTGGCATATAGCTAGGGCTGAGCATTCGGTTCGAACCGGATCGAATCGAACCGAATCGAATCGAACCGAATTTCGGTTCTGCCCCGATTCGGTCCTGAAAAAAGACGGACCGTTTATCGGATCGAAACAGTCGGTCCGGTTCGATACAAAAACCGACCGGTCCGATTCGGTCCATGTGTACCGAAATACAATGCCCAAATTCAGTTTCCCTAACACTCCAAGAAACACCCATTTATAAACAAGAAAATAAAAACCTTCTCTCTTCCCTTCTTCTTCGCGTCGCCGTCTCCACCACCCCCACTACTACCTTTCTTCGACCACCCTCCTCCGCCGATCTCGCCGCTGACGTCCTCCGTGCACTTGGCTACTCCATCTTCGCCTTTTCCTCTCCCCAACCACAAACTTCTCCAGCACCATGTTTGCCCCACCACCAAGATCTGTTAGTTTCGGGTCAAAGAGAAGGTACTTCGCCTCCTTAAACAACCGCCGTTTTCCGCTGTGCCCCTCCGTCTCCCTCCTCCTCTACCACACCTCTCAAACCGCCTATCTCCTCTTCTTCTCTCTCTCTCTCTCTCTCTCTCTCTCTCTCTCTCTCTCTCTCTCTCTCTCTCTCTCTCTCCTATATGGGAAGGATTTATTAGTGGAGAAAAAAAGCCCACTGCCTCAGGGGCTGAGGGTTGTTTTGGTGTGAGGGCTTGGGCGGCGGCTGGAGGTAGGAGAAGAAGAGTAAGGGTCCGAGAAGAAGATGAAGGGTAATAGGATTGGGTAGGAAAGTATTTGGGATTGGGTAAATGGTAATAGAAAAAAAAAGGGAACACTTTTCGGTTCAACCGGTTCGGTTAGGGGAACCGACTGATTTTACCGTAAACCGACCCCTTATAAGGGTCGATTCTGGGGCTGATACCGGCTACCGAACCGTTTTTCCGGTTCGGTAATCGGTCCGGACCAATTCGGTTCGGTAAGGGTAAACGAGTCTTTTATTAAATAATTGATATAATTTATTCAGGGGACACTTGTTTGTCATCCAAGGAAGGGCCTAAGATCTTCTGTACCACTTAAGTGTACCACCACTAAGTGATTGACACATACACATGTTAGAATTATTATAATTGTCAAATGTGCATGTGTCAATCACTTAATGGTGGTACACTTAAGTGGTACACCAAAAGTGGTACAGAGGATCTACACCCCCAAGGAAGGGGTATCCTAATTGCACAATATAAGAATGCCCCAAGAAAGAAAGAAAATAATGAATGAATGCCCGTACGTAAAATGTTGGCCCACAATAAGAATGAATACATTGAATTTATGGAACTAAACGACAACAAAAAAAAAAAGAAAGAAAGAGTAGCCTGTAGCCCGGTGGACGGACCAAATTAGAATGAAAAACAAATGAAGATAGATAAGAATTATAAGAGATGGCGGGTTAGGCATGGTTTGCCTTGGGGAGAGGAGCAATGTAGTGCAGGTATAGTTTGTAAAGGGCAGCGACACATGGGGCAGCTGGCAAATTTCTTGTGCTCGTTCCAAAGGAGAAGACAACGGAGATGATAAGTATGACCACAAAACAATAACACTGAATCAGGCCCAGCAAAATTCGTGTCGAAACAAATAGGGCAGTCTCCCAATCTATCACTGTTGCTGTTATTCTTTAGAACTTGGAGATAGGATCGAATGGAAGGAACCATTGTTGGCGGAATACATTTATTTTCCTCAATATTTACGAGCAAGTTGTCGAAACCAAATGACCTACCCCTCGCACAAGGAAGAGATTCTCCTTCTAACTGAATCGTATGTACGCACACAACAGCCATAATCACTCTTCCCCCGCTGTGGTATCCCATGTATTTCCCTACCGTAGTAGATTCTACATATTTTCCTCTCCTTTTTCTTTTTTTAATTTTAATTACAGCTCCTTTTCTTCTTCTAGCTTCTTTCTCAATCTGAACAAGATGGCAATTAGAATCAACCATCATCTCTTTCTTGTAAGATCCGACTAATTCACGTATCAAATTAGTCTTTATTTCAACATCTTCATTATTATCAGGAAAAATCATTATTTGGTCGATGAAATCAGACAGACGCTTCTCAATATCCTTTTCAAGAACATAGGGGTCCATGCGCTTCCATGGAACTTCTAATTGGTGGCCCCCTGATTTAAAGTTGACTAACATACTTGATTTTGGTTCTGATACTCCAAATTTTTTCACATAGTTTACAATCTTAATATCGAACAAAAGGAAGAGTCCCTCACGCTGCCGCGGGGTTATTTTGTCGGATGGTAAAGGTGACCGTGGGTTCAACACCCATCCATAATGCTTTCCACTCTGCCCTTTTGGTAAGAAGTCCATCACAAACTTAATTACCTATACCTACCAGATTAACTGATACTACTACTTTTATTATTACTGTGTGAATTGTGACGCATACATTAACATATATATATATATATATATATATATATATATATACACAAAATCCGAGTCATGAGGAATTTAATAAAAGGCCAATGCGTGAAGGAGTTTGGAAGATCAAGAATTCTACTCGATTTGGGAAAGGTATAGCCAGGGCAGTTTTTTCATTTCCCAGATCAAAAACGTTGTAAATTAACAATTCTACCCTTGTGTTCAAAATAATATTTAGAACCAAAGACAAAAATACCCACGTCTAACTCCTAAAAAACTCTGTTTTATTTTAACTACCAAAATGCTTCCTGTGATATCAAATAAGTGTCAAATACACCCCCTATAAAAGAGAGTGTATTTCAAACTCCAAATTACAAGTATTTGTTCACATTTTAGTTTTGATATGATAATTTTACCCCTAAGTCGAAAGACAAAAACACCTACTATGCTTTCTCCAACTCCCAAAAAACCTCCCATGTATTTGATTTTAAATACCACACTCGATCCAAATAGTATATACTTAATTTATCAGAATAAATAAATTAAAAAAAAAATAAACACATAGGGATAATCTTGTCATTTCACCAAAAGTCAAAAGTAAAATTATACTTGGTTTAAGTATGCTATTTAAAACCAAACATAGGGGGATTTTTAAAATAACACGAAAGTTTTTTGGGAGTTAGACAAAATATATGGGGTATTTTTGTCTTTTCTTTATCTTCCTCCCCTACAAACTCAAAATAGGTTGCACATTAAGGGTTTTTCCGGCTTAAAAATTTCATTTTCACCTCTACGTGTGTATATCAAAATCTCCTTACCAACCACATACCTGCCTTATAGCATCTCCAACAATGGGCTAAGGACACGCGTGAGGGCCGGGCTAGGCTGGGTGACAGTGTCTAGTGGTGGGGCGGGGCGCCACGGGCTCGGGAGCTGTCGCGGGCGGGAATGGAGCTGGGAACGGAGGCCACGTGAAGCAATAGAGAAGAAAAGGAGCGCGTGTATTTAAGTCAGTGGTCCCACCTAATTCGTCCCTTTTTTTTTAGTTGTTTTAAATGTAATAAAATTAGTTTAATTGTGTGAAATTTGTAATAATTGTTAATATTAGGATAAAATTTGTAATATTTGTTTTGATTTGTTAAAATTAGAATAAAATTAGAATATTATTAATATTCATTTTAATTACAAATCTAATTTTCAATGGTTTAATAATAATAACATTAGAAATGGTTTTAATTATTTTTTCTATTTAAAAAATAGTAATTAAATTTAATAAATAATTTGTTAGTATATTTGTTAATATTAGAATAAAATTATTTTTTTTAATTTTAATTATAATTCTAATCATTAATGTTTTAATAATAGTAACATTACAAATGGTTTTAATTAATTATTCTATTATAAAATAGTAATTAAATTTTATAAATAATTTGTTAGTATATTTGTGAATATTAGATTAAAATTAAATTTTATTATTAATTTTGATTACAATTGTAACTATTAATGATTTAATAAGAATAAAATTTCCCCCTAAATTAGAATTAGAATTACTTGAAAATATAATTAAACACCGACAAATAATTTAAATTAACACCTAAAGTAAGAAATATTTAAAAACATATTTAATTAAAAGTATACGTAAATTATACAATATACATTCATTGTTAACCGTATTTTGCATAAACATGGGTGATTAGGTCTTGCTGGAGTCTACGGTTGGCTTATTTGGATCGTATAGCATAATGACGAATAATATAGTTATCCAAAGTTTGTCTTCTTGGTACTATCCAATAGGGGTGGGATCGGGACGGGTTTTCGGGAATTCGGGTATTTCGGGACGGGATTTCGGGTTTCGGGATTTCAAATTTAAGTCCCGAAACCCGACCGATCAACCAAGGTCCCACGGGTTTCGGGTACCCGATTTAATTTCGGGATTTCGGGACGGGTTCGGGAGTATTAGAATTCACCACATGGATTGAGCTAAGTCCACTTACTTGGCTTGGGCCTAACTCAGCCTCAAAAGCTAGCTTGTAAGGTGAGGATTGCCCAAGACCTTATAAGGTGGACTTAACTATTGTTTTCAACCAATGTTGGACAATTAGTCTCAATACTCCCCCTTCACGTGTGGCTGGCTGAATGTGTGGGTGAAACAAGCCCAACACGTGACATATTAAAGCCCAACCTTGCGAATAGCGACATGTGGGCCCCAACACACGAATAATGACCGTCCAGGACTTTGTCAACTGGACGAACAATGACAACCCAGGCCTTTGTTATCTGGGGGAAATGTGTGGGTAAAGAATAAATCCTATCATGCGCGCAAGAAAGAGCCCATCACGGAAGGAGGTGGCCCAGCTAAGTCCACTTACTTGGCTTGGGCCTAACTCAGCCTCAAAAGCTAGCTTGTAAGGTGAGGATTGCCCAAGACCTTATAAGGTGGACTTAACTATTGTTTTCAACCAATGTTGGACAATTAGTCTCAATAGGGAGTCCCGGTAATCTAAGTTGCAAATTTAAATTGTGCAAATTAAAATTTTTTTTAGCTTACTGTTCAAACGAAATGGAAAAAATAACATGACTACTAGTCTACTGTGCAACAAACCAATTCAAAGTTTCAAACATATCACCACAAACATTTCAAAAAAAGAAAAACATAATATCGCAGCACAATAAAATTAGTAAAACCAAAGTGAGAACTCCAAATAACATAGTTCAACAATCCAAAACTATCGAAGTAAAGTGTGCAAATCAAACATATCCCGTAAGTCATAATAAAGTCTATCAGTCTAAAACAAATTCCAAAATCAACTCCAAATCAAGCTACATCTTCAAACTCCATCTTCAAACTTGATCAAGGACAGAACAATCGACTCCAAGTGCAACCAACTCTATAAGAATAAAAAGAAGTTTATAAGCATCAATAGCATAAAACTATTTAAAATATGTATGTAATAACTTGTGAACAAATATTAGAAAAATAGATTACCTTTCTCAATTTTTTCGAGTTCGTACAAGTCCTCCTCCACAGATATTGGAGTTGAATCCATACGAAACCAATCTTGAGCACAAATAAGGGCTTGAGCTATTTTAGGAGACAAAGAGCTCCTAAAAGCATCAAGAATACGCCCTCCGGTGCTAAAGGCGGCTTCCGAAGAAACCGTAGAGACCGGAGCCGCCAAAATATCACGAGCCATCTTTGATAAAATCGGAAACCTATGAGCTTCTACTTTCCACCATCCCAAGATATCAAAGCTTGTTCCCCCATTTTCACATTCCTCGTTCAAGTACTTGTCCAACTCCGACTTCTCAAGTTTATTTTTCCCTTTCCTCAACCTCTCAAACTCATCATCCAAATCAAATATTTCATTTTGTTTGTCATTTCCACTCGAAGTTTGAGTTGAACTCTCACCACTTGATGAAAGATTACCACCATAAAGTCTCTTATATTCATCAAACAACTCTTTAAAACCTTTCAAAACTTTCTCCTTTATTTCTCTACATTTTGAGTCCTCATTTGCATTTGTTGAAAATTTGGGATACTTTTTCTCAAACGAAAACTCTAAGTAAGCCCACTTGCGACGCGGATCAAGAATCACCGCATAGTATATAATTTTATTCATTTTTTCAAATGACCCCCAATATTTGTCATATTTCTCTTTCATTTTTCTTGCCATTTCACTAAGTTCAAAATCATTACTATCTAACCACATAGTAAGAAGCATATCAATTGAACTTATTTCTTTAAAAACAAGATTGGTCGTAACATATAACGAGCCCGAAATTCTAAGAGTGAGATTATAAAAATGGCTCAAAAATTTCAACAAAAGATTTGCCCTATCCCAATCATGTCTAGTAGGCACCCCATCATCAAGATCAAGCCTAAAAGAGCGCTCTTCATTTTCATATGCTTGAAAAACTTTCTTAAGGGAAATTGCAGCCTCTAACATCAAGTAGGTGGAGTTCCATCTAGTTGGTACATCAAGGCACAACATTTTTTGGATGCTAAACCATCAAGTTCCGCATAATCATTAAACTTTTGGTACCTAGCGGGGGAACTCCTCACATACCTCACAGCTCCTCTAATACGAGTAATAGCCATACTCTCATCTTTGCCCTTTAAACCATCTTGCACAACCAAGTTAAGTATATGAGCAATACATCTCATGTGCATATACTTCCCACCTAAAACAAAAAGTTTAAATTTTAGCGACAAAATAGTAAAAGACAAAGTGACAAGAATTTAAATATTGTCACTAAATTGATATTTATAGATACACTAGTGACGAAAATTGTAAAAAAGTTGTCATTATTGACATTTAATGATACTCCGATCCAAAAGTGACAACTAAATTGTTATCACTAAATTATAGTAACAATATTTATTGTCTCTATGTTATCATTGAAAATGTGTCACTAATTGACATTAGTGATAATTTAAGTTCCACATATTTATCATTAATCGACATTAATGATAACTTAAAAATATATTTTGTCAATATTGCACTTGTCACTATTTTTATTTTTAATAGTAATAGAACTACAGGTGGTAGCCGGTAGGAGTTGGCTTTTGACCGTGGACAAGGTTGCAGAAGTTGGCATAAAATATGTTCATATACAAAATTTAAATGATTATTAAATGTTTACAAGTCAAGTGAAGTCACATTAGAAATAGAAATTTATTCCATATGTTCCAACTTTTGGACTGGACGCCTCTACCCATATGATGCTGTCAGTAATCAGTAATGTATCATCATACCTAAGAGGAGAAAAAGAAGATGAGCTAAGCAGAGTTATGTCACTATTTCTAAATTTTCACATTTTAGAAGACAATCTCGCTAGCTAAGCTTTTAAATATATAAATTATCAAAAAAAAAAAAAAACAAGCTTCTAAATATATAAAATCACCTAGTAATTTAGTATACGTAGAAAATTTTGTGAAATTACAAAAAAACCTTTGTACTTTGTCTTGTCTAACTATCAAAACCTCCTATTAGTGATTTTTTTTTTAATCAAAATCCATTGTGTGCTTATTTATTATTATTACCAAAAAAAAAAAACCCTCTCAAATCAAAATAGCAATTATATTCCTACAAAATATCGCAAAAACACTCACTTCAGACTCAAATAACCAAATAAAATGTAATATTATCTTGAAACTAGAAAAATACAATTAGCTAACGACAATATCAACTAAAATTTACATAAATCCCAACCAACTAAAAAGTTTAAGATTTTAATCGTATAAATAGATAAAAAAATATTAATTCTTTTTCTAAACATTCTTGACAACCAAACATCTGCAAGAAAATAGTTTTCCTGACAACCGAACATGTAGAGAAAAATAATTTTTTCCCTTTCATTTTCCTTTCCCTTTCCTTTCTTTTTCATTTTCTACAATTTTCCCTCACTTTCTATACAACCAAACAAGCTATAAGTTATTCGGTTTTTTGCACTTTGTACCCCGAAACATGGGAAATAGGCACTTTGCACCCTCGAAATATAAAAAATACAGCACTTTGCACCCTCTTATATTTTCAAGCAAAAACTCAAGGGCAAAATAGGTAATTCTATTGTAAATCTTTGGCACTTTGCCCCCCAAAATAAAATTAGCACTTAACACTCCTTAATTAAGAACAAATTAACAACTTGCACCCCCAAAACACAATAAATGGACACTCTGCACCCCCCAAATACAAAATTAACACTTAAACCCTCAAATTAAAAAAAAATAAAAAACTCAAACCCCTCATTTTTTTCTGGCAAATTTGACCATTAAAGTGAATTATTTTTTAAAGGCAAAATAGGTAATTATTTATCGGTCTTTGATATGTTGAAGTAGACAATGGGTCTTCGAGAAGTTTACTTGTACTTTATTTAGTTATTTATGGTTATATTATTGAATAGAAAGATGAAGAGAGAAATGAGTATTCGAGTATTTATAATTGTATTTTTCAAAATTTAATTAAAAAAATGAATTACCTATTTTGCCTTAGATTTTTTTCACTCCGATAGTCAACTTTGACGAAAAAAATGAGGGGTTTGGGTTTTTTAAATCTGACGGTGTTAAGTGTTAATTTTGTGTTTTGGGGTGCAAAGTGCCCATTTATTGTGTTTCGGGGGTGAAAGTTGCTGATTTGTTCTTAACTAGAGGGTGTTAAGTGCTAATTTTATTTTTGGGGTACAAAGTGTGAAATTCTCAAGTTTTGAGGGTGCAAAGTGCCAATACTATTGAACTACCTATTTTGCCTTTGAATTTTTGCTTGAAAATAAACAAGGGTGCAAAGTACTACATTTTTCATATTTTGAGGGTGCAAAATGCCTATTTTCCTTATTTCGAGGGTGCAAAATGCAAAAAACCCTAAATTATTTGGTAAAAAAATTGGATTTAGTTCCTAAATTTAATGAGAAGTTGAATCCATTATTTTATTTTTATCGTGTATTGATCTATGTGAAAAAACTAAGTAAATCACGATTGCTTATTGTATCACATCACTTGTGCAACACAAAAATAAAACAATCTGTAATAGCGTCTATCCCACTCTTCACTAGTTATTTTTTTAAAATACATTCATCAACAATCATTACATCAGAGATCATACCAATTATTGCACATGTGTAAAGAATTATAAATAATAAATCACTATTGAACACTAGTATTAAATTAGAGAAAATTCTACAATAATAAAAGTTGAACCTAAAAACTCTTAATTATAAGACCTCAACTTTGACAATGATTATCACAAGACTATAACCTCATTTCCAATCTATAAAATAATGGAAATTCTTAATCTCTCATAATATCTCTCTCAATTCGAAAATTGAAGATTCGAATTGATGTCCTTACATTAATTCCTCCTAAGTTGTATTGATTTATCCAAAGATTTCATTTCAATTGCAATTTGGTTATTCACCATGTACGAGGATCGATAACTAGTTACCTACCATTCTTTTACAGGTATCTGTCGTATTATGTTTTTGTTTATGCATCTGTAACCATGCATTAACATTTTTATTTTAAAGAAAATATTTGATTGAGCCACATATTCAAAGGCTGATACATGGATGAGTGTAGCACATGCGTAACAATAAAAAAGTGTCTAGAACATGCATTAAGAGTCTAGAGATGTGCATTAACAATAAAAAATATCACCCTGTTACATTTATTATCAACTAGTTTTTTTTTTTTTTTTTAACAACTTATTTTAATTTTATATGAACTCAAAAAAACATGACATGAGAATCATTTTTGGATGTATTTGACTCGATCATTTCAAATTTTAAAATTTTAATAAAAAACATTTTCGTTAGAAATACATATATGATTTTAAAATATACAACATTCTAAACATATTAATTCGTATTTTCAAATTCGAAGAAATTAAATGCCCTCAAACATTTTCAACAAATTGAAATCCATTTTCTCATTTTGGAACATTCAAAACATCAAATTGACCCACAAATTTTGACGTTCTCATGCAAATCAAGTTTCATTGTAGATATACTCACCGAAAATCTGAAATCATAAAACAAACGGCCAAAATATATACATACATACATACATACATTCAGAGTCTTCTTCTGGTCTTGCTCAATGTAGAAGATTTTTAACCCATTGAACTTGGTAAAAAATGACTTAATCACAAAGAATACATATTTACATATATTTAGCCCCCCACTTTTCCTTTTGTCGTTACATAAGTAAGACGGGAAATTCTTACCAAGACCGGGTTTAGCCGAATCCAAAGTAACTACATGGCAAGTGTAATACATTTGTTTTGAGATTGGATGTAGCTTCCAGGAAAGTGATCAATCACAAAGCAAGTTCAATACACTTGCTTGGTGGTTGTATGGGTTTGATCAAGCCAGACTTGGACAAGAATTTTTGCTCACGAAGAATCATTTAATTCAATTTCTCTCTCTCTATATAATGTAGTAGGAGTATACAACTCCACACACACTACACAATAACACAACCTATCCATCCTGTAACATAATTAATCAAACTAAAGAAGTAGAATTCACACACCTCAAGTCAAGTCAATTCAATTCATAACAAACTAATCATATATCATGATTCCTTCCGCTGGAGAATTGATGGCTCAAGTAGGGTCTGCAATTGCAGGCCTAATGGTGGCATACGCCATGTTCCAAAACTACTTCCCACGCGAGCTTCTTCTCCCCATCAAACGCTATACACAAAAAGTCGTCTCTTATTTTTACCCATACCTCCAAATCACAATCCCGGAATACCAAGGCGATGGTTTCGAGCGTAGCAAAGCCTTTGCCGCCGTAGAACGCTACCTCAACTCTAACTCCACCAAACAAGCTCAACGCCTACAAGCCAATGTCACACGCGACAGCGAAACCATCATGCTAACAATGGCCAACCGAGAGGAAGTCACCGATGAATACAAAGGAATCAAACTGTGGTGGGCTTCTACTCTAACCACTCCAAGCCAACAATCCATTTCTTTCTACCCACGTGAGGATGAGAAAAGGCGTTTCAGTCTCACATTTCACAAAAGATATCGGGACGTTATCATTGATAACTACTTGAAGCATGTTTTGGACGAAGGTATATAGCTGGAATTTATTTACTTTTTCTTTTAATTTTCTGCTTCATTATTCTTCATTGTTAATTTTTTGGTCAATTTTGGCAACGTATATATATAGATATAGACATACTTTCTATGTTTCACTTTTCTTGCTCCCATTTCTATTTTGGGACGTCCCTGTAGCAACAAAATTTCAAGTCTAAAATAAATTAAACGAGAAATAATTGTACAAATTAAAATCTATTGATTTAAATAAAGTGGTTACAATCTCTATAATTCCCCTGATTCTAATCTTAAGGAAAATTAAATGTTTCTTGTGCTTGATCTTGAAAATGTCTTTTTGATCTTCTCATAATTGAATTTGTGCTCGAATAACGTTAATCCAGGGGCAAATTTGCTTAATCCTGGATCAAACGTGAAATGATTTGAATTTCTTCAACGAACGTCTTGAACTTCGCCTTGGATATTCTGGATTTTTGAGGGATTTGATCTTTATTTTAACTTCGTGAATTTCCAATAACGTTAATCTAAGAATTAAGTATATTAATCTTAGATTAAACGTTGGATTTTTCTTCACTTCTTGAAGAACGCCTTTGAATATTGGAAAGAACGCCTTGATTTGAAGAACGCCTTGATATTTTGGAAGAACGCCTTGAGAGAGTTTGCTTTTCTCCTTGCACTTCTTTTTGCTTTTTGAATTGTGTTTTTCTTTTTAGAGGTGACCCCTATTTATAGGTGGGTATTGAGAAAAATTGTAATATTCTCCATATGATGTGGCGCAATTTGATTGGTTCTTCACACCTTGTATGACAAGAAATATATCTTGTTTAATTCTCTTGCCATTTAAAAAGATATGACATGCAAATATTGAGTTGTGAAGAAAATCTTGCCTTGCTTAATAATTTCCTACACAAACTTGCCTTGCGTATGGAGATTTTAATTTATTTGCAAGAAATCCTATATTTAATTAATCATAGGATATAAAATTTATCAATTAATTATTTAATTATTATTTTAGGAATTAAATTTGATATAATCCCAAAATAAATTAATTAATAATTAATATGTCTTGGACTCAATTGGCAATAAAATTTAACTGCCTACAAATGCCCCCTCGAGACTTATTTACGAACTTACATTTGTTTTTGAGTAGATAAGTCGCGATTTTTTTTTTTTTTAAGCATTGTTCATCATGATTTATATTTGGACGGGTCAATTTGTCCAATTTTGAAAACTTGCCCAATTAAACATTCCATTATATGCACTGTAATTAAATTCCTAGAAATGAGCCCATTTAGCAATAGGCATGAATGTTTCCTTAGCCCATTCCATGGCCCAACATATTATGGCCCTTTTATGAAAAAATGTTGGAAGTTGCATTTTACTCCTTCTTCATCAGCTAGGTCGGCTAACATAATTTAGGAAAGAAATTTTATGGCAATAAACCCATCACTTTTCTTTAAGCTTGTTGGCAAAATATTCAAGTTTCTATATCTGAATCAAACTCAAATATTTGAAAATATCCCATTCCTTTACAAAGGAAACTTTTTCTTTTGCCGAGACCTTTTCGGAAACAATGTGAATTAACCAAAATATTTTAGGTTTGCAGGTTATGACATTGCACACAATTCCTTTCAATTTATGAAGTATTAAGCCTTGCCTTCCACGACGAAATCTTCAACTTTCATAATTTAGTTTTAATCAAAATATGGAAACTTCCAATTTCCTGCTCTCAACAGCATCTATAAAAGAGACTACAAACCACTTCTATTTTCGCATTCTAGGAATCACATAGTTTACCGGATCTGATTTCGACGATTCCTTTTTTTTTCTCCTCTTTCATTCTCTTTTCAAGAGTTACTCTTAGTTTCAGTCTCTGTAGCTATAAAATAATCCAAGCACAAGTATTTATATTCTTCATAATCAATTTCGTTGGCTTCCCCTTTTCAAGAATCAAAAGTATATATATATATATATATATATATATATATATATATATATATATATATATATATATATATATATATATATACATATATATATTTTATCCGAAGCTAGCTTGAGTGAGGCAGTGGGAGTCTTAATCTTGATTTCAGACTGTTGGGGAAGAAGCAGGCTGGTTTCTTTTCCCGTCTTTTTTATTTCTTTAACTTTTCTTGCCTTATCTTCTTTTCACTCATTTTATTAACGTGCCCCTTTTTTTGACAGGGACCAAAATCATAAGCCTTTGGAGTAAAGCTAATTGCTACGGGTCCATATATATATATATGTATGCCGCTTTTTTTTTTTTTCTCTTTCGTTTTTGTTTTTTTTTCTAATTCAAATTTTCCATTAATTATTTCGGCAGAATCTTTCGAGGAATTATACCATCGGGGAGAGCTATTTCTTGGAATCTCAAAATCTTTAGAGTAAAAATAAAATTAGTCATAAATTCAATATATTTTTTTTTTTCAAATATTTGAATATTTAAACTATCTAATGCCCCCATTATTTGATTTCCTATTTTTGTTAGGATGGTAATCTTTGTTGGCGACCGCACTTCTTCTGGGGAGGAACATTTGACTATTCAAGACGATAAGGATCAACCAATTGAAAAGAGCACGATTTTGACTGTTGGAACACCTTTAATCGGCAGATATTCAAAGAGGTGGGCGGCACTAAGAAATTCTCTTCACTTGGACGAATGGTCTCGAGAATATACGGAATCTCCAAATAAGGCTCAAAAACATTTAATCTTGCTATCCGCTCATCATAAACCATCGAGTGACGCTATTCCTTTCCCATCTTTGGGCCGTCAACTCATTGGTAATAAGATGAAGTGGGGCGATGATCCCTTTGAAGTGCCTGGAGAATTCCGTTATTTTAGGGGATATTGGGAGTGGACTGAAGATGTCTTGAGTCGATGCAAGACTGTGCTACATGCAGCTAAACTTTTTAATTCGGTGCACGCTTCTTTATACACATATGATCATAATACGAACATCATGAAGGTTTTTTGCGAGTCGTGGTGTCCTCAAACCAATACTTTACTATCTTCCTTGGGTGAATTATCCATATCATTATGGGATCTTCACTCTATTGCAGGTCTTCCCATTTTGGGTATCCTCTATGATGAGGTAATCCCTAGTGAAGCGGAGCTAAATGGTGTAGATGGGAAGGGAGAACCATTCGTACCTTGATCTTGCAAATACTTGTTCCACGCATTTCATTTACTTCAAGCAAGTGGCAAAGGTGACAACCATTCCCAAGTTTCGATTGAGAGATGGATCCAATTTTGGTCTAAGAAAGCAAAGAAGTACGAGCCACCTCCTCCGCGAGAAGAGAAGAAAAGCGTTCGTCCTAAATCCACTCATAATCCTCTTGATGATTTTAAAGATCATAAGACATGGTCTCCTTTGGAAGAAGGCTATCCAACGTTGGGAGGCGGCGGATCCGCGCCGGCCGCTCGGGCTCCACGTTTCAAGTTCGTTATCCTAACCGTCTCCTCTCCTCCACCGGGAATTCTCGTAGCTCAAAGTTAGAGACAATATAAAAGATGATGCATACTTGGCGGCATATTTAGCTTGTTGTCTTTGTACCTTTGCTCTTCCCACCGAGAATGTCAACTCGATACGTCCAAGTACTTTTAAGGTGGCTAGTCTTATAACGAGCGGTCGTCGAGTGAGCCTTGCGATTCCAGTATTGGCGGCTATCTACAAGGGTCTTAACACCATTTCAAAATCTCCAAAACCTTGTGCGAATTTTCCATTTCCAGTACATTTCGTTTATGGCTGGCTCACGCAGTACTTCAAGACTCATTCTGAAGTTCACCAACAATTACGCGGTCCTAGCATGGTATTATATTCTGGCGAAGGAGGCGCAAAATACTATGATCCTTTAGGAGCTCGTAGAAAAATTCATAAGGGAGACTATATTACTTGGACTTGTAATATCGACCAGAAAATTGTGGATTGCATGTATGTTGATAACGTTAACGTTTCTGAGTCCCAACAGAATTATTTTACCAGCCTCCGTTCTAGTTATCTTACTTTGAGGCGAGGCGAAAAGTTTATTGTCCAACCTTATAGTCCCCATCGATTCAGTCGTCAATTTGGATACTTTAAAGAAGTCTCAGGCATCCTCAAGCATGATATTCGCGAGGCTTCTTTGGAGGAAGGACTGCGCTATTAGCGAATTAGTACTTTGTCTAAGTCTAGAACTACAGCGAGGTTTCCTGGCATACCTTCTGGTGTGAAAAGATTATATTCAAAAGATTACGAAAAATGGTGGGCTAAAATCCATGGACGATACCTTGAAGAAAACGTCGAGCATTTGCTCACTATGCAATTGAGCGTGGCTTCTCCTAAAGGTAAAGAGTATCCAAAGGAACCTTTCAAAGTTAATTCGATCTCTATATATAGTTTATGACAAAGTTAACTTTTTATGCATAAATTTTTTAACATGTAGAGATTTTCATTGCAGAGAATTCGATACATAGTTCCGACTCTCCAGTTGATGAAGGCTTCCAAAAGAAGTTCGATGTTTCCACACAAATAAAAAGAAAGATAATTCCTATTGATTTGGAGGAAAGTCGTAGCAGCAACTTAGACCGTAACTGGAAGAGACAAAAGCAAGTTTCGAAATCTTTGGAACAAGAAGATTTTAATATGTCGAATGACCTTCCAAATGAAAAACCTTTATTGGAAGATTCCGTCGAAGAGGTATTTACTTATTAGTTCATCCATTATTGATTAATATCTCCTTTTCTAAACTTGCGCTTATTGCTTAATTTCAATAGGTAGCAGAGAACTCCCTAATTAGTGATGATGCCCAATCTCGAGGTGCCACGGAGATAGTCGTTGATTCCACTTTGCAAGAAAAAGTTCCACAAGGCAAAACACCTACTCATGCAGCTTGCCCAGTCTTTGTGGGTGAAAAGTTAATACTTGAGCACAGAAAGAGATTTTTGAATACTTTATGGAATGAGCTTAGTCAAAAGATAGCAAGGACTTCGCTCGACTCAATTTCTTCCATCAAAGATGAGGTCTATATTGTGATGCAGACGATGAGAATGTTTGAGGATGTTGACATCTCCCATGTGGTAACATTGTTAGATTCATTTTTTGATATGACTGTCGTTTATGATACTTCGAGATCGACATCTAGCGAAAATTCTTCTAAGGAATTGCTTGCTCAACAACTTTCTGAGGCTCAAGGTCGTCTACATGAGGACAAAAACAAAGAAGATAAGGAGGCTGATCACATTAATTCTACGAAGGAAGATTTGGAGGTGATCGAGGAGAAACTCATTGATTTGGCACAAAAGAAGAAAAGACTGTTTTCATCCTTGAAGCGCCAAGAAAAGTTGCTCAAATCTGCTCAAGCCGACATTCTTAAGATTGAAGAAGAAGTTGCAACATTAAAGAACACATCTCCCTTGATTGACAAAATGAAAGATAATCTGGAGACTTCGCGTATGCGCTTGAAAACTGCTCAAGAGGAACTGAAGAATTTGAAACCCTTTGTTTGAGATTTTATTTTTTTGTAGTTCTTTCCTTCATTTCTTGCTTTGTTTCTTGCTTTTTCTTTTCTTGTAATGCACTCCAACTTTCGAGATTAATAATAGAAGATGTTATTTTTTTATCTTTCTGTTTATTTCCACATCTTGTAGTACATAGTAGCATTAAACAAAGAATGATCGCAAGTCAATTTTTTTTTTAACATATGACTGAACTTAGAAAATGATCTAAGCTTCATACGTATCCCAAAAGGAATCAAGTCATCACGTAGTTCAAAAGGAGATTTTTTTTTTTTTTTTTGCAGGAAGACCTTTCACAGTTTATACTCATGCGGGTCAGGAGTGTTCGTTTCTTAACCACCTCGAACTAGGTTGGGATTAAAATTTAACCACATAAATGCCATTAGTGGAGTAAGTTATCATTTTAACCACATGAATTACTATTGGTGGATACCATTCACAGTTTATACTCGTGCGGGTTAGGAGTAATACGCAGTTTAGGCTCATGCGTCATGGAGCTTTTTGATTTCAAGATTTAGTAGACCCTTTTCATCTCGTCTACTGGAGACTTTGATTTGAACTTTGACAATTTTGCAGACAGTTTTGATTCGTGTCTAGGAGAAGTTGATTTGAACTTGTAGACCTTTTCGTCTCGTCTACTGGAGGCTTTGGCTTGAACTTTGAAGATTTGCAAACAGTTTTGACCCGTGTCAAGGAGTTGTTTTGAAAGTTTATACTCTTATCAAGGAGTGTGGCGATTATTTTGACATCAATGGTGATCTCCAGACTTCTGATTATATCTATGGAATCCATCGATCAGAAGTTCTGGATCAGGTAATGGAAAATCATTGGGAGCATCTAAATTTTCAAAGTCGACACAAAATCGAGTTTGACGAGTTCCTTTACGTATAGGCACAATTCTAGAGACCCATGTAGAATTCTCTACTTCTTGAAAGAAGCCAGCTTTCATAAGCATGTTCATTTCAGCTTTGATGAATGGAATCGACCCTGGACGAAATCTACCTCGAGCTTGTTTGATAGGACGAACTCCATTTCTCACAGACAAATTATGAACGTCCACTTTTGGATTTAAACCAGGCATTTCTTTATAGGACCAAGCAAACATATCTCGAAATTCACGCAATAACTTGACATATGCTTCTTCTTCGTCAATCTTTAGCAAAGCATTCATAAAGATTGGCCTAGGATTGCTAACATCTCCTAGATTCACTTCTTCCAATTCATCTACGATGGATCTAACACCTTCTTCGAGTTCGGGAGGAGCATCCTTAACGTCTTGTTCTTCGACAGCATCTTCCTCATGTAGAGTAATATGATATGAAGATGCAACACTCTCTCTATCATCCTCGCCATTGCATTGAGTTTTTGTGAAAATAATAGTTTCCCACTTACCTTTCAGTACTTCACCACATGATATAATCAAATTATCACGCCTCTTCATACGAGTTGGGATTGAACTTCGTAATCTTTTGAAAGCGGACGATTCCTCAATTTTCTTGGA
The DNA here is from genome assembly GCA_003313485.2 of Penstemon barbatus. Lineage (NCBI taxonomy): Eukaryota > Viridiplantae > Streptophyta > Magnoliopsida > Lamiales > Plantaginaceae > Penstemon > Penstemon barbatus. The sequence goes on from CM064883.1 coordinate 70,781,064, forward strand.
GCATTTTGATAAATTGGAAACTCCCAGTCTTCGGCGATCGAATTTTTGGGTCAAAGGTTGTCCTTGAGGACCAAGTCTATCAAAGACAGATATTTGAGGGCCAAGTCTATCAAAGACAGATATTCTCGTCGGTTTTTTACAACCTTGATCAAAATTTGTTGAAAAGTATACTTCTCCAGTAATGTGGTTGCTGCTAACTCTCTTTATGGCAATGCGAACAGGTTTTGGTGGTTTGAATCCAAGCTCAACACGAGAATTTGGGACATAATTTCTTTTGGGAGGGAATTTTCCTAAGGAAGAGTCTTCTTGTGGGTTATACCCTGCTTTGACTAAGAGTTCAAAGGCTTTTGGACCAAAGTTTTCTCCACTTGCTTGTGAAAATAATGTCCCATGTTCTACTTTAGCTCCTTGAGAGGGACGGACGAATCCTTTAAGCGGCGGACGAGATGGTTTCTCTCCATCAAGCTTTGTTAGTGGCAATGTAAGTTCTTCAAGTGACTCAATTTTGATCGAAGGAACTTCCTCTTGCTTTTCTTTCAATTTGATGTTTTTCATTTCGTCCTTGCTCTCAGCTTCCAAATTATTGTGTTGCTTTGGTTCATCAATTTTATTCTTCTCGACATTGGTGTTTTCCATATAGTACTTTGCATCAGCAAAATGCGATCCGGCTTCAGTAAATGGCTTATCGTCGCCTAATACCTTCTTCACCACTCCATCTCGACAATATCCAAAATATGGATGTAAGGTCGATGGGACCACTTCATTCTCATGAATCCACGGTCGACCAAGAAGGACATTATAAGATGTCTTGGCATCTATGACATGTAAGAGTGCTGTTGATAGCATATCTTCCATTAGCAGTTCCAATCTTATAACTCCAATAGCTCTTTGCCCCCCTTGATTAAATCCTTGTATCATCAGACGACTGCTCGAAAGTTCTTCCACATGGATTCCTATTTCTTTTAACGTGCGAAGAGGTAACAAATTGACAGCGGAACCTCCATCAATCAACATCCTATTAACTTTTCGCTCACGAACGTATCCACTTACGAACAAAGGCCTATTATGAAGCTTGGAACCAAACAACAGGTCTTCATCGCTAAAACATATTGCAGTTAAGCAATCTTCAACATTCCTGTTATTTGACAAACGTGATTCATTAGAAGATATCTCCTTTTCTTGAGTTGCATTGCATGACACGACAGTTGCAATTGTATTGCCTTCTTCCAATGAAATTTTTCCTTCACGAACTAACTGCAGGATTTTATCCTTGAAGACAAAACAATCATGGATAGAATGTCCAACAAGACGGTGATATTTGCAATATTTTGGATCGTCAGAGCGTCCAGACTCTTCGGGCCTCTTCATCTCGGGCAAGTCAATAAGGTTTGCTTCAAGTAAATCATCAAATATGCCAGGGACATCAGAATCGAGAAATGGATATTTTTTGGATTGCATCTCTTTGAGAGTCGACTTTCTTTGCTCCCTTTCTTGGGGCATATTCCTCTTAACACCATTATCTTCACCATTCTTATCATTTGCTTTGCTTAATACCTTGAGAGGCGCGACATTTACTGCCAAAGATTCTTTATTTGTGACTTTTTGAAAAGGTTTGCCTCATCTCTTTGCCTCAGATTTATCTTTGAATTTGCGAGGATCTTGAATAGGTGGTCCATCAGCTCCACTTGCAATCATACTTAACTCCATATCGTGAGCTCGAGTGGCTAACTCCTCGAATGATCTTGGTTGTATTCCTTGAAGGATGTAACTGATGGGGGCTATTTCGCACCCTACATATTACTCGAATCGAATGAAGAAGTTAAGATCGATTCGACCAATCCAAACAGATCGGGATCCCCTCGCAGACCCGGCCAAGCGCAGCTCTCTTCGATCAAAAGATGATACTCCGGACCCATGAAGGATACTTGGGCCGAGTCCTATTAGGACTATGATTCCTTGTAAAACTAGGTTAAACATTGTATAAATACCTAGTTAATGATTGTATTAGACAACTATGAAATTCCTTTTACTTCAAGAATATACAATATTCACAGCCTAAGGCATTATAACTGAATAAGATTCATAGTATTCTGATCTCCATATTGATGTGTTATTAGCTTTATTTGTGGTTTTACTTCTTGTTCTTAATCATTGCTTTTCTTTGTGATTGATCCATCCGGAATAAAGTAACAGAGCCCTACTAAATATATACACCAATATCGTAAACCCCACCGATATTACAAATTCACTGATACACAATTAACCCGGCGAAATCCGGTTAAATCAGTTGGCGCCCACCGAGGGGCTAGGTTAATTATTCGAATCGACACATGGCTCGCCCAAGGAAAAGCGCTCGCATTGGAACGAGAAGCAATACGACCACAGACCACAACACATCTGAAGATCCACAAGACAACAACGATAACAACAATCCCAACACCAATGAAAATCTCCCAGATACCCGTTCCCGTCAGCAGGAACACCAAGGAGGTCTTACCGGTACAATACCAGAAGAACCGGAAGTTCCCGAAATACCCGTTCCTCTCCCTGGCGCTCAGGAAAAACTGAAACAAATAGCAATGCTTTTCAAGTCACTCTCTCCAGAAGAATTGCTAGTTTTAGACCAAATTCCTCGAAACGTTACGGCTTCCAGGGCAACTCCCGCGCCAGGAGTACCAAGGCCGAACGAACGGACCTCTCAACAAGCTGACAGCCCAGCAAGTGAGCGACGCTCGCTACACAGCCCACAACAGGTCAATTCTAAACCCTCCGACAACCGTCCCCAAAGAAGAACTGGTCGAAGAGTACCACAAGCAGGTCGCAGCGGATCGAAGGAACGAACGATCATCCCAATCGAAGATGATATAGATGATACAATCCCCTATCGACCGAGAGCGACTCGATTCTCAGAACGAGAAATTGAAAGGATGGTACAGAAGCGACTTGAACAACGATTACGATCTGTGCAGAACCCGTGGGCCCGGACTGCAGAACTCCAGGAAAGCCTTGCGGCTTGCTCTCCTTTCTGCAGGGAAATAAAAGAAGCACAGTCCGCGGGACAGGTCCCGGGAAGACTACCCCGATATGATGGAACCACCGACCCGGACGATTATATCTTTAGCTTTACGAACATAATGAATTTGTATGCCCACTCCGCCGAATTCACCGCCAAGCTAATGGTAACAACATTCGAAGGACTCGCGCTGGATTGGTTTGCCAAACAGCCGGCCAACTCTATATTCAGTTTCCGAGAATTATGCAATAAACTAATACAGCAATTTGCCAGTCAGAGGAGGCAAAAACTTCCGATGAGCTACCTAGGAACCATACACCAACAAGAGGGAGAATCCCTAAGAAATTGGTTGGCGAGGTTCAACGTAGAATTACTCAAAATCGACTCTCCGAATATCGATTACATAATTTCTATCCTCTTCGACCTCACTAAAAATAGGCAGTTTGGAAACGCCCTCAGTCGAAAACAACCGAGAACGTTTGCCGACATTATGAGCTTGGCTTCTAAGTATATGACCCAAGAAGAGATGAATTCCTTTAAGGATAAAAACAAAAACAAAGCCACCACCTTAGGCTCCAAACGGCATGAGAGGTTTCCTACCCAAAAATCTTTGGATTACGAGCGATCTTCCAGGAGAGGTAATGTTTTCCACCGACTGGAATACAACAAAGCCGACCAAGACAGACAACCTAATTTCTACCAAAGACCAAGAAACCATGATCAACCAATCAGAAGCAGGGTGAATCATGTAGAACACCCAAGGTTAAATGTTCCAATGGAAGAAATATTGGAAGTCCTAGAAAGAAATAACTGGATTCCCGAAGCGAGGAAAATCGCGCAGCCGAGACCAGGGTCTCGAAACTACGATCAATACTGTAAATACCATAGGGCACATGGACATCGAACGGAGAATTGTTTTCACCTTAAGAGAGAAGTTGAGAAACTTATCGAGCAAGGAAAACTTGACGAATACATAGAGCGAGATAATCGTAAAAGGGAAAGAAGTAGAAGCCCTCGGAATGTTGATCGAAGGAGAAGTTCTCATCAAAGGTCACCTGAACGCCGACCTATTCAGGAGTCGAATCACGACCAGATCAATGGAACTATCCATACGATCTCCGGGGGTCCCGCGGGTGGAGATAGTCGTAACGCCCGGCGAAGAACTGCCAGGTCCATAATTGGAAACTCAAAATACCCAAAAGAAATTTGGACCCTGGAAAGCAGGCCATCAAACGATCAGCAGATCAGTTTTAATGAAGGCGAAGCACCTAAAAATATTGTCTGGGACGCAAGAGAGGATAACCCCGACTTCCCTATGGTAATATCGCTAGAAATAGCAAATTACAATGTCAAGAGAATCTTAATAGATAATGGGAGCTCGGCCAATATTATCTCCCGAGAAGTTTTAGCCCAAATGGACTTGGGGCAGATAAACTTGCAGAAAGTAGCTACGTCGTTAATAGGATTCGGGGGGTCCGAAATCATCCCCAGCGGAACGATAACCTTAAGCGTATCGCTCGGAAAAATACCCCACCGGACAGTGAAGCTAGTAAAATTTCTAGTAGTAGAAACCCCTTTCGCTTATAATGCAATATTGGGACGACCTGCTCTCAATCTATTCCGAGCTGTTGTCTCTACTTATCATCAGAAGATAAAGTTTCCAACCGATACAGGCATCGGAGAAATAACAAACGACCATTGCATGGCTTGGGACTGCTATAGTACTTCGTTAACTATGAAAGAACACCCTAAGTCCATTACTCCGAGCAAGAGAAAGATTGAAGGCGATCTCATTAGAAATGAGGTTGAAATTCCTAGTACCGATCGACTAGATAAAAAGGGGAAAGAACCGCTAGACTTATCTTTGAAACCCCCTGAACATAAAGATATAATTCTAGTAGAAGGCGACTCATCCAAAAAGACGAAAATTGGTACAGAGTTGAGCGAAGAAGGAGAAATAATGCTGATCGATTTCCTCAGAAACAATGCCGATGTCTTCGCTTGGAGCGCAAATGACATTGAAGGAATTGATCCTCGAATAATCAAGCATTCCCTAAAAATAGATCCTTTGGCGAAACCCGCCAGGCAGAAGAAGAGAAATCATGGACCGGTGAAAGATAAAATTATCAAAGCCGAGGTAGAAAGGTTGCTCGAGGCAAAACAAATCCGAGAAATTCATTTCTTGGAATGGCTATGCAATGTCGTACTAGTCGCAAAAGGAGATAAAAAAGATAATAAATGGAGGATGTGTAATGATTTCACCGACCTCAACAAGTTGTGTCCGCGCGACCCATACCCCCTGCCAAGGATTGACTTATTGGTCGACTCGACAGCTGGCTTCGCGTTATTCAGTATGATGGACGCCTTCCAAGGGTTTTACCAAATATACATGGATGAGCGGGACCAAGAAAAGACCGCGTTCGTAACCGAGCAGGGAGTATATTGCTTCATAGTAATGCCATTCGGCTTAAGAAATGCCGGAGCTACTTACCAAAGGTTAGTAAACCTAATGTTCAAAGAATTAATCGGAGAACTGATGGAAGTCTACGTGGACGACATGCTGGTCAAAAGTATGAACGAAGCAGATCATGTAAAGCATCTCGATCGATGCTTTCAGATCTTAAGAAAATATCGTATGAAGTTAAACCCCGCAAAATGCACCTTTGGTGTCAAATCAGGAAAATTCTTGGGATATCTAGTTCACCAACGCGGAATAGAAGCCAACCCAGAAAAAATCCGAGCCATAACTGAAATGAAACCTCCTAAAACTATCTCTCAAGTACAAAGCCTAGTTGGAAAGATCGTAGCATTAAACAGGTTTATATCAAAGTCTGCAGACAAAAGCCTCCCTTTTTTCCAAACTCTCCGAAAGGCAAAGAACTTTGTTTGGACCGAAGAATGCGATCAGGCCTTCGAGCAGCTCAAAGAATATTTGACGACGCCTCCGATGTTGGCAAAACCAACGGAAGGAGAACCATTGTATATGTACATCTCCATCTCCAACGTAGCGATTAGTTCAGTGCTAATCAAAGTCGAGGGCTCAGAGCATAAGCCCGTATATTATCTCAGCAAGTTATTACAAGGGGCGGAGAAGAATTACTTAGAAATAGAAAAATTCACACTGGCCTTAGTAGTGGCCGCACGAAAACTCCGACCCTACTTCTTAACTTACAGAATTATCGTTTTGACGAATCAACCGCTAAGGCAAGTTCTAGCTAAACCAGAAGCCTCCGGTCGACTAATCAAATGGGCTATCGAACTCAGCCAGTTCGAGGTAGACTACAAACCAAGGATTGCCATCAAAGCCCAAGTGTTGGCTGATTTTATATTAGAAACACCGACACAGGCTACTGGATCATCGAGCTGCCTCAACGACGATGTTTTGATCATTGAAGATCAAACTTGGCTAATGCATGTCGATGGTGCTTCATGCCGAGAAGGAGGAGGCGCCGGAATCAACTTCACAGGACCAAATAAGGAAGATTTGAATTACGCGATAACATTGGACTTCGTTGTAACAAACAATGAAGCTGAATATGAAGCGTTAATCGCAGGAATGGAGATGGCGATCAAAGCCAACATAAAAAGCCTTAAGGTACTAACTGATTCGGAATTAGTGCAAAGACAGATAGAAGGCCTATACGAGGCTAAGGAATTCAACATGGTCAAATACCTCGCCAAAGTGAAAACTCTAGCTGAGAAATTTGAAAGTTTTAGTATCCAGAACATCCCACGTTTGGAAAATAAATGGGCCGATCAGCTATCAAAATTCACAGGATCCCATGACGGAAAGACCGAACGGGTGATCAACTGGTTGATCTCTAATACACCAGCAATCGACATCGATGAAACACCAGTAGTGGATATAATGGAAATCGAAGAAGCCGAAGAAAACTGGATGACCCCAATGATAGACTATCTTCGAGAAGGAAAATTACCACCTGACCAAAATGAAGCTCGGAAAATAAGATATCGAGCTCCGAAGTATACACTTGTAGAAGGAAAACTCTTCCGAAGATCGGTATCAGGAATTCTTCTGAAATGCGTCCCTGAATCACAAACCGTCGATATACTACGAGAAATACATGACGGGGATGCAGGAAACCACAGCGGATCAAGGGCATTGGCTTTAAAATGTCTCAGGACGGGTTACTATTGGCCGACCATCAATAAAGATGCCGCTCAATATGTCCAAGAATGTCATCACTGCCAGATCCATGCTAACATATGTCATCGACCGGCAGAAAACATGCACCCTATTCCAGTTTGTTGGCCATTCGATCAGTGGGGAATGGACATCGTGGGACCTTTCCCAGCGGCCAGATCTAAGAAATCCTATGTCCTGGTCGCTGTAGAATACTTCAGCAAATGGATAGAATGCGTCGCCCTCGCACGAATAACCCAATTCCAAGTTATCAATTTCCTATGGAAATTCATAGTTTGTCGATTCGGCATCCCAAGGATCCTTATCTCCGATAATGGAACTCAATTCGCGGGGAAACAGATAATAGAATGGTGTACAAAACTTGGAATTCAACAAAATTTTACCTCGGTAGGACATCCTCGAGCAAATGGACAAACTGAAGTAGCAAACCGAGAGATAATAAAATCTTTGGAAAAAAGATTAGGAGCAGCCAAAGGAAAATGGCTTGATGAACTCCCAGGAGTATTATGGGCTAATCGGACGACAGTAAGGAGCTCAACTGGGGAAACCCCATTTAGCTTGGTATATGGGTCGGAAGCGGTTATCCCTGTGGAAACCCTAATCCCAACGCCAAGAGTAGAAATGTTCGATGACCAAGAAAATGAAAAGTCAAGAGAAAATGACATTGATTTAACAGAAGCTTTAAGAGATAAAGCTGCTGTGCGCTTACAAGCCACTAAAGCTAATATGGAGAAAGCATACAATCAAAAAGTACGCATCCGAACCTTCAAAGAAGGAGATTTGGTCTTGAAAAAGGTAGAAGTATCCAAGCATGTGGGAAAGTTACAACAAAATTGGGATGGACCTTACATCGTCATTGGCGTGGGGAAGAAAGGTTCATACAGAATTGCACACTTGGATGGAACTGCCTTACCAAGAACCTGGAATGCTGTCAACCTTAGGAAATACTATGGTAAATAAATTTTAGCAGATTATACTGCATTTTTTACTTTTTACTTTATCAAGTTTCAATCCTTGTAATAAAGGCCGTAGCCTACAGTTCAATTATTAAAGATTTCTTTGGCACTTTATATATATCGATTATATCGGTTAACATTCATCGGAATCGCACAATCATATTGTCAGAACGAAACGAGTCGAGTATACATTGATCCGCTCAATAAAAACTCCTCGCTCAAACTTATCTATCTAAAGACTTTTTGGTTAAAAACCTAAGTCTACAATCAAAAACGAGTCGAGTAAACATTGATCCGTTCAATAAAAACTCCTCGATATATCAAAAAGACTTTTTGGTTAAAAACCTAAGTCTACAATCAAAAACGAGTCGAGTAAACATTGATCCGCTCAATAAAAACTCCTCGATATGTCAAAAAGACTTTTTGGGTTAAAAACCTAAGTCTAATAAAAAACGAGTCGAGTATACATTGATCCGCTCAATAAAAACTCCTCAAACTTATCGATCTAAAGACTTTTTGGGTTAAAAACCTAGGTCTAATAAAAAAAAAAAAAAAACGAGTCGAGTAAACATTGATCCGCTCAATAAAAACTCCTCGATATATCAAAAAGACTTTTTGGTTAAAAACCTAAGTCTACAATCAAAAACGAGCCGAGTAAACATTGATCCGTTCAATAAAAACTCCTCGATATATCAAAAAGACCTTTTGATTAAAAACCTAAGTCTACAATAAAAAACGAGCCGAGTAAACATTGATCCGTTCAATAAAAACTCCTCGATATATCAAAAAGACTTTTTGGTTAAAAACCTAAGTCTACAATAAAAAACGAGCCGAGTAAACATTGATCCGTTCAATAAAAACTCCTCGATATATCAAAAAGACTTTTTGGTTAAAAACCTAAGTCTACAATAAAAAACGAGCCGAGTAAACATTGATCCGTTCAATAAAAACTCCTCGATATATCAAAAAGATTTTTTGGTTAAAAACCTAAGTCTACAATCAAAAACGAGTCGAGTATACATTGATCCGCTCAATAAAAACTCCTCGCTCAAACTTATCGATCTAAAAACTTTTTGGTTAAAAAACTAAGTGTACAATAAAAAACGAGTCGAGTAAATATTGATCCGCTCAATAAAAACTCCTCGATATCAAAAAGACTCTTTGGGTTAAGAACCTAAGTCTAATCAAAAAAGAGTCGAGTAAACATCGATCCGCTCGATACAAACTCCTCGTTAAATATTCAACAATAAAAACCTAAGTTCTAAATTGTGACAAGTCGAGTAAACATTGATACGCTCAATGAAAACTCCTTGAACTGTTCCTAACGATCTAAATGATCTGTTAACACTCCTGAAGTTTTGAAGATAGACTAAGTGTAAAACCGTCTGCTCGGAAAATGCTACTCATAAGTAAATTATGACAGAATTAACGACAAGGAAGATACGAGGGATAAAATATATTTTATTCATCAAATCAGTTACATACAAAATCATACGTTACAAAGATCTACATACTACTTAAAGATCGTTACAATGATTTAAGTAAGATGATCCTCTGTGATCGGAGATCTTCACGACAATGTCCACGGAAACACCAATCTCCTCCCTAGTACCTCGTCGATTATAATGAACCACCTAAGAAGCATGCTGCTCAGGATGGTCGACTTCTTTGGTTCGATGGCCAGGCTCTGAAGATCAAATGTTCTTCCAGAGGAAATGAACATTACCAGCCAGATAGCTAGCAATGCTCACTCACCCGCAAGAAGATACTGCTTTTACTTTATCTATAAAACATTTTACTCTAGAGCAGCATCTCTTCGGGACCGTCGTGAAACGGTAAGTTTACCAGTCACCCCGATGGTCTATCACTCCGGAGGTAACATCGAAGAGCGGAGGTGGCTGGCAAGTATGAACCCACCATGTGCAAACGGAAACCACGGACCTCTAATATGATGAAGACTAATGCAGAGATCTCATGGGACCCGTCGATACAAGGTAGGGTTGGCATGGGACCCGTCAATACAAGACTGGGAACGACTTCACTATTTTGAACAATTAATTCATAATAATGTGATTTTTTGAAGACAATGGGATCAGAGGGCAGAATAAAATCTAAGGAATTTGAGATCTCCATCCTTTTTGGTAAATTGCAAATGAAGAATATAAACCAGCCCCCTATTTATAGGGGTAGATCTAAGGGATCCAACGGCTGAAAAAGTATTTGATCAACGGACATAGATACGACCCTTTGACTCCCCGTAATAAATGCAAATAAGTTGGAACGGCACCATCTATTCGCCTCAACTGGTCGACAACGAGAGAAGTCTTGGATCGAAGCGATCACCCAAATAACACAAGTAAACCTAAAGAACTCCAGACCGGTCATACTGGAACGATCATACTTCATGGTCGATAGCTTAAAAACCTAGAAGCCACAAACGAAGTGACATAAGCTTCAAAATCACAGCGAAAAGGACAGTTGCTCGATAAAAGATAGAAGATAAAAGACCAAACCCTTCACAGTACGAGGGACGTCACTGCCTCATACATTATATGAATGACCATTGACTAAGCTATACAGAAACTCCTATGGAGTCCAAGATATCTGACATAGAAATCAGGAGAATAGTCCTCCTTATTCTAAACGGCAAAGACATCACTGCCTAACATACCAAAGAATTGCTTAAGAAGGTCTGAACAGGGTAGATCTGGCTAAAACACCTACATTTTCCAATTCCTCCCATATCAAGAAAGTGATATAATGGTACACTAGCCAAGGAACATATCGTTCAAAAATTGATGCTAGGAAATATAAGGGTTTGGAAAAGATTGAAAGGGACATTTTTCTGTAGAATGACGTACAGAAAACCGAAGATCAACAAAGGGACAATAACCTCTTTATATAAGTTTTAGATAGCAAAAAGACAAAAGTACAAGGTTTAGATTGAGCATCGACCAAGACGATGAGCATTATCGATATGAATAACCTATTGCCTAAATTATGACGTAAAACATGCTGGTGCGTGTAAACCAAAGGAATATACTGGATTTTGATCAACAAAGGTCTTGACTTGCTGAAGCGAACATTATATTTATGCACGAAGGAAGCATGAGCATAACGAAGTATATCTACAGAAGGAAATTGATCAAGGCAAGAATCTGCCTACAAAAAGACAATCTTTTCCAATTTAGTACTTCTCCCATTACAAAAATTTCTGCCCAAATAAATGCACAAAAGTCGGGCCAAAAAAAAAAAAAAAAAAAAAAAAAAAAAAAAAAGAGAGACAGTCCAAGGCCTGCCAGGTCGAGCAAAGGTCACTGAGAAGAACGGTCAGCAGGCCGACTACCAGAAACAGCCTTCCGAGGAGTCATATTGCCAGCAAAAGCCATCAACTCTTCTTGACGCTTTAGATAACC
>CM064883.1:70864601-71030985 GCA_003313485.2 Penstemon barbatus
AATGACTTATCATACTCCTTACCATGTCCTTAAGTGTTCTGTTTCGTCTTTCAGCTACACCATTCCTGCTAGGTGACCCCGGCATGGTGTACTGTGGGACGATTCCACATTCCTCTAGGAATCTAGCGAATGGTCCTGCACGTTGTTCACCTGAACCATCGTATCTGCCGTAGTACTCACCACCACGATCAGACTTGACGGACTTAATTCTTTTGTTGAGTTGGTTCTCAACCTCAGCTTCAAAAGCTTTGAACATGTCCAGAGACTCTGATTTTTCATGAATGAGATACAGGTACCCAAAACGTGAGTAATCGTCTATGAATGATATGAAATATCGTTGGCCATTCCAAGAAGCCGAAGGGCATGGTCCACAAATATCTGTATGAATCAACTCTAAGACGTCTGAAGATCTATAGGCACCTAATCTTCTTTGTTTGGTCTGTTTTCCTTTAATACACTCGACACAAATATCGAAGTCCGAAAAATCGAGTGAATCTAAAATATTTTCTGACACAAGTCTCTCAATTCTAGACTTTGAGATGTGACCTAAGCGCTTGTGCCATAATTTTGAAGAATTTTTTTTTTATTTAATTTGCGTTTAGTACCACGTGATTCCACATGCAGGGTTTCATTATAAGAAGTAATAGTATCAAGTAAGTATAGGTTATCATGCATGCTTAATGAACCAGTTCCAATAATATTGTAATTTAAAGAAAGATTGAACTTACTGTTTCCAAAAGAACAATGATAACCAAATTTGTCCAATAAAGAAACAAAAACCAAGTTTCGTCTAAAAGACGGCACGACAAAGTGTCTTTCAAATCCAAATAATGACCAGTTCCTAACAATAACCTAAAATGACCTATTGCTTCTACTTCTACCGATTTTCCATCGCCCACAAAGATGTGCCTTTCAACATCATTTGGCTTTCGGTAGCTTAGGCAACCATGCATAGAAACACTTATGTGGGTAGTAGCACCAGAATCTAACCACCAAGTGTTTATTGGTACTGAAGCTAAATTAACTTCAGAACAGACCAAATTAAAGGAAGAACCTTTAGCAGCATTATTTTTTGATTTTATTTTATTGCCCAAGTTATTCCCATTGAGCATGGAAATGCGATCATTATTCTCAAAAAGTGAATTGTTAGATATAGTAATATCTTACTTTATAGCTGTTACAAAGAACGAATTTTAAGTTAGGCACATGTTCACAAATTGAATAATTATAGAATAATTATTTACTTTATGAAAGACATTAATTCAAATAATTATTAAATACATAGCAAGATACCTAGCACAACATTAATATCAAGTCTATTGACAGTAATATTAATTGTAAGTGATACTCTTGTTGTAGTGATCGAATGTTGAAAATAAATCCTGTCAAATAAAGAGTCTATCTTTGGATCGACTAATTACCCACATGGACACCTAATAATAATCACACATTCATCACCACAGGTGTATATGCAATTCGGCCAAACATTATCCTTCCTTTGAGCCGGTTTGATATTCGCATGAATTTGCATACACAAATACATCTTAACATTCTCTATAAGCCAATCTACACAAGAGAGGTCACTTTGGCGACATGTTGCTTCAATTGGTTATATTGGATGTTAGACTGACTCATAAAGTCACTGTTATGTATAAAAATTATTCGAATTTTATTGCCAAACCAGGCAATTTCCTAAAACTTTTTTTTTTTTTTTTTTAAGCCAAACAGGCCTTAGGAACAGTAATTTTCGAATTTTCAGGAAGTCAAACAGCCACTAACAAAACCTGCCCAGATTTAGTCCAGATAAAAATTAAACCAGCCAGATCCGATAAAAAATAATGAGTCAAAACTGACCCAAACTGAATACAAGATTAACGGGTAACCCGACCCGTTAGCTGACCCATCTAAACATTCCGGATATCCCGACCCGAAAGATCCGAAAACAACCCGAGAATTCATCTTCTTCGCCCGTTTTATTTTTTTTTTTGTGAATTCGCCAGAAAACCATGGAAACTTGAAATCAATCGATCTGGACTGTAATAGAAGTATACCAGTGCAGCGAAGTACGATTTTTTTTTTTTTGTAATTTACATAACAAAATTGAAAATCGAAAGAAACGATTCAATCCACCGAGTCAAATCAAACTTCTGACTAATGAATCCTTACGCGACCTTGAAACGGCATGGGGTTGCCTTTCGAGTTCAGCCGTGGAAGTGCAGTCCGTCGCAAAAGTGGCAGAAGAGGTTTGGCGGCGGAAGTGGGGAAAAAGACTCGTACATTCAATTCCTTCTTTTGCTTATATATATATTTTATATATTTTACTCCTTAATTTTTGTTAATTAATTAATTTCCTCAATAATTAACAAGTTATCTAAACTGTAGTTCATTAATCTGGTGAAGAAGGCGTACGTCTACTAGATCTAACTTAAGGTATCATGTGAAAGGATAATAACTTTAATTGCATAAACATAAAGCATGAAACATAATCTTTAATTCAAGATCAAGAAAGCAATAAACCCTAATTTGCATAATCCAGATCTACAAAGCATGAAATTTAAGATTTTCTATAAACAAGATCAAGATAGCAAAAAATCCTATTATGCATAATCTAGATCTTTTAAACTTAAGAACCAAATTCAGATTTTCATATATCATAAACATAAGTTTATGAAAATCTCTAGTAATCGAACATGGATGGCTCTGATACCACTTGTTGGATCTAAATTGAATACATAAACATAATGATCATTAGATCTAATTCGATTTAATACCGAAAACCTTATTGCCTAACCATGTCGATTGTCAAGAGATTAAAAGTAGATCTAAAACTTTAATGCAGCGGAAACTTACCTTGATTCATGCCAGCAATCTTGATGTTATTGATGATATAGTGATGATGGGTTTTATGATCTTCCACTTGATACACACCTTAGAACCTTAATACTCACGCAGAAAGGGATTGCAGAGAATATGAGTTATGTAACTCTATATTTTGTTATTGTGTTGTGTACAAGTGGGGATCATAACCCCTTATATATAATAACCTAGTAGGGTTAGTATATGTTTCATTATTTTCAATTCGGCCCTTCATCAAATTGAAAATATCAAATTGGTATCTACACTTTTATTCCATGATAAACTTAATACCTATAGTCCAAAAGTTATCATAATTAGACCACATAATTATGGACTTTACTTTATAATAGCAATACACACTAAATTAACATATTAGGCCCACATAACCATTGAAATTTTCCAACAATCTCCCACTTGGGCCACATATGTTATCAGATAAATGTGTATATCCTTATGAGCTCAAAATTTGCTATTATTTCCTTAGGTATTCCAAACAATCTCGTCCATTGATTTACTTGGCAAAGGACTAAAGGAGCTTTTGTCACAAATAGCGTAACTAAACCCATCAGTAATCACATATACCAACAAAACCAAATGACATAGATCTATCATGGAGCGTAGCATTAAAATTACATGTAATGTGATCTTAAACATGCCTATTTTCAACTGATCCTCCTTAATCTTTATTGAGATCAAACTTAACATAATCGTACAGAGTGCAAAAACTGAAAACTTTATTTCTGCAGAAATATCCAAATATAATAATGGATCCAAAATTACCATGTATAAAGCAACTAAACTACAAACTCTCACTAAAACATGAAATCCTTACAGAATATTACACCCATGTGAGCAGTATGCTCATGAAAAATTTTGGGTGGTAATCCCTTAGTAAGCGGATCCGCAATCATGGAGTTTGTCCCAATATGCTCTATAGAAATATGTCCACTCTGTACCCTTTCCTTCACAACTAGGAACTTAATATCAATGTGTTTTGACTTAGTTGAACTCCCATTGTTGTTAGAATATTGAACTGCTGAATTATTGTGACAATATAACTTTAGTGGTCTTTCAACTCCACTCATAATGTGTAGCCCAGTGACAAAATTCCGCAGCCATAATCCTTGATTAGATGCCTCATAACAAGCTACAAATTCTGCCGCCATGGTGGAAGGAGTCACTAGTGTCTGTTTGACACTTTTCCAGGAGATAGCTCCACCGGCAAGTAGATAAATGTAGCCTGATGTGGATCTTTTCGTGTCTTGGCATCCAGCGAAATCAGAATCAGAATACCCAATGATCTCCAATAGATCTGATCTTCTGTATGTGAGCATGTAATCTCTCGTTCTATGCAAGTACCTTAAAACCCTCTTGGCTGCTTTCCAATGATCCATCCCAGGGTTGCTTAAGTATCTACCAAGCATCCAAACAATAAATGCTATGTCGGGACGTGTACAAACTTGAGCATACATCAGACTTCCAACTACTGAAGCGTAGGGGATCTTTTGCATTTCTTTAACTTCAAGCTCATTTTTAGGGCACTGATCGAGACTAAATTTGTCTCCTTTAGCAACAGGGGTGTCTCCTGGTTTACAATTCAACATGTCATACCTTAAAAGCACTTTTTCAATATAGTTCTTTTGTGATAATCCAAGAATACCTCGAGTGCGGTCTCGATGTATCTGAATTCCTAATACAAAAGAAGCTTCCCCAAAATCTTTCATATCAAATTTCTTTGATAGAAATTTCTTGGTTTCGTGCAACATATTTATATCATTTGTGGCAAGTAGTATGTCATCAACATATAAAACCAAAAATACAAATTTACTCCCACTGAACTTTTGGTAAACACAATCTTCAACAGTGTTTGTTTCGAAACCAAATGAGACAATTACTTGATGAAATTTGCAGTACCATTGACGGGAAGCCTGCTTAAGTCCATAGATGGATTTTCTTAATTTGCAAACCATCTTATTTGGGTCTCCAGACACAAAGTTTTCCGGTTGCACCATATAGATCGTTTCATCAATGTCACCATCTAGAAACACTGTCTTAACATCCATCTGATGTAACTCAAGATTCAAATGCGCAACAAGAGCCATAATCGTCCTAAAAGAGTCTTTCGAAGATACCGGAGAGAAAGTTTCTTTATAGTCGATGCCTTCCTTTTGAGTAAAGCATTTAGCTACAAGACGGGCTTTATATCTTTCTACATTACCTTGTGAATCCTTCTTGGTTTTAAATATCCATTTGCAACCAATTGGTTTCTTTCCTTCAGGTAATGGGACAAGATCCCAAACTTGATTGTCTTGCATAGACTTGTACTCATCGTTCATGGCTTCAATCCATTTGAGAGAATTAATATCTTGCATGGCTTGACGGAAGTTGATTGGATCATTTTCCGTCGATCCATTATGTTCCTCATTTTCTTGGAGAAACACTATATAATCATCTGGTATAGGATTTCTCCTCTCTCTTGTGGATCTCCCTAAGGGTGGTTCTTCTTGAGGTTGTTGAGGTTGAACTTGAGGTTGTTGAGGTTGAACTTCAGGATCAATCATCTCAACTTCAGTTGGGGTTCGATCAACATTTTCTTGTTGAGGATTCAAATCTGCTTCTCGACTAAATGCAGGAATGAAAATCCGAACAATATCATAAGTAGTAGAAGGTTCCTTCCGTTGGTGTAGTTAATCCATTTTCTACCAGATCCCATAGATCTAGTGATAGGAATAATGTCTTCATTTTGATACTCCAGAAATCATAATTTTCACCGTCAAAGATTGGAAGAATTTGTGATACTCCAGAATTTGACATTAGTGAAGTATTGTGATAAACGCCCCTTTTCTAAATCGAAGGTGCTCTGATACCACTTGCTGGATATTTTTGTGAATTTAGTGAACAAGATCAACAAGGAAATACTTGGAGTATGTCTCTCCTTTTCTTTTACTCTTGTTGAATACTTGATGAATTACAAATACACACTTTACACCTATTTATACTAGTCTAGGCATGTGAAGTACATGTATCCAATTTAATTAAGTATATGAATACTAGGTAGTCAAAGCATGCATCTAAGTATTCATGTATCCTATCATACATTGTAACTTGTAGTTCATGTATGTGGATATTTATTAATCTAGGGGAATACATTAATCTTAATAACCGTCTAATATTTGAACCATTCCATTATATTATTGTCAAGCTTAAAATAAATCTATTAAACTTAACGTCGAATTCAGGAATATAGATGTAGCTCTAGTTGTTATTCATTGTGCATCTACGAATTATTTAAGATGGCTGAACATAGTTAATGGTTCAAATATATGACGGTAAAATTAAATTGGTCAAAAATCATTAATTTGTGATATTTACCTAAATGGCTGTAGTCAAACGAACCTTAAAAAAATAGTTCAAGAGTACGTGTTAATTGATGATTGCCTAATAAATTATAATATGAACATAATTTTATTATATAATTCACGTGGGACATATTTAGTCTCAATAGAATTCTTTCATGACGAGCTTCAACGAAACTAAAAAACGTAAAATTGTCTACAACCCTAATCAAAATAGATCATGAATTATTTTGGATTGTTTACCTTTGGTTTTTCATCAACGGACGACGCTTCTGGGAAAAAGCTCGACCGGGAAGGATTCAACGTGATGGCGACTGGTGTAGACGCATTCCATAAAGGCGCGTTTGACGGTGATGTTCTCAAAAACTGTGAAAATTTATTCGAGGGTGGATTCATGAGAAGCAGTACTAGTCCCACATTCTACCTGAAAAGTGGCAGTTAAATTCTGTTGGGATATTATTTGCTTGAAATAATCGGAATATAGTTTCTCATGTCTCTAGTGTTCTTGTGAAGACTCTTCTACCCCTGATGAGTACTCTTGATGAAAACTGTTGGAATTTGAACTAGTGAAATCCTCTTGAAGCATTGAACGGTAGCGTCTCTCAGATTTTTCACTTCTACATAAAAAAACCAAAAAAAAAAAAGTAATTACTCCCTCTGTTCCACAATTTTAGAATTATAAGGAATTTTTTGGCAAAGTATATGTCGCTTTAGGATTTCAATGAAATATTAATTACCCCTTTTCAATTTAATTTACACTTAAAAACTTTATTTTATTTATCTCAGTGTAATATTAATTAAGGATATTTTAGATATATTTTTGTTTTTGAAAAAATTCATGCTATTTATTTGAATCACTAATACCCGTGTAACGCTCCAAAACGGTGGATATTGTGGAACGGGGTGAGCATTTTTATGAGTGAATTTTGGGTCTTGTCTTAATGGTCATGAAGTTGATGATGCAGAATTTGAGAGACTTTGGGTTGAATTATGAGATGGTTATCATACTTTGATGTCACATATATGAATCTATAACAAGTGTGTAAATTTAAATTTATATTTTTGTGGGTTTATACATTTACATGAAGATTAGATTTATTATATGACATAAAAGTATGATAGATGATATTTTATCATGAATAAGTGGGAGTATTTATCAAATTTTATACTATTTATTAGTTATTTATTCAACGTACTTTTCCAATCTAATCAGTGAGCTAAATACAAGAACAACCCCATTAGTTTGTCTAATTTGCAGAACCCCTCGTGTTATTTTTATTAGCAAAAACTCTATTTAAAATTCTTTCATAAATCAATAGGTATGCTATTGTCAATTTTTTTAAGTGACATGTAGGTTATTGTCAAATTAAAGTTACAACGATTACTATTGTCAGTTTTAATTAGGTGAAGACGTGTGTTTTGCATTTCTTGGTAGGAGAATATTTGTCAATTTTTCTTCAATTAAAATATGTACTCCGATTTGAGAAGAGTTTTTCACTAATGAAAAATAGGACAAGAGGAGTTTTGATAATAAAAATTAAATAACAAGATATTTTTTGCTACTTAAAAAATGCACAAGTGGTATTTTTTCATTTCACTCTTAATGAGTTGACATTTTGATGTAGTAATAAATAATGTAATGTGGATGATGAAGTAAAAAATGAAAAAGCCTTAATTAATATTGAAACTCACATGAGAGCTTGGTTCCCATCCATGCCTAGAGAAGAAAGGCTTAATCCCACCATTTGCAAGTTCGAATTAGCCAAACCGTTGCTTCTGCCGCCTTGCAACACCACACTGGAACCACCATCGTTGGCGGAGGACCTTGATTTCACCTCCACCGTCCGCCATGATCCGTAGCTGGCTATAGCATTTAACGTTGTGGAAATCGAAGCGGGTATCGTTGATGTTCCACTGTGATCTCTGTTTCTTGATGATGTTTCCCACCACTTCCGATTTCCCAAATGAAAATCATCGGCCATGAAGATATGGTTGCCTCTTAGGTTTTTTTTTTTCTTTTTGAAATCTTAAATTAAATTTTCTTAAGCCTTGTAGTAAGTACTCTCGACTTATATAAAATGAAATGAAATGTTTGCTGCATCTTAGTATTTATACTACTATAAGGGTTAGTTCAGTTTGATTAATAAGGCCGGAATAAAAAAATAATCATGTGTGTATTAGTTGCTCAGGTTTGCAATATTATATGTTGGTCGACCCAAAAAAGTGGTCAATCTTCCTTATTTGAAACAGTTGTAATTGCTCAGGTTTGCAATATTATATGTTGGGCCAACCCAAAAATGAGGTAAATCTTCCTTGTTTGAAACAATTGTAATTGTGGCTCCCCGGTGATTTAGTAATCTCTCCAATATAGGATTTTCAGTTTACACTTTTATCCTCCAATTTTAGTAAGAACCTAAATTCCATGTCAAATTTAAATAGGCTAATTTTTGTCAAACCTTATAATTTTGGACATAATCATATCAACAAAACACTTTTTTTATTAATGAGCTGATTGTAATCTTAAGCCAAATTTATAATCGTACATTAACTTAATAGTCCACCAAATTATAATATTATGTACAATAGGCAATCTAATTAAATCCCTTTGGACAAACCGAACGGCGAGTTACTATATATATGAAGGTGAATAAATATAATGTTTGATGACAGAAACTGGTGGTTGACGTTTTGAGTGATTGGACAAAAGAGAGGAAAAAGTCATTTTGAAAGCAAATTCCCTCCTTACCCAATTAGGGAATTAAAAATACTCCTATATTTTTAGTCTTTCCTTTTGTCTTTATCAATACCAATTCCCCGGTAGTGCTTTAATGAATTAATTAGTTTATCTACAATCAAAATTTAATTGTATTATTATCATCTGCGCGCTGTTTGGAAAAGCTAAACCATGCGAAATATTAAAATTTGTTAGACAATGTTGGGGATATTCTTGCATAGATCTGGTCTATGAGATTTTTATAGACCTTGTGGTGGTAAATACGTCACATCATACATTTTGAGAGCATGATATCATCAAAATGTATGATGTGACGCATTTACAATCACAAGGTCTATGAAAAACTAATAGACCAGGTCTATACAAGAATTTTCCGACAATGTTGAGTCAGTATTCCAATGCCATTGACGTTACAATACAAAAGCATACACGACTTCATTGGCAACTTGTTAGCATAGTAAAATATGATCTGAAATGCCTCAGGGAATATCTCCAATTGACTGATCAATAATTCATAAGGCTTGTTTTAACGGCAAGGGTGGGGGTTCGAATTTCATTTGGAACTTGGATGAAAGCAATTTTATGAGTCTGTGTAAGGGTCATTTGTGGTGAAGACCCCTTTGTGCGCATAGTGTATAGCAGTATGGTGGGATTTCGAGGCTTGATGGAGACACATCCTGCGATTTACATCCTTCAGGGTTCTAGGACAAGAGTTCTGAGGGTCCAGGATTAGTCTATTGTAAGATTAGACACCTGGATTAATTAAAAAAAACATGTGATGGGGGTTGTTTCACACCCCTTATAATAACCGGAATGACTAGTCCTTATACGTTCGGACCGACCAGGAAGTCTAATTCACTAAAAGAGCTGCCCGGTCCGATCTGCGCTAACAACCTTTGGCGACCAAGAGTGATCATGTCCAAGTTCCATAAGGATTGCTATACCTAGTCCTATTAGGATTATGTTTCCTTGTAAAGCTAGGGCTAATGTCATATAAATACCTAGTTAAACATTGTATTACGAACAACATACAATCAGAGCTTATGCCGACATACTTTGGCTATCTGATAACATACTTAATAGAAAAGCTTTTGCTATACTATTTACATTAATCGTCTTGCTTACTTATTGTTCTTTACGTAATTGCTTCCTTGAGATTGATCCATCCGGAATAAAGTAACAAAGCACTATAATTTATACTTATTTTGACCTCTACAAAACATATATCTATTGATTTAATCTAACCTAATGAAAAACGGTTAAATCAGTTGGTGCCCACCGAGGGGCTAGGTTAATTATTCGATCGACATATAGCTCGCCCAAGGAAGAGCGCCCGTAACGGAGCAAGGAGTAACACGACAAACCCTCGTAATACATCTGAGGATCAACCTGACGATACTAACAATAACGTCCCTACAATAAATGACAATCAGCAAGAGAACGAGCAGCCGCCGAATCAGGAGGAACCACAAGGGATAAATATCCAAAACCCCCAAGGACAACAAGGGATCCCCACCAATGCGGTACCAGAAGACTATGTGGCTCCATCAATCCCTGTTCCCCTATCAGACACTCAGGAGAACCTGCGACAGATCGCTATGCTCTTTAATTCACTCTGCCCAGGGGAATTACTAGTACCCGAGCAGGTTCCTAGAAACCCTAGAGCAACTAGGGCAAATCCTATTCAAAGGACACCGAGGCAGGTCGATCAGATCTCGCAACAAGCGAACAACCCTGCAAGCGAGCAACGATCGTTGCACAGTCCGCAAAAGAGCAATTCGAAACCCTCCAATGAACACTGAAGAAAAATGGATCGGACGAGGTCGCAACCCGTCCGCCCTGGATCAAAGAAACATACCATAATTCCCATCGAAGATGACGTAGTCGACGCAATTCCTAATCGACCTCGAACCATGCGATTCTCAGAAAGAGAAATTGAAAAGATGGTACAGGAACGCCTGGAACAACGTCTACGAACTGTTCAAAATCCATGGACCAAAAGCACGGAGATCCAAGAGAGCCTAGCAGCATGCTCCCCCTTTTGCAGGGAGATAAAAGAAGCTCAATCGACGAGTCAAGTTTCGGGACGACTACCCAGATATGTTGGAACTACCGACCCAGATGATTACATATTCAGTTTTACGAACATAATGAACTTATATGCTCACTCAGCAGAATACACTGCAAAGTTAATGGTCACCACATTCGAAGGATTGGCTTTAGATTGGTTTGCCAACCCACTAATTCCATATTCAGCTTTCGGGAGTTATGCAATAAGCTGACTCAGCAGTTCGCTAGCCAGAAGAGACAGAAACTGCCAATGAGCTATCTAGGAACCATCCACCAACAAGAGGGAGAATCCCTACGAAACTGGTTGGCAAATTTAACGTGGAATTGCTCAAAATCGATTCCCCAAATATCGACTACATAATCTCCATCCTTTTCGACCTCACCAAAAACAGGCAGTTCGGGAATGCCCTCAGTAGAAAACAACCAAGAACATTTGCGGATATTATGACCTTGGCATCGAAATACATGACTCAAGAGGAGATTAACTCATTTAAAGATAAGAATAAAAATAAAGCTCCCGCCTTCGGCTCCAAGCGGCAAGATAAAGCTCCTGCTCAAAAATCCATGGATTATAATCGATCTTTCAGAAGAGGAAATGTCTTCCAGCGATTAGAATATAATCGAAACGATCAAGACAGACGACCTAATGTCTATCAAAGACCTAGATCAGCCGAGCCGGCGAACAGGAGCAGAATTAACCAAGTAGAATACCCCAAGCTGACCGTTCCAATAGAAGAAATCTTGGTAGTACTTGAGAGGAACAATTGGATCCCGGCAGCGAAGGGAATCGCTCAGCCAAGGCCAGGTGCACGAAACTATGATTTATACTGTAGATATCACCGGGCACATGGGCATCGCACTGAAGATTGTTTTCACCTTAAAAGAGAAATTGAAAAACTGGTCGAACAAGGAAAGTTAGATAACTATTTACAACGGAACAACCGCAAGAGGGGTAGAAGTCGGAGTCCTCGGAATAATAACCAAAGAGGGAGCTCCCGAAGAAGGTCCCCTAACGATGGTCCCCCACAAGAGTTGAACGATGGTCAGATTAACGGCACCATTCATACGATCTCAGGAGGACCAGCCGGCGGGGACAGCCGCAATGCTCGCCGCAGGACCACCTGATCCATACTTGGAGGCATCGGGTACCCAAAAGAAGTGTGGACGCTAGAAAGCAAACCACCAAAGGACCAGCTGATCAATTTCAATGAGAGCGAGATACCAAAGAACTTTGTTTGGGACACGAAAGAGGACAACCCTAATTTCCCGATGGTGGTATTGCTGGAAATAGCGAACTACAACGTCAAAAGAATCCTGATCGACAATGGAAGCTCAGCAAACATCATCTCCAAAGAGGTCCTAGCTCAGATGAACTTGGGAGAAATAACATTCCAAAAGGTAGCTACGCCTTTAGTAGGATTTGGAGGTTCCGAAATTGTCCCCTGCGGCACAATAACTTTAAGTGTCTCACTCGAAAAGAAACCACGTCGTACGGTGAAGTTAATCAAATTCTTGGTAGTAGAAACTCCTTTTGCCTACAACGCGATCCTAGGGCGACCCGCCCTCAACCTATTCCGAGCGGTTGTTTCAACTTACCATCAGAAGATAAAATTTTCGACTGACATGGGAATCAGAGAGATAATAAACGATCATTGTATGGCATGAGACTGTTACAACACCTCCTTAACTTTAGGAAACAGCTCCAGATCATTTACCCCAGCTAAAAGAAAGCTCGAGGACGACGTTGACAGAGTCGAAGTTGAAATCCCCAGCACAGATCGAACAGATTAAAAGGGAAAGGAACCGATCGATTTGGCTTTAAAACCACCGGAACACAAAGATGTCCTACTAGTGCAAGGGGATCCAACGAAAACAGCCAGAATAGGAACTGAACTCAGTAAGGAAGGGGAAGTAATGTTAGTAAACTTCCTCAGAAAAAACATAGATATCTTCGCCTGGAGCGCGAACGACATCGAAAGGATTGATCCCAGAATAATCACTCATTCGCTAAAAATCAACCCCATGGCAAAATCTGCTAGACAAAAGAAGAGGAATCATGGGCCGATAAAAGATAAAATAATCAAGGCAGAAGTAGAAAGGCTACTCAAGGCAAAACAAATTCGAGAAATACACTTCTCGGAGTGGCTATGTAATGTCGTGTTGGTAGCGAAAGGGGATAAAAAGGATAATAAGTGGAGAATGTGCAATGATTTCATTGACCTTAACAAACTATGTCCATGAGATCCATATCCCCTCCCTAGGATCGACTTATTAGTCGACTCAACCTCTGGTATTGCAATTTTCAGCATGATGGACGCCTTCCAAGGTTTTTATCAAATATACATGGATGAGCGAGACCAAGAGAAAACTGCCTTGGTAACAGAGCAGGGGGTTTACTGCTTCATAGTCATGCCATTTGGCCTAAGGAACACCGGGGCAACTTACCAGAGGTTAGTAAACCTGATGTTCAAGGAGCTGATCGGAGAAATAATGGAAGTCTACGTAGACGATATGCTGGTCAAAAGCATGAATGAAGCTGACCATGTAAAGCATCTAGATCGATGCTTCCGAATATTGAGAAACTACCGAATGAAGGTGAATCCTACAAAATGCACTTTCGGAGTTAAATCGGGAAAGTTTTTAGGCTATTTGGTACATCAACAAGGAATTGAGGCCAATCCAGAAAAAATTCGAGCTATAACCGAAATGAAACCTCCCAAAACGATCTCCCAAGTACAAAGCTTGGTAGGAAAGATCGTAGCATTAAACAGATTCATCTCCAAGTCGGCCGACAGATGCCTTTCTTTCAAACTCTACGAAAAGCAAAAAACTTTGTTTGGACTGAAGAATGCGACCAGGCCTTCGACCGGCTAAAGGAATACCTGACGACCTCCCCACTATTGGCCAAACCAACTGAGGGAGAACCGTTATACATTTACATATCAATTTTCGATGTGGCCATTAGTTCGGTTTTAGTAAAAGTAGAAGGTGTGGAACATAAGCCTGTTTATTACTTAAGTAAGTTACTACAAGGGGCGGAGAAGAACTACTTGGAAATAGAAAAATTCGCTTTGGCCTTAGTAGTGGCGGCACGCAAGCTCCGACCTTACTTTTTAACCTACAAAATTGTGGTGTTAACCAACCAACCGCTAAGACAGGTTTTAGCAAAACCGGAAGCCTCTGGAAGATTGATCAAGTGGGAAATCGAGCTCGGTCTGTTCGAAATCGAATACAGACCAAGAATTGCGATTAAGGCCCAAGTCCTAGCCGATTTCCTGTTAGAAACTCCGACCCAGACAACTGAACATAGTGAATCGACCAGCCATGGCAATGATATCTTGATCATAGAAAATCAAACCTGGTTGATGCATGTCGATGGTGCTTGAATTAACTTTATCGGACCAAATAAGGAGGATATAAATTATGCAATAACATTGGACTTCGTAGTAACAAACAACGAAGCAGAATATGAAGCGCTAATCGCAGGAATGGAAATGGCGGTTAAGGCCAACATAAAGAGTCTCAAAGTACTAACTGATTCAGAGTTAGTACAAAGACAGATAGAAGGCCTATACAAAGCAAAGGAATTTAACATGGTCAAATACCTCGCCAAAGTAAAGGAATTGGCTAAGAAATTCGAAAATTTTGAGATACAGAACATTCCACGATCGGAAAATAAATGGGTCGATCAACTTTCTAGATTTACAGGGTCTCATGACGGTAAAACAGAAAGAGTAATCAACTGGTTAATTTCCAATACACCGGCAATTGATATCGACGAGACACCAGTCGCTGAGATTATGGAAATCGAAGAACCTGAAAGAAACTGGATGACTCCGATGATAGACTATCTTCGAGAAGGAAGATTACCGCTTAATCCAAACGAAGCTCGGAACATAAAATATCGAGCTCCAAAATATACATTGTTAGAAGAAAAACTTTACTGAAGATCGGTATCAGGAATTCTTCTAAAATGCGTCTCCAAATCTCAAACCAACGATGTCCTTCGTGAGGTACATGAAGAGAAGCGGGAAATCACAGTGGAGCAAGGGCCTTAGCCTTAAAATGCCTTAGAACAGGCTATTATTGGCCTACCATCAACAATGATGCCATGCAATATGTTCAAAAATGTCATCATTGCCAAGTTCATGCAAATATAAGTCATCAACCGGCCGAAAACATGAACCCAATACCAGTATGCTGGCCATTTGATCAATGGGGAATGGACATCGTGGGACCTTTCCCAGTAGCCAGGTCTAAGAAAGCATATGTTCTAGTCGCTGTCGAATATTTCAGTAAATGGATAGAATGCGTCGCCCTTGCTCGAATAACTCAATTCCAAGTGATCAACTTCTTATGGAAGTTCATAGTATGTCGATTTGCCATCCCGAGAATCCTGATCTCTGATAACGGAACGCAATTCGCAGGTAAACAAGTAATGGAATGGTGTACCAAAATAGGAATTCAGCAAAACTTCACTTCAGTTGGGCATCCAAGAGCGAATGGACAAACTGAAGTACCGAACCGAGAAACAATAAAATCTTTGGAGAAAAGATTAGGGGCAGCCAAAGGAAGATGGCTAGATGAACTCCCCGGAGTACTTTGGGCTAATCGAACGACAGTCAGAACTTCAACCGGGGAGACCCCATTCAGTCTAGTATATGGCTCGGAAGCTGTAATTCCGGTCGAAACACTAATTCCGACAACGAGAATTGAAATGTATGGTGAAAAGGAAAACGAAAAAGCAAGAGAGAATGATGTCGACCTGGCAGAAGCATTAAGAGAAAAAGCAGCTGTACGACTGCAGGTCACTAAATCAAACATGGAGAAGGCCTACAATCAAAATGTACGCATACGAACCTTCAAAGAGGGGGACTTGGTGCTGAAAAAAGTAGAGGTGTCCAAGCATGTAGGAAAATTACAACAGAATTGGGATGGACCATACATTGTCATTGATGTAGGAAAGAAAGGTTCATACAAAATTGCACACTTGGACGGAACGCCCCTACCACGAACCTGGAATGCAGTCAACCTAAGGAGATACTATGGAAAATAAATTCTAGAAATCATCCTTGTTAATTTCTTTTAAATTTTGTTTGTTTTATTTTCTTTCCCGTATTATCCACTGAAATAAAGGCCTTGGCCTGAGATTCATTCTCAATACTTTTATCAATAATTACGAATCAAGGATTCACACCAGTTAGCGCCAAAGACTTGATCGAGTTGAGTAAAATTGATTCGCTCAATAAACACTCATTGACCTCCATAACAACAAAACGAGTTGAGTATAAATCGATCCGCTCGATAAACGCTCCTCGATCTCCAAGACGATAATAACTGAAAGGTTAAAAGCCAAAAATTTTGGTAGAAAACCTAAGTACTAAAAAAACGAGTTGAGTAAAATTGATTCGCTCAATAAACACTCCTTGACCTCCATAACAACAAAACGAGTTGAGTATAAATCGATCCGCTCGATAAACGCTCCTGAATCTCCAAGACGATAATAACTGAAAGGTTAAAAGCCAAAAATTTTGGTAGAAAACCTAAGTACTAAAAAATGAATTGAGTAAAATTGATCCGCTCGATAAACGCTCCTCGACAACAAAAAGGTTAAAACCAAAAACTTTGGTAAAAAACCTAAGTCTTAAAAACGAGTTGAGTATAAGTCGATCCGCTCGATAAACGCTCCTCGACAACAAAAAGGTTAAAACCAAAAACTTTATTGAACAGGTTGAGAGAAATCAACAACAAGAAATATGAAAATAATAATATTGAAGTGTTATTCATCTGAGTTCTTAGAACAGGTCTCGAATTACATACGAAGTTTTGATCAGAGTACAAAGAACTTTATACAATCTACATATCATCACAACTGTTTAGATAAAATAATCCTATTCTATAGATCAGTGATCTTCACGACAATGTCCACGGAAACATCAATCTCCTCCCTAGTGCCTTGATGATAATGATTGACCGCCTAAGAAGCATGCTGCTCGGGATGGTCGACTTCTTTAGTTCGATGGCCAGGCTCTGAAGATCAAATGTTCTTCCAGAAGAAATGACCATTGTCGGCCTGAGGTCTAACAAACGGTCACTCGCCCAAAACGAGCTACTGCTTGTATGATGGGGTTGACTTTTACTCTAAAGCAGCATCTCGAGAGGACCGTCGCAAAAGTGAAAATTTACCGGCACACCCCGGCGGTCTATCACTCCGGAGGTAACATCGAAAAGTAGGGGTGCCTGGTAAATATGAACCCTCCATGTGCAAACAAAAACCACGGACCTCAAACCTGTGAAGACAAAGGCTGAGGCCACATGGGACCCGTCAGTACAAGGTAGGGCATCAATGGGACCTGTCAGTACAAGGCAAATTCTGACTGAGATTTCTTGGAACGATGGATCACGTACGATAATGTGACTTTTTTAATATTATGGGATCAGTGGGCAAAGTGAAACTCAAAGAAACTGTTATCTCCATCCTTTTGGGAATTATGAGTGAGATATGGAAATTGCGTACCTATTTATAGGCACAGATACAATTAATCCTACGGTTGGATGAAGATCTAAGAGAAAAAGAACCGCGACCGTTTGACTACCTCCTTTAAATGCGAGTAAGTTGGAACGGCTCCTTTATAGTCGAAAAGACTATTCGATGGTAAAGAAGAATCGAGATCGAAGCGATAAAGAACAAGAGCTTGCACACTTACAAATGCTAATCGCTTGATAAAGAACAAGAGATCCTCGACGCAGACGTATAAGTTTGCACCGATATGACAAGTACTAGCTCGTTTAGAGGTGTACAATCTCATATTCCAGCATACGAGGTCGTCACTGCCTCATATATCACAAGGCAGATTGCTACTTAACTATATTAGACCTCTAGTGGAGTCCAAGAAATCTGACACGAAAATTAGAGGAATGATCGTCAATATTCCAGCCTACAATATCGTCACTACCTAATATTTCAGAGAATTGCTTAAGGAGGTCTGAACCAGTTAGATCTTACTAATTACTTACACATTTCCAATTCCTCTCATACCAAGAATGCACATTAAGGAAATAGTGGTTGCTTTATTTGAGGAACATGGAACTCACAATCAGCGCAAAGAAACATGGATTTTAAGAAAATGAATAGACCGATATTCTTTCTACGAGCTTAGATTTTTAAAAAAAATGGCTCAACAGAGGAAATGACAACGTCCCTATATAAGAAGTCCATGGCAAATGGACAATTTTACAAAGCATTGATCGATTATCGACAAGAGCGCTAAAGTGTCCTTCACAATTCTTCAGTTAATTGTTTACGTGGATGACCTACAATCAATATTCTATTGTCTAAAGTGACTTCAGAAATAGCCCAAGGGACCATGTTTGATCGATCATCATACTTATACTTGATTAAACCTTTGATTTACAAAGGAAATATGACATCATTCGGCTATTCAGGACTGATCAGCCAGAACGAGTTACTTTTGATAATCTCCCAGGAAATTAATATCAGACAAGTCTGCTAAAATCTCCTGCTTATTTAGAAAATTCATACTTAATTATAACGATAAAATTGTGCATGACATAATTTATCAAAATATATCTACTGACTGAATTCAATCAAGGTATTAAACTGATCAAAACAGGTCGTCATTGTCATTAATTTTTACATACAAAAAATATAGTCAGCCTTGACAACCACATGAAGATTGTGGCCTACATCGTCTAAAAAAGGGGGGGGGGAGAAGCATTCCACTATAGCAGCTTGATCAGAACAGGTCACTGAGGTTGGTTAACGTCACTCGGGCGACCCGATGAAGCACCCTTTCGAGGAGTAGCCGTATCAAGAAACGCTTTCACCTCCTCTTGTCGCTTCTGATAACCCGCACCATAGCCTTCTTCAAAGGCGCGATGACGAGATTCTTCTAAATTGGCATTTGACCGAGCTAGGTCATCCCACTCTGTCTCAAGAGCTAGCTTTTCCTCACGTAACTTCTGAAAATCGTCGTTCAGAAGCTCAATCTGGAGAGCTTGCCCCCCAACCTTCGAAATCTCCGCATCCAACCAAAGCCTCAGGTTGTCCCTACTGACCAACAATTCGTCATGTTGGGCACCCAGTTGCAGGGCATAATACTTCCCCTGAGAAGAAAGAAAGCGCAAACGACAAGTTAACAAAAAATAAACAAATATCAAAATAAGTAAAGAAGTACCTGCTCAAACTGTTTAAACAGGAACTGAACAAGATGAAGGGAAGAAGAACCCTCATGCTTCTTCAGCTCGCCTGGCAAGACGGTACTAAGGCCCAGGTCCCAGGAAAGAGGGTCAGGCTCACAAGAATCAGGCAAGACAGAGTTTAAAGGAATCTTATCATGATGGGGGAGTACGGACTCAGTTATGTCCTTAATTTGCTCTAAAATACAACGCTCATCCAATAAACGCGGGGATTCCCTCTCGCTAGGACTCACCGAGGTCTCCTTACCCGAAGCAGAAATAACGGTCCGTCGACCGGACCTAGAGCCTGTCCGACCTCCAGAAGGCCCGCCGGCTTCAAAAGAGGTGGTCATAACAGTGGTATCATTAAATAAGAAGTCAGAAAAATCTTGAGAAACAGATTGTGTCATGGATGAATTCAAAAAGAATCTTCGCTAACCGCCCCCGTGGCAGTATCCCCTTGGCTTCCGCCAACAACTAGGTCGGTAGAAGTAGAGGAAGGAACGGGGTTATCTGGAATATGCTCATGTAAGCCATGCTCGAAAGAAGAAACACCTGAAGAAGCGGGTATATTAAAGGTTTGCTCCATATTGGACATATCTCCGAAGGCCACCCGACCAGGGGAGGGCCTCCTTTCGACCCCACCAGAAACGGGGAATTCATGTTGAATAAAAGTTGAACTAATTATGGGAAGAGTTTCGGAAGGAATAACGGGAGTCTGAATCTCCGACCTCCTAATCGAGTGGGGACTAGGAGGATCTACTGAAGTCCCCTCAGTACGGGACCGTTTCGGTCTCGGGTTTCGACTACCCTCACGGGAAGAACGCTTCAAAGTGTTGCCGAAAATATTGCTCATATTCGGAAATAGAAAAGAGTATTTAACTATCGAGAAAGCTTATCGACCTCCAACGAGAGAGTATACTATCGGAGTTGAGTAAAAATGGTAAATAGCGAGTAAAGTTTTTACCGTATGTATTTATACTAAACGAAAAGACGCAGGAGACCATAAGAACGGGCGCAAAAAAGAGAACCTGACCTATGAACAGCCGCAAGGATTCGAAAAGACATAAGCATAATGATTACAACGAAGTTAATGACTTGTCTAGATTAGATTATTATCAATAGAGAAGGCAAAAAGACATAACTGTCAGAATACGAATCGTCTTATTTACAAGAGGATAAAAAAGTAATATTACAAATCAAGTTATGCTATTGTCAAAGTTATTTCTTAAGGCCAGATTGGTCGCTCCCCTCTTCACACAACATGGTCGCCATCTGGAACTCCCTGATCGCCAGCGGCCTTTCCTTCGTTCGCTCCCTCGTTCGCTGCCTCCATATTCTTCTCCTCTTCCTCTTGATTGATAAAATTATTATCGACCTCCGGGTTAATATCCGAAGGAGGAGTCGGCAACGGCTTCCCGAACTCTTTGACAAGGTGAGCCAATGGAAATCGTTGATAGATAGCATCAGGCAGCTCGGAAGGAGAGTATTCCTCGCCATAGCGATTCAGGCTAACGTGCACCGCCTTGAAATATTCCATCCGACGATCTTCAATCAATTCCAGAGCAACCAACTGATGAATCGCCTTCCTGAAAGTACTCTCCAGGAGCGGACCGACCATTCGATACACCAAGGCAGTATGAACGGGAGAACTAAGGAACTCACGAATCACCCTTTCGTCGGGATTCCTGCCATAACGATCTCTGAGTCCGCTAAGAGGAAGGTCCCTATCGTACTCCTCCAACGAGGCTTGGAGACTTACTACCTGAGATTCCAGCTCGCTAATCCGAGTAGTACTCTGAAATTGATAATCTTCCAACTTCTTAGCCAACTGATCAACCTACTCTTGAGCGTGGGAAGTCTCCAAAACTTTATTTATGATCTCCTGGTCATCAGTTCCCATGGCCTGAGTTTCTATGATCGGAAGTGGAAAAGAAGAGGATGTCGAGGGACCAGCCTCTGAACCAGAAGCCTTGTGAAGCAATGCCTTGTATCTCTCATCCAAAAATTCACATTGCTGTTTCCAGAGAGCAGCTTCATAGGCATTCGAGGCCAAACAAGTCTTGGTCTGAAAAATAAATGAAACAAATTTGTGAGCTAAATTTGTTAGGTTAAACAATGAACGAGCATACAAAACAACAAATAACCTTCTCAGCATAAAGAGAAGCTCTCTGAAATTTCTCCAAAGGATCCTTCCGAAGGAGCTTATTCATATCGCGAGTAAAGACACCAGAGAGAAGAACACGATTTGTCTTGTCCACAGCATTCTCGCTCTCATCGTGGACCAAAGAGTCGTTCTCAGGATAGCCACCCGCTCTCTTCCCTTGTAAATGATCTTCGATCATCTCAACAAGAGTGGGTTTCGGATGATTCTCACCAAGTAGAGAAAGATCCTCACCAGAATGACCATAGTAACACCTTTTTCTCTCTACTGGTTTATCATTGGGATGGGGTATCGACCAGCCGCGGCATCCACGAATGCCAAGGGAAGTCCGAAATTGGAGAGGAGGATAACCCGATCCCGTCCCCTGACGAACAGGAGATTCTTGGGGTGAATCCGGAGATTCCTCTCTGTTATCTTCTGAATCATGGCTCAAGTCCAATTT
Organism: Penstemon barbatus; assembly: GCA_003313485.2. Taxonomy (NCBI): domain Eukaryota; kingdom Viridiplantae; phylum Streptophyta; class Magnoliopsida; order Lamiales; family Plantaginaceae; genus Penstemon; species Penstemon barbatus. The sequence goes on from CM064883.1 coordinate 70,886,423, forward strand.
TCTCTTCCGGGACGCTTTCTGCTCGATAGGAAGATTCTCTATTGTCTTAGTGGATTTTGACAGAACCATCTTTCCCTTAGAGGAGCGCCGAGAATTTTCTACCATAAGAACTGAAAGAAAACGAGTTCCGAATTATACATGATACTAAAAGAGAATATAAAGTTAATTTGATACTAAAATAAAGTGCTTACCCAGTGGTTGAGAAGGGGAAGAGATTGGGAAAGTATGAGGACTCAATCCCGCTTTACGGAGAAAAGCCTCGCCGATAAGAAGAGCACTCTGATATTTGTCGGCACGCATATCCTTGATTTCACCGATCAATTGAGGATCGTCAGGGATAAAATGGCCCGTCACCAAGCGATCGCCGAAAATCCACTCGGAATTGTGGTCCCACGAGAATGGCTCAGTAGAACCATCTGCTAGACGGAGGTGAGAAGGGGGTTCTACGAAGAAAAAATGAGATTTCCAGGAAGGATTGCTGGAAACTGGGGAGTCAAAGATAGAGCGACTAGTCTTCTGGCTGGTGAAAAAATATCCGCGGTTGGAAGAACTAGAAATATTAAAACGGAATAATTGTGTAAAGTTACGAAAAGATGGCTGGAATCCTTTTGCTATCATCAAAACAGAAAAACACACCACAAAGGCTACGGAATTTGGGACTAATTGTGTCAGGGATACGCTAAATATTTTCAAAATATCAAGAAACAAGGCGGACAAGGGAAGACACAAATCGTAGTTGAAATGGGCAGTATAAAAAGCCCGACAACCCTCCAGCGAAGAAGTACCCCTGTCGGTAGGAGAAGGAAGGATAATCTTAGAACCTTCCGGAAAGTATTTCGCATAATTATCCACGACCTCGTGGAAAGTTTCATCAGTGTAGGCACAAGCGAGGTCCTCGATCGGTTTAGATATTTGAGGAACCGTACCCTTGCCTTTCTGGGCCCTGGCAGCGACGTCAGTATCGGATATAATTTGCACTTTAAAGTGTCCTTATCGAGAATAGTGGTTTCAGATATACCGGTCTGCTCAGTTGGAGGGCTCGGAGGTACCCCCTCCTCGATGGTGGGAGTAACTCTTTCCCTCGGAGACGAAGAAGGTTTCTTTGAAATTAAAGCCATTTTTGGGATCCTCGAAAAATATGAGTCGATAAAAGCAAGTTGGGAAAGAAATTATCGAGTAAGAAAGTTACTGCAAAAATAGGGGGAGTAGAAAGTAGAAAGTGATTAAAAGAACGATCACCTATTTATAAAGAGAAATGAAAAGACATTCCGAACTTCTAGCGGCTGATCACATTCCCGCCAAACGGTAAAAGTCGAAACGCTTCCTCAAGAGACAAGTAACGATTCAAGTTCGGAACGACAAAACGACTATCTATGAGGCGTAGCACTCTTTTCCTTCCTTAGGATTTTTTCCCACAGGGTTTTTTCCAAGTAAGGTTTTTAACGAGGCACAAATCATACAGTCGTAATCGACCATCTACTTCTACGAGCTTCTACTACGTATGCACTCGAAGAAGTGAGGGAGTACTGATGGGGGCTGTTTCACACCCCTTATAATAACCGGAATGACTAGTCCTTATACGTTCGGACCGACCAGGAAGTCTAATTCACTAAAAGAGCTGCCCGGTCCGATCTGCGCTAACAACCTTTGGCGACCAAGAGTGATGTCCAAGTTTCATAAGAATTGCTATACCTAGTCCTATGAGGATTATGTTTCCTTGTAAAGCTAGGGCTAATGTCATATAAATACCTAGTTAAACATTGTATTACGAACAACATACAATCAGAGCTTACGCCGACATACTTTGGCTATCTGATAACATACTTAATAGAAAAGCTTTTGCTATACTATTTACATATTCATCGTCTTGCTTACTTATTGTTCTTTACGTAATTGCTTCCTTGAGATTGATCCATCCGGAATAAAGTAACAAAGCCCTATAATTTATACTTATTTTGACCTCTACAAAACATATCTTTATTGATTTAATCTAACCTAACGAAAAACGGTTAAATCAACATGATATAAAATAATGAATGAAATTTACAATAATTGTGCTAAAGTGTAACATAATTTAGGAGATAAAATTAAATTGAAAAGAAATCATAGTGCAAAATGTAAATGTGTGCCTCGAATGAGCATTTGACTTTCGGGCGAGGGTTTTCCCCTCTCCGTCCTGAGAAATTACTTTTGCTTATAGGACATGTATGATTAAAGAATCACTGTCCATGATTTTATTTCTCTTATAGGACATTTGTGATTGAAGAATCATTTTCCAAGATTTAATTAATACTTTGTAAAAATATACACATGTTGTAAAACTTAGGATAAAAGGATGAACAAATTGTAGTAATCAAAATATTATGTAGAGAAAACTCAATCCCTCTTTTCATTCATTTCATGTTGTAGTTTTTCTTCTACAAAGTGAGGTATGAATTCATTTATATATACAAGTTCAAGACTTCTATACAATAGCCACATGTCTTATATGTGTCTTCCATGCAATTGTGATACATGGCTATACTACATGTTTAACAACTTGCATATACTTAGAAACATCCACTTGTTCTTGCCTTGCCACACATATTCTTGCTTTGACACATATTGTGTTATGTGTTGATTCTTTGTTTCACCAAATGGAAGAATTATGCATAGCCACATTAACTCTTGAATGGTAAAATACCAATGACATCCACAAAATATGCATATTTCATAACAACACATATTATAATTATATCATAGCACAACACTTAAAAGAGAGTATATTTACTTGTTTGAAGAAATTGTTGAATATTATCGTTAAATATTCATGTCAGACTTGAATTAGATAATGAAATATAAAGATAATATTTTATAGTTTTCATTGGTAATATGTTTTTCAAATAAAGTTTCTAAATCAATATTAACTCCAATAGCCTTGGACCCCTCACTCGGATGGTGATATCTACGGGTGGATGGTGTCGATCTTTTTCTCTTATTTAGTTGATATTGCAATCGGTTTCGCGATCTGTGACTCTGAAACATAATGTTGGCAGGTGTTTCTCTCAAAACCTATACAAACTAGTATCGTTTCCCACATATGGCGCTATGTTGCATAAAAATGTGTCAAGGCAAAGGTGTAAATTGTGGCTATCAATCTATAACAATATCATGTCTCTTCCACTAGATCAATCACTTGTTGGTAAGTAGACTAGTATTAAACTAAAAAAAGACCTACACTTTTGATGAGATTCAAACCCTAGACCTCAGCTTTACCACCTGGCTAAACCTCCTCGGCCTACCCTATTCAATAAGAGATTAATTATTAATATTTTCTCTCGAATAATTGATATCTACTATCTCAAAGTTACTATTCACAAAAATCTGGAAAACGTAAAATTAAAATTATAGAGCCAATACCCATATTTGAATTAAATGTCTAGCTAGAATATTTTTTTCTCGTACGATGCAATCTAATGAGATCCTTGTTTATATTGAGTGCTCTATCTCGAACACTGTTTTTTTAGTTCATGTAATAAATTGTGAGGAAATTACAAGTTTTTAATTATAGCAAAACATTAGAAAATTACTTTTATATTATTTCAACATCTGATTTATCATTGAAAATTTGATATAGCACTTTTAATATTTGCATGTTTTTCATTTTTATTTATTTGGCATAGAGATTTAATTAATAGTTATCAAATTGTGAAGTTAATTTGACTTCCATCGGACTTAATTACTTGATGACCGAGTGAGTAACAAATTAACTTCTCGTGTTATTTTAAAATAGATAATCTAACTCCATGTGATAAATAAAAGGACAAAATATACCTCCCTGAGGTTTTTCTAAAATAAGCATTCTGCCTCACTCTTAACTTTTACATTTTTTACAAGGGGGTAAAATGTTCATTATGCAATATCGCAGAGTGTTAAAGTGTCCATTATCGCTTATCAGATGGAGATGGAGTTAAATTGCCTATTTACACATATCATAGAGGTAATAAGGTCAATATGTTGTCAAGGGTAAGGTTAATTAATTGATCACTTTTTTTTTTTTTTTGCAAAGATTAATTGATCACTTTTTGCTTGAGGTAAATTACTCAACTAACAAGGAGGTAAATTGTTAATTATTTCATTTTGCATAGAGGTAAATTACTTAATTTCATATCATATTATGGTAAATTAATATTATACATTAACTTGCCAAAAATCCATTGATGATCATGAGTAAAATGACTAATAAATTTTTTTATTTAATTTTAGATGGTAAATATATATATTCTCAAGGGTTAAATCCCTTTCGAGACGCGTCGGGCATATAAAGGGGGAACCTCTCCCAACAGGGATTCGAACCTGAGTCCGCTACTTTGTAGTGACTAGTCTCTTCCACTAGATCAATCACCTGTTGGTAGTAAATATATTGTTACATCAAACATTATAACAAACTAAATCTATTACATTGTTATCAAAGTATATTAATTATAAATACTAGTATATAACTAGAGAAAATACATATACTAATGAGAGTTGAACCCTGACCTCTTAATCATGGAGCTTCACGAAGATATACTTTATGAACTAGCCAAATTTAATTTATCATTAATATAATAGCAACTTGTATCCCGATAGCAACACTTTTAGTTACCAATTTATAGGTGTAAAGAAGACAAAGTTCCCATTATCAGATATGGGCCTTGTTATGAAATATCTACATATGTTGTGGATGTCCATTGCAACTTAAACCTCAAGTTATATGGTATCAACACAAAACTCTTCCACTTGGTTGCATAAGGAGATAACACATAACCTATTTATGTGTCAAAGCTAGAATAAGTGTGGCAAGGCAAAGAACATATAGATGCTTCTAAGTATAGCCATGTATCACAATGCATGGGAAGCCACCCATCACTTTCCTTTACAAGACATGTATGAAGACACTCATCACTCTTCTTTGTGTAACATGTGTACTCTTGAACTCTATAAATAGATGAGTTCATTTTGTAATGAGAAGAGAATAAGAACAACTACATAATCTTATATCATCCTTTACATATTAGTTTGCTTACACAATAAGTTCATCCCTTTTATCCTAAGTTTTATAACACGTTATCAGCATGAGTTTGCTCCATAACTCGATTTCCCGACATTTAGCTTCACCACTAAAATATATCACACAAACAAGGTTGGATCATCCTCAAATTTCCACCGTTGGATCATTCCCACCATTTCCACCGTTGGATCATCCTCAAATTTTAACCGAAGGTTCCTCACACCATCCTCTTCATTCTGGCCGTTCGGATCGTCCTCACAACGTTTGTAGGTGACACGGCATCCATCAGAAGTTGACAAAAGGAGTTGAGGAAAATAGCAATTGCTTCTATCCGGAAGGATTAAAATCAACAAACAAGTAATATGCATACTATATTATACTTAGTATAAATAACTTGAAATTCAAATACGAACAAATTGTTTTCGGCTTGAAAGATAGCCTAATAAGTTTTGAGCTTGAAATAAAGTTTTAAAGTTTAAGCTTGAAAGAAAGCTTCGAAAATCAAAGACTTGAAAGAAAGTCTAGGCGAAAAACTCAAACCCGAAGTTTTGAGTATATTTTCGGCCTGGGCCTACTATATTTTTGCCATAGAAAAATGGCAAATATCACCAAGCTCAAATTCGCTGCCCTTGACATTTCCGGAAATAATTATTTGACATGGGTTCTTGATGTTGGCATTCATTTGAGTGCAATGAACCTCGGAAATGCTATCAAAAAGGGAAATGAGGCAACCAAACAAGAAAAGGCAAAGGCTATGATTTTCATTCGCCATCACATCCATGAAGGGCTTAAATCTGAATATCTTGGGATGAAAGATCCCGCTACCCTATGGGAAAGCTTGGAGGAAAGATATGATCACCAAAAGAGGGTAATACTCCCAAAAGCTCGATATGAGTGGATGAACCTGAGGCTGCAATATTTTAAAACAGTGAATGAGTATAACTCCGCAATGTTCAAAATTGTATCTCAATTAAGATTGTGCGGAGATAATATCACTGATGAAGATATGTTAGAAAAAACATATACTACTTTTCATGCCTCTAATATGCTCCTGCAGCAGCAATATCGTGAGAGGAATTTTAAGAAATACTCTCAATTGATTTCATGCCTTCTTGTGGCCGAACAAAATAATGTATTATTGATGAAAAATCACAACTCCCACCCCGCCGGTTCCCAAGAATTTCCAGAAGTAAATGCAAATGCTTCATTTCCAGAAGAGAATGCATGTTATTATGGAAACAATCGTGGACGTGGTCGTGGTCGTAGTCGTGGACGCGGCCGTGGTTATAGTGCCGGCTCTGGAAGGAACCGAGGTGGTCCTAATAAAAGGATTGCACCGTACCACTCAAAGAGAAACAATAGTGGTGTTAAATATGAAAAAGCAAAGGGTACTAAAAGGTACAAAGATGATACTTGCTATATGTGTGGAGTTAAAGGACATTGGTCCCGTACCTGTCGTACACCAAAACATCTTGTTGATCTTTATCAAGCCTCTATAAAAGAAAAAGGGAAAGAGGCTAATTTTATCAATACAGTTGATAAAATAGGACAATTTGAAACCCCTCATTTGGATGTTGTCGATTTTCTCATTGAGCCCAACGGTGCTTATGACGACAATGAAAGGGTTCAAAATGAATCACTTAATGGCAATGGCAAATGAATTTGTCGCTTTGTATTATGTATCTTATATTTTTTGTTATATATGTGTGTGTATATACATATATATATTTATATAAATTTTGATCAATGTATAAAAGGCATATTTTCTAACTTATATCTCATTATCTTTGTGTTCTAGAAGAAAAATGAAAAATAACGTTGATGTGAGCATGCACCATAGAACATATGGATGCTTCTAAGTATAGTCATGTATCACAATGCATGAGAAGCCACCAATCACTTTCCTTTACAAGACATGTATGAAGACACTCATCACTCTTCTTTGTGTAACATGTGTACTCTTGAACTCTATAAATAGATGAGTTCATTTTGTAATGAGAAGAGAATAAGAACAACTACATAATCTTATATCCTCCTTTACATATTAGTTTGCTTACACAATAAGTTCATCCCTTTTATCCTAAGTTTTATACAGGCCTATGTTAGTTTGTTAATTATAATATCTGCTTACTTTTAAACTAGACAGGGGATTATAATAACATTTTAGTATTCTATCACTAGAAATAATATTCATTTCAAAAATATTATTCGATTATAAAATATATATATATATATATATATATATATATATATATATTTTATAATCGAATAATATTTTTGAAATGAATATTATTTCTAGTGATAGAATACTAAAATGTTATTATAATCCCCTGTCTAGTTTAAAAGTAAGCAAATATATATATATATAAAGGCTTCCATTGTGAATTTTGCCAAAATATTAACCCGGATGTAAATAAGATAAATAACATATAAAAGATATAAAGAAAGATGTTTATATCTCTCTCCTAGAACTTCCAAAGCACGAACTCGGTAGATCTGGGCATTGTAGAAACTCAGCCCAAAATCTCCCATCTACTTTTCTTCGGAAAGTGGATCTCTAACTTCGACAACGCCCCACGTGTTGCCTTTCTCTACGGTTCAGTACACCACAATTCTACAAACACTCTAATAATTGTTTCGTGCTTCTAATCTACGTTCCTAGTAACTTCAGAACTTTTTAAGGCAAATTTTATGTCAATTTGTGAAGTCGGGCGAAGAAGAAGGACTTTTGGCGTATTAGGATCTTCTGGGTCTGTCAACCCGAATACAACCCATAAATTCTGAATCGGGCACCGTTTAGGTTATGGGTTGGATATTTGACCTTTTAAAAAAAATCAAATCCAGTTATGGGTTGGTTTCTATCCCATATGGACTAGATCCATATCTGGTTTATTATGGACCTAAATCCGCTTGAAACATGATCTCAATTGGGGTTAACTAATCTCGGCGTGGCATGCATCAAGGAACACAAAAAAAAAAGCAACGACTCACTAACTACCCTATTCATGGTGCACGTTGGAGGATCCTATGTATCTTGAATGTCAAAACGACTCTCGGCAATGGATATTTCGGCTCCCTCATTGAGAAAAATGTAGCAAAATGTGATACGTGGGAGGTTCGCTGCTTGTGACGTTGTGAGAAGTCAATTTAACCTTATCATTTAGAAGAAGAAGAAGTCGTAACAAGGTTTTCGCAAGTGACCCTTCGAGGATCTTTGTCGAAACTTGCAAACCAAACCCGTGAAATCGTGTTTAAACATTGAGGGGACAATGTGTGAGGGTCACAAGACCCATGGGCGAAGCTCGCGTCGTTTGGGCTGACTAACCTGAGCGAGGCATGCATCAAGGAAAACTCAAAAAGAAGCATCGACCTCCTGGCTACCCTGTTCATGGTGCACGTTGGACGACCCTGTGTATCTTGAATGTCAAAATGACTCTCGGCAATAGATATCTCGGCTCTCGCATCGATAAGAATGTAGCGAAATGAGAACTTGGTAAGGATTGCATAATCCCCTGAACCATCGAGTCTTTGAACGCAAGCTGAGCTTGAAGCCATTAGGCCGAGGGCACATCTGCTTGGGTGTCTCGCATCACGTAGTCCCCATCTCAATACCTCAGGTTGATGGACCGGATATTGTCATTCTGTGCGCTCGAGCATACGGCTGACCCAAAAGAAATCCCGTACCAAAGGATGTCACGATTAGTGTGTTGGGATTCTTATGGGAAAACGATCATCGGGCAGCAAAAATCAAACATCATTAGACTCCCATTGGGAATCCTGCCAAGATATTTATCCGAATGTATATAAATTAAATAACATACAAAAGATATAAACGAAGATGTTTATACCTCTCTCCTAGAACTTCCAAAGCACAAAAAAAAGCATCAGTTCACTTACTACCGTCAAGGACGTTCGTTGCTTGCTACGTCGCGAGAAGTCTGTTGAACCTTATCATTTAGAGGAAGGAAAAGTCGTAACAAGGTATTCGTAGGTAGACCTGCTAAATGATCTTTGTCGAAACTTGCAAAATAAACCCGTGAAAACATGTTTAAACATCGAGGGGACGATGTGCGAGAGTCATAAGACCCATGGGAAAAGCTCGCATCGTTTGGGTTAACTAACTTGAGCGAGGCTTGCATCAAGGAAAACTCAAAACGAAGCATCGGCCCCCTGGCTAACATGTTCGCGGTGCCTGTTGGAAGACTCTGTGTATCTTGAATGTCAAAATAACTTTCTGCAATGGATATCTCGGCTCTCGCATCTATAAAAATGTAGCGAAATACAATATTTGGTATGGATTGCATAATCCCCCTGAACCATGGAGTCTTTAAATGAAAGTTGCGATTGAAGCCATTAACTGAGGGCACATCTACTTGCATTTCACGCATCACGTCGTCCCCATCTCAATACTTCCGTGCGCGCGAGCACGCGGCTGACCCAAATGAAATCCCATATCAAAGGATGTCACGATTACTGTTTTGGGATTCTTATGAGAAAATGATCCTCAGGCAGCGGAAATCAAACATTATTACATCTAAGAACCAACCCATGGGAGATCCCACTTTCTAACTTCCTTCACTTTTTCACACTAACTTTCACCTTGTCTCACACACTCTCTTTCTCTCTAAATCTAACTTAACTATGAACTCTAATGTGTAAAATGAGTGGAGAGAAATCTGAAAATGAAGAGAAAGGTGTTTAAATACACCTTGGGAAAGATGGGAGATATAGTTACTTCCCAATAAACAAGACAATGCATGTTAATCTTGGATAGAGAAATCTCCTAGATTGCACGGATACGGATACGGCGATACTTTATAATACGATACGTATACGGCGATACGGATTTTTAAAATTTATAGGATTCGATACGGCAAAGATACGCATATAAAATAAAATAATTTTATATTATGCATAACAGTAGAATTAATTTGATCCTTCTAATATACCACACAAGCAAAAGATTATATTCAAAATATGTATTATTTACTAGTTTAACTTAGGGTTGTACAACATCACATAAAAGTTTTACACTAAAATTGTCCAAGACCATTCAAAATACAGAAAAGTTATATATCAAATGTTGATAAAGTTAGACAAAACCCATATTGAATTAAAATTTTCAAGTAAATATCACGAGTATTGATACCAGTATCCAAGACCATTCAAAATTCACATTTTTTTTAAATTTTAATTTATTAATTTTTTAATCCATAACTTTGAAAAACTAACAAAAACACCCACCGCGTATCCAAGACATGTCCAAAACTGCAGGATACTCCAAAAAAACGTATTGTACCCGCATCCGAGTTATTTTTTATTTAATTTAGTCAGGATACTCCAGATGGCGTACCGTGCGCGTATCCCATGCATATCGCACGCGTATCCGTATCCCTGGAGTACTGGATACTGCACGGGGCCATTTTTCGGAGTATCCGTGCAACCTAGGAAATCTCTCTAACCAAGAGGCATGCTTGGCCACTCCCTATGGCTGGCTAGGAGAGCTATAAAGGCTCTCTTATTAGCTGCAATCAAGTATGGGGTGGAATTTGCAAATTGCCCCCTGAAGTTTCTATAATGTGCAATTTTGCCCTAAAAATTACTTATTTTGCACAATTAAGTCCAAATATTTTTTTCAAATGATGTATACTATTATTTTAAAGTATTTTTATGCTTTTAAATCATTTCAAAGTTAATAAGGACATTAGAGATAATTAAATTGTATATTTTACCCCAAAGTAACACTTAATTTTTAGAAATAAGATATAACACATGAAATTGGATTAAAATCTAATAAAATACGATTAAAAAGGTCTAAAATTTACGGGGCGTTACATAGTCGGGCGTGATACGAGGCACCCTTGGCGTGGTCCAAGCAAGGCACGGACTTACACGGGCGACGACAAGGTACGTGGGCAAGGAAAGGACGTCGAGTGGCACAGGGGAGTCCCAAGAGCGGCCCCAAGCATTTTGATGTACCAAACCAAGAGGTTTTGGAGGATTCCAGGAGTTCACATAAGTCCGGGACATTCGAGAGAACTCTGGAAGGGTTCGAAAGAGTCCAGAAGATATAGGAAGGTTTCGGAAGGTTCTATATGGTTCCGGAGGGATCCAAAATGTTCTACAAGGTTCCGAAAGGGTCTGGAATATTCTATGAGGTTCCGAAATTTTCCACAAGATTCCGGAGGGGTCCGGAATATTCTAGAAAGTTGTGGAAGTTGATGGAAAGTAGTAGAACCTCGTAGAAGGTTCTAGAACTATTTAGTAGTAGGTAGTAGAACATTGTAAAATGTTCTAGAATAATGTAGAGATGGTGTAGTAGGATTTTGGCAGAAGGCTCTAGATGTAGGGAACCTTCTAAATGGACAATCCTAGTAGTATAAATAGGGGTAGGCCTTTGTTTGTAAGAATCAACCCATGGGAGATCCCAAGTTTACAAAAAGAAGTTGTAATCCATCCATATAATAAAATAAGTATTTTTGAACCTCTTGTGTGCTACTTTGTCATCCCAACTAACCTCCTTCACAATACCTTCTTCGGGGCAAAAGTGAGGTTGACTTAGCATAGAACCTTTTATCAAGTCAAAAAGGTTTTATCAAAAGAATTATCATGACTAACCTCAACAGAAATAGCTCAGTTCATAGAAAAACATTTTCCAAATAACCAAGGTTTATCACACATATTGGAGGGGAAATAAAATTAATTTGTGTAATACAAGAGAGCCAAAAATCAAATAAAACTGCTCAATGTACTCTGCTAATCAAATTTACATAAGTTCATCATAGTCTCAAAGGGAATAGGATCATCTCTGAGGATCAAATGTTGACACACACAACAATAATGTATCAAGAAACAAAAAAAAAACACAAAAGTTATGTATATACAGTTTCCATGATTACACACAAAAAAACTTACACTAAGGTTCACGCTTCTGAAATTCCAATTCAAGTAATGCCTTACTTAATTGCTGCTGAAGTTCTGATTCACTCGTCGCAATTTGAAAAGTGAGAATGTAAATTATCGCTGCTGAAGTTCCGATTCACTCGTCGCAATTTGAAAATTGCGAATGTAAATTAGGGTGAAAGATATATAAGTTTTGTTTGTTTAGAAAAAAGATTTTTGAAGTCTTGTTTGTTTAGAGAAAAAAGACTTTCAAAATCAAGCCTCCCTCTCTTTTTATCAACAAATAATTCTCTTTTTATCAAAATACATATACAAAATCATAGTTCCCAACGAAATAAATTTATTAACAGAAATAAATATAGACACCTGAGCTTTCTCGGGAAGATGAAAAGCTTTTTTGGGAAGTTACATTTTTGGAATAGGAATATTTCAAAATTATTTTTGAAGTATATTACGTTTTATAAAAGCTATAAAACTGAGTTCTGATTATAAAACGTAATATACTTCAAAAATAATTTTATAGCTTACACATAGGCGTGGGCGTTGGGTTCGGGTAACCCAAACTCGACCCGTCCCGTTTTTAAAATACCCGAACGGGACGAGTGTTTTTTGAGTTTGGGTACCCAATCTAGAATACCCGTATTTTATTACGGGAATACGAGACGGGTTTGGAATTGGTCTCTCCAACCCCGAATACCTGAACCCGGAACACCATATTTTCTCTTCTTTAAAAATTGCTTCAGCAACACGAGCTTCATCCTCATTCTTGAATTTGCAATAAACAGAATTTGGGCTGAGTTTCCACACAGGCCAGATCTACAGAGTTCGTGCTTTGATAGTTCTATGAGAGAGGTATAAACATCTTCGTTTATATCTTTTGTATGTTATTTAATTTATATACATCCGAATTAATATCGTAATAAAAGTAGAACACAAAGCTGCAGCGTTTGAACCGTGATGAAATTAATTCGTCAATCTTTTCGAAATATAAAATGATGTTAAAAGAATCACGAATTTAACAAAAAATTTGATTAATGACACAAACCTGCATTTGAACCGTGATGAATCGGTGATGAAAGTTTCGTCGGTTTCTCCAATATATAAAAATTTGTAAAACTGATACGGTAGATTTCAAAGTATTACATAGTTTTAACTGAAAATTCCATGCACAACCCTACAACATTTTAACCGATTGAGATGACCGTGATGAATGTTTCACCGATTTCTCCGAAAATATAAAAATCTGGAAAAAAAATAATTCTAAAAGAATTACAGTTTTAGTCGAATTTACGATTGATTGTCACTTTTTTGTGATTTTGAAGAAGGCTAAGAATAGAGGTCATCAAATTATAGCAAGTTAAATGAAAAATGAGTGCATGCTGTCAAGGTTTGACACTTTGCTTGGCGCAAAATGGCGTGACATAGAGACTCGATGGACGGGTGTGCGACTCTGGGGGGCCAGGAACGGGACATACCTATCTAGTCGAGAAATTGTGGGACCAAGGAACCTAGGATGAGGTTTCGCACGAACAGGACTCCGCTCAGGGGAGCGTTGATGTGGTCTATGGAGGGGACCTTGGTAGTCAGGGAGGGGGCTGGGATGGCCAAGCTGCATGGACGGGCGGCAAGACATGTGACATTATCTTACCGGGACGAGGCAGGCGTTATAGGCACGCGTCACGGGACAGAAGGCAAGGCGGAAGGCCTAGTTGTGCGTGATACGAGGAACCATGGACGTGGTCCAAGCAAGGCATGGACTTACACGGGTGACGACAAGGTACGTGGGCAAGGAAAGGACGTCGGGTGGCACAGGGGAGTCCCAAGAGCGGCCCCAAGCATTTGAAGTACCAAACCAAGAGCTTCCGGAGGATTCCAGGAGTTCCACATAAGTCCAAGACATACGAGAGAACTCTGGAAGGGTTCGAAAGAGTCCAGAAGATGTCGGAAGGTTCTATAAGGTTCCGGAGGGATCCGGAAGGGTCCGGAATATTCTATGAGGTTCAGGAATTTTCCACAAGGTTCCAGAGGGGTCCGGAATATTCTTGAAAGTTGTGAAAGTTGATGGAAAGTAGTAGAACCTCGTAGAAGGTTCTAGAACTATGTAGTAGTAGGTAGTAGAACATTGTAGTATGTTCTAAATAATGTAGAGATGGTGTAGTAGGATTTTGGCAGAAGGCTCTAGATGTAAGGAACCTTCTAGATGGACAATCCTAGTAGTATAAATAGGGTTAGGCCTTCGTTTATAAGAACCAACCCATGGGAGATCCCAAGTTTACATCTAAGAAGTTGTAATCCATCCATATAATAAAATAAGTATTTTTGAACCTCTTGTGTGCTACTTGATCATCTCAACTAACCTCCTTCACAATACCTTCTCCGGGGCAAAAGTGAGGCTGACTTAGTCAATTCCAACAGAGGGAAGGGAACGATCGATGGGGGCGTTCGTGGGTAAGTGCCTCACCGGATGCTTTGGGAAAGTTAAGCCCGTGAAACTAAGTTCAGTAAAAACTACGAAAATTAGTAAGTAGGATAGGATAGATAAGTATATCAATAGATTGATATGGAAGGGAGGTGATACAAATCTTAGGCTAAAATTTAAATTTTAACAAAGTCTGACATGTAATAATTTTGGGGAATTAATTCTAAATCTTGTTAGATATATTAACATAATTTCACATCTACGTACTCATGAGGAATAGAAACATTCCACTTCCCACCCACATCCAGTATTCATGGAAAGACAATTTTCTCATCCCCATGTCCGCATCCCAATATATAGATATTAAGTAATTCATCATTTTTCAATGTGCTAATTAATTACTGTCCATTTTATAAAGTAGATGGGCGATTTTGGGCTGAGTTTCTACACAGCCCAGATCTACAGAGTTCGTGCTTTGGAAGTTCTAGGAGAGGTATAAACACCTTCGTTTATATCTTTTGTATGTTATTTAATTTATATATATGGAACACAGGTGTAGTGTTTGAACCGTGATGAAACTAATTTGTCAATCACTTCGAAATATAAAATGATGTTAAAAGAATCACGATTTTAATAAAAAATTCGATTAATGACACAAACCTGCCTTTGAACCGTGATGAATTGGTGATGAAAGTTTCTCCAGTTTCTCCAATATATAAAAATCTGCAAAAACCGGTACGGTAGATTTCAAAGTATTACATGGTTTTAACTGAAAATTACATTCACAATGTTGGGATATGGCTCGATTTGTCAGACAACAAAGTGCGGAATTTAAAATTTTTCGAGTCATCCAATGGTCCCATAAAAGATGTCTCCACATTATGTATACAAAAGTAAGAACAAAAACGCACACAATGAATTAACAAAGGGGGTTTTTGCGATATACCTCACCACAGGCAAGGCGGTGGAAACCTCCGACTTCGTTTCTGAATCTGATCTGGTTCGCAGGAGTGATCCAAGTGTCTCACCTCCAGGGATAGTCCACACCAATTGGATTCTGGCAACACCTCAAGATCTTAGGCTCAGAACTCGATTCAGGAGATTTGTTATTGCAGGATTGTGTTGAATCTCTTGACAGATCAAGATCTAACACAATGGAACAGGGAGATGGCGGCGGCGGCACCAAGCAGTCCACGGCAGCAGGTGCGGCGGCTTGAGGTGGCGGCGGCAGCTAGGGTTGCTAGCTTGGGGGGCGGCGGCTACTTAGGGCAAAAGGAGGCTAGGGTTTTCTTTCTTAGGTGTTAGCTTTTAAGCTCATGTAGATCCGCTTTTATAGACTCCTTCTGACCTAGGTTTGCAAGACTCCTTATGGGCTTTAATTAATAGAAGCCCATGTCTTGCAATCCTCCATTTAATTAACTACTTTAATTAAATGCCCAGTCCAATTAAATCAATATTTCTTTTAATTAACTAGCAACTCAATTATTAATTAAGTTAGCCATTTAATTAATCTCCCACTTGAATTAAATACTTTTAATTCATTCAATTGATTTAATTACCTTTAAATCAATTAATTCCTTTCATGTCCTTTTATAATAGTCACCGTCCAATTGTATTGTGTGTGACCCTCTGGGTTCACCATCAATTGGCAGCAGGCCCACGAATCCCTCGTGATTTAATTTATGAACAATAAATTGTTCCGGTCAATTAAACAACCTTTAATTGACCACTCCTAGAATTAAATCCTCTATTAATTCAGGAGTACCCACACTTCATGGTCGATGTCTAGCCACAAGCCCATGAAGCCCAATTTCAGGTGAATTGATATTTGTGAACCTCGTCTCATATAATTGCCATGTACATACGGTCCTTCTATCGACTAATATTCCCGATCAAGACTTAGGGTGTGTGAATTGATCGGCACCTCTAAATTTGTCTCGATAACTATACTTTCTAATTCAGGATAATATACCTTTGTGACCTTCTAAATTTGGAAACCCCTTTCCAAATCCGTCACCGACTGCGGCTGCAGATTCCTTGGATATATTATCTAAGAATCGTATAGGAAATTCTCTCACCCATTACAGCGAGTCAATAGATTCCATATTGGTACTAACCTCTCGCGTACATGTCCATACGCACCCAACCTAGGCATGTTATGACCAAGCTACGTGGCCTATACCTAGATCTAAGTACGCACTTCCATGCACCGAATTCGCCCTAGTACCTCAAGTCAAAGGACTAAATCGTACACTATTATATTCCTTGAGAAACATCCCATCACCGATATGCGTCATGCGCTTCCACAATGGGTTTCTCTGTTCGGGTCGTTCGATGCGTTCAATCCTCCATTGAACCACCTACTCGTATGCACTGGACTCAAATTCCTTGCTCATGAAACACTACAAATTCACTCCATGTGAATCATGCATACTCGTACAAGTCTTGGCGATTCCTACGATACCCCGTCTCGTTTAGGAATCTATGACTTGGAACACTTTTAAGATTACGACCTTTGAGACTGTTTCATGATTGCACTCAATACTGAAGTGAATCACCCCATAGTCAAATGTAATCTAAGGGTTTCAACCAATCGCTTAAATGTATTCGCGAGAGATGAAGTTGGCCATTGTTTATCCTTATACATATATAAATAAACATGCGTATTATTATAAAATCAAAGATCGTTTCATACAGGATAGATCTATTACAAGCTAACAGAACTGGATTGCAGGGCACTATCCTATCAATCTCCCACTTGCCCTAAAGCCATTCACCTATGGTTCTAAGACCCATCTTCTCTAGATGACTATCGAACGCCTTTTGTGAAAGTGGCTTAGTTAGTGGGTCAGCTACGTTGTCTTCCGATTTGACATACTCCATGTGCATGTCACATCTACCCATGATCTCTCTGATCACGTGGTATTTCCTCTGTACGTGTTTGGATTAATGGTGTGATCTCGGCTCCTTCGCTTGAGCTATCGCCCCGTTGTTGTCACAGAAGACGACTACAGGTTCAGCAATGCTAGGAACAACATCCAATTCTTGGATGAAGTTTTTCATCCATACACTTTCTTTTGCTGCATCTGATGCTGCGATATATTCTGCTTCTGTGGTTGAGTCGGCAGTGGTAGACTGTTTACAGCTTTTCCAACTGACCGCTCCTCCATTGATGCGGAATATGTATCCAGAGTTGGATTTGAAGTCATCCACGTCAGACTGGAAACTTGCATCAGTGAATCCTTCAAGTTTCAGTTCTCCACTACCACCGTAGACCAAAAACATATCCTTAGTCCTTCGCAGGTACTTTAGGATTGCTTTTACGGCAGTCCAGTGCTCTTCGCCTGGATTTGACTGATAGCGGCTCGTTACACTTAGAGCGTGTGCTATGTCTGGTCGAGTACACAACATCGCATACATTATACTCCCAATAGCAGAGGCATAAGGTATGAGAGACATTCTCGTCTTTTCTTCGTCAGTTGTAGGGCACATAGACTTAGAAAGAGAGATACCATGTCTCATTGGAAGCAATCCTCTCTTGGATTCTTCCATCTTGAATCTTTTCAAGATTGTGTTAATGTACTGAGATTGGGAGAGTCCAATCATCTTCTTCGATCTATCCCTATAGATACGTATTCCCAATACGTAAGATGCGTCTCCCATATCTTTCATAGAGAACTGCGCGGATAACCACGCTTTAGTCTGTGCTAACATCTTGATATCGTCTCCGATTAACCAAATGTCATCGACATACAAAACAATGAATTGTACTGTGCTCCCACTATTCTTCTTGTACACACAAGGTTCATATACATTTTTGATGAAGCCAAATTCCTTGACTGTCTCATCAAATCGTTTGTTCCAGGTTCGGGATGCCTGTTTGAGGCCATATATTGACCTTTGAAGTTTACACAATTTGTGCTCACTCCCTTTGGACGCAAAACCTTCAGGTTGTTGCATAAAGATCTCCTTGTCAATGTCTCCATTGAGGAAGGCGGTCTTTACGTCCATTTGCCATATCTCATAGTCATGCCATGCGGCAATGGCAAGCAATATCCGAATGGATTTGGACATCGCTACGGGAGAGAAGGTTTCCTCATAGTCTATTCCAGGCCTTTGAGAATACCCCTTCGCCACTAAGCGTGCCTTGTGAGTTAAAACCTCTCCATTCATTCCAAGCTTACGCTTGAAGATCCATTTGCATCCTACAGGGATAGTTCCCTCAGGTGGATCAACCAAGGTCCAAACCTTGTTGGAATGCATGGAATCCATTTCGGATTGCATGGCTTCGAGCCACGCACCCGAGTCTATGTCCGACATCGCTTCTTGATAGGTCCTTGGATCATTATCACCTCTTTCGTTTTCGTGAATGAAACCAAATCGCTCTGGCTCCTTACGAATTCGATCAGACCTTCGAAGAGTAGGTGTACTAGTAGGTTCAGTAAATCCTGGTTCAGCTCCCACTGTTTGTGAGGATGGGTCCGATTCCTGGACTTCATCAAGTTCTACGATTGTCCCATTTCGGTTTGAGAGGAAATCCTCTTCCAAGAAGTGGGCGTTCCTAGATACGAACGTATTACGTTCTTTAGGATCGAAGAACGGGTATCCAATGGATTCCTTTGGATACCCCACAAATTTGCACAAACTAGATCTACTATCTAGCTTATCTCCCTTCTTGTTCTTTACATACGCAGGAGATCCCCATACTCGTAAGTACAAATACACGGGTGCCTTACCATACCATACTTGGTGCGGTGTTGTCGGCACTGACTTCGAAGGTACTATGTTCAGTATCTTCGATGCAGTTAATAGGGCCAAGCCCCAAAACGAAAAGGGAAGGTCAGCGAAGCTCATCATGGAACGAACCATGTCTAACAATGTTCGGTTCCTCCGCTCGGACACTCCATTGAGTTGGGGAGTCCTAGGGGGAGTTCGCTGGGCGAGAATTCCATTCTCTTTTAGATAATCAAGGAATTCTTGGCTTAAGTACTCACCACCTCTATCAGAACGAAGTGCTTTAATACTATGTCCAAGTTGATTCTCAACTTCCATTCGAAACTCTTTGAATTTCTCAAAAGTTTCGGATTTGTGTTTCATAAGATACACATATCCATAACGACTAAAATCGTCGGTGAATGTTACGAAGTAAGAGAATCCTCCTCTCGCATTGACACTCAATGGTCCACAAACGTCAGTATGGATTAGATCCAATGTTTGCTTGGTTCGCTCGGGATTCCCTGTGAAGGGTGATTTGGTCATCTTTCCTTTGAGACAAGATTCGCAAGTTGGGAGTTCATCCAAGTTCTTTATTTCAAGAGCCTTAGAGGAAACCAACTTTTGAATCCTACTCTTGGAAATATGTCCAAGTCTAGCGTGCCAAAGTTGTGGAGTTTGATTATCATATTTTCTTTTTCTAGATTGAATGTGCATGACGTCGGTTTTAACAGGTTCTAGGGAATAAAGACCATCTATCAAAGTACCACAAGCATACATTAAACCACCTTTAAATATGCTAAAAACTCCATTTTCAATGGAAAAATTAAAACCATCAATGTCTAGCATTGGTACAGAAATGATGTTCTTAATTATCGTTGGTACGTACAGACAATCCCTTAAAACCAAAGTAAAATTTCCTAAAACCAATTCGACGTCCCCAATAGCCTCAGCGGCGATCCTAGCTCCGTTTCCAAAACGCAGGATTCTATCCCCGGGCTTCAGGTATCTTACTGCTCCCATCACCTGCAAATCATTGCAGATATGAGAACCTGCTGCGGTGTCTAACACCCACGATGCACAGTTAATAGAAATATTAACTTCAACCAAGAAAATACCTTTGGCTACCAGTTTCATCTTTAGGTAGTCTGGGCAGTTCCTTTTCCAGTGCCCTGCTTTCTTGTAGTGGAAACATTCGTCTTCTGGGCCTTTGCGCTTCTTTTCAACCACCTTGGTGATTGCCTTCGAAGAAACTACCTTCTTCTTCTTCTTACCTCTCTTGGGCTTTGCAGCCTTCGATTGGTGTGCAATCATTATCGGCTTCTCTTTCTTGAGAGTCGATTCCGCCGTTACCAACAAATTGGTCAGTTCGTGAAGAGCGAGGGTTCTATCCTCCATGTTGAAGTTCAACACGAACTGGTCAAAAGAACGAGGCAGCGTATGGAGAAGGAGGTCAGTGCTAAGATCAGCGTGCAAGTCTACTTCCAATCGCCCTAGTTTTTCAACCAGGTTGATGAAACGCAGACAGTGATCCTTGACACTGCTTCCCTCAGCCATCTTGAGATGAAACAACTCCTTAGTGGTCGCGAACCTTTCGGTGCGAGACCTCTCTCCAAACATCTGTTGGAGGTGGAGAAGCATATCTCTAGCAAGCGGTATTGCAGCATGCTGTTTCTGCAGTTCATTCGACATCGAGGCTAGCATGAGACATCGAACCTGAAGATCATCATCAACCCTTTTTGCATGGGCGGTTCGTTGTTCCTCACTAGCTCGTGCTGCGGGTGCAGCAGGCATGGGTGTGTCGAGCACATAGCTACGTCGCTCGGAGTCGAGGACGATTCTGAGATTTCTCAGCCAGTCAACAAAGTTTGAGCCATTCAATTTGTTTGCGTCGAGGATAACAGATAATGGATTCTTAGACATTGTACTTAATATCTACAAATGGAAAGAAGACAACATTTAGCTAACTGATCTTATGTCTAATACTTATAATTATCGAATTTGGACTTGTTTTCGAAAAAGTTCTCCCACTATTTTATCGAAACAATCACCCCTTTGATTGCTCGGGAAATTTAATTCCTAGTAGGTCTTGACGTCCCAGCAGCAATTAATTGCACCCACGATCGTTAAGTCTAACCCATCAATCGTGATAAGCAACGGGCCCGGTCGTGAGTTCTCCGTAACTAGTTATCGGTCGATCCTCACATCCCGACCAGTCCTCACCCTTGTCGTGTTTAGTTAAAAACAGGAGTCAAGGAATTTCACGTATTGTCCCTTTCTTCGACTCGGGTGCCAGACTCTGGATCACCTCTATCGATAAGTAGACAACATACGCTAGTTCCTATTGATGGAAGGCTTGGATTTATATAAATACTTCATTTTATTTTAATCCAATATGACTTAATATTTAATTCGAGAGGGGGTTTCTGGTTTTGAAAGTTATGCTAACTCTCCTCGAGATCTCACCGATTCAGTTATGCTTTATCTTTTATTACGATCTAGATTCTAGCGCGTAGCCAAATATAAATCGACAAATAAATAAAAGCCATACAAGCCTAGCATGCATACTACCACAATATGTTTTCGATCGGGAGCCTCCTATGTGGGCCATCATCGAGCCAATGATGTTGGCCCAATTGGTCAATCTAAAGGGTTCTCAAACAGGCCCTATGCTATTACACATTGTACCATGCATACATGGCCTTCTTATCTTCTTGGGCTCCCACCTTGCTTGTAAATGGGCCTCCATCCTAAACTAGAAAAGCAGTAAAGCCCTATTCTATTACAAAGGCTCAAAGTGGCCCAAAAACAATAATAGGCTCGCAGGCCCAATAAAAACCAAGCAATAAATTAAACCAATCACATCTACCCTAAGGTCAAGGCTCGTCTCGATCGAAAACCACGTAAACAGTTCACGTAGAGCAAGAAACATGTAAACATCTTTTACTTTCTTCTATCTTAATTTTAAAACATCCTTTTAAAACTAACATCCTATGATTCTTGCTTTTTAGTCACTACTAATTATGACAAAATAAATATCCAGGTAAACAAAAATTAATTTTCTGCTCAATTTCAGAATCTGTTTTTCAACTTTTGAAAAATTGCATTTTCGCCCCTCAACTTTTGAAAATTGCACTTTGACCCCAAAACTTTTAAAAAGTTACAAAAACACCCCTGGGCAGTTTCGGGCAGCAGACCAGAAAATAAAATTTTGAATTTTGAAAATTTTCGATTTTTCAAATTGACCCCTCAAGTTTCGGTAATTGCAAAACAGCCCCTAAGTTTTCAGAAATTGCAAAACGACCCCAAAAACCGTGCGACCAGAATTGCAAGAATAGTCCAGAATTTTCAAATTTCCAGATTTTCAAAAATTTCGAATTTTGAGCCCCAAAAACCCTAATATGCGATTTTTGCCTCAAAAGTCCTGAAGTTTTCAAAAACTATAAAAACGCCACAGATCTTGAAAAGCAGTTTTACCCAATGATAGATCTAGTCATAACAAACAAGAATCAACTTACAGAACATAATTATCACGTGTTCTCATACATATAATTAAACATATACGGTGAACACAATTATGTTCAGGCTTTTGTATAATAATAATGGAGTTGGCTCTGATACCACTGTTGGGATATGGCTCGATTTGTCAGACAACAAAGTGCGGAATTTAAAATTTTTCGAGTCATCCAATGGTCCCATAAAAGATGTCTCCACATTATGTATACAAAAGCAAGAACAAAAACGCACACAATGAATTAACAAAGGGGGTTTTTGCGATATACCTCACCACAGGCAAGGTGGTGGAAACCTCCGGCTTCGTTTCTGAATCTGATCTGGTTCACAGGAGTGATCCAAGTGTCTCACCTCCAGGGATAGTCCACACCAATTGGATTCTGGCAACACCTCAAGATCTTAGGCTCAGAACTCGATTCAGGAGATTTGTTATTGCAGGATTGTGTTGAATCTCTTGACAGATCAAGATCTAACACAATGGAACAGGGAGATGGCGGCGGCGGCGGCGGCACCAAGCAGTCCACGGCAGCAGGTGGCGGCGGCTTGAGGTGGCGGCGGCGGCGGCGGCGGCGGCAGCTAGGGTTGCTAGCTTGGGAGGCGGCGGCTACTTAGGGCAAAAGGAGGCTAGGGTTTTCTTTCTTAGGTGTTAGCTTTTAAGCTCATGTAGATCCCCTTTTATAGACTCCTTCTGACCTAGGTTTGCAAGACTCCTTATGGGCTTTAATTAATAGAAGCCCATGTCTTGCAATCCTCCATTTAATTAACTACTTTAATTAAATGCCCAGTTCAATTAAATTAATATTTCTTTTAATTAACTAGCAACTCAATTATTAATTAAGTTAGCCATTTAATTAATCTCCCACTTGAATTAAATACTTTTAATTCATTCAATTGATTTAATTACCTTTAAATCAATTAATTCCTTTCATGTCCTTTTATAACAATCACCGTCCAATTGTATTGTGTGTGACCCACTGGGTTCACCATCAATTGGCAGCAGGCCCACGAATCCCTCGTGATTTAATTTATGAACAATAAATTGTTCCGGTCAATTAAACAACCTTTAATTGACCACTCCTAGAATTAAATCCTCTATTAATTCAGGAGTACCCACACTTCATGGTCGATGTCTAGCCACAAGCCCATGAAGCCCAATTTCAGGTGAATTGATATTTGTGAACCTCGTCTCATATAATTACCATGTACATACGGTCCTTCTATCGACTAATATTCCCGATCAAGACTTAGGGTGTGTGAATTGATCGGCACCTCTAAATTTGTCTCGATAACTATACTTTCTAATTCAGGATAATATACCTTTGTGACCTTCTAAATTTGGAAACCCCTTTCCAAATCCGTCACCGACTGCGGCCGCAGATTCCTTGGATATATTATCTAAGAATCGTATAGGAAATTCTCTCACCCATTACAGCGAGTCAATAGATTCCATATTGGTACTAACCACTCGCGTACATGTCCATACGCACCCAACCTAGGCATGTTATGACCAAGCTACGTGGCCTATACCTAGATCTAAGTACGCACTTCCATGCACCGAATTCGCCCTAGTACCTCAAGTCAAAGGACTAAATCGTACACTATTATATTCCTTGAGAAACATCCCATCACCGATATGCGTCATGCGCTTCCACAATGGGTTTCTCTGTTCGGGTCGTTCGATGCGTTCAATCCTCCATTGAACCACCTACTCGTATGCACTGGACTCAAATTCCTTGCTCATGAAACACTACAAATTCACTCCATGTGAATCATGCATACTCGTACAAGTCTTGGCGATTCCTACGATACCCCGTCTCGTTTAGGAATCTATGACTTGGAACACTTTTAAGATTACGACCTTTGAGACTGTTTCATGATTGCACTCAATACTGAAGTGAATCGTCCCATAGTCAAATGTAATCTAAGGGTTTCAACCAATCGCTTAAATGTATTCGCGAGAGATGAAGTTGGCCATTGTTTATCCTTATACATATATAAATAAACATGCGTATTATTATAAAATCAAAGATCGTTTCATACAGGATAGATCTATTACAAGCTAACAGAACTGGATTGCAGGGCACTATCCTATCAATCTCCCACTTGCCCTAAAGCCATTCACCTATGGTTCTAAGACCCATCTTCTCTAGATGACTATCGAACGCCTTTTGTGAAAGTGGCTTAGTTAGTGGGTCAGCTACGTTGTCTTCCGATTTGACATACTCCATGTGCATGTCACATCTACCCATGATCTCTCTGATCACGTGGTATTTCCTCTGTACGTGTTTGGATTAATGGTGTGATTCGGCTCCTTCGCTTGAGCTATCGCCCCGTTGTTGTCACAGAAGACGACTACAGGTTCAGCAATGCTAGGAACAACATCCAATTCTTGGATGAAGTTTTTCATCCATACACTTTCTTTTGCTGCATCTGATGCTGCGATATATTCTGCTTCTGTGGTTGAGTCGGCAGTGGTAGACTGTTTACAGCTTTTCCAACTGACCGCTCCTCCATTGATGCGGAATATGTATCCAGAGTTGAATTTGAAGTCATCCACGTCAGACTGGAAACTTGCATCAGTGAATCCTTCAAGTTTCAGTTCTCCACTACCACCGTAGACCAAAAACATATCCTTAGTCCTTCGCAGGTACTTTAGGATTGCTTTTACGGCAGTCCAGTGCTCTTCGCCTGGATTTGACTGATAGCGGCTCGTTACACTTAGAGCGTGTGCTATGTCTGGTCGAGTACACAACATCGCATACATTATACTCCCAATAGCAGAGGCATAAGGTATGAGAGACATTCTCGTCTTTTCTTCGTCAGTTGTAGGGCACATAGACTTAGAAAGAGAGATACCATGTCTCATTGGAAGCAATCCTCTCTTGGATTCTTCCATCTTGAATCTTTTCAAGATTGTGTTAATGTACTGAGATTGGGAGAGTCCTATCATCTTCTTCGATCTATCCCTATAGATACGTATTCCCAATACGTAAGATGCGTCTCCCATATCTTTCATAGAGAACTGCGCGGATAACCACGCTTTAGTCTGCGCTAACATCTTGATATCGTCTCCGATTAACAAAATGTCATCGACATACAAAACAATGAATTGTACTGTGCTCCCACTATTCTTCTTGTACACACAAGGTTCATATACATTTTTGATGAAGCCAAATTCCTTGACTGTCTCATCAAATCGTATGTTCCAGGTTCGGGATGCCTGTTTGAGGCCATATATTGACCTTTGAAGTTTACACAATTTGTGCTCACTCCCTTTGGACGCAAAACCTTCAGGTTGTTGCATAAAGATCTCCTTGTCAATGTCTCCATTGAGGAAGGCGGTCTTTACGTCCATTTGCCATATCTCATAGTCATGCCATGCGGCAATGGCAAGCAATATCCGAATGGATTTGGACATCGCTACGGGAGAGAAGGTTTCCTCATAGTCTATTCCAGGCCTTTGAGAATACCCCTTCGCCACTAAGCGTGCCTTGTGAGTTAAAACCTCTCCATTCATTCCAAGCTTACGCTTGAAGATCCATTTGCATCCTACAGGGATAGTTCCCTCAGGTGGATCAACCAAGGTCCAAACCTCGTTGGAATGCATGGAATCCATTTCGGATTGCATGGCTTCGAGCCACGCACCCGAGTCTATGTCCGACATCGCTTCTTGATAGGTCCTTGGATCATTATCACCTCTTTCGTTTTCGTGAATGAAACCAAATCGCTCTGGCTCCTTACGAATTCGATCAGACCTTCGAAGAGTAGGTGTACTAGTAGGTTCAGTAAATCCTGGTTCAGCTCCCACTGTTTGTGAGGATGGGTCCGATTCCTGGACTTCATCAAGTTCTACGATTGTCCCATTTCGGTTTGAGAGGAAATCCTCTTCCAAGAAGTGGGCGTTCCTAGATACGAACGTATTACGTTCTTTAGGATCGAAGAACGGGTATCCAATGGATTCCTTTGGATACCCCACAAATTTGCACAAACTAGATCTACTATCTACAATAAGATATGATAGGTTTCAAAGTATGACATGATTTTAACTGATAATTCCATGCACAACCCTACAACATTTGAACCGATTGATACGAAACATGATGAATGTTTCACCGATTTCTCCGAAAATATGAAAATCCGGAAAAAAGAAAAATGAAAAAAAAAAAGAATGGAAGATATATGATAGTAAAAGAATTACAATTTTAATCAGAAATTCGATTGAAGATCACTTTTTTGTGATTTTGAAGAAGACTAAGAAGAGAGGCAACAAAATTATAGCAAGTTAAATGAAAAATGAGTGTCTGCGTTCAATAAAAACTATGAAAATTAGTAAGTAGGATAGGATAGATAAGTAGATAGATAGATAGATATGGAAGAAAGGTTATACAAATCTTAGGCTAAAATTTGAATTTTAACCGAGTCGGATCTGTAATAATTTTGGGGAATTAATTCTAAATTATGTTAGATAGATTAACATAACTTCCCATCTACTCATTAGGAAAAGGAACCGTTCCACGTCCCACCCATATCCAATATTCATGGGAAGAAAATTTTCGCATCCCCATATCCGCATCCCAGTATATGGATATTAAGTTATTCATCCATTTTTCAATTGCTAATTAATTACTGTCCATCTTATTAAGTTGGATTAGAGTATTTGTATATTTTTTTGGATGTATAAATTTATTTCAAATCTTGTTTGTTATGTGAGATAAATTAACCTTTGAACCGTGATGAATTGGTGATGAAAGTTTCTCCAGTTTCTCCAATATATAAAAATCTGCAAAAACCGGTACGGTAGATTTCAAAGTATTACATGGTTTTAACTGAAAATTACATGCACAACCCTAGAATATTTTAACATATTGAGATGGCCGTGATGAATGTTTCACCGATTTCTTCGAAAATATAAAAATTTGGAAAAAATAATTGTAAAAAAACTACAGTTTTAGTCGAATTTACGATTGAATGTCAGTTTTTTGTGATTTTGAAGAAGACTAAGAAAAGAGGTCACCAAATTATAGAAAGTTAAATGAAAAATGAGTGCATGCTGTAAAGGTTTGACATTTTGTCTGGCGCAAAATAGGAACCTTCCACTTCCCACCCACATCCAGTATTCGTGGAAAGACAATTTTCTCATCCCCATGTCTGCATCCCAATATATTGATATTCAGTAATTCATCATTTTTCAATGTGCTAATTAATTATTGTCCATTTTATTAAGTAGATGGACGATTCTGGGCTGAGTTTCTACACAGCCCAGATCTACAGAGTTCGTGCTTTGGAAGTTTTAGGAGAGAGGTATAAATATCTTCGTTTATATATTCTGTGTGTTATTTAATTTATATACATTTGGATTAATATCTTGGCAAGATTCCCAATAGGAGTCTAATAATGTCTGATTTTTGTTGCCCGATGATCGTTCTCCCATAAGAATCCCAACACATTAATCTTGACATCTTTTGATACGGGATTTCATTTGGGTCAGTTGCGTGCTCGCGTGCACATAATGACAATATCCCCCCCCCCCCATCAACCCGAGGTATTGAGATGGGGATGACGTGATGCATGACACCCAGGCAGATATGCCCTCGACCTAATGGCTTCAAACGCAACTTGCATTCGAATACTCGATGGTTCAGGGGATTATGCAATCCATACCAAGTATCGCATTCCACTACATTCTTAACAAGGCGAGAGCTGAGATATCCATTGCCGAGAGTCAGTTTGACATTCAAGATACACAGGGTCGTCTAACGTGCATTGCGAACAGGGTAGCCAGGTGGCCGATGCTTCTTTTTGAGTTTTCCTTGATGCATACCTCGCTCAGGTTAGTTAACCCAAATGACGCGAGCTTCGCCCATGGGTCTTGTGACCCTCACACATTGTTCCCTCGATGTTTAAATACGTTTTCACGGGTTTGTTTTGCAAGTTTTGACAAAAATCCTTTCGCAAGTTCAACTACGAAAACCCTGTTACAACGTCTTCTTCCTCTAAATGATAAGGTTCAATGGACTTCTCGCGATGTCGGAAGCAACGAATCTCCCATGTATCGCATTTTGCTATATTTTTATCGAGGAGAGAGCCAAAATATCAATTGTCGAGAGTTATTTTGACATTCTAGGTACATATGGTCCTCCAATGCGCACCGCGAACATGGTAGTTAATGTGCCGATGCTTTTTTTGTGTTCCTTGACGCATGCCAGGCCGGGCTTAGTTAACCCAAACGGAGATCATGTTTCAAGCGGATTAAGGTCCATAATTAAACCAGATATGGATCTAGTCCGTACGGGATAGAACCCAGCCCAGAACTTGATTTGATTTCCTTAGAAAGGTCAAATATCCGACCCATAACCTAAACGGAGCCCTATTAAGAATTTCTGGTTTGTATCCGGGTTGACAGACCAGGAAGATCCTAATATGAACCGGAAGACCATCTTCTTTGCCCAACTTCACGAATTGACATTAAACTTGCCGAAAAAGTCCCGAAGTTACTAGGAACGTTGATTAGAAGCACGTAACATCACAAATACAAATAAATACATGATTTATGACAACAAATCGCAGAAATCACAGAAGGAACAAAGAATCATTAAAACCCGGGCAATTTCCCTCTTTTGTAATTTTTTTTCTAATAATTCTTAATTTAACTAAGAAATTATTAAGTTTCTGATAATTAATAATTTGTTTGCAGAAAAATATATTATACCTAATTTTTTCATAACAAGAGATGAAAACTAAAGCTCGGCAACCTAGTCATGAAAACAAATTTCTACTATGTCTAACTTAAGGTATCATACAGAAGATCAATAATTTCCAAAATATCTTTAATTGCAACATATGGCAAGAATTATAATCTTTAATTCATGCTCAAGAAAGTGATAACCCCTAATATGCATAATCAAGATGTACAAAACATGAAATTCTATTTGTTTTATAAACAAGATCAAGATAGCAAAAATCTTAACATAACCATTGAAATTTTCCAACATAGAATTCATTTCACAAGAAAATTGCCAAGAATTTTTAGAATAATTGAGCTAAACAAATATGTATGTAGTTCATAAAGTAATTATTAATACAAATAAAATATCTAGCTGGATTGAAATATTGAGTGCATTGGATGGTAATAGAAGTAGAACACAAAGCTGCAACTTTTGAACCGTGATGAAACTAATTCGTCAATTTCTTTGAAATATAAAAATGATGTTAAAAGAATCATGATTTTAACCAAAAATTAGATTAATGATAAAAATTTGCCTTTGAACCGTGACGAATCGATGATGAAAGTTTCTACAATATATAAAAATCTACAATAAGATATGATAGGTTTCAAAGTATGACATGATTTTAACTGATAATTCCATGCACAACCCTACAACATTTGAATCGATTGATACGAAACATGATGAATGTTTCACCGATTTCTCCGAAAATATGAAAATCCGGAAAAAAGAAAAATGAAAAAAAAAAGAATGGAAGATATATGATAGTAAAAGAATTACAATTTTAATCAGAAATTCGATTGAAGATCACTTTTTTGTGATTTTGAAGAAGACTAAGAAGAGAGGCAACCAAATTATAGCAAGTTAAATGAAAAATGAGTGTCTGCGTTCAATAAAAACTATGAAAATTAGTAAGTAGGATAGGATAGATAAGTAGATAGATAGATAGATATGGAAGAAAGGTTATACAAATCTTAGGCTAAATTTGAATTTTAACCGAGTCGGATCTGTAATAATTTTGGGGAATTAATTCTAAATTATGTTAGATAGATTAACATAACTTCCCATCTACTCATTAGGAAAAGGAACCGTTCCACGTCCCACCCATATCCAATATTCATGGGAAGAAAATTTTCGCATCCCCATATCCGCATCCCAGTATATGGATATTAAGTTATTCATCCATTTTTCAATTGCTAATTAATTACTGTCCATCTTATTAAGTTGGATTAGAGTATTTGTATATTTTTTTGGATGTATAAATTTATTTCAAATCTTGTTTGTTATGTGAGATAAATTAGCCTTTGAACGGTGATGAATTGGTGATGAAAGTTTCTCCAGTTTCTCCAATATATAAAAATCTGCAAAAACCGGTACGGTAGATTTCAAAGTATTACATGGTTTTAACTGAAAATTACATGCACAACCCTAGAATATTTTAACAGATTGAGATGGCCGTGATGAATGTTTCACCGATTTCTTCGAAAATATAAAAATTTGGAAAAAATAATTGTAAAAAAACTACAGTTTTAGTCGAATTTACGATTGAATGTCAGTTTTTTGTGATTTTGAAGAAGACTAAGAAAAGAGGTCACCAAATTATAGAAAGTTAAATGAAAAATGAGTGCATGCTGTAAAGGTTTGACATTTTGTCTGGCGCAAAATAGGAACCTTCCACTTCCCACCCACATCCAGTATTCGTGGAAAGACAATTTTCTCATCCCCATGTCTGCATCCCAATATATTGATATTCAGTAATTCATCATTTTTCAATGTGCTAATTAATTACTGTCCATTTTATTAAGTAGATGGACGATTCTGGGCTGAGTTTCTACACAGCCCAGATCTACAGAGTTCGTGCTTTGGAAGTTTTAGGAGAGAGGTATAAATATCTTCGTTTATATATTCTGTGTGTTATTTAATTTATATACATTTGGATTAATATCTTGGCAAGATTCCCAATAGGAGTCTAATAATGTTTGATTTTTGTTGCCCGATGATCGTTCTCCCATAAGAATCCCAACACACTAATCTTGACATCCTTTGATACGGGATTTCATTTGGGTCAGTTGCGTGCTCGCGTGCACATAATGACAATATCCCCCCCCCCCCCATCAACCCGAGGTATTGAGATGGGGATG
Source organism: Penstemon barbatus (assembly GCA_003313485.2). Lineage (NCBI taxonomy): Eukaryota > Viridiplantae > Streptophyta > Magnoliopsida > Lamiales > Plantaginaceae > Penstemon > Penstemon barbatus. Next base: position 70,917,869 of record CM064883.1, read on the forward strand.
ACGTGATGCATGACACCCAGGCAGATATGCCCTCGACCTAATGGCTTCAAACGCAACTTGCATTCGAATACTCGATGGTTCAGGGGATTATGCAATCCATACCAAGTATCGCATTTCACTACATTCTTAACAAGGCGAGAGCTGAGATATCCATTGCCGAGAGTCAGTTTGACATTCAAGATACACAGGGTCGTCTAACGCGCATTGCGAACAGGGTAGCCAGGTGGCCGATGCTTCTTTTTGAGTTTTCCTTGATGCATACCTCGCTCAGGTTAGTTAACCCAAATGACGCGAGCTTCGCCCATGGGTCTTGTGACCCTCACACATTGTTCCCTCGATGTTTAAATACGTTTTCACGGGTTTGTTTTGCAAGTTTTGACAAAAATCCTTTCGCAAGTTCAACTACGAAAACCCTGTTACAACGTCTTCTTCCTCTAAATGATAAGGTTCAATGGACTTCTCGCGATGTCGGAAGCAACGAATCTCCCATGTATCGCATTTTGCTATATTTTTATCGAGGAGAGAGCCGAAATATCAATTGTCGAGAGTTATTTTGACATTCTAGGTACATATGGTCCTCCAATGCGCACCGCGAACATGGTAGTTAATGTGCCGATGCTTTTTTTGTGTTCCTTGACGCATGCCAGGCCGGGCTTAGTTAACCCAAACGGAGATCATGTTTCAAGCGGATTAAGGTCCATAATTAAACCAGATATGGATCTAGTCCGTACGGGATAGAACCCAGCCCAGAACTTGATTTGATTTCCTTAGAAAGGTCAAATATCCGACCCATAACCTAAACGGAGCCCTATTAAGAATTTCTGGTTTGTATCCGGGTTGACAGACCAGGAAGATCCTAATATGAACCGGAAGACCATCTTCTTTGCCCAACTTCACGAATTGACAGTAAACTTGCCGAAAAAGTCCCGAAGTTACTAGGAACGTTGATTAGAAGCACGTAACATCACAAATACAAATAAATACATGATTTATGACAACAAATCGCAGAAATCAAAGAAGGAACAAAGAATCATTAAAACCCGGCCAATTTCCCTCTTTTGTAATTTTTTTCTAATAATTCTTAATTTAACTAAGAAATTATTAAGTTTCTGATAATTAATAATTTGTTTGCAGAAAAATATATTATACCTAATTTTTTCATAACAAGAGATGAAAACTAAAGCTCGGCAACCTAGTCATGAAAACAAATTTCTACTATGTCTAACTTAAGGTATCATACAGAAGATCAATAATTCCCAAAATATCTTTAATTGCAACATATGGCAAGAATTATAATCTTTAATTCATGCTCAAGAAAGTGATAACCCCTAATATGCATAATCAAGATGTACAAAACATGAAATTCTATTTGTTTTATAAACAAGATCAAGATAGCAAAAATCTTAACATAACCATTGAAATTTTCCAACATAGAATTCATTTCACAAGAAAATTGCCAAGAATTTTTAGAATAATTGAGCTAAACAAATATGTATGTAGTTCATAAAGTAATTATTAATGCAAATAAAATATCTAGCTGGATTGAAATATTGAGTGCATTGGATGGTAATAGAAGTAGAACACAAAGCTGCAACTTTTGAACCGTGATGAAACTAATTCGTCAATTTCTTTGAAATATAAAAATGATGTTAAAAGAATCATGATTTTAACCAAAAATTAGATTAATGATAAAAATTTGCCTTTGAACCGTGACGAATCGATGATGAAAGTTTCTACAATATATAAAAATCTACAATAAGATATGATAGGTTTCAAAGTATGACATGATTTTAACTGATAATTCCATGCACAACCCTACAACATTTGAACCGATTGATACGAAACATGATGAATGTTTCACCGATTTCTCCGAAAATATGAAAATCCGGAAAAAAGAAAAATGAAAAAAAAAAAGAATGGAAGATATATGATAGTAAAAGAATTACAATTTTAATCAGAAATTCGATTGAAGATCACTTTTTTGTGATTTTGAAGAAGACTAAGAAGAGAGGCAACCAAATTATAGCAAGTTAAATGAAAAATGAGTGTCTGCGTTCAATAAAAACTATGAAAATTAGTAAGTAGGATAGGATAGATAAGTAGATAGATAGATAGATATGGAAGAAAGGTTATACAAATCTTAGGCTAAAATTTGAATTTTAACCGAGTCGGATCTGTAATAATTTTGGGGAATTAATTCTAAATTATGTTAGATAGATTAACATAACTTCCCATCTACTCATTAGGAAAAGGAACCGTTCCACGTCCCACCCATATCCAATATTCATGGGAAGAAAATTTTCGCATCCCCATATCCGCATCCCAGTATATGGATATTAAGTTATTCATCCATTTTTCAATTGCTAATTAATTACTGTCCATCTTATTAAGTTGGATTAGAGTATTTGTATATTTTTTTGGATGTATAAATTTATTTCAAATCTTGTTTGTTATGTGAGATAAATTAGCCTTTGAACCGTGATGAATTGGTGATGAAAGTTTCTCCAGTTTCTCCAATATATAAAAATCTGCAAAAATCGGTACGGTAGATTTCAAAGTATTACATGGTTTTAACTGAAAATTACATGCACAACCCTAGAATATTTTAACAGATTGAGATGGCCGTGATGAATGTTTCACCGATTTCTTCGAAAATATAAAAATTTGGAAAAAATAATTGTAAAAAAACTACAGTTTTAGTCGAATTTACGATTGAATGTCAGTTTTTTGTGATTTTGAAGAAGACTAAGAAAAGAGGTCACCAAATTATAGAAAGTTAAATGAAAAATGAGTGCATGCTGTAAAGGTTTGACATTTTGTCTGGCGCAAAATAGGAACCTTCCACTTCCCACCCACATCCAGTATTCGTGGAAAGACAATTTTCTCATCCCCATGTCTGCATCCCAATATATTGATATTCAGTAATTCATCATTTTTCAATGTGCTAATTAATTACTGTCCATTTTATTAAGTAGATGGACGATTCTGGGCTGAGTTTCTACACAGCCCAGATCTACAGAGTTCGTGCTTTGGAAGTTTTAGGAGAGAGGTATAAATATCTTCGTTTATATATTCTGTGTGTTATTTAATTTATATACATTTGGATTAATATCTTGGCAAGATTCCCAATAGGAGTCTAATAATGTTTGATTTTTGTTGCCCGATGATCGTTCTCCCATAAGAATCCCAACACACTAATCTTGACATCCTTTGATACGGGATTTCATTTGGGTCAGTTGCGTGCTCGCGTGCACATAATGACAATATCCCCCCCCCCCCATCAACCCGAGGTATTGAGATGGGGATGACGTGATGCATGACACCCAGGCAGATATGCCCTCGACCTAATGGCTTCAAACGCAACTTGCATTCGAATACTCGATGGTTCAGGGGATTATGCAATCCATACCAAGTATCGCATTTCACTACATTCTTAACAAGGCGAGAGCTGAGATATCCATTGCCGAGAGTCAGTTTGACATTCAAGATACACAGGGTCGTCTAACGCGCATTGCGAACAGGGTAGCCAGGTGGCCGATGCTTCTTTTTGAGTTTTCCTTGATGCATACCTCGCTCAGGTTAGTTAACCCAAATGACGCGAGCTTCGCCCATGGGTCTTGTGACCCTCACACATTGTTCCCTCGATGTTTAAATACGTTTTCACGGGTTTGTTTTGCAAGTTTTGACAAAAATCCTTTCGCAAGTTCAACTACGAAAACCCTGTTACAACGTCTTCTTCCTCTAAATGATAAGGTTCAATGGACTTCTCGCGATGTCGGAAGCAACGAATCTCCCATGTATCGCATTTTGCTATATTTTTATCGAGGAGAGAGCCGAAATATCAATTGTCGAGAGTTATTTTGACATTCTAGGTACATATGGTCCTCCAATGCGCACCGCGAACATGGTAGTTAATGTGCCGATGCTTTTTTTGTGTTCCTTGACGCATGCCAGGCCGGGCTTAGTTAACCCAAACGGAGATCATGTTTCAAGCGGATTAAGGTCCATAATTAAACCAGATATGGATCTAGTCCGTACGGGATAGAACCCAGCCCAGAACTTGATTTGATTTCCTTAGAAAGGTCAAATATCCGACCCATAACCTAAACGGAGCCCTATTAAGAATTTCTGGTTTGTATCCGGGTTGACAGACCAGGAAGATCCTAATATGAACCGGAAGACCATCTTCTTTGCCCAACTTCACGAATTGACAGTAAACTTGCCGAAAAAGTCTCGAAGTTACTAGGAACGTTGATTAGAAGCACGTAACATCACAAATACAAATAAATACATGATTTATGACAACAAATCGCAGAAATCACAGAAGGAACAAAGAATCATTAAAACCCAATTTCCCTCTTTTGTAATTTTTTTCTAATAATTCTTAATTTAACTAAGAAATTATTAAGTTTCTGATAATTAATAATTTGTTTGCAGAAAAATATATTATACCTAATTTTTTCATAACAAGAGATGAAAACTAAAGCTCGGCAACCTAGTCATGAAAACAAATTTCTACTATGTCTAACTTAAGGTATCATACAGAAGATCAATAATTCCCAAAATATCTTTAATTGCAACATATGGCAAGAATTATAATCTTTAATTCATGCTCAAGAAAGTGATAACCCCTAATATGCATAATCAAGATGTACAAAACATGAAATTCTATTTGTTTTATAAACAAGATCAAGATAGCAAAAATCTTAACATAACCATTGAAATTTTCCAACATAGAATTCATTTCACAAGAAAATTGCCAAGAATTTTTAGAATAATTGAGCTAAACAAATATGTATGTAGTTCATAAAGTAATTATTAATGCAAATAAAATATCTAGCTGGATTGAAATATTGAGTGCATTGGATGGTAATAGAAGTAGAACACAAAGCTGCAACTTTTGAACCGTGATGAAACTAATTCGTCAATTTCTTTGAAATATAAAAATGATGTTAAAAGAATCATGATTTTAACCAAAAATTAGATTAATGATAAAAATTTGCCTTTGAACCGTGACGAATCGATGATGAAAGTTTCTACAATATATAAAAATCTACAATAAGATATGATAGGTTTCAAAGTATGACATGATTTTAACTGATAATTCCATGCACAACCCTACAACATTTGAACCGATTGATACGAAACATGATGAATGTTTCACCGATTTCTCCGAAAATATGAAAATCCGGAAAAAAGAAAAATGAAAAAAAAAAGAATGGAAGATATATGATAGTAAAAGAATTACAATTTTAATCAGAAATTCGATTGAAGATCACTTTTTTGTGATTTTGAAGAAGACTAAGAAGAGAGGCAACCAAATTATAGCAAGTTAAATGAAAAATGAGTGTCTGCGTTCAATAAAAACTATGAAAATTAGTAAGTAGGATAGGATAGATAAGTAGATAGATAGATAGATATGGAAGAAAGGTTATACAAATCTTAGGCTAAATTTGAATTTTAACCGAGTCGGATCTGTAATAATTTTGGGGAATTAATTCTAAATTATGTTAGATAGATTAACATAACTTCCCATCTACTCATTAGGAAAAGGAACCGTTCCACGTCCCACCCATATCCAATATTCATGGGAAGAAAATTTTCGCATCCCCATATCCGCATCCCAGTATATGGATATTAAGTTATTCATCCATTTTTCAATTGCTAATTAATTACTGTCCATCTTATTAAGTTGGATTAGAGTATTTGTATATTTTTTTGGATGTATAAATTTATTTCAAATCTTGTTTGTTATGTGAGATAAATTAGGTAAGAGGTTGTTACATTATATCATATTCTTTTTTTAAGAGAAATCAATCCAATTCTCAAGGGGAGAGGGGTCCGTATCCATTTTGGGAATTAACTTAAGAATCAAATTGTCGTTTATTTAACATTTAAAAGAATAATTCGAAAAAAAATATAATAAGATAAATTTATTTCATAAAATAGAAATCATATTTGTTTCGCTTTTACTAAAAACAAAATAATTTTCAAAAATGTCAAGCAAACAGTCCCAATAATAATTTAGACTTGCGAGTGATATGACCATAATTATAACGATGGTTTTTTTAATAAGTATTAATGATGTGGAAATTTTGATATAAAAAGGAAAATGAAACATAGTGGACCTGTTTGTTTGGTGTTTGAGAAAGTAGTTTGGAAGAGTAGTGGATGTTTGCGAAATAATCTCGATTTACGTAATGATGTTTGTTTAAGTTTTAAGAGAGTGGTTTGAGAAATAAAATAAGTGTAGATTATTTTTGGAAGATTTGTAGGTGTAAGATGTGTAAAGATTGTATGTCAAATCATATTTATTATAAGATAAATTGTGTAAGAGAAACCATTTGGTCACACCACTTGAGCCAATCCGAAGCTTTTACCAAACACAAATAATTTTCAAAAATGTCAAGCAAACAGTCCCAATAAATTCAATTTCATTTTTATTTCTACGTGACACATGCTAGATTAAAGAAACAAAACCATTTAAACAAGATAAGGCTTTAAGATTTAATATGATCAAAGGGTCAATTCAGTTTCGTGTCCGCAGGTCGCGGGCACGCACAAGTCTGGAAGGACCGAGTGTAAATTCGATCCCCCCTCCCTGCGTGCAAGGAGGCAGCCTTCTAGTAATAATTTTTAACCCTTATGTTTTAGGAATCATATATAAATCCAAGTTTTTCTTATCACACTTCCAATGTGGGATAAGTCCATTTCTTTCCAATTTTTCCCATTACATATGTGAACTTTGAGATTTAATTTCTCATTCACCCGTACTCCGATTTGGACGTACCATATACCATTTTAAACTACTCACGGAGTAGAATATAATTCCGTCAAGATCCGACTCTTTACTCAAAGTGGGTTCCACTTGAAATACGTCCAAAATAGTCCATTAACTTACTTTTTCCAACACCACCAACAAAATGATAGTATAATATATGTAGTGGTCAGAATAAGCACAAGGAGAAAGTAAGTGGAGGTGGGCGGCGGCGGCGGCCGTGGCAAGTGGTGTTAACCAGGAATGAAAGGAAATCAGCCTAAACTAAACGGTGTCGTTAGGGGTGGGCATTGGGTTCGGGTAACCCAATCCCGACCCGTCCCGTTTTTAAAATACTCGAACGGGACGAGTATTTTTTGGGTTTGGGTACCCGAACTTAAATACCCGTATTTTATTACGAAAATACGGGGCGGGTTTGGGATTGGTCTCTCCAACCTCGAATACCCGAACCCGCCTATATAATATTATTAATTATATAATTAATTATATAATTTATACACTTTACTAGTTTACTTGTATAACATTATCTAATAAATGAACTTTTTTTATTTTACCCTAATATTCCTTTTAAATCTTACATTAGTTTAATAATTAATATTAAGTCAATCCTAAAAAGTTAAAAACTCTCAATCTCTCATAATCTCTTGTAAGTTGTACATTTTATCATTAGCTCATTATATGATTTTATTTTTTGTTCGTATTTGGATATATTTGAAATAATCGTTATGATGACTTGATGATATGTTTTATGTATTAATGAATTAAAAAGTGATACGATTTAGCAAAAGGAAAATGACGAAATATAATTACGTAATATTGTATTATTTTGTTAGATGGATGAAGAATTAATGAATAAAAATAATATGGGATCCGTAATCCCGTCCCGTCCCGACCCACAATAATTCGGGTACCCGCTTCCGGGTACCCGAATTATTACGGGGCGGGTTTGGGATGAAAAATGTCAATCCCGAAATTTAGTATACCCATATCTCTAACCCCAAACATGTCCGAAACCCGCCCCGTGCCCACCCCTAGGTGTGTACATAACTTAATTTTAATAAATTCGCAATGAGTAAAATATAAAAACACATCCTATATTGTTTTTAGTTACCAAAAGTACATGTGTTAATATTTTATTATTAGCTTGTTAAACCCATTTAAAATTTAAGAGTTGACCATAAATAAATATTTATTGTCAAATATTCAAAGTTTATATCATAGTTAATGCCAATTTCCTAAGTTTAGAAGTGTTATTGCCCAAAATTTGAAACTAAAAAATTGAGTTTTCTCATCCATTACACAAAAATCTCATGTATAAATATACAAAATTGTCTCTTTCCCTCTGATTCATGAAAATTACTCGCACCAATAACAAATTATACACACTGCGGTCTCAGATGGGAGATAAGTGTCTTTGACTTAAATATAATTTTTTTTTCCTAACAAAAACAATATATGAGGTTTTCCGTCATTTAGAAATAATACAGGGGTGTTTTTGTATAATTGAATATTGGAATTTTTGGCACTTTGCACCCTAGAATTATATAGGGGTGGGCGCGGGTCGAGTACCCGACTTGGCGGGTAGTGAATTTTCACACCCGAAACCCGACCCGATCTGGGGGGTACCCGAAGTTCGGGTACCGAAATTTTAGGGTATTTCGGGTATTGAGTTTCGGATACTCGAAATTTCACACTTTTTTTTTTTCTTTTTCTATCACCATCTCAAGAAATCCTTCACAAAGTTTAAAGATAAAAGTCAAAAGAAACAACTAATTGCTTCATCAAGATATGCAAACGCCTACATCACATGTTCACATATAAATTAACAAACAATTACTTCATCAAATTATAGACAGCCCAGAGAAACCAAGGCACACAGCCAATAATTAAATGAATTTAAAAATGATCTGAACTTATTATATCGAAAAAAAATTACAAAATAATCACCTTGAATGAAGATTTGATACAAATTGCTTCTCTTATTGGCTGGATTTTTAGATTTGGCCGTAAAATTGATTGAGCAATAGGGAGGGAGTTCAAATGTCGACTGCTGTGAGAGTGTGAGTTGGGGAGAGGAGTTAGAGACTTAGAGTTAGCCAGTTAGGTTATTTTTCCTTTTCTAGCCCAATTAAAATTAGTCTGTTAAAATAAATATTGGGCATTTGGGCTGTTAATTACTTAATTATTATCGGGCCAATTTTTTTTTTTAAATACCCGTTCGGGTGTGAAACTAATACCCAATACCCAACCCGAAAATATATTTCGAGTTCGGGTACCCGAACCCGAATGTTAAAATACCCGTTTTTTTGTCCCAAACAGGTCGGGACGGGTCCAAAAAAACCCGACCCAAACGCCCACCCCTAGAATTATAGAATTTTGGCAATTTGCACCTTAACCTAATAGTTTTGACACTTTGCACCTTAACTTGAAAGTTTTGGCACTTTGCACCTTGGAAATATAATTTAGTTGGCACTTTGCATCCTAGTGTGTGTTTTGAAGAAAAAATTCATTGTTTGAAGAATATAATAGTTATTTTCGAATATATTTGGCTAGGGGTGGGCGTTGGGTTCGGGTAACCCAAACCCGACCCGTCCCGTTTTAAATTACCCAAACCGGACGAGTGTTTTTTGGGTTTGGGTACCCGAACTTGAATATCCGTATTTTATTACGGGAATACGGGACGGGTTTGGGATTGATCTTTTCAACCCCGAATACCCGAACCCCCATATATAATATTATTATTATATATTTATACACTTTAGTTATATAATTAATTAATTTATTAATTAATTAACATTATCTAATAAATGAACTTTTTTACTTTATCCTAATATTCCTTTTAAATATTTCTTTAGTTATTCATGATCAATCATATGAGTCATTATATGATTTTAGACTTTTAGTTATTTTAGAAATTTATATCTTTTGCATAATTTAAGTGTGGGCATGGATAAATTATTTTGGTATATATCAACTATAGATAGTATTTGGATTGTATTTTCCTTATTGAGACTCAATGTTGATCGTATTTTATCATTTGCTCATTATATGATTTCACTTTTTGATCGTATTTGGATATATTTGAAATAGTCATTATGATGAATTGATGATATGTTCAATGTAATAATGGTTAAAAATTATACTATTTAGCAAAAGAAAAATGACGAAATATAATTACGTAATATTGTAATATTATTTTGTTAGGTGGATGAAAAATTTATGAATAAAAATAATATGGGACCCGTAATCCCGTCCCGTCCCGTCCCGCAATAATTTGGGTACCCACTTCCGGGTACCCGAATTATTACGGGGCGGGTTTGGGATGAGAAGTGTCAATCCCGAAATTTATTATACCCATATCTCTAGCCCCGAACCCGTCCCAAACCCGTGCCCACCCCTATATTTGGCACTTTGCACCCTAAAAGTATAGATTTTGACACTTTGCACTTTGAAATATAGAATATTGGCACTTTACATTCAAAAATATAATTTCTGGCGTTTTCAACCCCAACTTAGTATGATAATCTAAATTATGTAATAACATGCAATATAATGATATGTTAGATATGTAAATATGTGTTTTAGATATAAAGTAAATAATCTAGAGGATACTTGAAAATAAAATGAAGACAATGTCTTTTTTTTAATCTAAATTTTTAAATAAGTTATTATAAAGTAAATAAATTTAGAATAACAAGTTTATGAATTGTTGTGCATAAAAATTACCATTTTATCTCTACATCGCCGACATACATGAGTTTTTTTTTTTTTTAAGAAAAATACATTAGGGTATAAAATATCATACAAATTATGTTTTTAGGGTGCGAAGTGCAAAAAAATTTAAATCAGGGATTTATAATTTTAGGATGCAAAATGCCAACATTCCATATTTTAAGGGTGCAAAATCTACATTGCCAAAGTGCGAAGTGAAAAAAAATTTGAAAATAACTATTATACCTTTCTACCAATGAATTTTCTCACTAAAACACACATTAGGGTGCAAAGTCCCAAATAAATTATATTTTCAGGATGCAAAGTACTAAAACTTTTAAGTTAGAGTGCAATGAGCCAAAACCCTATAATTTCAGGGTGCAAATGCCAAAAAACCAATGTTTGCAACTATATGTTTGTCACATTTAAATTGGAATTGATTTTCGATAAAAGCTCTTATATTATTTTTGTATGTCCTCGAGTAGTGTTTTATTAAATTAGTGCCTGATCCAAATCAATGATGTATTTATTAAACAGATATTTAGATTAATAAAAGTGTTATGCTATTCAAAATTTGATACTACTTTTTTTTGGGAGATAATATTCAATTCCGGAGAAAGAGAATCTGGACAATCGAGAGGTATAATTTTCGATTAATTTTATGGCTTCTAATTTCTTTCATTTCGGTAAAATATTTGTCATTTTTAAGTGTTAATAAATATCAAAAGTTTAATAATTACTTTTCTACAAAGAAAATAGATATTAAGTAAAAGAAAATTCATATTAGAATAAAACTACAAACACATATATTATCCAATTTTTCCAAGTGCATATATACTGGCCAAATTAAATACTAACATTGAAAATAAATTTGAACTTGCTTATGTCTTGTATTGACTTTGAGTGCACCAGTATACTGTGGTTTTTGTATAGTTTTATGCACTAGTTTTTTTTTTTGGGGGGAGGGGGGGAGAATCAATTTTATGTACTATTATTATTATTTAAATATTGTAATTTACTATGGGGCCGTTTGGTAGGGTGTATGAGATTAAGGTGGATTAGATTGGAGCCGGATTGAAGGTCATATTAAAATCATGTTTGGTAGATTTGATTGAATGCTTCCATGTTAATTCTAAATTGGTATAGATTTTAATTTGTGATTTATTCATGTATAATGTTTTTTCATTTTCAGATATTAGAGAAGAATTTATGATATTTAATGATATGTTAAAAAGAAAATATGTAAATTTGAGGTTATTAGTGATATTTACCTAATTCATATATACCCGGATTAACTAATCCACCCACGCCTGGGTGGATTATAATTTAGTCTTAATACCGGGTCGTAAGGATTTAATCCATTTGACCCGGCATTAGAGCAATGCCACCAAACGTTGTATTAGCCCATATTAACTCATATAATATGACATAATACCCCCTATTAGGTCCTACCAAACGACCCCTATGTTTATATTGAGTTAAAAATTGAAGAAAAACTTGAATTAGGGATTCAAGTAAATTATTGTTTTTTAATTTTTTTTAATTCGACCCATTACCCATTACCAATTTGATTTGACCCATTATCACTTTCTTCAAAAAAAATTCTTCTTTCACAAAAAAGAACCGATTCATATTTCAATTAACCAAATTCTTCTTATTCTTCACAAACCCTAAATTCCACCTCCAAGCCGTCGCTTGAAGACTCAGAGCCACCACCGTGGACCTTCAAGATTCGGAACCATCTACCACCGCTGTCCACCACCATCTGCCTTCAAAACTATGCAAGTTCTTAATTTTTTTAAGTGATTAAGTTTTTAATCTTATCGGTGTTTGATTTACTGAAATTTTGATTAATCTTATTGGATTTTGTTTTCTACTGGCAAACTACTTTTTCTTTAATTTGTTAGATCTGGGCATAATATATTTGTTAGTATTTGATTTATGATTAGGTTTAATTAGCATTAGCAACTACTAATTTTTGGTGGGATCTGATAATTAGAATATTTAACTCCTTGGCACCCTTTTCAATCTCATGCATCTAGAGAACAAAATAAAAAGTACTTGAAACTTTTCAGTTTAAAATTCATCCTCCAAATACTGCTATTTGATTAATTTGGATTTAGTAGAAAATATCTAGTTGTTCACTTGTTTAGCCTTAGAATAATTAATAGGACAATTAAATTCATCAGTCATATTTTTTTTATAAATAAGGCGGTAAAATTGCAAAAATCGTTCCAAACTAATAATTGATTTTGGATTTTCGTTCCAAACTATTCAGTATTCAACTTGGCAAATTTCGTCCCGTAATTTAATATTTTTTTGAAATATCGTCCCACCGTTAATTATAAGACGAAAATTGCGCATTTGTCGATGAATCATCACATGGCTACTTATGTGTCATGACATGGTAAATTTTAACATGAATAATTATATAATATTGCAGAGTTTATCCCAAACTAATTATAAAATTGAACCGTCATTTCCATTAAATTAGAAATTTAATATTGGGACCAAATTCATACAAAATGGTAAATTATGGGATGAAATTCGGCGAGTTAATATAGTTTGGGACGAAAAATCAAAATTAGTAATTAGTTTGGGACGATATTTCAAACAAAAATTAAATTACGGGACGAAATTCAGAGATGTAATATAGTTTGAGACGAAAATTCAAAATCATTAATTAGTTTGTGACGTTTTCTGTAATTTTACCAAACTAGCCTATTCCCGTGCTATGCACAAATCTAAATAATTTGTTTTACTTTATATAAAAATAAATTATAATTTGGTGTGATCACTGCAATTTTAATGCATGTGAAAATTACAATTTAGTATTTTTTACCGTGCTAGAATATTTGTAAAGTTTAATTAAAATGAATGTTTATGTATATCTTTTTCTTCATGGGATATGGACTATGAATGGTTGACAATGCATAAGTTAACTCACAATATCAAATGAAAGTGTAAGTATTGCATTTAAAGGAAGCAAGATTTGAGGTATACTGCAAAAATTAAGAATGTCAAATTCAAATTATTATAAAATGATACAAAAGTGTTTGTGACTATTTAACTATATTATGTTTAGAGAAACTTAAATTTAAATTATTCTTATTTTCTAATTTACATTAAATTTTATTTTTAAGGTTGTAATGGTATTTGTGGTGAATCCAATATCTCTGGGGTAGTTTGAGTAGTTATTTCTCAAAGTTGGAGCGTGATCGTGTAATTACACTAACTTTGAGGTGTAGCGAGAAATTTAAAAAATATTTAAAAATAATATAAGGGGTATTTCTTGAACGAAATTTCTTTTCTTATGACATCAACATGTGCCGTCAAAAAATAATGTACTTTTTACCGTGCTAGAATATTTGTAAAGTTTAAATAAAATGAATGTTTATGTATATCTTTTTCTTCATGGGTATGGACTATGAATAGTTGACAATTAATAAGTTAACTCAACAATATCAAAAGATAATTGTTTAAAGTATCCCTCATATTTAGTGTAAATATAATGACCACCATTAAGTTTTGGAAATAACTCAAATTACTTCAGAGGTATTTGATTCATTACATTATTTTCTGACGGCACGTGTTGATGTCATAAGAAAAGAAATTTCGCTCAAGAAATACCCCTTATATTATTTTTAAATATTTTTTAAATTTCTCGCTACACCTCAAAGTTAGTGTAATTACACGATCACGCTCCAACTTTGAAAAATACTACTCAAACTACCCTAGTGATATTCGGATTCACTACAAATACCATTACAACCTTAAAAATAAAATTTAATGTAAAAGAGAAAATAAGAATAATTGAAATTTAAGTTTCTCTAAACATAATATAGTTAAATAGTCACAAACACTTTTGTATCATTTTATAATCATTCCAATTTGACATTCTTAATTTTTGCATTATGCCTCAAATCTTGCTTCCTTCAAATGCAATACTTACACTTTCTACTTTTGTTTTACTATATTACTCTTATGAATGTATATATATAATAACATAAGTATGCATGTAAAATAAATGGAAAAGAGAAGAAATCATCATAATATTAACACATTACTGTGATGAATACTCCATTCAGTTTCAAGAAAATAAAGAACAAAAATAGAGTAAAAGAGGAAAAAAATGTAAATACAAAATGGTTAATATCACAAATATATCTAGGCTACAGACAATTAAGAACATAAACAATCGATAAGATAAATTGTGGACATAAAGTTCATGAACATATTAAAAAAAGACTGAAAAACTAAGAAATAACAATAATTAAGTTTCACTTTAGTGTCTAAAAATTAAAAAAATACATTAAATTGTTAATCAATCATTAAATAAGAAGTATCTAGTATCTACACAACTGATCGAAAAAGTGATTAGTATTTCAAAAATATATGTTCCATAAAATGTTGAAATGTGAAAATGCAAACAATTGTTTACTTACCGAACTATGACTTACTAAACTTTATAAATATATAAAGTTAAATAAATTCATTTAAGTTGAAATTCAAAAGCTTATAAAACTCTCACCAAGTTATAAATGCATATATAATTATAAAAATATTGTTATAATCAATCAAATATTTAAATTTTGATCGTTAATATTCTAAGTTATACGTTTTCGATATAATAAGAAGTCATTCTAAACATAAAAAATTCTTTAATTTTGCCTATCCCTTATACTTCGACAGTTTTAATTCCACATTCTTCTAAAAAATTCACCTAAAAATAGTACAAAATTTTTTAATAAACAATCTTTAAATAATTTTTTATAAACAAATGAAAACATAATAAATAAAATTGAGTTTATAGCCTCCAACAATTGTTCAATCTCAATTGAATGAATTTGGTCACCACGAGAGTTATACTTTCTTGACCATGATAACACTCCTTTTGCTCTTCCTTTGAAGCTATTCATATGTTCCCATCTCAGGGCTTTGGAATTCCTGAAATAAAAAAAGGTAAAACGCTCATCTATATAATAAACTAATAAAATCCATAAAGAATGCATGCGATGTATATATAAGAGCACTTTTTTAAAAGAAAAATGGTATGGATAATAAATAAAATTGAGTTTATAACCTCCAACAATTGTTCAATCTCAATTGAATGAATTTGGTCACCGTGAGAGTTAAACTTTCATGATCATGCATGATAACACTCCTTATGCTCTTCCTTTGAAGCTATTCATATGTTTCCATCTCAGGGCTTTGGAGTTCCTGAAATCAAAAAAAGTAAAATGCTCATCAATATAATAAACTAATCAAAATCCATAAAGAATGCATGCGATGTATATATAAGAGCACTTTTTTAAAAGTAAAATGGTACGGAACGGAATAGAGAAAAAAATACACAATGAAGAAAATCTTGGCTCCATGTCTTTTTATATATTGAAAACAAAGGAGTAAAATATTTGCTATTGAAAACAAAGGAGTAAAAAAAGTAAAACGCCCATCTCAGGGCTTGATTCTTGGAATTTGAATTTGCTATTTATTAAGGAAATTCAAAGGATCAGATTTACATTTGTTTCTATATATAACTTTTGTAACGGAAATTTTGATATTCTTAAGACATAATTAGGAGCCTAATTCCGTTCCAAGCATTCAAGATCATTTTCATAAATATTTATGCCTATTTTTGGTAAAAGCTTAGTCTAAACTAATTAGATATGTAAAAATAATTTACTTTTTATATTTATATGTATTATTTTCTAACTGTCTTAATACGCAAAAAAATAAAATAAAATTTTTAAAAGAAGAAAAAAAAATCAGTCAAGTTGCTTTATTTTCTATTTATTTTTATAGTTATCAAATATAATAGACTAAATATCAGTAAAATATTCAAATTTTAGTGAACCGCAAAAGAAGAAAACCTCAATTTTCTTTTTATTGAATTGAAGAGAATGGTGATAAAGCGTGAGCAGAGTTGGAGGAACATTGATTTATTTTCCACTTTTAGTGACATTAAACATGTCATTTATGAAGATTGTAAGTTGTAACTTAACAATTCTAATTATTTGAAATAAAAATAATTCTAAATTCTAAGGATTGAGAATTGAGTCAAAATTTTACAATTGAAGTCAAACACCATTCTCCTATATATATATACTAGCCTATTCCCGTGCTATGCACAAATCTAAATAATTTGTTTTACTTTATATAAAAATAAATTGTAATTTGGTGTGATCACTGCAATTTTAATGATTGTGAAAATTACAATTTAGTATTTTTTACCGTGCTAGAATATTTGTAAAGTTTAATTAAAATGAATGTTTATGTATATCTTTTTCTTCATGGGATATGGACTATGAATGGTTGACAATGCATAAGTTAACTCACAATATCAAATGAAAGTGTAAGTATTGCATTTAAAGGAAGCAAGATTTGAGGTATACTGCAAAAATTAAGAATGTCAAATTCAAATTATTATAAAATGATACAAAAGTGTTTGTGACTATTTAACTATATTATGTTTAGAGAAACTTAAATTTAAATTATTCTTATTTTCTAATTTACATTAAATTTTATTTTTAAGGTTGTAATGGTATTTGTGGTGAATCCAATATCTCTAGGGTAGTTTGAGTAGTTATTTCTCAAAGTTGGAGCGTGATCGTGTAATTACACTAACTTTGAGGTGTAGCGAGAAATTTAAAAAATATTTAAAAATAATATAAGGGGTATTTCTTGAACGAAATTTCTTTTCTTATGACATCAACATGTGCCGTCAGAAAATAATGTACTTTTTACCGTGCTAGAATATTTGTAAAGTTTAAATAAAATGAATGTTTATGTATATCTTTTTCTTCATGGGTATGGACTATGAATAGTTGACAATTCATAAGTTAACTCAACAATATCAAAAGATAATTGTTTAAAGTATCCCTCATATTTAGTGTAAATATAATGACCACCATTAAGTTTTGGAAATAACTCAAACTACTTCAGAGGTATTTGATTCATTACATTATTTTCTGACGGCACGTGTTGATGTCATAAGAAAAGAAATTTCGCTCAAGAAATACCCCTTATATTATTTTTAAATATTTTTTAAATTTCTCGCTACACCTCAAAGTTAGTGTAATTACACGATCACGCTCCAACTTTGAAAAATACTACTCAAACTACCCTAGTGATATTCGGATTCACTACAAATACCATTACAACCTTAAAAATAAAATTTAATGTAAAAGAGAAAATAAGAATAATTGAAATTTAAGTTTCTCTAAACATAATATAGTTAAATAGTCACAAACACTTTTGTATCATTTTATAATCATTCCAATTTGACATTCTTAATTTTTGCATTATGCCTCAAATCTTGCTTCCTTCAAATGCAATACTTACACTTTCTACTTTTGTTTTACTATATTACTCTTATGAACGTATATATATAATAACATAAGTATGCATGTAAAATAAATGGAAAAGAGAAGAAATCATCATAATATTAACACATTACTGTGATGAATACTCCATTCAGTTTCAAGAAAATAAAGAACAAAAATAGAGTAAAAGAGGAAAAAAATGTAAATACAAAATGGTTAATATCACAAATATATCTAGGCTACAGACAATTAAGAACATAAACAATCGATAAGATAAATTGTGGACATAAAGTTTGTTGGTCCCAAGTGGTCAGAAGAGGTTTAGAGGGGAGGGGGGGGTGAATAAACCTCTTTAAAAATTTTCTTCAATTTAACTTTAAAACTTTCACTTTAACTGAACAGACTAAGCTGATCAGATTAGTTAGTTACAACTCTGTTCGCGAACAAATCTTTGAACAGCCTTGTTGACCACTCGTCTGATTGTTACTTAGCTGATTTTGCCAAAATCAGTTTTAATACTTAGAGTACTTGCAGCGGATTTTCAAAGTGTTTTTCACAAGTAATCTTAGTAGTTTGAAAAATGTTTCCCCAGTTTTATAAACTCCTTTAAATTCTTTTTCAAACAGTTAAGTTAATGTGTTTTATGCAAACTGAGAATATGCAAGTAAAAACAAACAAGAACACAAACAATTTTTATAGTGGTTATATGGATTTGAATATCCTTTAGTCCACTCTTCCAAGTCACACAGATCTTGGGTTATACTATAATCACAAAGTTTACAGTATACTCTGCTTGCGCCCATCAACAAATGAAACGGCCACAAGTGCACAGTAAGAAATCACAAAGAAATCCTACTTCTCTGAAGTAATATCACTCACTTAGATGTATATCTACTTCTCACAACACTCTTGATTACAAAATCACTCAGAAGATGTATTTTTTCTTGATTCTTCAACTCTGCTTTCGTCAACAAATGACTCGGCTGATGAGTGAGCTGTTCTTGAGACTTAAAGAATTTTGCTTCGGAAATTTCTCTCAGAAAAGTGTGTTGCTTTTTTTTTTTGCTTCTTCTTCGTCTCTTTCAGCTATTTATACTTGAGGATTGAAAAATGTCCGTTGAAGAGAGACAAGATTCAAATTCCTCGAGTACTGGTCCTTAAAATCCGCGAACGGCTCTTTTCCAGTCTGTCCGTACTATGAACAATACTATTCTGCAGGCAGCATTAAATGCACCCAGCTGATGCGAAGCATTTCTTCAATCATTTGTCTTTAATAACCTTGTACTTCAGCATTTATTACTCCAAGGGGCATTTATTACCGTTGGGAACACTTCATGAACTTCTTCACTTGGCTGACGAAAGTACACGTCTGATGGCGAACTCGGCTGATCTCAAACTTGAACAAATCTGATTTGAGTTGGCTGATCTTCATCAGTCTGATAACTTTACTTCAGCAGATCAGAAGTCTTGGACCTTGAAACTTTGACTCTTATGATGTCTTCTTTACTTAGTCAAAATTTCTTCTAAGGGATCATCAGCTAAGTTACTCCATACTTAGCCAATCTTGAAGTTTTGGAATCCTTCAAAACCTCCCTTAACAAATTGTCTTCAGTGCCTTCATCTTCATTCTTATCCAACAAAGTTCATGAACATATTAAAAAAAGACTGAAAAACTAAGAAATAACAATAATTAAGTTTCACTTTAGTGTCTAAAAATTAAAAAAATACATTAAATTGTTAATCAATCATTAAATAAGAAGTATCTAGTATCTACACAACTGATCAAAAAGTGATGTCATCAGTTTTGTCATTGAAGTAGTCAATATTCAGGTTTACAGTTGCAATTTCATCTTGGACTGCCTGGACAACAGTCGATACTTCATGCAACATCCCTAAATTGACCTCCTTCTCCTCTTCACTGACTTTAATGAAGGTTGCAGTTAAATCAGCAATCTTATGCTCAGCTGTCTGTAAAGCAGTATGAAGGTGGTTGACATCACCCTTCACATCTTCAACATTCTTGTTCAGATCTCTCAAGCTGTGCACTAACTGCAAGGAATGATCTTGAGGAATTGGAATGTTTGTGATTTCAGTCTTGATGATCTTTTCAGTAGACTGTTGCACAGTTTCCAGCTGAAGTTTGTTTGACTCTGTCAATTCTTCCTTAAGCTCAGTCTTCAGCTCCTCTTTGACCTTCATCAGCTGCTGTTGATGCTTCTCTTCCAGTTCCTTCATAGAATTTTCCATCAACATCTGGAAAGCTTCCATCAGTGATGAGTGTTCATCACCTGATGAAGCAGAAGCAGCAGCTTCATCCTTTTCTTCAATTTCCTGGTGGACAGGAATATCTTCCATCTTTTCGTCCTGATGATCTTCAGAATCCTTAGCATTCCACTCAATGGCTAAGGGTTCATCAGCAGCCTTTTCAGCAGACTTGTCTTCAGTCTGATCAGCAGACTTAACTTCAGGCTTGTCCGCAGCTTTATGTTCATCAGTTACATCATCATAGACCAAGTTGGTGATAGTGCCATCATTATTGAAGCAAGTAGTTTGTCTGATCTGCCTCACAATGATCCAGGGGTTAACGAAAGCATTATTCCCTTTTGGCACTTCATAGAAAGGTTGCACTTCCTTGCCAAAAATTATTTGCTGAATGCTTGGAAGTAGTGGCAAGTTACTTGAACTACCTTGCTGATACCTTGACCTTTTTGCCCATCTCTTCAAGGCGGTCATAACAGCAAATTTAATTGCCCTTTCTTCAGCATCTTCATATTTCTTCTTTTTATCAGGCAGGGTGCTTTGAATCTTCTTGGCCTCCTCCAATGCAAAGCCTTTTGCATAACTATGCATGACATCTCTTACATAGCTGGGATCTAGGGCCTTTTGAATGGAGTTTGTTTTCAGCCAAGTCAGAACCCAACGTTCTTCATCAGCTAACTCCTTCATGCTTTGAAGTTCTGTTATTGACTTGTTCAGCCTGTTGTCTCTCCAACTGATATACCTTGGTTTCTCCTGGTTGAACAGAGTCCTTAACATGAGCTTTTGATCATAGTAAGCTAAGGACTTCTCAAACTTCTTGAAAAGCTCCTTATCAGCATACACTATCTCAAAGGCTTTTCTAACTTCAAATTTGTCCTTGGACTTGACTTTTGGGGCAGGCAGCAATATCTTTTTCTTGTCTTCTTCATCCTTGCTCTCTCCAATCTTAATGTCACCTCCATGGACAGGTCCATAAGCATCAACTTTGCTCAATTCAATTACCATGGCCAGTTCAGCATCTTCAGCAGCTTTTCTTTCTGCCTCAGACATGTGCCTTCTGGCTTCATCCTTAGCTTCTTGAGCTTTGCTCAGCTCAAGTGCTTTCTTCTCCTCAGCTTCATCCAGCTTCCTCTGTTCAGCCTCCTCCCTTGCCTTCTTATCAGCTTTGGAAACTTTCTTTTTCCTTAGCACTATTTTTCTTTTGCCTTTATCAGCAGGGGCTGGTCCAACAGATGATATAGGATCAGCAGCTATAGGATGGATGATTTGGACATCTGGATCTTCTTGAGGTTGAGCAACCTCAGCTGTTGGTGTGACTTGACTTGGCTGTTGCTCATCAGCTTTGTTAGTCTCAACTGTTTCGGCAGGCCTTTCAGCAGCTTCAGGGTCTTCCCTAACTACATTTTCCAGATCGGTAGGTTTTTCAATAAAGGTCATCTGCTTTCTAGCAGACTTCTTTGTTCTTCCCTCACGATAAGTGATTGTAGCTGTATCTCTCTGTTGACTTCTTGTTCTTTGGGAGATACCTTCAGCAGGCCTTTCTGCTGATGGAGTTCGTGATGGTGATGCAGGGGATCCAGTCCTTACATCAGCAATTATGTTCTCAATAATTTTAGTGGCTTCAGCAGCAGAAGTCACTTTCTCCACCTTCTTAGGAACCTTTTCCTTAGGCTTATCAGCAGCCTTCTTCTTTCTTGTCTCAACAGCCTTGTCAGCTGTTTTGACCAACCTTCGTTGCCTCTTGGCAGGAACCTCTTTTGGTCCCTCATCCTCATCTTCCTCAGGCTCATCAGCCTTTCTTTTCAGAACTGGCAGATATTTGTTCATGGCTTTGGACTTGTGAATTTCCTTGCCATTCTTCATAGGACACCTCAGTTTGAACAGCAGATAACTGAGCGTAATCCTGTGATTGGTGTGAGGACCCTTTCCTTTCTTGTCATCCAGGAAATCAGCCAAGATGTACCATACTATGATGGACCAGTTGACTTCCATTCCATAGTAAATGGCAGCCATGATGCTGAACCTTTTCATAGTAACAGCATCCAGAGAAAAGGTGCAATTTTCAATCAGTTTTGACACCATATCAGCCATCCGCTGATATTCATCCTTCAGTTGCTTCTTCCTTATGTTTCCAGAAAACACTTCTCCCTCTTTGGCGCAGATCGCCCAGAACTGTTGGTGCTTATCCTCCGTCAGTATAGTAACGTCATGTCTTCCATGGTTAGGAAGCCCAAACGTCTCGTGAAGAACAGCTGGGGTGATGATGATAGATTTGTCTCCCACTGTAGCCTTAATCTCCAGCGAGTTGTAGTCAGCTTTCGATGTGTTGTAGTACTCCATCACTTGGTCAGTCCAGATAACTCCTTCGTGGTATTCCATGAAGTTCACCAGCGAAGCAGCTTTGAACTTTTCGAGCAGCTCTTTCATCAGATCCGTACCGGATTGGTAGTAAGAATTATACACAAGATACATGCCTTCAGCAGCCATTTCAGATCTGTAGGAATTAGGAAGAAAAACGAAGAGATTTTTGCAGAAAAATTGCTCAAAATTCTCACAAGTACTTTTGAAAATTTAGGGTGCGTAAAGAACGACTCGACTGATCAGATGGGAATTTATATAGTTGGCGGTATGTCGGTTTCCGTGATATCCACCAACCGTTAGATCCGTTTTTCTGTCAGTGTTGATCGTGCGGCTTCAGTTACGACCTTTCAAATTCAAAAGATATTTTAATGAAGAGCGGGAATATGTACCGCCCGACAGTTTCTTATAAAAGCATGTTTTGAATAAACGTTTTAAATAGCTCGCTTTTATTTAAGTAATCAGATGAGTATAATAAACACTTATCTGATGGACTACTGTCCTGATGACAATGCTGTTATCAGAGAATGCCAATAGCTGATAACCTTCCTCAGCTGTTTGTCAATCCAGCTAGATAAAATACTCTTGGTCTTCGATAGTTGAGTCTTCTGTTGAAAACATAACTTCAACTAACTGTCATTAACAAATTTCATCTTTAATTCAGAAGTACCGCTAGTCTTACACGTTCCCCCTGAGTTCAAGAATTCATAAGTTAACTAGTCTGTTGAAAGTTAATTCTTGAAGATAAGTATGATGAGTAAGCTGTTGAACTCTAGTCTTCTGATGAGTTCCCCCTCAGCTTATGCATCTAATTTTAATAATCCCAGTTCAGCTCTTAGAGTTGAAAACCTTGTCTCACTTAGAGGTTTTGTGAAGATGTCAGCAATCTGATTTTCAGTAAACACATATTCTATCATGACATTTCCTTTCTCCACGTGATCTCTAATAAAATGATGTTTGATCTCAATATGTTTAGTCCTTGAATGACTTGTAGTATTCTGAGTGAGACTGATTGCACTTGTATTGTCACAGTAGATTGGTATTCCACTGATTTTGATATTGTAATCTTCAAGTTGATGTTTCAACCATAAGATTTGTGCACAGCAAGCTCCAGCAGCTATATACTCAGCTTCAGCAGTAGATATGGATACTGAAGTTTGTTTCTTACTCATCCATGAGATCAGACGACTACCTAAGAACTGACAGGCACCTGTTGTGCTTTTTCTGTCAATCTTGCAGCCTGCAAGGTCAGAATCTGAATATCCAATTAGCTCAAATCCAGACTCTCTAGGGTACCATAATCCCAATTCTTGAGTGCCCTTGATATATTTCAGTATTCTCTTGGCAGCTAAGAGATGAGATTCTTTGGGATTTGATTGAAATCTTGCACAGACCCCAACAGAGTACATGATATCAGGTCTGCTGGCTGTTAGATATAACAGTGACCCAATAATGCCTCTGTATTTGGTTATGTCTACTGATTTGCCATCTTCATCTTTATCTAAACGAAGACTTGTAGACATTGGAATTGTAGCAGTAGAGCTAGTTTCCATACCAAATTTCTTGAACAGATCCTTTGTGTATTTTGCTTGGCTGATGAAAATTCCATCAGACAACTGTCTAACTTGCAAACCAAGAAAATAGTTAAGTTCTCCCATCATGCTCATTTCAAACTTGTTCTGCATCAGCTTTGAGAACTTATCACACATCTGTTGATTAGTTGAACCAAAAATAATATCGTCCACATAAATTTGCACAAGCAAAATATGTTCTTCCCATTCAATAGTGAACAAGGTCTTGTCAACTTTACCTTTGCGAAATCCTTTAATTAAAAGAAAGTCAGATAAAGTATCATACCATGCTCTTGGAGCCTGTTTCAGTCCATAAAGAGCTTTCTTCAGACGATATACTTTGTCCTCTTCTTGATAAGCTTCAAATCCAGGAGGTTGTTCAACATAAACTTCTTCTTGCAATTCTCCATTGAGAAAAGCTGATTTCACATCCATCTGATAGACTGTGAAATTCTTGTGAGCAGCGTAGGCAAGAAAGAGTCTGATTGCCTCTAGTCTTGCTACTGGTGCAAATGTTTCATCAAAGTCAATGCCTTCTTCTTGGCAGTAACCCTTGGCCACTAATCTTGCTTTATTTCTGGTGACTTCACCATCTTCATTCATTTTATTTCTGAATACCCACTTAGTGCCAATGACTCTTTGATGACTTGGTCTAGGAACTAAGTACCAGACTTCATTCCTTTCAAATTGATTTAGCTCCTCCTGCATAGCTTCAATCCAGTTGGAGTCACTAAGAGCTTCTTCAATCTGTTTAGGCTCAATTTGAGATAGAAAACTAGCAAACATAGCATCTTGTGCAGCAGCTCTTCTTGTTTTCACTCTGTCTAAAGGATCACCAATCACTAACTCTGGTGGGTGATTTCTGAGCCATCTGAGATCAGGTTGCAAATCATAATGTTGTCCTTTGTCTTGATCTTGCAACACTACTGTTGGAGATACAGTAGTAGTCTGTTGAACATTTGCAGTCTGTTGAACAGTCTCTGGTCTATCAGCTGTTTGCAACTCGTCTGTTAGACAATCAGCTCTGTGATTTTGAACAGCACTTGAGTTATCAGCTGAGTTGAGATCAGGTAGTATGATGGGTATATATTCTTCATTCTTTCCAACATTCATCTTCTGTAAATCAGTAGACAGATCTTGATTAGCATTTTGATTCTTTTCAGAAGATTGACTTGGGTCATCAAATACTACATGAATGGATTCTTCTATTAGTAATGTTCTTTTATTGAAAACTCTATAAGCCTTACTAACAGATGAGTATCCTACAAAGACAGCTTCATCAGCCTTTTCTGCAAATGCAGTAAGGTGATTTTTACCATTATTTAAAACATAGCATTTACAACCAAATATCTTAAAGTAATGAATGTTTGGCTTCCTGTTGTTCCAAACTTCATATGGAGTCTTGTTTTGGTGCTTGTTGATCATGCATCTGTTTTGGGTAAAACATGCTGTATTTGTTGCTTCTGCCCAAAATCTTTGTGGCAGCTTTGCTTCAGCTATCATGGTTCTGACAGCTTCCTTCAGTGTTCTGTTTCTCCTTTCAGCAACACCATTCTGTTGAGGGGTTCTAGCAGATGAATACTCATGATGTATTCCTTTGATATTACAATACTCTTCAACAGTAGAGTTTGTGAACTCTGTCCCTCTATCTGATCTGATCTTCAATATTTTGATACTCTTCTCATTTTGGATCAGTTCCATCAGATTAGTAAGATGTTCCTTGGTTTCACTTTTCTTCTTCATGAAAATCACCCAAGTATATCTTGAATAGTCATCCACAACAGCTAGGCAGTATTTCTTTCCACCATTGCTGACTGGATCAATGGGTCCAAATAAGTCCATATGTAGTAGCTCCAATATTCTTCCAGAAGATTGATGCTTCTTGCTTTTGAACGATTACTTGATTTGTTTACCCTTCTGACAGGCGTCACAGAGCTTATCTTTGCTCATGACTGTTTTAGGAATCCCTTCTACCAAATCATTCTTGATCAATCTGTTGATGGTCTTGAAGTTTAAGTGATTCATTCTCTTGTGCCATAGCCAACTTACTTCACTTGGTGCGGATGCAACCAAACAGACACTTGAATTCTTGTCAGCAGAATTCCAGTCGACTATGTAGATATTTCCTTGTCGTCTTCCAGATAAAATTACCTTCTTTGTACCAATCTGTTCAACATAGCACTTATCTGTTGAGAAGATGACTGAATATCCCTTGTCACAAAATTGACTTATGCTTAGCAGATTATATTTGAGGCCTTTGACATATGAGACGTCAGATATCTCTATGTTTCCTCTGATTAACCTTCCTTTAGCTTTAATCTTGCCTTCTTTGCTGTCTCCAAATGTAACACTTGGACCATCCACAGCAACTGCATCAGTCAGCTCATGTATGTTTCCACACATGTGTCTTGAACATCCACTGTCCAAGTACCAAATCTTCTCTACTTTACTCCTACTCCTAATCCTATCCTACAAAACAAAAATAAAATTGTTTTAGGTACCCTTATTGAGAGGGTCCTGAAGGATTAGTTCCACATTTGATAACCCAAGATGTTGATGTCTTAGGCTTCTTAGGTTTCTGAGTTTTGACAGGAGCATGAACAGTTCTATTTTCATCATAATTATCAGATAAGTCATGTTGATGATCAGTATGATAAGAATAATGTTCATAAGCAGGATAAGGTGCATGATAAGCAGGATATGCATGCATTGGATGAGCAGGATAAGGTGCATAGTAACTAGGAAATTGAGGTGCATGATACACAGGATGATATGCAGCAGGTTGCACATAATATGACTCATTTCCATACCAAGTATTTTGATTTTTCTTGTTCTTATGCTTCTTTGGTTTACTTACAGCTTGCTCATTGACAGGCGACTTAGTTTTCTCACTAGTCTGATTAGTTTTAACCTTATCAGAAGACTTCCTAGGACTCTTCTGTTTGGGTTTACTAGTCTGTTTTCCTACACTAGGCTCTTTGCTCTTTTTAGCCTTAGGAGATTTCTTCTCCTTTAATACTTTCTCAGATGAGGTAGGTTTAGAAGTTTGAACATACAGAATGACCTTACTATTGTCAGCAGAGATGAATTTTTCAGTATGGTTCAATTCTAGTTTATCCTTTTCTAAAGGTGTCTCCTGTTTACTAGATGTAGGCATGGATGAAACAGTTGACTTATCATGAGACTCGATAATTTTCTCAAGTTCCATGATTTTTCCTTTATAGACCTCACATTCAGCTTTCAGAGATTCATGCTCTTGCTCAAGCTGTTTATACTCAGCTGATTCTTTAGGCTTTTCAGCTTTAAGTTTTAGTGAGTTATTTTGCTCTTTTAGCAAGCTCATCTCTTCCTTAAGCTTAACAAATTCTCCAGCAATAGTAGTATTATTTAGCATCATTTGCTCTAGAGAATCAAATAGTTCATTATTTTGAGGAGTTACCTCATCCTCGGAGTCATCAGATTCCTTAGCCATCAGGTAGAGGAGAGCAGGTTTCTCTTCATCAGAAGATTCTTCATCAGACGTGTCTGAATCTGAATCAGATGAGTAGACAGCAGCAAGCTTTTCTGCTTCAGCTACCATTGCTTTCCCTCTTTGATGCTTTCTTTCTTTTCTGATTCTTTTCTCTTCCTCAGTGTATTTTTCTGCTTTTGGATATGGACAGTCCCTGATGAAATGTCCCAATTTCCTGCAGTTATAACACATTAGTTTTGCTTTATAATCATCTTTCTCTTGAGAAGAAGAGTTAGGCTTAGAAGTAGAAGCAGCATGATTGTATTTGTTTTTCATCTTTCTCTTATAGAACTTCTTGAAGTTGTTCATCAATAATGCTACATCTCCAGCAGTATACTCCTTTTTGTTGAGTAGAGATGCTTCATCAGATGAGTCCACATCATTGCTTTTGTGAGCTGGTCTTCTTGGATTTTCAGCAGCGACAAGTGCAGCTGTGGGACTTGAAGTTGAGGTTTCTTCAACACCCATTCTAGGCAGTTTATACTCATACGCCTTGAGTACGGAGAACAGCTCTGTAAGAGAAATCTTCCCCAGATCTCTTGATTCTTCCATAGCTGTCACCTTCATATTGAACTTGGGGGGCAGGGCCTTTAGAACTCTGACGGTGATCTCCTTGTCAGTAAAGGTCTTTCCCAGCTTTAGAACTTCATTCAATGTTCTGGTAAACCTGGTATCCATCTGATCGATGGTCTCTCCAGATTTCATCTTGAAGTTGTCCAGCTTCTCCAAGGCAACACTGAGCTGATGCTCTTTGATGGCGTCGTTTCCTTCACTCATGTCACGAACCTTGTCCCACATTTCTTTTGCAGTTTTGCAATGTTTGACCTTGTCAAACCGATCATTATCCAGGGCTTTGGTCATGATGAAACGGCCAACTTTATCCAGATTGAACAGCTTTATTTCTTCGGCTGTCATCTCTGTCAGATCTTTTTCCACCACCATTTCAGCTTCATCAACTATAATGGTCTTGGTGAATTTGAATGGACCTTTAATGATACATGTGTACATGTTGTCATTATAGGCTGCTAGAAAGATTTCCATTCTAATCTTCCAGTCCTCAAAGGACATACCAGCAATGTGGGGAACATGACTGATACAATCCATTTTTTAAAAAAGTTTAGATTTTTCAAAATATGCACTTTTGAAAAAGTTTGAAAACCTTTGAAAAACACTTGGATCAAGCTCGTTGATCAGGCAGCTGATTCAAATGAACCACCCGCTCTGATACCACTTGTTGGTCCCACGTGGTCAGAAGACGTTTAGAGGGGGGTGAATAAACCTCTTTAAAATTTTTCTTCAATTTAACTTTAAAACTTTCACTTTAACTGAACAGACTAAGCTGATCAGATTAGTTAGTTACAACTCTGTTCGCGAACAAATCTTTGAACAGCCTTGTTGACCACTCGTCTGATTGTTACTTAGCTGATTTTGCCAAAATCAGTTTTAATACTTAGAGTACTTGCAGCGGATTTTCAAAGTGTTTTTCACAAGTAATCTTAGTAGTTTGAAAAATGTTTCCCCAGTTTTATAAACTCCTTTAAATTCTTTTTCAAACAGTTAAGTTAATGTGTTTTATGCAAACTGAAAATATGCAAGTAAAAACAAACAAGAACACAAACAATTTTTATAGTGGTTATATGGATTTGAATATCCTTTAGTCCACTCTTCCAAGTCACACAGATCTTGGGTTATACTATAATCACAAAGTTTACAGTATACTCTGCTTGCGCCAATCAACAAATGAAACGGCCACAAGTGCACAGTAAGAAATCACAAAGAAATCCTACTTCTCTGAAGTAATATCACTCACTTAGATGGATATCTACTTCTCACAACACTCTTGATTACAAAATCACTCAGAAGATGTATTTTTTCTTGATTCTTCAACTCTGCTTTCGTCAACAAATGACTCGGCTGATGAGTGAGCTGTTCTTGAGACTTAAAGAATTTTGCTTCGGAAATTTCTCTCAGAAAAGTGTGTTGCTTTTTTTTTTGCTTCTTCTTCGTCTCTTTCAGCTATTTATACTTGAGGATTGAAAAATGTCCGTTGAAGAGAGACAAGATTCAAATTCCTCGAGTACTGGTCCTTAAAATCCGCGAACGGCTCTTTTCCAGTCTGTCCGTACTATGAACAGTACTATTCTGCAGGCAGCATTAAATGCACCCAGCTGATGCGAAGCATTTCTTCAATCATTTGTCTTTAATAACCTTGTACTTCAGCATTTATTACTCCAAGGGGCATTTATTACCGTTGGGAACACTTCATGAACTTCTTCACTTGGCTGACGAAAGTACACGTCTGATGGCGAACTCGGCTGATCTCAAACTTGAACAAATCTGATTTGAGTTGGCTGATCTTCATCAGTCTGATAACTTTATTTCAGCAGATCAGAAGTCTTGGACCTTGAAACTTTGACTCTTCTGATGTCTTCTTTACTTAGTCAAAATTTCTTCTAAGGGATCATCAGCTAAGTTACTCCATACTTAGCCAATCTTAAAGTTTTGGAATCCTTCAAAACCTCCCTTAACAAATTGTCTTCAGTGCCTTCATCTTCATTCTTATCCAACAAAGTTCATGAACATATTAAAAAAAGACTGAAAAACTAAGAAATAACAATAATTAAGTTTCACTTTAGTGTCTAAAAATTAAAAAAATACATTAAATTGTTAATCAATCATTAAATAAGAAGTATCTAGTATCTACACAACTGATCAAAAAGTGATTAGTATTTCAAAAATATATGTTCCATAAAATGTTGAAATGTGAAAATGCAAACAATTGTTTACTTACCGAACTATGACTTACTAAACTTTATAAATATATAAAGTTAAATAAATTCATTTAAGTTGAAATTCAAAAGCTTATAAAACTCTCACCAAGTTATAAATGCATATATAATTACAAAAATATTGTTATAATCCATCAAATATTTAAATTTTGATCGTTAATATTCTAAGTTATACGTTTTCGATATAATAAGAAGTCATTCTAAACATAAAAAATTCTTTAATTTTGCCTATCCCTTATACTTCGACAGTTTTAATTCCACATTCTTCTAAAAAATTCACCTAAAATAGTACAAAATTTTTTAATAAACAATCTTTAAATAATTTTTTATAAACAAATGAAAACATAATAAATAAAATTGAGTTTATAGCCTCCAACAATTGTTCAATCTCAATTGAATGAATTTGGTCACCACGAGAGTTATACTTTCTTGACCATGATAACACTCCTTTTGCTCTTCCTTTGAAGCTATTCATATGTTCCCATCTCAGGGCTTTGGAATTCCTGAAATCAAAAAAGGTAAAACGCTCATCTATATAATAAACTAATAAAATCCATAAAGAATGCATGCGATGTATATATAAGAGCACTTTTTTAAAAGAAAAATGGTAAGGATAATAAATAAAATTGAGTTTATAACCTCCAACAATTGTTCAATCTCAATTGAATGAATTTGGTCACCGCGAGAGTTAAACTTTCATGACCATGCATGATAACACTCCTTATGCTCTTCCTTTGAAGCTATTCATATGTTTCCATCTCAGGGCTTTGGAGTTCCTGAAATCAAAAAAAGTAAAATGCTCATCAATATAATAAACTAATCAAAATCCATAAAGAATGCATGCGATGTATATATAAGAGCACTTTTTTAAAAGTAAAATGGTACGGAACGGAATAGAGAAAAAAATACACAATGAAGAAAATCTTGGCTCCATGTCTTTTTATATATTGAAAACAAAGGAGTAAAATATTTGCTATTGAAAACAAAGGAATAAAAAAAGTAAAACGCCCATCTCAGGGCTTGATTCTTGGAATTTGAATTTGCTATTTATTAAGGAAATTCAAAGGATCAGATTTACATTTGTTTCTATATATAACTTTTGTAACGGAAATTTTGATATTCTTAAGACATAATTAGGAGACTAATTCCGTTCCAAGCATTCAAGATCATTTTCATAAATATTTATGCCTATTTTTGGTAAAAGCTTAGTCTAAACTAATTAGATATGTAAAAATAATTTACTTTTTATATTTATATGTATTATTTTCTAACTTTCTTAATACGCAAAAAAATAAAATAAAATTTTTAAAAGAAGAAAAAAAAATCAGTCAAGTTGCTTTATTTTCTATTTATTTTTATAGTTATCAAATATAATAGACTAAATATCAGTAAAATATTCAAATTTTAGTGAACCGCAAAAGAAGAAAACCTCAATTTTCTTTTTATTGAATTGAAGAGAATGGTGATAAAGCGTGAGCAGAGTTGGAGGAACATTGATTTATTTTCCACTTTTAGTGACATTAAACATGTCATTTATGAAGATTGTAAGTTGTAACTTAACAATTCTAATTATTTGAAATAAAAATAATTCTAAATTCTAAGGATTGAGAATTGAGTCAAAATTTTACAATTGAAGTCAAACACCATTCTCCTATATATATATACTAGCCTATTCCCGTGCTATGCACAAATCTAAATAATTTGTTTTACTTTATATAAAAATAAATTATAATTTGGTGTGATCACTGCAATTTTAATGCATGTGAAAATTACAATTTAGTATTTTTTACCGTGCTAGAATATTTGTAAAGTTTAATTAAAATGAATGTTTATGTATATCTTTTTCTTCATGGGATATGGACTATGAATGGTTGACAATGCATAAGTTAACTCACAATATCAAATGAAAGTGTAAGTATTGCATTTAAAGGAAGCAAGATTTGAGGTATACTGCAAAAATTAAGAATGTCAAATTCAAATTATTATAAAATGATACAAAAGTGTTTGTGACTATTTAACTATATTATGTTTAGAGAAACTTAAATTTAAATTATTCTTATTTTCTAATTTACATTAAATTTTATTTTTAAGGTTGTAATGGTATTTGTGGTGAATCCAATATCTATGGGGTAGTTTGAGTAGTTATTTCTCAAAGTTGGAGCGTGATCGTGTAATTACACTAACTTTGAGGTGTAGCGAGAAATTTAAAAAATATTTAAAAATAATATAAGGGGTATTTCTTGAACGAAATTTCTTTTCTTATGACATCAACATGTGCCGTCAGAAAATAATGTACTTTTTACCGTGCTAGAATATTTGTAAAGTTTAAATAAAATGAATGTTTATGTATATCTTTTTCTTCATGGGTATGGACTATGAATAGTTGACAATTCATAAGTTAACTCAACAATATCAAAAGATAATTGTTTAAAGTATCCCTCATATTTAGTGTAAATATAATGACCAACATTAAGTTTTGGAAATAACTCAAACTACTTCAGAGGTATTTGATTCATTACATTATTTTCTAACGGCACGTGTTGATGTCATAAGAAAAGAAATTTCGCTCAAGAAATACCCCTTATATTATTTTTAAATATTTTTTAAATTTCTCGCTACACCTCAAAGTTAGTGTAATTACACGATCACGCTCCAACTTTGAAAAATACTACTCAAACTACCCTAGTGATATTCGGATTCACTACAAATACCATTACAACCTTAAAAATAAAATTTAATGTAAAAGAGAAAATAAGAATAATTGAAATTTAAGTTTCTCTAAACATAATATAGTTAAATAGTCACAAACACTTTTGTATCATTTTATAATCATTCCAATTTGACATTCTTAATTTTTGCATTATGCCTCAAATCTTGCTTCCTTCAAATGCAATACTTACACTTTCTACTTTTGTTTTACTATATTACTCTTATGAACGTATATATATAATAACATAAGTATGCATGTAAAATAAATGGAAAAGAGAAGAAATCATCATAATATTAACACATTACTGTGATGAATACTCCATTCAGTTTCAAGAAAATAAAGAACAAAAATAGAGTAAAAGAGGAAAAAAATGTAAATACAAAATGGTTAATATCACAAATATATCTAGGCTACAGACAATTAAGAACATAAACAATCGATAAGATAAATTGTGGACATAAAGTTCATGAACATATTAAAAAAAGACTGAAAAACTAAGAAATAACAATAATTAAGTTTCACTTTAGTGTCTAAAAATTAAAAAAATACATTAAATTGTTAATCAATCATTAAATAAGAAGTATCTAGTATCTACACAACTGATCGAAAAAGTGATTAGTATTTCAAAAATATATGTTCCATAAAATGTTGAAATGTGAAAATGCAAACAAATGTTTACTTACCGTACTATGACTTACTAAACTTTATAAATATATAAAGTTAAATAAATTCATTTAAGTTGAAATTCAAAAGCTTATAAAACTCTCACCAAGTTATAAATGCATATATAATTACAAAAATATTGTTATAATCAATCAAATATTTAAATTTTGATCGTTAATATTCTAAGTTATACGTTTTCGATATAATAAGAAGTCATTCTAAACATAAAAAATTCTTTAATTTTGCCTATCCCTTATACTTCGACAGTTTTAATTCCACATTCTTCTAAAAAATTCACCTAAAAATAGTACAAAATTTTTTAATAAACAATCTTTAAATAATTTTTTATAAACAAATGAAAACATAATAAATAAAATTGAGTTTATAGCCTCCAACAATTGTTCAATCTCAATTGAATGAATTTGGTCACCACGAGAGTTATACTTTCTTGACCATGATAACACTCCTTTTGCTCTTCCTTTGAAGCTATTCATATGTTCCCATCTCAGGGCTTTGGAATTCCTGAAATCAAAAAAGGTAAAACGCTCATCTATATAATAAACTAATAAAATCCATAAAGAATGCATGCGATGTATATATAAGAGCACTTTTTTAAAAGAAAAATGGTATGGATAATAAATAAAATTGAGTTTATAACCTCCAACAATTGTTCAATCTCAATTGAATGAATTTGGTCACCGCGAGAGTTAAACTTTCATGACCATGCATGATAACACTCCTTATGCTCTTCCTTTGAAGCTATTCATATGTTTCCATCTCAGGGCTTTGGAGTTCCTGAAATCAAAAAAAGTAAAATGCTCATCAATATAATAAACTAATCAAAATCCATAAAGAATGCATGCGATGTATATATAAGAGCACTTTTTTAAAAGTAAAATGGTACGGAACGGAATAGAGAAAAAAATACACAATGAAGAAAATCTTGGCTCCATGTCTTTTTATATATTGAAAACAAAGGAGTAAAATATTTGCTATTGAAAACAAAGGAGTAAAAAAAGTAAAACGCCCATCTCAGGGCTTGATTCTTGGAATTTGAATTTGCTATTTATTAAGGAAATTCAAAGGATCAGATTTACATTTGTTTCTATATATAACTTTTGTAACGGAAATTTTGATATTCTTAAGACATAATTAGGAGCCTAATTCCGTTCCAAGCATTCAAGATCATTTTCATAAATATTTATGCCTATTTTTGGTAAAAGCTTAGTCTAAACTAATTAGATATGTAAAAATAATTTACTTTTTATATTTATATGTATTATTTTCTAACTTTCTTAATACGCAAAAAAATAAAATAAAATTTTTAAAAGAAGAAAAAAAAAATCAGTCAAGTTGCTTTATTTTCTATTTATTTTTATAGTTATCAAATATAATAGACTAAATATCAGTAAAATATTCAAATTTTAGTGAACCGCAAAAGAAGAAAACCTCAATTTTCTTTTTATTGAATTGAAGAGAATGGTGATAAAGCGTGAGCAGAGTTGGAGGAACATTGATTTATTTTCCACTTTTAGTGACATTAAACATGTCATTTATGAAGATTGTAAGTTGTAACTTAACAATTCTAATTATTTGAAATAAAAATAATTCTAAATTCTAAGGATTGAGAATTGAGTCAAAATTTTACAATTGAAGTCAAACACCATTCTCCTATATATATATATAAAAGATATATAAGATAAGATAAGATAAGATAAGATAAAATAAGATAAGATAAGATAAGGCATAAAATACAATTTGATTCATTTCTAGACTGGATCTTAACCGAATTTTTATCGAACCGAACCGAATATTTCAGTTCGATAAACGGTCCAGGGTCCAAAAAGAACCGAACCAATCAAATACCGAAAATCGATCCGGTTCGGTCCAAATGCTCACAGTTAACTCTAAATTGTTAAATTTTTTTAAAGGGACTTTTGACAGCTTGCACCCTTGAAAATGGGCCTTTTGGCAGATTGCACCCTCGAATTTAGATTTTGGCAGATTGCACCCTCGAAATACATAAGTTTTGGCAGATTGCACCCTCTAAATTTTTCCAACCAAATAATTCGCCGGAAAATCAAAATTCTGATATTGGAAAGAGTATAATTGTCTTTTTAATTCAATTCCCTCCAAAGAAAATTATTACGAACCTTCATTAGTTGACTTGGGAATGGAAGAACTGGGCAAAAAATTAAGCCAACTAAATTAAATGTGTAGTTTAGGGGTTAATTTGTCCATTTACACATTAATTTAATCTAAATTCCTAAAAGAAAAATATAAAAACCCTGCTCCAGCAACACTGATTAGGGCTTTATCACATTCCCACTTCAATTTTACCTTATTTTTGCATCACATTTACTATAAAATCGAAGTTATACGTAATATTAGGTATTATACATCATGTATTGATCAATTGGGTTGAGATTGCGAGTAGACGAAGATGAAAATTATGAGTTCCTCATTCCCTTGGGTTGTCAAGCTCCACATTATGGTAAGAAAATCGATTATTAGTTTTTTTTTGTTATTCACACATATTTCCGGGCATTGTTCCTTTCATAATACTATATTTATAAATATATTATGGTAAGAAAATCGATTATTAGATTAATATGAATATTGTTGCTATTTCTTATGTGTGGGTTGATAAGTTCATTGAGTTTACATGTGTTTATTATGTCTTGGTAATCATTTTTATGTTAAATGCAATAATATTAATTTTTGAGCTGATAAGAACTATGCAAAAATGGTTGAAAGATTTAAATGTGTTGTATGAAAAATTCAAATTTAGGCACAAAATTTTAATTTTTGGAGGGAATTGAATCAAAAAGACAATTATACCATTGCCAACATTAGAATTTTGATTTTCAGGCGAATTATTTGGCCGAAAAATTTTAGAGGGTGCAACATGCCAAAGCTTATGTATTTCGAGGGTGCAATCTGCCAAAATCTAAATTCGAGGGTGCAATCTGCCAAAAAACCCCTTTTCCAGGGTGCAAGCCGCCAAGAGTCCTTTTTAAAGTGTGCACAATTTTGTATAATTGGACACAAACGCCTAATCAATTCTCTATCAATTTACAGTAGCAGCTTCTACCTGCAGAAAAGGCCGCTTCTCGAAGCAAAAAAAGACCTAAACCCTAAATTTGGCCTTCTCTCCCACCATTTCGACAACTCTTCAACTTCTTCTTTGAATCTCGGCGAAAATGGTAGGGTTTTCGATGCAGCCGTATGGAATACAGTCTATGCTTAAAGAGGGGCACCGGCATCTATCAGGGCTGGACGAGGCGGTGCTGAAGAACATCGATGCATGCAAGCAACTTTCCACCATTACTCGCACTTCACTAGGCCCCAATGGTTCGTCTTTCTTTCTTTTCTTCCCTAGTTTTATTTACAATTTTGGATCTTGTCAGTTTGGATTTTTTAGGGCTTTTCAGGTAGACGTCATTTTAGCCATTGTTGTTATTCTCTGTTTTTTCATACCTAATTCAGGAGATGAACCTCGAATTAGGGGTTTGTAAACTGGAGGAGTTATTTTTATTCTCAACTTCTATTGTATTACCTGCAAATAGTAAATACATTACCGGTTTTATTATTTTGTAACTTAGGTATGAATAAGATGGTTATCAACCATTTGGACAAGCTCTTTGTCACAAATGATGCAGCAACTATAGTAAATGAGCTGGAGGTTCAGCATCCGGCAGCAAAAATTCTGGTTTTGGCTGGGAAAGCACAGCAAGAGGAAATTGGGGATGGAGCTAATTTGACTGTTTCATTTGCTGGAGAACTTCTTCAAAATGCTGAGGAACTAATTAGGATGGGACTCCACCCTAGTGAGATTATCATTGGATACACAAAGGCAATTAATAAGGTTTGTTTGACATTTCCCATTGTCAATTTCATTTATTGTGGACATGAACACTGTCGGTCGGTCACCTTCTAACATTCATCATTTAATTGCAGACGATTGAGATATTAGAGGAATTGGTCGAAAACGGTTCTGAAAATATGAATGTGAGGGACAAAGACGAAGTTACTCTACGAATGAGGGCTGCAGTAGCTAGCAAACAATTTGGGCAAGAGGATACATTGTGTCCACTCATTGCTGAGGTATGTATACACGTCCTGTATTATTGATAAATGATTTTAGATATACCTTTTGGTGTTGGTTTCTGAGTGACAAAAGTGTTTCTTCTCAGGCCTGTATACAAACTTGCCCCAAGAATCCAGCTAACTTCAATGTCGATAATGTACGAGTTGCGAAACTCTTGGGTGGAGGTTTGCATGATTCAGCTATAGTTCGAGGTATAGTATTGAAGAATGATGCTGTTGGGACTATAAAGAGAATGGAAAAGGCCAAGGTGAGTGCTAACTTACATGTATTCATGTCTATTTTCTGATTATTTGTTGATGTCTCGTTCTCTTATCATATCTATTAAATCTAGAGTTCTGTGGTGTTTCTGTACAAAATATTATTTTATGATTCATTGTGATATATCAAATTCCTATTCAAGTGTTGCTACTACTATTTTTGTTTGATATGGCTGCTTAATGCTTCCTAAAAATCAGCTTACTATTACATATGCAAAAATGTGTATTTGACTAGCCTGGTCTATCGTTGCTTTGGTTGTGTTTTGTATTGTTGTAAAATTTTGGAGTGCTAATATTTCGCGGACTATTTTCTCCAAATTTTTTGATTGCTCTGGGTTGATTCATAAATTCCATATCTGATCCATTATTATTTAATGCTTCAGGTTTCTGTTTTTGTGTATTTGACTAGCCTGGTCTAGTCGTTGCTTTGGTTGTGTATTGTATTGTTGTAAAATTTTGGAGTGCTAATATTTCGGGGACTATTTTCTCCAAATTGTTTGATTGCTCTGGGTTGATTCATAAATTCCGTATCTGATCCATTATTATTCAATGCTTCAGGTTGCTGTTTTTGTTGGGGGTGTTGATACAACTGCAACAGAAACAAAAGGAACAGTCCTTATTCATAATGCTGATCAGGTATTACATAAGAATTCTAGTATCTTACATATAACTTCTTAGATATCTCCTACACATTCTATATCAATGCATGCTAATCAATTAGCTGATTCTCATGATTCTAATTTAATCAATCATGCATACTTTTATATAACATCATTTGAATATAAAAGTGAGAACCAAACTATTGTGCTTGTTTTGCTTTACTTTATTTAATGATTCATGGTCTACATTGATTGCATTGCCACTTCATCAATCTATTTCGATGTTCTCACGTACTATTTTTGTACATGGTGAGTGATCTAAGTTTCATGTTGACATTTACGCCCAAACTAATGGCAGAGAATCCAATGTCAATAAGTGTGTTGTGTTGCCAATTTAAGGGAAGGAGATGTAATAATATATATCCAAGAAGAAAACGTGAAAACTAATCGCGAATGGAGTTGGTATGATAAAAATTATGTGGAGCAATGACTACATAATTGATCTTCTTGCATTGGCTTACTTGAGGCTAAGATTTACTACTTAATGGTAATCACTTGTATTCGAACTATGGTTATACTTGCAAAATTGATGCACCTTTCTTATCTTTATCCTTGTATTTTTGCAGCTTGAGAATTATGCAAAGACTGAAGAAGCTAAGGTTGAGGAGCTTATCAAGGCTGTGGCAGATTCAGGTGCAAAGGTCATTGTCAGTGGAGGAGCTGTTGGGGAAATGGCATTGCACTTTTGTGAGCGTTACAAGTAAATATCTTTTCACCTATGATCATTTTCCTTGTTGAGTTTTCTAAGTATATTGGAGTTGAGAATGGTCCATCATTCCTTAACAATTTGCAACACTGCTTTTTAACTTGTTGATTTCCTTGATGTTCCATCTCTACCATGCCTATGGGAGCTACTTGTTTTGGAATATATGCCACTTTTTTTCGGTTCATCTTATCTTAAATTGCTCAATGGATGTTCTGGGTAGTGTGTGTAAGTAGTTTCTTGTAAGAATTAAGGAAGCAGTACTGGGGATACTCATTAGTCAAATATTGCCACTTCAATTTTCTCACATGTATAAAGGAAGACGTCTCTACAGTCACTTGTTTCCCTCCTTATTTTCTAGTTCACTGGATTCTGTGTGATTATTCATCCCAAAGAGCTTAGAGAGTGGGTAGTCTTGGACATCTTGGAGTTGAAACATGTAATTAAACAGCACTGCCACCATTTCTTTATCCAGCTGTATTTTTGGTTATTCAGTCAGCTCTCTTTGAATATTCAATCTTCGAGAATCCTAACCAATTTAAATTTTTATATGCTTGTTCTGGTTTCATGGATATTTGTTAAGCTAATTTGCTTATCATTACACATGCATGCATATTCTTGTCCGACCTGTGGTTAATTAAAAGTTTAATATAGTTAAACATGCAACAATTGGTTTTGTAGGCTCATGGTGTTAAAAATCAGTTCCAAATTTGAACTACGCCGATTTTGCCGCACCACTGGTGCTGTTGCTCTTGTAAGTATGCCTTATTAAATTGGTTAAATATGCATATTAGTTTGTTTGTAGCTAATCTATTTTTATACTGTGACAGTTGAAGCTCAGTCAACCAAGTCCCGATGACCTTGGATATGTTGATTCTGTTTCAGTTGAAGAAATCGGCGGGGCTAGGGTATGATAGACAGTTTGCTTTACCATTAGGTTGTTATCCTCTGTGTAATAGCTCCAGCCCTAAACATTTACTTTACCTGATGTCTAATAGGTTACAATCGTCAGAAATGAACAAGGTGGGAATTCTGTGTCCACTGTTGTGCTGCGAGGAAGCACTGACAGCATATTGGATGACCTTGAAAGGGCAGTTGATGATGGTGTGAACACATACAAGGTAAGTTTTATTTCACCATGATGCTCATGAAATTTCCGCCAATTTATTATGCTTTTCTATATGCTCACGTGCATACATGGACAATTAAAACTTTCTGTTTTTCTATTCTCCCCTACCCTAAAAGCGAGTCTTACTTAAGTTATTATGCTATCTCCCATCAGGCAATGTGCAGGGATAGTCGGATTATTCCTGGAGCTGCCGCTACTGAAATTGAATTGGCTAAAAGGCTGAAGGAATTTTCTTTCAAAGAAACGGGGTAATTGTCTGATACATCTTGATGTGCTTTTAGCTCTATTCATGGTGGTTTGGAAATTGTAAATTGATTAAGTACTCTTCAGTAGATTGGACCACAAAATGTCATTTCTATTTAAGGCTGATTCTATCACTAAGAATAGACATTACGTTGAGGGTCACTAGTGCTGTTTTAACTGGAAACCATAAATATGAAACCATTCCCGCCACTTGAATACATGTCTGTATACTATATTTAAATATATATGATTTATCAGATGTATAAACAGGCAGTGTTGGCGGCTACCTCATTCACATGTTGCTGCTGTCGTGTCCCTGCTAGTTTGGTGGTTCTGCAAACTAAGTACCAACATTGGATGTTTACTCAATATACTATTTATGCTCGATTAGGTCGTAAATAATGTTTAACTTCATTTATTTGTGAATGATAAAATTATTTATTCTTGCCTGTTTCTTCTTTGGAGAAGCTCATGAACTGTTATTTTAAGTGCTGCCTGATGATCTATTTGAATCTTGTATACTTTTGAGCACCAAACAGGAAATATTGTGGTTTATTCTTATTGATCGTTTCTTTATACACTGATCTTCTATGTTTATATTTTAATTTGTAAAACTATGTTTGCAAAGTTTTATAGGATCAATTGCATTTTCTGTTAACCCCCATTCATATATTCTTACTAAGATAAACCGTCATTTTCCAGATTGGATCAATATGCAATTTCAAAATTTGCAGAAAGTTTTGAAATGATACCTAAAACTTTGGCCGAGAATGCTGGTCTCAGTGCGATAGAAATCATAGCATCTTTATATGCAGAACATGCATCTGGCAACACCAAAGTGGGCCTCGATCTGGAGGAAGGTGTCTGCAAGGATGTCTCAACCTTAAATATATGGGATCTCCACATCACCAAGTAAGTTGCTTCTGTATGTATATCATAATAGTTTATGTATCTTAGTTTCCATGGTGTGGGTATGATCAATATACCACAGCAAATTGGACTTTACTTTGTATGGCATTTTAGGCTTGATGATGTTTTCTTCACTAACTATAGTTAAATTACATGAACCTCCCAGTTTGTCTGAATTCTTGAAACCATCCCTTATAGTTGCTGAATGACAGTTTATTTGTGAAACCATCCTTTATATACTTATATTATTCGATAGACAACTATATCATTCTGGTCCCCAGGATATCTTTGCATCGTTGTTTTGACTCGTATGTGTTGTTGCTGTTTTGCTTAGATTCTTCGCCTTGAAGTATGCTGCAGATGCTGCTTGTACCATACTGCGAGTAGATCAGGTAATCAGCTACTATTTATTGGTCATGCCTGTTTCTTTATCATAATTTTTTTATAACCTCCATAACAATATTGATTTCTATCAGTATGATATTTCCAGATTAATACTCTTAAGAATTACTCCCTCCGTTTCATATTATTTGTTCTTTTAGAAGTTCAATGCAAAATTAATTAATTTTTTCTAGATTCACCCTCATATTAATTGTTCTAGCTCCTCATTCAGAGGATGGCTATTTAATAGGTTTCTTAGTCCGTGTCCATTACCCGAAGCGACAAATAATATGAAATGCAGGGAGTAGTAACAAATTGATTTCTCAAAGTTGGTTATTATGATATTTTCAGATCAAATTATGTTCACTAGTGTATTCTTTCCCTTTTTATTCTGGGTAAGCTATTTCTTCTTAACCTTATGATTAAAATCTTTACTATTTCAATTACAGATTATAATGGCTAAACCGGCCGGCGGCCCGAAGCCCCCAGCTCCAGGAATGGATGAAGATTAAGATTATGGTTTTAATGCTTTGTATGGAGATTTTTATTATGGCTTTTTTTTGTTGCCATTTAGCTGAGAATTTTGATTTTTTAGAAAAATTAAATATGTAAGTGTTGATTGTGTATGCTGTACTCTGATCAGAGATTATTCTTACACTGGTTTCAAAATCGGAATATGTAGACCTGAAAATCAAATTTAGTAAGTTCTAATAAGAATTTATTGAAATATATAATAGTTTGACCTAAAATTGTAAAAGACATTCTTACCCTTTACATTAAAAGTTAAGAGGTCTTAAAAAAGGAC
Source organism: Penstemon barbatus (assembly GCA_003313485.2). Classification (NCBI taxonomy): domain Eukaryota; kingdom Viridiplantae; phylum Streptophyta; class Magnoliopsida; order Lamiales; family Plantaginaceae; genus Penstemon; species Penstemon barbatus. The sequence continues at coordinate 70,960,741 of CM064883.1, forward strand.
GTAATAGAGATGTGGTAGATTTTTGCATCAGCACCAAACCAAATCTTGCACTACATCCAAAGGCCTGGATAAGAAAACAATGTTAAGTTTAACTTGTAGGACACTGGAAAATATTTAACTATAAAGTTAATTTTTGAGATTGAGTTATGTCAAATGAACTCAAGTGTTGTTTTCAAATGCTTTAATTTTTATTTGAATTAGAGATTCTTGAAAAATCATTAAGGATCCATTTGGATGGATGAATTTGGAATTGGTGGATTTGAAATCCTTGTCAAATTCATCAGGTTATTTGAATAGAAAATTTAAATTCTTTCGAAACGTTATCATTTGAAATCCACTTAAAAAGAAAGTCGACATTGTATATTTTTCTATCTTAAAATCAGTTGTGGCTAAATAGTAAATACATAGCCACTCGACCCCAGATGATTATGAAAATAACAAAGTAATCCCATAATTTTTTGGTAGTTACAAACTGATCCCTCAAGTTTTGGAAGTTATAAATTAACCCCCACACTTTTGGAAATTACAATTTATCCCAGATTTTTGAAAAATCTAGAATTGTCCAGAAAATTCAAAAATTAGAATTTACAATTCTGCTCCTATTTTCATAAATTCAAATTTGCACTTTTGGTCCCTCAAAAATCCAAAATTTTAGAAAAACCCAGAATTGCAATTTAGTCCATAATTTTTGGAAGATTAATATTTTCAATTCGACCCCTGATTTCAGAGATTCGAAATTGGTTGGCTATCATATCTTTTATGACAAGAAACATATTCAATTTTATATTCTTGCCCAATAAAATATATTATATGTAAATTTGCATGGTGACGAAGATTTCAAGAAAATCTTACCTTATATAAAAAATTTCTATACAAAATTGCCTTCTTTAATGAGATTTAGCTTTACCTCTCAAATTTGAAAAAAATTAATTAGGCAACAAATTTTACTCTTCTACAACAATACTATGCAGGGGCGGACCTAGACGGTGTTTATTGGGGGGGGGGGGGGGGCGAAATTTTTTTTGGTAGCAAATTCGATGTTCTACTAAAAAAAAAAACTAACTCACAATAAAGTATTACTAAATATGATTTTATCTAACAAAAGGTTAAAATTTTAATCATAAGGATTCTTAAATAGTTTATATGAAAGTTTATGATGCAATTAATTCAGTTGAACTGAAAGCAAATTAATATTGCTTAGAGAAGATATGAAAAAGACCAATGGACCATTAATCTGTGTAATATAAAAATAAAAGGTGAACGAAGAGATCATGAAAACATTGATTAACGATACAACATAAAAAAGGAGTTCAAGGAACCCGAGGGTATGTGAAATGGAGAAAATAAATAAAATAACCTCGGGTTTTTAACTCGAGAATGAACTTTAAAATAAACTCCAATTTTTTTTCTAGCAAATTATGTATGGAGATCTAACTACACAATTAATGATATAAGAAATTGAGGAACTCAGAAAACATAAGGACAATTTACAATGTACAGGATCTAGCGCATAAGGAAAAGAATAAAAACAACGCATGAGAAAAAATTAATAATAAAATCAAACAGAAAAAAATTAAATATTAAAAAAAAACCAAACATAAATATATATTGAGTTTATCAAGATTCGAACACGGGACATGAAACTCCTCTAAGCATTAATGGAAACTTTACCACTAGGGCACTTTAATATTTTATAAATATTTACATATATATATTCTATTTATCTATTTTATTCTGGGGGACCATGGCCTCCCCAATCCCCAAAGAGGTCCGCCACTGATACTACTAGCCGTTGAGGCACGCGGTACTCGCGTGTGTTGAATTCTTTGAATTATAATTTATCCTGGCATATTAATTTTTTGTAATATATCAGACTAATTTTGAATATGCAAAAAATATATGCAAAGACGTGGCTTTGTCATGATAATCAAAGTGAAAAAAAGTAGTTTTTTTATTGGACAGTTTTTGTGTTTTGTAATTTTAAATTTTGAAAAAAGGATAGTTTTGGAAAAGTGATAATTTTTTGGTGTAGCATGGTGTCACAACCGCCACATAGTATAGATACATAATTATTCATTTGTAATTACATAATTATTCATTTGTAATAATGAAATGGTTATTCTCTTTTGGTAAATAATAAAATAGTTAAATATATGAAGGAAAAAAAGACGGCAAAGAGATTTGGGCCACAAGTTGATTTAGGCCCACAATTTGGATCTAAATCCAGCGTCAGTGATTATTCAAGGTTTTCTAGAGAAATCGCCATAAAGAAGGAAACCACTTCCATTTGCTTACAGAAAACCCTCTTCAAAAATCGTGGTACGTTTTTTTTTATTTTATTTTTTTCCTATTATTTCGAGTTATCTCTGATACACATTATTCGCAATTTATCAAATTGAAATTTATAAAACTGCATAATCATTGATGAATTGTGACGGACTGTATTGAATTACGTTAAGTGAAAGCTGCAGACAAAACGTAGTATGTAGGGTTTATTCGGTTGATTATTATTGTTTGATATTTATAGTGTGATAACATTTTTTTTTTTTTTGTGAAAATATTATAGAGTGTTTGATATCTTTAGTACTCGAAATGAGAACTTTATTTACCAGCCAAAGGAGCAATAATTTTAATAAATATGCTATTATTTTCTGTTTTTAATTAAATTTTTATGCTAATATGTTACTTATAGTCTGGTGTAGAGAATGCTTGTTCAATGAGTAAAAGAGGGTCTGTTTGTTTGGAGTTTGGGAAATTAGTTTGTGAAATTTTTCGATTTACGCAATATTGTTTGTTTGAGTTTTGAGATAGTGATTTGAGAAATGAAGTAGGTGTGGATCTTTTAAGATTCTACATCAACTCATATTTATTATGTGAGATAAAATGTGTAAGATTGTATAGGTTTTATTTAGTGATAAATAAATTGTTTTTTGTTTGGGCTTTGTCTTATCGGTTAATTGTGTACATCTGATATACAAGGTGATTTTCTGCTGATGGAGAGGTGAATTAGTAAGCTTTCATTAAACAATGTATGTTCATTCAAAATTTGAATTCGAGAAAGTATGATACGATGACATAAATTGAGGCAGAGAGAGTAAGAAAAGTACAATTAAAGCATAAACTAACAAGTAAACATAGTTTTAGTGTGATCATGATTGAAGTATTGGTTTCGTATAAGTTGCATTCTAGCTCGTTTCCTAATGAAGAAATTTTGGAGTTGTGGGAAGTGTACCTCATTTTATTTGGACTAATTTAAAGTTCGTTGTTTACTTTTTACCATGTTAATGTGATTTTGAAGGTTAATCAGTTTGAATTGTATCTAGTTTATATATGTTTGGATTTGAATTCTGGTTTATCATACTCTTGAAAGCTAGTACTGATTAAGAGGTGGAGCTGAACATAAAATTGATAATAGTTTGAAGAAAATTGAGATATGAAAAATTTATTTAAGAAAGTAGAAAATATATTTGTTTGGTATTTTTCAATCACAAAATAACTTTGGGAAACGCTAACCAAACAAGCCCAAATAGTTTATGATGTAAGTTCCCTTATATTAATTACTATCTCAATGACAAAGTATTATCAACTCACATTGTGAAACTCCAAAATTAATTATTGGGGTGTAATTCGTTTTTTTCTTAAAGTTAAGATAGAGAGGAATTTGTGGACCAAATTCTTTTAAGGGAATTATATTGTGGAACCCAAAAAAATAACAATCGGGATGTAATTTATCAATTATAAAAGTTAAGATATTTGTTTGTTAACTTTTAATTTTAATCAACTTATATTCTAAAAATTTTAATGTTTAACATTCCTAATTGTTCAATTATGTGTTTTAATTAAGATTAAATAATTAATAAGATTCAATCAAATTAAATTGATAAATAATATCCGATAAAATAAGAGTTAATGAGTTAAAATTTAGCCCAATTAAGTTAATGGCTTCAATTTAAGTTTAAGGCTCATTAGGAAGGAGCAAGTTTGAAAAATATAAAGTCTTCATCGAGTGAATTTAAAAAATGCCCTTTTCAAAAAGCTAAATTTGAAAAATGCCATTTTACTGTAGGGATGATATTTGCAATAGTTGTCTTTTATTTCTTTATTTTCCATATTAGTACCCCTTATTTTTATTTAAGGTTTATTACGTGTTTTTGTATGATATATTAATTTTTGCTTATGTAACTCATATTCTAAATCAATTTTTCGTCTTTCCAATTTATTTATTTTAAATTTTATTATACCTGGTGTATAAGATTGAATTTTAAAAAATTGTACACAAGAAAGCATATCTTTGTTCAATTTCTTCGATAGTTCTTTATAATTTATCTTGTATTTTCTCCATTTTCGTTGCTTGGCTCTGATACCAAAAATTGGTTAGAGGCAGCGGATATTTGTTGATTACATAATATGCACGAATTTCTTGCTTCTTTTATTCTTTTTCCTAAAATTTCTTTACTCATCTTATATATTTTAGTACTAATGGCCGTTGCTCTTAAATATTTCAACCTTTCGTTGTAGTGTTTAATTAAATTTGATATTTCTTTGCACTTATTTTCAGGATTATTATTCATAGTTTTTCTTTTAAAAAACTTACTTAAATCTGATATTTCTCTTTCTAATCTCGTATATTCACTTTTTTCTTTTGTAGACTTTTCTGGTTTTTCTAAAAGTAGTTGTTTTACGTAGGGTTGTCTGAATGAGATTGATTTTCTAATTTGATTACTAGTTTCTCCTAACGTTATTTCTTTCATAGGTAATTTCTTGATTTGGGCTATTCCTTCAAAAAGTTTATATAGATAAATGGATTCTTGATCCAAAAAGTTTTTGTTATGATGACTGTTGGTTAATGCATCTAAATTCTTTGTTGATAGTAGGATTGCATATTTAATTCCTAGATTGAATTTTAAAGTTTTATAAGCTAAATACCCTATTGTTACTCCTAAAACTGAATGTTTAGTTTATTTTATCCTTCGATCATAAGCTATTAAAGCTATTGGTGAATCTATTCCTTCTTTAAAAGTGAATCTAATTAATACTTGTATAGTAGCAATTTGTTTGTATCCAATTTTACTTCTATCTTCTTTATTACGAATTCTTTGTATTCTAGATGCTATTTGTTCACTATCTATTAAAAGAATTATAATAGTTCATCTGGTGCTTTTTATATCTATAGGTATTTCTTGGGTGAATAATCCGTGATATGTAATATTCTTTCTTTCTAATCTTTCAATTATTGATTTATTAAAATGTTGTCCTTCCTTTAAATCTAATTTTGCTTTTTTAGTTTTTTCTATTTTGTGTTCAATAATTGATTGAGCTGAATATGTTCCAAGGATTTCTTCTTGTTCTAATATTTGTATATGTTCATCCATTTAAAGATTTTTGTTTATTTCGTAATATGGTAGTTTAATTCTAGGAATGTCTATATTGTTTATTGTTATATACTTAGAATATATTTGATGACTTATCTTTTCTAAAAAATCTGCTCCTAACAAAACATCTGCCCCTACATTATTTTCGTCGATATAGATAGATAACTTAAATTTTAAGTCTTCATGCAACATTAGTTCTATATAAGTTTGTTTATTACATTCTTTAAATCCATTTATGGTTTCTATTTTTATAACTGGTGTTTCAGCAATCACTGTTGAATATTTAGGGTGAACGTGTGAGAAAGATGCTCCTGTATAAATAAGAATAGATACTATCCGTTCTTTATTGAGCACTCCTAATATATGATACTGTAGATGATTGTTAATAGAGACCAGATCTAAATCTATAGAACTCATTTTTTGCATACATCTAAATATCTGGGTAAAAATAAATCATTTTTGTAATAAAAACATATTCAATGTCTATGTTATTATTTTGATGATTATTCTGAATACTACAATGTGCCATACCTGAAAAACAAATTGTTTTTGATGCTCGTTGCTTTGTTTTGGTTCATTTGTTGATTCTGAATAGCTTAGAGCTGATGGATGAATGCTTTCATTGATGGTTTTTAATTGTGTATGAATGGATTTTTCCCTATTCAGAACTATAAGAAGTTCAAGAAAGAATTCTCTAAGAGAGAGAAAATAAACAAACTCTTATTTACATTATTTCACTCCGATCTTCTACTACATAGAGGATACATATTTATAGGTAGACTGAATAAACTATGTCCACATATTTCAAACCGAGTGAAAGGATAGAGTCCCTACACCTTTATTAAAGAAATGACATAAAGTAAAGAGGTATACATATCTATAGTAGCTACATTATTATGTCTCATATTTACTATTTATATTTTGTTGTTTTCTGCTGATATTTGCTAATCATTCATTATTCTTGCTGACAATTGCTAATCCTTCATTATTTCTACCAACACTTGCTAATCTTTTATAATTGGGTCTTCATTTTTCTTGCTACAGTAGCTGCATGCATGTCCTTTGAATGGCTTTATCTGTTGACATAATTTTTCTTTTTCTTCACTTAATTTATCAAAAACTCCCTTTATCTTCATTAATGCTTCTTCAAAGTCCAGAAGGAATTCAAACTCTTCTGGTCTAAGCTTGTCTTTAAAATGAGAATATATCATTACTGATTGATTTTTGTAGTTGATTTTATACTTGGATTCATCTATCATTTTTTGAAGTTGTACTAATATATAATAATTGATAATTAATATCTGAAATGATTTCTTTTTCCTGGATGGGTTCATCTCTTAATGGATACTGACCATTTGATATTCCCATATTGACTAGTGAATATGATGGTACTCGGATTTCTCCTACTTCGTCAAAGAATGGATATGAACCATGAATTCTTAAAAAGATTTCCCGGTCTTTTCCAAAATGCTTTCTGTAGTTATTTATAGTCTTTATTACTCCAATGCTTAATTCTTGGATGATAGTATTTCCTTTATCGATGTATATGGTATCTAGTAATCCATAATGAAAAAAATTTGTAAACCATTAGTGGGCTAGCTCCGCTTATGACGACTGCCTTCAAACTAAATGATTTGACTGTTGGATAGAAGAATTTGTTTAGATCCTCCTCCTTCCAATTTCTAATCAAGTTTAAATGATACTGAAAATCATCAAAACTTAATATCTTCATTTGAATATGGTCTTGTCTGGTTAGTACTTGGGTTAACTTTGAGATTTTTTTCAATATCTGCATCTTTGTTAATTCCTTTGGTGGTTCAACCAACACTTTTTTGAAAGTTTGGTCTACTTTTTTTAGGTCTTTATTATCTGCTACTGCTTGCTTAGCTTCTTTTAGGGTGCCATATGATTTGTAGATAATTCCTTTTTTCCCCATAGTATGCATAGCTGCCTTGTGCCATTCATAAAAAATAGCGTTCTTCATTGGTCCGTTAAATATTACATAAAAATGTTTTACGCTTACTTGATGATGCTCCTTCTGTTGGTGTTTCTATTTATGATGCTTTTTTTGGTTTTTTATTTTTGTCTTCTTTATCCACCACTCTTAGCTTGATAAACTCTGATGGTTGGTAAGTAGGGTCGAACATTTGAATTGCTTTTTCGATGCTTTATAGTTCCAAAAATTTTGCTTCAATATTTGCCTTAATATGCTTGCCTTGATTTTTCATAGTAGCTATTGCTCCTTCCATAAGTCCTAAAAACGAACTTTATATAGGTTTGAATTCTCTAGTAAGTGTATCGGCTATTATATTTTTGGTGCTTTTAATGTAACGGATTTTGGCTGGGTATCTTGAAAGTTCTAATTTCCATCTAATTAATCGTCCTTGATTGTAATTGGCTTTTAGGTTCTATCGAATAAATCCAGTTAAATAGGTTGAATCAGTTCGAAGTTCGAACTATTTAGGTAATAGATCGATTCTCCATTTTTTGAATGTTTTCAAACAAGCCAAGATTTCTTTTTCGTGGATGGGGTATCTTTTTTCCGTTTCTGTAAAAGTTCCAGAAATATATCTGCATAGTGTTTCTTTTGATTTATTAGACAATAGATCATTCATGTTAGACATATATGAGGTATCCTCTAAATTTTTATTATTGAAGGCTTTTGATACGTTTTCACCATTTAAGATTTTTGAATACTTTAATGCTTCACTTGTGCTTTATTTGTCAACAGGTTTCTTATAAACCATATCTTCTTTTTTAATTCATTTCATATATCTCGATCATATTTCGTCTGAAGCATCTGTTTCGACTATTATATATAGTTATCATTAGTTGGACTGTATAATCTTGGTAAATTATTACAATCAAGGACGGTTAATTAGATGGCAATTAGAACTTTCAAGATACCCAGCCAAAATCCGTTACATTAAAAACACCAAAAATATAATAGCTGATACACTTACTAGAGAATTCAAACCTATATAAAATTCGTTTTTCAGGACTTATGGAAGGAGCAATAGCTACTATGAAAAATCAATGCAAGCAAATTAAGGCAAATATTGAAGCAAAAATTTTGGAACTACAAAGCATCGAAAAAGCAATTCAAATGTTTGACCCTACTTACCAACCATCAGAGTTTAGCAAGCTAAGCGTGGTGGACAAAGAAGACAAAAATAAAAAATCAAAAGAAGAAGCATCAATAGAAATACCAACAGAAGGAGCAACATCAAGTAAGCGTAAAACATTTTATGTAATATTTAACGGACCAATTTTTTTTTTCGGTTTCCCAAGGGTTTAATCCCTTTCGAGGCGCGTCGGGCACATAATGTGGGAACCTCTCCCAACAGGGATTCGAACCTGAGTCCGCTACTTTGTAGTGACTAGTCATTTCCACTGGACCAATCACCTGTTGGTCCTTTAACGGACCAATGGAGGACGCTATTTTTGATGAATAGCACAATACATTTATGCATACTATGGGGAAAAAATGAATTATCTACAAATCATATGACACCCTAGAAGCTAAGCAAGCAGTAGCAGATAATAAAGAGCTAAAAAAAGTAGACCAAACTTTCAAAAAAGTGTTGGTTGAACCACCAAAGGAATTAACAAAGATGCAGATATTGGAAAAATCTCAAAGTTAACCCAAGTACCAACCAGACAAGGCCATATTTAAATGAAGATATTAAGTTTTGATGATTTTCAGTATCATTTAAACTTAATTAGAAATTGGAAGGAGGATTTAAATAAATTCTTCTATCCAACAGTCAAAGCATTTAGTTTGAAGGCAGTCGTCATAAGCGGAGCTAGCCCACTAAAGGTTTACAAATTTTTTCATTATGGATTACTAGATACCATATACATCGATGAAGGAAATACTATCATCCAAGAATTAAGCATTGGAGTAATAAAGACTGTAAATAACTACAGAAAACATTTTGAAAAAGACCGGGAAGTCTTTTTAAGAATTCATGGTTCATATCCATTATTTGACGAAGTAGGAGAAATCCGAGTACCATTATTTCATTAGTCAATATGATAATATCAAAATGGTCAGTATCCATTAAGAGATGAACCCATTCAGGAAAAAGAAGACATTTTAGATATCAATTATCAATTATTGTTTGGAATATTAGTACAACTTAAAAAAATGACAGATGAATCCAAGTATAAAATCAACTACAAAAATCAAGCAGTAATGATATATTCTCATTTTAAAGACAAGTTTAGACCAGATGAGTTTGAATTCCTTCTGGACTTTGAAGAGGCATTAATGAAGATAAAGGGAGTTTTTGATAAATTAAGTGAAGAAGAAAAAGAAAAATTGTGTCACCAGATAAAGCCATTCAAAGGGCATGCATGTAGCTACTGTAGCAAGAAAAATGAAGACCCAATTATAGAAGATTAGCAAGTGTCGGTAGAAATAATGAAGGATTAGCAAGTGTCGGCAGGAATAATGAAGGATTAACAAATATCAGCAGAAAACAACAAAATATTAATAGTACATCTGAGACTTAATAATGTAGCTACTATAGAAATGTGTACCTCTTTACTTTATGTCATTTCTTTAATAAAGGTGTAGGGGTTCTTATCCCTTCACTCGGTTGGGAATATGTGGACATAATTTATTCAGTTTACCTATAAATATGTATCCTCTATGTAGTAGAAGATCAAAGTGAAATAATATAAATAAGCGTTTGTTTATTTTCTCTCTCTTAGAGAATTATTCTTGAATTTCATATAGTTTTGAATAGGGAAAATCCATTCTTACACAGTTAAAACCATCAATCAAAGCATTCATCCATCAGCTTGAAGCTATCCAGAATCAACAAATCAACCAAAACAAAGCAACGAGCATAAAACAAATTCGTTTTTCAGGTATGACACGTTTTAGAATTCAAAATAATCAGCAAAATAATAACATTGACATTGAATGTATTTTTATTACAAAAATGATTTATGTTTTACCCAGATATCTAGTTGTATGCAAAAAATGAGTTCTATAGATTTAGATCTGGTCTCTACTAACAATCATTTACAGTATCATATATTAGGAGTGCTCAATAGAGAACGCATAATATCTATTCTTATTGATAAAGGAGCATCTTTCTCACACGTTCATTCTAAATATTCAACAATGATTGCTGAAGCACCAGTTATAGAAATAGAAACCATAAATGGATTTAAAGAATGTAATAAACAAACTTATATAGAACTATGAAGACTAAAACTTTAAGCTATCTATCTATATTGACGAAAATAATGTAGAAGCAGATATTTTGTTAGGAGCAGATCTTTTTAGAAAAGATAAGTCATCAAATAAACTCTAAGCATATAACAATAAACAATATAAAGTCTGTTTGTTTTGCGTTTCCCAAAAAATTTTCGTGTTTGAGAAATGCGAAACAAACAGAAACCTGGAACCTGGCTCTGATACCATGACTAGCCGGGAGCCCTGCAATTCCTCAAAGAAAGAACAAAATCAATGAAATGGATGTATTATCTCACAAATTATATATGTGATAAGCCAATTGCCCTAACGGTACTCCTGACCTCAGCGGGACTTACAAGCAATCTCAGATATATAATCTATGTAAATAAAACAACCATTCTTTAACTTGTTCAAAATTCAAGGAATACAGGGACCGTAGCTTAATTCATGGAACATTCCATTGTCTTAACAATTTTCTGATGTACAGGATCCTCATAAGAGGCAAGTACAGAGCATACTTATTGAAAAGATTAGAGCATATTAACCAAGAACCTTTGAGAGGTTTCTGAAGAACTAGAGAGAGTGAGTTTAGCTAGACATAATGTTTAAATACAAGGGATAATTTTTATTGAACTCTGAATGAATACAACTGATACAAAGGGCCTCTATATATAGAGGGAGGACTCCAAACAATATACAATACAACTTAATATTACTTCACGTCCAGACCACAAGAAAGGAATCTGCTTTATTTGACAAACAAGACACCTACTAGGACCACAACTTTAATACTTTTTGACAAACAGACACATCTTTAATAAAGTAATCCTGGACCACCTCTTTAATTTGCACTACTAGAATAAGTGAAAATTGTCACGGACTGTTGTCGGGTGAATCTTGTTAGATATCTCCATCAGTTGTATGCATAACCCTTGGATCAAATGTTTCTATCATAACCATTGGATCAAAATCTTCCATATTCGGAGGTCCATAATCCCGTGGATCTTGAGCATCTTGAAACGTCTCCTGGTTTTCCTCCATAAAAGTATCACCTTGTTGGTCCTGTGAGATAGGCATAAAATTTTTTAAAGAATAGCTAGGACCTAAGATGGGATATAGTGGTATCACCATAGTTGATGTACAATCCACATCTTCAACAAGACTGATAGGGACTTCATTCATTATGCAAAGATGCTTGTGCAACCCTCTAAGTTCTTTTTCTCGATTTCTCATACCACCATCAGTAGAGGTAAAAACATATCCATAAGCTTGAGGAACCAACTTGTTTCCCCATGCTGAATAATAAGGTCTCTTCAAAATGATTACTGTGTAAGGATTTTTCATGTGAGAAACATCCTTAATAGTATCTTTTAAAACCTTTATCCAGTCTTTTCTGGACCAATATCCATATAAGAACTTGGTGATTCGTGGCTCAAGACTTCTTTTGCGAATTGCTTTCAAAAGGAAAATGGGTTTGACTTCAATGGCAAAGTAATTGATCACCCCAAGGCACCAGAAATACCAACATCCTTCACTTGGTAATGTAACCTCAGTGTGAAATGTGAAGATTGGGAGAAAAGGGTGATCTGGATAGAATTTTCCTTGTTCAAGAGGAATGTTCATTAGCAACAGAAATTTGGCTAGATAGTAGAAAAGATGATTTTTAGCAAAACTTTTGAGATGTCCTGAACTATCTAAAGGGAGAGTAGTTTCTGGGAATTCTGGTAATTCAGTAGGTTCAGGACGAGATGATGAAGCCATTAGGATCAAAGGAATATATTTTGTGAAAGAGATTAAATGCACTTGTTTTGGCCTTGATAACAAATCTGGGATGAGATTTCGATCCCCTTTTATATGCTGAACTTCAAACTGGTACATAGAAAACCAATCCTTTAGCCTCAATAATTGTGGTTCCGGAATTTTTTTATTTTTGAATTCAAAAATCTTCGGAAAGGATGAGTTGTCCATTTGTACAGTGAAGTGATGTCCAATCAGATGGAACTCAAATTTTTTGATTCCATATTTTACGGCCAAGATCTCTTTGTAAACAGTATGATAATGCTTTTCAGCATCTTTAAACTGTCCACTGGCATGTCCACATAAATATTTTTTCCCATCAATTTCTTCAATGAGAATAGCTCCCTAAAACTCATCGCTGGCATCTGTCTGTAATACACGTTTACCTTTGTCAGGAATCTTTAAAGGAGGAGGGTTCTGGCAAAGCTGTATTAATTGCTTTACAGCTGTAGTTTGACTGTTTCCCCAAGGAGGGGCTCCTTTCTTGAGCATCTTAGAAATCTGACTCGTGTATTTTGAACTGTGCGGGATAAAATCCTTCAGATAATTAACTATACCAAGGAACTGTTGAATTTCCTTAGTAGTTAAGTTTTCATCTGGGAATTTGAGCAGTTCTTGAGCAATATGTGGGCCTAGATGGTACTGTCCTTCGGAAAAATTCATTCCAAGAAATTCAATTTCTTTTTGACCAAGGACTCCTTTCTTTTCGGACAATATGAACAATTTCGAGAAACTGCTGTAGTAACTCTTCATGGGCCTGTCTATCTTTTGAGAATAATAGGATGTCATCAATATAGACCAAGGCACTGTGTAATATGGGCTAAAAAATACGAGTCAAATAAATTTTTCATCTCTCAATTTTCTCAAACTACTTTCTCAAAATCCAAACAAACAACAAATTTTTTTATCTCTAAACAAAATCTATTCAAACTCTACTCTGATTTGAAATAAAGTAACCTATCTCTTACACAATTTATCTCACAACAAACATGATTTGACATAAAGTCTTACACATCTTACACCTACAACCTATTTTTTTCAAAAAAAACCTACATTTATTTTATTTCTCAAACCACTCTCCCATAACTCAAACAAATAACATTACGCAAATCGAAATTACTTCACAAACCTTCACTACTCTCCCAAAATACTTTCCCAAACACCAAACAAACAGGCCCATAAACATTCCTAGATTTAAGCTACCATATTACGAAATAAACAAAAATCTTTAAATGGATGAACATATACAGATATTAGAACAAGAAGAAATTCTTGGAACATATTCAGCTCAATCAATTATTGAACACAAAATAGAAAAAACAAAAAAAGTAAAATTAGATTTAAAGGAAGGACAACATTTTAATAAATCAATAACGGAAAGATTAAAAAGAAAGAATGTTACATATAACGGATTATTCACCCAAGAAATACCTATACCTATAGATATAAAACGCACCAGAGGAACTATTATAATTCCTTTAATAGATAGTGAACAAATAGTATCTAGAATACAAAGGATTTGTAATAAAGAAGATAGAAGTAAAATTGGATACATACAAATTGCTATTATACAAATATTAATTAGATCCACTTTTAAAGAAGAAATAGATTTACCAATAGCTTTAATAGCTTATGATCGAAGGATAAAGAAACTAAAGATTCAGTTTTAGGAGTAACAATGAAGAATTTAGCTTATAAAACTTTAAAATTCAATCTAGGAATTAAACATGCAATCCCACTATCAACAAATAATTTAGATAGTAGTATTTGTTTAGGATACAAATTTACTCGTAAAGATTTAATGGAAGAAGGAGATCAAACATTTAGTTTAACATATATGGTTGAATATGCATTAACCAACAATCATCATAGCATAAACTTTTTGGATCAAGAGAAATATCAGATTTAAGTAAGTTTTTAAAAGAAAAACTATGAATAATAATCCTGAAAATAAGTGCAAAGAAATATCAAATTTAATTAAACACTACAACGAAATGTTAGAATATTTAAGAGCAACAACCATTAGTACTAAAATATATAAGATGAATAAAGAAATCTTAGAAAAAAGAATAAAAGAAGCAAGAAATCCGTGCATAATATGTAATCAACAAATATCCGCTGCCTCTGACCAATTTTTGGTATCAGAGCCAAGCAACGAAGATGGAGAAAATACAAAAAATATAAGATAAATTACAAAGAACTAACGAAGAAATTGAACATAACAAAGATATGCTTTCTTATGTACAATTTTTAAAAATTCAATCTTATACACCTGGTATAATAATAATAAAATTTAAAATAAATATATCAGAAAGACGAAAAACTGATTTAGAATATGAGTTATATAAGCAAAAACTAATATATCATATAGAAAACAAGTAATAAACCTTAAATAAAAATAAGGGGTAATAATATGCAAAATAAAGAAACAAAAGACAACTATTGCAAATATTATCCATACAGTAAAATGACATTTTTCAAATTTAGCTTTTTGAAAAGGGCATTTTTAAAATTCACACCAAATTTTAAACCATGTGTTCCATTAAAAAAACCCTAATAATTTTCCGTCTTCATCTCTCCCACACGCCCACCAACGCCACACACCATTCGGAAGAGGAGCCACCACCGCCGTCGAAATTCCTCAGAGCCAACGTCACCGCACTCCCTCGCTGTAAGTAATTCCTTCTTTGAATTCGATTGATGGGGAGTTTCGGGAGAATGATTTTGAGATGGGAAGATCGGAGTAGCCATGGCTACCGACGGAGGTCACGATGGGAGAAAGAGGCCGCACGAGAGTGGAAGTGGTAATTGGGCTAACTATTTCGGAGGTGGCTGAGAAGAGGTCGGTGGCAAGGAGGTTTGGGGAAGTAGTCGTGCGGGCTGGGCCATGGGTTTCGGGTTTGGGTGTTGGGGTGAGAATGACCTTCCAAAGCTTGTCGGGGACGAAGGCGAGGCGAAGCGTAGAATGGTGATGAAGTACAAGATTTTTGAGTAGAATGGTCTAGGTAGCTCGGGCCTGGCCCAGTTTCGGCTGTGCCAACTCCGTACCAAGTGGCTCTGATACCACAAGGGTACCAGATTTACAAAGTAGAGGGGAAAGAGTACAAGAGCAGCACCGGAATACAAGGGTACCAGACAAACTAAATTACAAATTAGAAGTATATTACAAAATTATGAAAGATTTAATCTTTGGGAGAGAAGGGAAGATTAGTAGTATGAGAGGAGTAGGCTCAAAACAAGTGCGTGTCTTCTCTTCTAAATGGAGAGCCCTAAGCAGGGGCGGACGTGAACTTCGGATTCCAAAGCTTGTGGATGCCAAAATCTTCTTCATTATCTTTAAATGAACAGTAAAGTGGCCGACAGAGTGTTGTAGCAACAGTGGTAGCACTTGGATGAACAGTGGAATGCATTATGCGTTTTGTCGTCATCAGATGAGTCTCCCAAAATTTCTTTAAACTGTTTCTTCAAGTCTTCTTTAGAAGAGGAGGCCAAGAATTCTTTGAGTAATTCGACAACATCCCTTTTAGGTGGAGGCATCTTCGGAGCTAGCGGAGGTGGTTCAAATGAAACAATGCCCTTTTGAGAAAAAATTGAGTCTTTGAAGAATTCAAATTTATCCCACCATTTTATAAAAATTCTTCGTCCTAGATCAGGGACGTGAGTGCTAGTAACTTCAAATTTTTTAATTGGTAAATTAGAGATTATTAAATCCCATATAACTATCCAAGGAACTTGATAAAGAGCTGCAAAACTAAGCTCAGGTGTTTTGAGTGAAAGATTATATTTCTTAAAATCTTCAAACACATTTTTTATTTCATCAGGAAATATAATAGGATGAGAACCCCAATTATAAAACCATCTAATAAACCACTGTTGAAGATTAGTGGCGTTGAAATCCCTGAATTGTAGGAACCAGCTGTGTTTTCTTTGCCGATTGTCGTAACAAAATGCACCATCCCAAGCTTTGATATAATCAAAATAATTGTACCAGGATTTGTCAAATTCTTTTCTATTTTCTCTTGGAATTTCATGATAAAGATACAAATCACCGTTCCATTTTTCTGGTATATAAACCTGTTTAATAAAAGCTTTAGAATAAGACCATTCCGATCCGGATCTAGAGATCGAATCAAATTCAACTGATTTAGTTATTTCTAAAATAGCATAATAAAAATTGTATTCCTTAGGATAAAGGTAAGGGTCGGCTGAATCTTTAAGGTAAATATTTCCAGCCTCAGTTGCATGAAGGTGAGCGTATTTTAACTCCAACGGAGATATTCACATAGTCGTATAAGGGATATATGGATATAAGAATTCATTTGACAAGTTTGATTGAATTTATGCTGCACAAGCATCTTCTCTTAATTTCATCTCTTTTGGGGCAGCCTTTAAGGATTCAGCTCTTAGCCGTTCGACCGATTTTCCAATTATTGTCTTGTAAGAAATTTCTTTTTTCAAAGGAGTCTCTTTAGACTTCCCCTTTCCTTTGACCTTAGGCCGGTTCATGTCCCTGCAAAAATTCACGAGTTAGAAATCAGGCAAAGAGTTACAAGATCATTTAATAAACTCAATATCAAAATCAAAGACCGATAAAATTCTCTGCCATCTAGCAAAAATCAAAGACCGATAAAATTCTTTGCTAGATGGCAGGGAATTTTATATGTCTTTGATTTTGATATCGAGTTTATTAAAGGATCTTGTAACTCTTTACCTGATTTTCTAACTCGTGAATTTTTGCAGGGACATGAACCGGCCTAAGGACAAAGGAAAGGGGAAGTCTAAAGAGACTCCTTTGAAAAAAGAAATTTCTTACAAGACAATAATTGGAAAACCGGTTGCACAGGTAATAGCTGAAGCCTTAAAGGTTGTCCCGAAAGAGATGAAATTAAGAGAAGATTCTTATGCAATATCAATTCAATCGAACTTGTCAAATGAATTCTTATATCCATATATTCCTTATATGACTAGGTGGATATCTCCGTTGGAGTTAGAATAAGCTCACCTTGATGCAACTGAGGCGGGAAATTTTTACCTTAAAGATTCAGCCGACCCTTACCTTTATCCTAAGGAATACAATTTTTATTATGCTATTTTAGAAATAACTAAATTAGTTGAATTTGATTTAATCTCTAGATCCGGATCGGAATGGGCTTATTCTAAAGCTTTTATTAAACATGTTTTTAAATCAGAAAAATGGAACGGTGATTTGTACCGTTATCATGAAATTCCAAGAGGAAACAGAAAAGAATTGGACAAATTCTGGTTCAATTATTTTAATTATATCAAAGCTTGGGATGGTGCCTTTTGTTACGACAATCTGCAAAGAAAACACGGCTGATTCCTACAATTCAGGGATTTCAACGCCACTAATCTTCCACAGTGGTTTATTAGATGGTTTTATAATTCGGGTTCTCATCCTATTATATTTCCTGATAAAATAAGAAGTGTGTTTGAAGATTTTAAGAAATCTAATCCTTCACTCAAAACACTTGAGCTTAGTTTTGCAGCTCTTTATCAAGCTCCTTGGATAGTTAAATGGGATTTAATAATCTCTAATTTACCAATTAAAAAAATTTGAAGTTACTATCACTCACGTCCCTATTCTAGGACGAAGAATTTTGATAAAATGGTGGGATAAATTTGAATTCTTCAAAGACTCAAATTTTTCTCAAAAGGGCATTGTTTCATTTGAATCACCTCCGCCAGCTCCGAAGATGCCTCCACCTAAATGGGATGTTGCCGAATCACTCAAAGAACTGTTGGCCTCCTCTTCTAAAGGAGACTTAGAGAAACGGTTTAAAGAAATTTTGGGAGACTCATCTGATGACGATAAAACGCACGCGACAGATGACACAATGATAGATTCTTAGGACCCATATGCATAATAATGCATTCCACTGTTCATCCAAGTGCTACCACTGCTGCTACAACACTCTGTCGGCCACTTTACTGTTCATTTAAAGATAGTGAAGAATATTTTGGCGTCCGGAAGCTTTGCTGAAGTTCAAGTCCGCCCCTGCCTATAAAAGGGCTCTCCATCTAGAAGAGAAGACACACACTTGTTTTAATTGAGCCTACTTCTCTCATACTGCTAATCTTCCCTTCTATCCCAAAGATTAAATCTTTCATAATTTTGTAATATACATTTAATTTGTAATTTAGTTTGTCTGGTACCCTTGTATTCTGCTGCTGCTCTTGTACTCTTTCCCCTCCACTTTGTAAGTCTGGTGCCCTTGTGGTATCAGAGCCACAACCTTCCCATATGTTGCAGCGTTCAAATGGCATTAAGTAGCAAAATAGTTTTATGTGTGCTCGATGTCAATATGTTGCAGCGTTCACTCCAAAGAGGCCTCACTTTTCACTCATCCACTTTCTCCGAAAATGCTCTAAAAAAGAACCAAACTCCTATGTTAGAAACTTAAAGCATTATTAGCAAAGCTTCCTGCTCCAGATTTCCTGCACAAAGAATCAAAGAAATTAGTTTTGAATTTCTGGAGAAATAAAGAGAAGAAGAGAAGAAGAAGCAATTGGGAATTAAATTATATTTAGGGATTTAGTTTTATTTCCCTTGGCCGCATATAATAAAAGCGCGTTTTATATTTATTCTTTGTTAGATTTGTAAGTTAGTTGATATAGTTATTAACTTGTATATAATACCAGGGTTCAAACCCCTTGTACACACAATTCAATCAATTTTCAATACACATTATTTTTTTTCCAGTTTATTCTCTTTTCTCTCTTCTTCAAAAACAGAGAGTGCAATCTTCAAATTCATCTCATTCATGAATCTTTGAATTGTAACATGGTATCAGCAATATAGTTTCTGCACGTATTCCGCTTCATTCAACGAATTCAAATTCGTAATTCTTGATCATTATTGATCCTTTTGTTCTCCTTTTCCCTTCCCCTGTTTCTTGTTTTTTCTTCATCCTCTTATCATGTCTTCTGAAAGTTCTTCCACCACCACCACCATTAATTCCACACAACATAACTATCGGTCAGTGATAATTGTGTAATGCACCAATGTGAAACCTAAGTCAAACGATTGAAAGAATAATACAAACTATTACCACTTGATGGTTCTATATGCTTGTCTGTCGACATTAAATAATTTAGTGTCCTTTATATATGGGGGGGGGGGGGAGAGGGAGAAGAGCAGTCGGAGTACATGTTGAACTAGTGTTGGCCGTGCAAAGATGCATTTATATGTGTGTTGAAATTATGCTAAAATGAGAAAGATATAAGCACATAAGTGATTTATTGAATAACAGCCAAAATACACCTTAATTTAAAGAGATTGCTATGTAAACAATGTTTAAGTTTTCAATTCCTTATCCTATTAAAAATTATTGATTCATCAAAAAGAAAAAAAGGGTGCAAGTCACTGTGAGCTATGATTAGCTAAGATGAGCACGAAGTCCACATTCTGGAACTTTTAGATGCAAGTCGATGTCACGCTTGATTGACTTGTAGAAAGGAGATTGTTTGGATGAAGGGTGTCCATTTTTTGACCGAGGATTTCTATTTTAAAAATTTTAGGAGAGCTTGCCTTCCATCTATAGCTTCTGCAATACAACATTGAATTCGGATTAGTGGTTGGTTAAGTTGCAACTTTCCTTAGATTGTGTGTGCAGTTAGGATACTTAGTTAATCATGCTAATTATGTAGCCGAGTTAATGGGAGAATAATTCCACTCGCGTGATTTTATCTCTTCCTTTTATTTAGGCCAGTTTGTTTTTATAGCCAGCTTAGTTGTGTCAAATTTACCATTGAGGCAATCTATCTGTCAATGCTTCGATTATATTGTCCCGTCAACGTATTTAGACATGCACCAATATCCAAGTCTAAAACTTTATTTGCACCGATCATAGTGGCAACATTGATGGGCTATTGCATTCCATCGAAGGAGAATTTGGGAATTGTTAATTTATGGTACAAACACATAGATTTTGTCAGATGTCAATCAATGACTCTTAGTTCATGCTTCTAAATGTGCATTATTACATGCAGAGCAGCAGCGGGATACAAGGGTACCAGACAAATTAAATTACAAATTAAAAGTATATTACTAAATTATGAAAGATTTAATCTTAGGAGAGAAGGGAAAATTAGCAGTATGAGAGGAGTAGGCTGAAAACAAGTGTGTCTTCTCTTCTAAATGGAGATCCCTTTTATAGGCAGGGACAGACATGAACTTCGGATTCCAAAGCTTGCGGACACCAAATCTTCTTCATTATCTTTAACTGAACAGTAAAGTGGCCGACAGAGTGTTGTAGCAACAGTGGTAGCACTTGGATGAACAGTGGAATGCATTATTATGCATATGGGTCCTAAGAATCTATCATTGTGTCATCTGTCGCGTGTGTTTTGTCGTCATCAGATGAGTCAGATGAGTCTCCCAAAATTTCTTTAAACTGTTTCTTTAAGTCTTCTTTAGAAGAGGATGCCAACAGTTCTTTGAGTAATTCGGCAACATCTCTTTTAGGTGGAGGCATCTTCGGAGCTGGCGGAGGTGGTTCAAATGAAACAATGCCCTTTTGAGAAAAAATTGAGTCTTTGAAGAATTCAAATTTATCCCACCATTTTATCAAAATTCTTCGTCCTAGAACAGGGACGTTAGTGATAGTAACTTCAAATTTTTTAATTGGTAAATTAGAGATTATTAAATCCCATTTAATTATCCAAGGAACTTGATAAAGAGCTGCAAAACTAATCTCAGGTGTTTTAAGTGAAGGATTAGATTTCTTAAAATCTTCAAACACACTTGTTATTTTATCAGGAAATATAATAGGATGAGAACCCCAATTATAAAACCATCTAATAAACTACTGTGGAAGATTAGTGGCGTTGAAATCCCTGAATTGTAGGAACCAGCTGTGTTTTCTTTGCCGATTGTCGTAACAAAAGGCACCATCCCAAACTTTGATGTAATCAAAATAATTGAACCAGAATATGTCCAATTCTTTTCTATTTCCTCTTTGAATTTCATGATAACGGTACAAATCACCGTTCCATTTTTCTGGTGTATAAACCTGTTTAATAAAAGCTTTAGAATAAGCCCATTCCGATCCGGATCTAGAGATTGAATCAAATTCAATTGATTTAGTTATTTCTAAAATAGCATAATAAAGATTGTATTCCTTAGGATAAAGGTAAGGGTCGACTGAATCTTTAAGGTAAAAATTTCCAGCCTCAGTTGCATCAAGTTGATCGTATATTAACTCCAACGGAGATATCCACATAGTCATATAAATGATATATGGATATAAGAATTCATTTGACAAGTTCGATTGAATTGATGCTGCATAAGCATCTTCTCTTAATTTTCATCTCTTTTGGGCAGCCTTTAAGGCTTCAGCTATTAGCTGTGCAATCGGTTTTCCAATTATTGTCTTGTTAGAAATTTATTTTTTTCAAAGGAATCTCTTTAGACTTCCCCTTTCCTTTGTCCTTAGGCCAGTTCATGTCCCTGCAAAAATTCACGAGTTAGAAAATCAGGTAGAGGGCTACAAGATCCTTAATAAACTCAATATCAAAATCAAAGACAGATTAAATTCCCTGCCATCTAGCAAAAAATTATTTAGATGCTGTATTTTTAACATCCTTTTCTATAATATCCTTGGCAAATTTACAATCGACTCTAATTAAAAAATTTTGATTTAATAAATCACTTTCAAATTTTTTAACACATAAAACAATACATAAGAGTTTCTTTTTAACCGTAGAATAATTTTTCCTTGGCCCTTGCCAGACCCCTGCAGTAAACCTTACAAGGGTTTCTTTATTATTAATTCTTTGTTTAAGGATTCCTCCATATCCTAATTCAGATGCATCTGTTTCAACGATTTTGAAGGCATTTGGATTAGCAATAGCTAAACAAGGAATTTCCTTAATTTTATTTTTTATTTTTATAATAGCTTCTGTATGAACCTTTGTCCATTCAGGAGGATTTTTTCGTAACCTTTCAAATAAAGGTTTAGCGTCGATTTCTAAATTTTGTAAAATTCTGAAATGTAATTAAAACTTCCTAAGAATATTTGTAATTGAGTTTTTTCTTTTATTTCATTAGGGAATTTTTCCCGAAAAGCTATAGATCTGTCAATAGGAAAAATTGTTCCTTCTTTAATGTTGTATCCTAAAAATCTAATTTCTGTTTGAAACAATTTAATCTTTTTTGCAGATACTACAAGTCCTGCCCTTCTGACTGCATTAATAAATGCGTAAAGATGTTTAAAATGTTGGTCAATATTATCTGAGAAAATTAGAACATCATCTATATAAACAATACAAAATTTAGTATAAGGACTAAAAATATCATTCATAATATTTTGAAATTCAGAGGGGGCATTTTTTAACCCAAATGGCATCACATTCCACTCGTAGTGTCCGAATGGTACTGTGAATACAGTTTTGTATTTGTCTTCTTCTGCAATCTGAATCTGCCAAAATTCAGATTTCATATCAAATTTAGACATGATTTTAGCAGTGTAATGACGGTTTAACAGATCCCTTTTAGTAGGGATTTGATATCTGATCCATCTCAATGCTTTATTAAGGGCTTATAGTTAATAACAAGCCTCGGAACTCCTCGCTCCAATTCTGCTGTATTTTCAACATAAAATGCCAGACAGCTCCAAGGACTATAAGATTTCCTAATTAAACCTCTGAGTAATAACTCCTCAATTTCTTTTTTACAGATTTCAAGGTGGCGTGGACCCATAGCAATTGGTCTAGCCTTAGTTTGAATCTGATTTTCTTTAAATTCTGGTTCATAGGGTAAATTTACAATATGTTTTTTCCTTTCCCATAAGACATTAAGAATATCGGCACATATTGTTTTAAAAATTGATTCTTGTAATTCATTTATCCTTTTTCTTTTTATTAAAGGTTGTTGTATTTGTTCGGCTATTTTTTTGTAATTAATTTCCTGAGATACGTGGTGGGATTCGGTAAGATAAACAGTCCTAGGCACAGCGGAATTTAATAATTTTAGGACCTCCTACAGAATCTTGCCAGGATACTACACTGGTTGTATATATATGAATATTAAATTAAACGACATTAATAACAAGATATATGTTATACCTGTCTCCTTGCAAATTCAGTCAACGAACAAAGTCAGGTTTCTCCCTAGGGTTGATCGATCCAATTCCCTGTTGCAGCGCTCCACGTGTTGCGCCTCTATAAGTTAATACACAACAATATCACGAAAAATAATATATCCTGATCGGCTAGAACACGTGATATATTAAGATCTAGGGTTAGAGAACAAGATTGGAACAAAAACGAAATCGAAAAATTCTTCCAAAGGAAGAAGGGTGTTCGGCCAATTTCTACTTGGGAAAGGGAGAGAGTGTTTTTGTTTGACTTGGTTTTTGGCTCTTGTCAGTTGTATATGAGTTATGACATCTAGCTTCTTATTTATAGATGTCTAATTCTCATAATCCTCCTAGGACTAGGATTCCAAGTCTCCTACATGGGTCATGGTCCTTTTAATTAGAAGACTAAGTCTTCCAATTAATTCATTGCCCACTTAATTAATTTAATTATGCTTTATTTAATTTTTCAATTAAATATCTCAATTAATTAATTACTCTCCAGTTAATTAAATTAGACTCTCTAAGTCTATTTAATTAAATCTTCCTATAATTAATTAAATCCAACTTAATTATTTAACTCACAAATTAAATTCCAATTTAATATATAATCTTGATCCAATTCCAATTGGATCAATTTTCGCTCCAATTAGGTCGACCCAGTCAATTAAATCGACCCACTCGATTTACTTGACCTAGTCGACTCAATCGACCCAGTCAATTTGGTCGACCCAGTTGTTCCCTTTTTCTTCGCTTTCGCTTCATGTGTATTGTGTATGCCCCCATAGGTTCACCATATAATTGACCGTGGATTATAATTAAATAATTATTTAATTATTCCAAAATTAGCACCCCTGCCAATTTGGGAATTCTCCCACACTCTACAGTCGATGTCTGGCCACAAGCCCATAGAGCGCAATCACTAGTGAATTAACTCAGTGAACCTTTTATCATTTACAATTACCATATACGACATAATCTCTTCATCGATCAATCTCCCAGTCGAGACTCAGGGGTATGGACTTTTCATCGGTTCCCTTTTCTTTTGTCTTGACCTTATGTATTCTGGTCTCAAAATAATTATCTTTGATCTTTATGAGCTACTTACATAAAGTCATCAGATATCTTGACCAATGATTTTTACCAGAATTTATTTCTCACAGAAATTCATAGGAGAAATTTCCAACCTATCAATTCGGGTCAATGGATCCTTTGTTGATGATATGAACCTACATACGAGTTCCTCTATACCCAACATGAGTCCACAGAGAGTTTTTGGTAATCTCCAGTCAGTCGGAACTCACATCTAAGTATAGACATTCTTGTACCAAATAAACCCTATCACCTTAAGTATTTAGGGATCGTTCCTCGTATACTATCGTAAATTGGAATAACTTCAACCCCGATATGCGACTACCGCTTCCATGGTGAGTTATTTAATTGGGGTATTCAGTACACTTGCCATCCTAGCAAGTCACCCACTTATGTGTATCGACTATCCAGTCACGCTCGCGGACCCTAGCGTTCTCCAATTCATTGGAGTATACACAATAGTGAGAGTCTAACAGAATACAACGATGTCCTATCTCGATTGGATTCTACGACTCTTGAATATGTTCTCGATCACGGCCTTGGAGATCGGTCCACGGTTTGTCCCATAGCCCTGTGATCTAAGGACTTCTATCCTTATGCGTAGATAATTATTACATAAGATAAAGTTGACCATATAATAAAGTGCATTTATTAATCAAAATTGAATAGTTCCTTCATTTATTACATTACATGCTAGCCATACAGTTGACTTGCCGGACACTATTTATATCAATTTCCCACTTGTCCTAAAGCCAATCTTTTATGTTCTTGAGTCCCATCTTTAGCATATGTTTCTCGAATGCCTTTTGAGGCAGTGGCTTCGTTAGCGGGTCCGCGGTATTATCTTCTGAGTCGACACATTCCATCTTAATGTCCCCTCTACCAATGATATCTCTTATCCCGTGGTATCGTCTGAGTACGTGCTTGGATTTCTGATTAGACCTCGGCTCCTTTGCTTGCGCTATCGCTCCATTATTATCGCAGAAGATAGTAATGGGCTCAGCAATGCTAGGTATCACATCTCCTGGATGAAGTTCTTTATCCAAACACCTTCTTTTGTTGCATCACACGCGACAATGTATTATGCTTCGGTGGTTGAATCTGCGGTAGTGTCTTGCTTGGAGCTCTTCCAACTTACCGCACCACCATTGAGGCAGAACACGTATCCAGATGTCGACTTGAAGTCGTCTATATCACATTGGAAGCTCGAATCTGCAAAGCCTTCCAATTTCAATTCTCCTCCACCGTATACCATGAACAATTCCTTAGTCCTTCTCAGGTACTTCAGAATTGTGTTTACGGCTATCCAGTGCTGCTCACCTGGATCAGACTGATAGCGACTTGTGACGCTTAAAGCGTATGCTACGTCTGGTCTAGTACATAACATACCATACATTATGCTTCCTATGGCGGATGCATATGGTACTTGAGACATATTGCTTCTCTCTTCAGGCGTCTTTGGGGCCATAGACTTAGAGAGTGCAATTTCATGTCTCATCGGAAGCAATCCTCTCTTGGATTCTTCCATGCGGAATCTCTTCAGTATTTTATCTATGTACTATGATTGGGAGAGGCCCAGCAGTCCTTTTGATCTATCTCGGTAGATCCTTATACCCAGTACAAAGGATGCTTCTCCAAAATCCTTCATTGAGAATCGTGTAGATAACCATGCTTTCGTTTCTGACAACACATTTACATTGTTTTCAATGAGAAGAATGTCATCAACGTAAAGCACCAAAAATTCAACTGCACTCCCAGTGATCTTCTTGTACACGCAAGGTTCGAACATATTTTTTATGAATCCAAAAGTTTGGATTATTTCATCGAAATGAATGTTCCAACTTCGGGAAGTTTGCTTCAGTCCATAAATGGACTTCTGGAGTTTGCACACCTTGTGTTCATCTCCTTTGGATGCGTATCCTTTTGGTTGCTCCATGTAGATCTCCTTATCAATGTCTCCATCGAGGAAGACGGTCTTCACATCCATCTGCCATATCTCGTAGTTATACCACGCAGCTATGGCCAGCAAGATTCGAATGGATTTAGGCATTGCGACGGGCGAGAAGGTTTCCTCAAAGTCGATGCCTGGCCTTTAAGTGTATCCTTTTGCCACAAGTCGCGCCTTGTAGGTTATTACCTCTCCTTTCACTCCAAGCTTTCGCTTATAGATCCACTTGCAACCCACTGGTGGATCTACCAAGGCCCAGACCTTGTTTGAGTGCATGGAGTCCAATTCGGATTCCATGGCTTTGCGCCACTTTCCCGAGTCTATGTCTAGCATAGCTTCTTCGTAAGTCCTTGGGTCTGTTAGAGACTGTCCAGTCTCATGCAGCAGACCGTAGTACCTCTCGGGTTCTCTACGTTGTCTTTCTGACCAACGAAGTATCGGTGTACTTTCTGGTGCATTTTAATGCTCTTGTTCTCCCACTGCCTGTGGTGATGGGTCGGCTTGATCGACCTCTTCGGCCTTTTCAGCTTCAGTGACCTCATCCAGTTCTACGTTGTGTTCCTTCTTGTCCAACAAGAAATCCTTCTCCAAGAAGTATGCATTCCTTGAGACAAACGTAGTTTGTCTTGTAGGATCGTAGAACTTGTATCCTATCAAGTTTTTTGGATACCCCACGAATTTGCACAAAGTGGATTT
Source organism: Penstemon barbatus (assembly GCA_003313485.2). NCBI lineage: Eukaryota > Viridiplantae > Streptophyta > Magnoliopsida > Lamiales > Plantaginaceae > Penstemon > Penstemon barbatus. Next base: position 70,987,954 of record CM064883.1, read on the forward strand.
AGTTTCCAATTTATCTCCCACTAGCTTTTTAACGTAAGCGGGAGATCCCCATATGTGCATGAATGCGTATGAGTGTGCCTTGCCAAACCATAATTCGTATGATGTCTTTTCTACGGATTTAGAAGGTAACATGTTCAGTATCCTCGTTGCCATGAGGAGGGCATGTCCCCAAAATGAAAGAGGAAGATCAGTGGCACTCATCATGGATCGAACCATGTCCATCAAGGTTTGATTCCTTCTCTCTGCTACTCCATTTAATTGGGGTGTTGCAGGAGGAGTCCACTGCGATAGTATTCCATGCTCTACAAGATAATTTAGAAATTCGTTACTAAGAAATTCTCCACCTCGATCAGAACGAAGGGCCTTTATCGTATGACCAAGTCGATTCTCTACTTCCATCTTGAATTCTTTGAATCGCTCAAAGGCTTCAGACTTGTGTTTCAACAAAAACACATATCCATAACGAGTATAGTCGTCAGTGAAAGTGAGAAGTAATCATAGCCGCCTCGGGCACTTTTTCTTAGTGGTCCATACACGTCAGTATGTATTAAGTCCAATGTTTGTTTGGCTTGCTCAGTGTTTCCTTTAAATGGCAACTTAGCCATTTTACCCTTTAGACATGGTTCATATGTTGGCATTTCATCAATGCGATTGATTTCAAGCGAACCAGATGATGCTAACTTTTGAATCCTTGACTTAGATATATGTCCAAGTCGAGCGTGCCACAATTGGACAGATATTTCATTATCTTGTTTTCTTTTTGCTTTGTTGTACGTGCATAACTAAGTTAGGTGGTTCAATGGTATATAGTCCATTCTTTAATATACCAGTGAAAAATAAATTATCATTCATGAATAACGAAAAGAAACCTTTATTGATAGTAAAATTAAAACCTTCATTATCCAAAACAGGAATAGAAATAATGTTTTTCACTAAACCAGGTATAAAAAGGACGTTGCTAAGGACTAATTTATTACCACCTAAATCTAACTCCACTTCGCCTATGGCATCGGCAACAGCTCTAGCTCCATTGCCAAATCTCAGGATCCAATCCCATGTCCTGAGTGGCATTGTTGCCCCCATCACCTGTAAATCATTACAAAGATGAGAACCACAAGCAGTGTCTAACACACAGGATGCGCAATTAATTGACAAATTAACTTCAACAAGGAATATACCTTTCGAGCTCTCCAAGAACTCTTTGCAGTTCCTCTTCCAATGTCCAGGTTTCTTGCAGTAGAAACATTTTTGTTCACCAACAGAAGATTTTCGCTTCTTTCCCTTCCCGATGGACCCAGATGGTCCTTTTCCTTTGCTTGAAGAAGAATTTCCCTTCCCCTTCCCTTTCTTCATCCTTTTGGACTTGGATTGGGTCGAGGATGCAACCATCACTGACTTCTCTCTTTTCATGGAAGCCTCTGCAGTGGCGAGCATATTAGCCAACTCGTAAAGTTCAACATCCATCTTGTGCATGTTGTAATTCTCTACAAATTGCTCGAATAATCTCGGCAGCGATTGGAGGATTATATCCTGGTAGTAGGTTTTGTCCATCTTTACTTCAAGTTGACTAAACTTTTCAATAAGCTCAATCATCTTGATGCAGTGAGAACGAACATCAGTACCCTCTGCCATCCTCGTTTATTGCAGAGTCTTGGCGGTTTCATTTAGCTCGTATCTACTTTACACCCCAAATAGGCCATTCAGGTGCATGTAGATCTCAAAAGTAGACTTCATATGCTCGTGCTGCTTTTGAAGCTCATTCGACATGGGTGCCAGCATGAGACAATGTGACTTTAAGTCATCGTCTTGCCACATATCAGCGAATTCCTTCTCAGCATCACTGGCATCCTGAGCAATTTCAGAAGGGGGCCCATCAAGGATAAAGCCTCGCTTTTCAGAAGCGAGAATAATCTTAAGATTCCTGACCCAGTCATGGAAGTTGGGTCCAGTCAATTTGTTTTGTTCAAGTATGATGAAATCGGATTTTTAGACATTATATCTACAAAAAGACGACAGAAGAAATAAATACGCGGAAGATTAATTTAAAATGCACAATTTAGTAACATAGGTTTTATTTATAAATTACTCCCACTATTTTAATCAAAATCTTATGCCCCCACATAAGTTTTGGGAATTTAAAATATCCTAGCGGGCTCAAGGCCCAAATACAATCTCCTAGTACCCACGACTCGTTGGTCATACTGTTTGATTCACTTGGTGGTCGACTACGTCGTCGATTAACCATCACAGCTAACCCTTGAGTTCATTTAGCCTCGTTTTTCGATATGGACCCACGACTCGTGAGACATCCATACTCACTAGCGTTAAATCATGTCGAATGGACATATCATCTTTCTATAGAACGACCCACGACTCGTGAGACATCGAGATATATTCGAACAATATGCCTAAGACCTAGTACAATAGCATCGAGGCAATAGCATCGAGGCAATTGGAGGTGGTCGACTACGTCGTCGGTTAACCATCGCAGCTAACCCTTGAGTTCATTTAGCCTCGTTTTTCGATATGGACCCACGACACGTGAGACATCCATACTCACTAGCGTTAAATCATGTCGAATAGACATATCATCTTTCTATAGCTCGACCCACGACTCGTGAGACATCCATACTCACTAGCGTTAAATCATGTCGAATAGACATATCATCTTTCTATAGCTCGACCCACGACTCGTGAGACATCCATACTCACTAGCGTTAAATCATGTCGAATAGACATATCATCTTTCTATAGATCGACCCACGACTCGTGAGACATCGAGATATATTCGTACAATATGCCTAAGACCTCGTACAATAGCATCGAGGCAATAGACATATCATCTTTCTAGAGCTCGACCCACGACTCGTGAGACATCGAGATATATTCGTACAATATGCCTAAGACCTAGTAATTGGGCAGGCTCGGACCGTAGACACTATTCTTATGCACCCGTTATTCGATTTAATATACTAATTGAGTTTTAAGTTCAATTGGAGGTTTTAAGTATTCTTGTGCGAGGTCTCATCAGATTATGCTTTATCTTGTTTACGTGATCTATTCTAAGTATGCAAGACATACATCAAAGAATATAAGTAAACATACATCACCTAGCAGGATATGATTGATCGATTAGCCATCCTATGCGATCCATCACGAGCCATGCGATGGATCAATTGGTCAGTCGATGGTGGAATTTAAATGTCCTAACTATTACAGTTTACAAACCCATACATGCATGGACCTTCTTGTAATATCCTCCTTGATTGGGCCTCCATGTCCTCCAAGGTTATGGGCCTCCATGTGGATCTCCAAGTCTTCATAAGATCTTCTCGGCTCCAAGCCTAAACTAATTCTAACTTATAAAAATGGTCATATTATATTACATTTGTTTGCGCAAGCAAAGGCACCAATCCGACCCATTCAATTACAACCCATAAAATAAATAAACCAAAACTCCATAGGGCTTAGGGGCAAAATCGACCAATCCACATATTCACTCAACAACATGCATAAATTCACATAAGGGCGTAAATGTAAATTTACCGGATCCTTTAATTTTAATTCACAAAAATTATCCAAGTTAACTAATTTTGAATTAACAATTATTCTTTAAGATTAATTAACTCTTTCTTGAGTTTTAAGTAATCTAAAATTCTTATCTTGATTAAGTTGGTTAATTAAGATAGTTCCAAATCTCTAAGATTTCTATCCTATCCAAAACTCTAAGTTTCCCAATATTCCAAATCTCCAAGATTCTCAAGATAATCATATTTTGACTAGATTAGTTTAATTAAGGTAGTGTTTAAATCTAACAAGATTTCTACCTTATTCAAAATCTCCAAGTTTCATAATCTTCCAAATCTCCAAGATTTACTAACTTTCCAAAATAGGTAAATTTGAGATCAACCAAAAATCAGCCACACAGTAGCCAACCGGACGCTGCCACGTGACAGCACACACACGGCTTCGAAGGGCCGCGCGTGAACCGCACGCAGCAGCTGCTGCCGTGCGCAACAGCTGCTACCCGTGCGCAACAGCTTGCGGCAGCGTGCTGCCGCGCGTTGCCAGCACGCTGCAGACGCCTACCGTGCGCCGCACGCGCAGGCGGCGCGCTGTTCACGTGCTGCAGTGTATGGCAGCTCGCGGTGCGCTGCCGCGCACCGCCGCGTTCCACTGCGATTGATCAATTTTTTTGTTTCGATTACTCTTTGATTTAATTAAAAGTAGATCCGATTAATTAAATCCTAATCCAAAAAATAAAATTAAGGTGATAAAAATTTGAATCAAAATTTATATACTTTAACTCCAAGTTAAACAGATCTATGTCCTAAAACATATACAGTTAAAGAACTAGCCATACATAAATTAAACATATGATTTAAAACACAGAATTTGAAAATTCATATATGTACAAAGCCAGAGTTGGCTCTGATACCACTGTTGGGATTCGGTAAGATAAACAGCCCTAGGCATAGCGGAATTTAATATTTTTAGGACCTCTTACGGAATCTTGCCATGATACTACACTGGTTGTATATATATATGAATATTAAATTAAACGACATTAATAACAAGATCTATGTTATACATGTTTCCTTGCAAATTCAGTCAATGAACAAAGTCAGGTTTCTCCTCGGGTTGGTCGATCAATGCCCTGTTGCAGCGCCCCATGTGTTGCGCCTCTATGAGTTGATACACCACAATATCACGAAATATAATATATCTTGTTCAGCTAGAACACAGGATATATTAAGATCTAGGGTTAGGGAACAAGATTGGAACAAAAACGAAATCGAAAAATTCTTCCAAAGGAAGAAGGGTGTTCGACGGATTTTTACTTGGGAGAGGGAGAGAGTGTTTTTGCTTGACTTGGTTTTTGGCTCTTGTCAGTTGTATATGAGTTCTGACATCTAGCTTCTTATTTATAGATGTCTAATTATCCTAATCCTACTAGGACTAGGATTTCAAGTCTCCTACATGGGCCATGGTCCTTTTAATTAGAAGACTAAGTCCTCCAATTAATTCATGACCCACTTAATTAATTTAATTAAGCTTTATTTAATTTTTCAATTAAATAGTCCAATTAATTAATTACTCTCCCAATTAATTAAATTAGACTCTAAGTCTATTTAATTAAATCTTCCTATAATTAATTAAATCCAACTTAATTAATTAACTCACAAATTAAATTCCAATTTAATTTATAATATTGATCCAATTTCAATTTGATCAATTTTCGCTCCAATTGGGTCGACCCAGTCAATTAAATCGACCCACTCGATTTACTTGACCCAGTCGACCCAATCGACCCAGTCTATTTGATCAACCCAGTTGTTCCCTTTTTCTTCGCTTTCGCTTCATGTATATTGTGTATGCCCCCATAGGTTCACCACATAATTGGTCGTGGGTTATAATTAAACAATTCATTTAATTATTCGAGCATAAAATACTCTAAATCAGTTGAACACTCTGTCAATTGATCATTCTCATAATTAGCACCCCTGCCAATTTGGGAATTCTCCCACACTCTACAGTCGATGTCTGGCCACAAGCCTATAGAGCCCAATCACTGGTGAATTAATTCAGTGAACCTTTTATCATTTACAATTACCATATACGACATAATCTCTCTCTCCATCGATCAATCTCTCAGTCGAGACTCAAGAGTATGAACTTTTCATCGGTTCCCTTTTCTTTTGTCTTGACCTTATGTATTCTGGTCTCGAAATAATTCTCTTTGACTTAATCTTTATGAGCTACTTACATAAAGTCGTTAGATACCTTGGTCAAGGATTTTTACCAGAATTTATTTCTCATAGAAATTCATGGGAGAAATTTCCAACCTATCAAGTCGGGTCAATGGATCCTTTGTTGATTATATGAACCTGCATACGAGTTCCTCTATACCCAACATGAGTCCACAGAGACTTTCTGGTAATCTCCAGTCAGTCGAAACTCACATCTAAGTATAGACGTTCTCGTACCAGATAAACCCTATCACCTCAAGTATTTAGGGATCGTTCCTCGTATACTATCGTAAATTGGAATAACTTCAACCCCGATATGCGACTACCGCTTCCATGGTGAGTTATTTCCTAATTGGGGTATTCAGTGCACTTGCCATCCCAGCAAGTCAGCCACTTATGTGTATCGACTATCCCAGTCACGCTCGCGGACCAGCGTTCTCCAGTTCATCGGAGTATACACAATAGTAAGAGTCTAACCGAATCCAACGATGTCCTATCTCGATTGGATTCTACGACTCTTGAATATGTTCTAGATCACGGCCTTGGAGATCAGTCCACGGGTTGTCCCATAGCCCTGTGATCTAAGAACTTCTATCCTTATGCATAAATAGTTATTACATAAGATAAAGTTGACCATATAATAAAGTGCATTTATTAATCAAAATTAAATAGTTCCTTCATTTATTACATTAAATGCTATCCATACAGTTGCCTTGCCGGTACTATTTCTATCAATAAAGAATTAAGGAACTTTTCTTTTCTTTAGATTTTCTTTTGAATTAGATCAATCTCGTGAATACGAGGTTGTGTAATGAAATTGAATGTTATTTCTTTAGAATTAACAGTGTTGGTTATTCCATTTTCATCAATGCTTTTGATAGGATAAATCATATGTAAAAATGGATTTCCCAAAATAACATCGAGAGATAAATCTTTAACCATTATAAATGGCATTTCTAAACAAATTCCATTATTACAGGCAGCAGTATTTTGCAATTTATATTTTTCTATAAGTTTTCTACCATTTGCATCATTTAAGATTTCGGCAGTTTTGGAGAAATATCTAGAAGGAATTAATCCCTCATTGATACAGTTCAAATTTGCTCCAGAATCTACCATAGAAATTGCAGTGAGAGTATATAATCTTTATTTTAATGTGCCATTTATGAGTAATAACCCTATCAATCATATTAACAAATGTTAAAGATGCATTAACATTTTCATCTTTTAAAGAATCCTTTTCAATTTCTTCATTGTCCTCATAAGGATCTGTTTCGAGGTTTCGTAATTCAATTAAAGAAACTCTAGATTTTAGATTACACAATTCTTCTTTAAGAATTTTAACTTCATGTTTTAATTCACTAATGCTAGAATCCTCCAAAGCATTTTCATTGGATGATTTAGCTCTATTTAGAATTTCTTTAAGACTATAAGTCTCTGGTTCTTTAAATTTTAATCCTTTTTTGGGCTTTTTCTGACTATATTGTTCCAAATATTTTTGGAGCATTTCTCTTTTAACAACAGGATCAGAAATTTGATCAATTATGTCTAAGATAAAATTATCTTCTTTTGATAAAACACATAATCCATTAGCCCGACATATAATCGCAGTTTCCTTCACAACCAGAATTTTCTGATTGCTCAGACTCTGCCTCTGATTCTTCAGAATTCTCAGATTCTTCAAATTCTCCTCCATTTATAATGGCAGTAATTTTGAAATTTCTTTTTTCTCCTTCCTCATTTAGGAATAATTTTCCTAAGGTCTTTTTAAGGCCTTCATCAATATCTAAATTATTAATTTTCTTTTTCATTTTACACTTATTAGCGTAATGTCCAGGTTTCTGGCATCTCCAACATAAGAGGACTGGTTTTTGTTTGGGAGTTGAAGAACTTTCTCCCTTGTTTTTCTTCTTATAAAAACTCTTCTTTCCTTTTTTAGGAAAATAATTCGAAACTTTTTAATTTCTTGAGACTTTATAAGTCTTGTGCTTTCTTTTTTCACTAGTAGGTTCTATAGGAGGCAAACCAATTTGTTCACAGAAGTCTCCTATAATTATTTTTCCTATGACCTTTTCCTTTTGAATTTGTCTATGTAGTTTGATTTCATTGCACAAATTAATGCCTTCAGAGATTATCTCAGAAGATAAATCTCCATAAGTGTACTGAGCATAAGGTATAATGCCATTATGTTTTTGTTTAATTCTATTCCTAATTTTCTCTGCGAAGAAATGAGGTAGTCCTGATAAGAACTTCTTTCCAAAAATCATGTTGACTGTCTTCTCCGGTAAAGACTTTAGAGAAGAAAACATCTTTATACCATTTAAATTGAGATAAGTTTTGACATCTTAAATTCATTAATTGTTCTTGTGTTTTATCCAACTGTAATGAAGTTGTTCCAATAAAATGTTTTGCTATAGTATATAATAGCGTATTAACACAATCTGTAACTGTTACAGGTTGATTATCAACGATTTCGGTTTTAACCGCTTGCAAAATATGTATTTTTGCTTCTTCTGGTAGGTAAAAATCCCACCAGCCTTTTAATTGTCCAGTAAAGCCTTGAGTTATGGCTTTTGCAATGTTTTGGTCAGAAGTTCCATTTGCTTTACAGGCAGTTGCAAACATAGTCATGTAATGCAACACCGTTTGCATCTGGTATTCTGACATCCCATCAATATTCCATTCATTAATGGATCTTCCATCAAATTGAACAGTCATGTAGTCATCATAAACTGTAGATCAACTGGAGTTGGCCTATGATAATAGGGTTTTGCAGGTACATTATAAACCATCTTCTTTTTGTAAGAGGATGATAATTTATTTAACCCAAAATTTTGTTGTTGATTTTTGTTCTATTAAGAACATATCTTCTAGTTGATCTAGTTTTTCTTCCATTTCGGAAGGTTGTTCTTGACTTTCATTTTCAGATTCATAATTCGAATTTTGTTCGATAGGGGACAAACCGTTCTTTTAGTCGAAGATTTTTTAATCTTTTCATGATTTCATCAACCATTTCGGAAGAAGAGTCTGATGGTTTTATCTTGAAATCAATTTTTTCAGATGGCATGGGTTTAAATAAAACCCTTTTATCTATAATAGCGGTTTCTTATTTAGAAACTTGTTGAGCAGATTTTTGATCAATTGTTTTCTCAATTCTATTTAATTGATCTCCCATAATTTTGAGAGTTAAGTTTGTAAAATAATTTTGTTCTATTATCGCTTCAATTTTCTCTCCTTTCCTATAAGGAGTAGCTATCACTTCATCCTCGTTAATTTTAATTGTTAAATTAACTTCAGGTGGATGAATACTTTTAAAATTCTTCCTTAGGTAGTGACAAAATTCCTAGCAAAAGAAGATTCAATTGTTGAAATGAAAGTTTTGTTTTCAAAATCAGGAAATTGTTTTTTATTTAAATAAAAATATTTCTTTAAGAAGTCAAAGAAATCAATTACTTCTTTATTAATTTTAAAAAACCTTTTATAAGATGTACATAATTTCTGTTGACTTTTAGTATCTTCCTGAAAAAACCATTTCCTGTAGATTTCATTTTTCGGAGAATAAAATAATTCTTTTGCAATTCCTTCAAAAGGGAAAATAACTTCTTCAGGAATTGTAATAGGTAAAATACTAGTGTCACTGTAATATCCCATATCTGAAGCAGTTTGAGATCTTTTTTCAGTGTCTACCTCAGAGGGGGTAACAGTTGATGGTATACTAACATTGTATTCGGGTTGATTAACTCCATCATGGGTAAATTTAGTCCCTATAAGGGTGTCCTTTTCTAGTTTAGACTGGGGAGCAGAAGATGTAGATCTTCTTTTTAGACCAAACGACTGCTTTCGCCTTTTAAGTTTAGTCTAGTAATTCGATTACTTTGACTTCCTAGATTAAGTCTGGCAATTCTCTGATTTGAGAATTTAATTTCAACATCCCCATCGGGATATTCCACTATCTCTTCAAGTTCTCTGTTTTCCTGTTTAACAGGTTCCCTTGCCTTTTCTAAAATTCATTGTTCAAGTAAATTAACCTGATCCCATGTAATTGTTTTGAGTACTTTTAAATTACTTTTGGATAACTAAGTAATAAACAAAGTAGTAGATCCTTTATGGTCTAAGGCAAAATTCCTTATCCTCGGTACTACTGTATTCATTACTTTATACTGAATCCTATAGATAAGGATTATATTTTCCGAACGTTGCATCATATTAAATCCATCTGATTTAATATCAAGGCACAAGGAGTGCCTAAGGGTTGGATTTGTCAAAGACAGAGTAAAATCAGTGAAACATGAGAAATAAATTGGTCCATCACATAGGCTGGACATAATTATTCCTAATAAGGAATCATGAAAATTATTATGTCTTTTGTCTCTTACACAAATTATAGCGGATGTATTTAATCCGAGTCTTGTAGCAGGCTTTAATCCTACTTGAATTAAACCAATATGTAGAAATTTATATTTTTGTTTATGTTTTTCAACTAAATTTTTTGACAATAATTGAAATGAATTATATCCTTCAGTTAAAGGATCAGCTTCTTCCACTGTTTTCACAATGTAATCAGAAGCAAACTCAAAAGTTCCTTTCTGCTTATAAACAGATGATTGTACTGGTAATTTCAAGTTTTGCAAGGATTTTTCAAAATTTTCATTAAGAACAATTTCTTTGTTTCCACTCGTTTCACCTTGTCTTTTAGACAAAGTTCTAGCAAACCTATGCATACTAACACATATCACTGTCAACGTCATACAACCAATCCCAACAAGCCAATACTCAGGCCACAAAAGGGACTATTCAGGCAGCGCGACTTAAGGGGAGACCCCGGGTTTCACTGTGAAAGGATGCTAAGGACCACCAAAACTTAAATCCAAAACAACTGAATAAAACAAGAGAAAACTAAGAAATTAAGCAGCTAATAAAATAATAATACGAATATACAGATTATGATAATGATCCCGCAAAGTAACCCACTTAGGCTCTTACGGAAAATCTATACAACGTTGTTTATTTAATAAATTGATACAAGAGTATCTTTCTCACACGTTCACCCTAAATATTCAACAATGATTGCTAAAGCACCAGTTATAGAAATATAAACCATAAATGGATTTGAAGAATGTAATAAACAAACTTATATAGAACTAATGTTGCATGAAGACTAAAACTTTAAGCTATCTATCTGTATCGACGAAAATAATGTACGAACAGATGTTTTGTTAGGAACAGATTTTTTTAGAAAAGATAAGTCATCAAATAAACTCTAAGCATATAACAATAAACAATATAGAGATATAACAATAAGACATTCCTAGATTTAAGCTACCATATTACGAAATAAACAAAAATATTTAAATGGATGAACATATAGAGATATTAGAACAAGAAGAAATCCTTGGAACATATTCAGCTCAATCAATTATTGAACACAAAATAGAAAAAACTAAAAGCAAAATTAGATTTAAAGGAAGGACAACATTCTAATAAATCAATAATTGAAAGATTAAAAAGAAAGAATGTTACATATAACGGATTATTCACCAAGAAATACCTATACCTATAGATATAAAAAGCACCAGAGGAACTATTATAATTCCTTTAATAGATAGTGAACAAATAGCATCTAGAATACAAAGAATTCGTGATAAAGAAGATATAAGTAAAATTGAATACATACAAATTGCTACTATACAAGTATTAATTAGATCCACTTTTAAAGAAGGAATAGATTCACCAATAGCTTTAATAGCTTATGATCGAAGGATAAAAGAAACTAAAGATTCAGTTTTAGAAGTAACAATGGGGTATTTAACTTATAAAACTTTAAAATTCAATCTAGGATTTAAAAATGCAATCCCACTATCAACAAAGTATTTAGATAATAGTATTTGTTTAAGATACAAATTTACTCGAAAAGATTTAGTGGAAGAAGGAGATCAACCATTTAGTTTAACATATATGGTTGAATATGCATTAACCAACAATCATCATAGCATAAACTTTTTGGATCAAGAATCCATTTATCTAGATAAACTTTTTGAAGGAATAGCTCAAATCAAGAAATTACTTATGAAAGAAATAACATTAAGAGAAACTAGTAATCAAATTAGAAAATCAATCTCATTCAGACAGCCCTACGAAAACAACTACTTTTAGAAAAATCAGAAAAGTCTACAAAAGAAGAAAGTGAATATACGAGATTAAAAAGAGAAATATCAGATTTAAGTAAGTTTTTAAAAGAAAAACTATGAATAATAATCCTGAAAATAAGTGCAAAGAAATATCAAATTTTATTAAACGCTACAACGAAATGTTAGAATATTTAAGACCAACGGCCATTAGTACTAAAATATATAAGATGAATAAAGAAATCTTAGAAAAAAGAATAAAAGAAGCAAGAAATTCGTGTGGAATATATAATCAACAAATATCCGCTACCTCTGACCAATTTTCGGTATCAGAGTCAAGCAACGAAAATGGAGAAAATATTGAAAATATAAGATAAATTACAAAGAACTAACGAAGAAATTAAACATAACAATGATATGCTTTCTTATGTACAATTTTTAAAAATCCAGTCTTATACACCATGTATAATAAAATTTAAAATAAATATATTAGAAAGACGAAAAACTAATTTAGTATATGAGTTACATAAGCAAAAATTAATATATCATATAGAAAACAAGTAGTAAACCTTAAATAAAAATAAGGGGTACTAATATGCAAAATAAAAAAATAAAAGACAACTATTGCAAATATTATCCCTACAGTAAAATGACATATTTCAAATTTAACTTTTTGAAATGGGCATTTTTAAAATTCACACAAATTTTCAACCATATAAACCCTAATAATTTTCCGTCTTCATCTCTCCCACACGCCCACCGACGCCGCACACCATTCGGAAGAGGAGCCACCACCGCCGTCGAAATTCCTCAGAGCCAACGTCACCGCACGCCCTCGCTGTAAGTAATTCCTCCTTTGAATTCGATTGATGGGGAGTTTCGGGAGAATGATTTTCGAGATGGGAGAGATCGGAGGGAAGGGAAGGGAAGATCGGAGTAGCCATGGCTACCGACGGAGGTCACGATGGGAGAAAGAGGCCGCACGAGAGTGGAGGTGGTAATTGGGCTGGCTGTTTCGGAGGTGGCTGAGAAGAGGTCGGTGGCAGGGAGGTTTGGGGAAGTAGTCGTGCGGTCTGGGAGGGGAGAACGGGCAGGGGCCATGGGTTCGGGTTCCAGTTTTGGGGTGATAACGGCCTTCCAAAGCTTGTCGGGGAAGACGAAGGCGAGGCGAGGCGTAGAATTGTTAGGGAGTACGAGATTTTTAGTGGAATGGTCTAGGTAGCTCGGGCGAGGCCCAGTTTGGGCTGGGCTAACTCCGGGCCGGGCCGACAAATTTGTGTTTTTGGACTAAAGCTAGGCCAATTGTTTCGGGAAATGAAATTATGAGATAATGGGTTCGGGCCTAATGAAATATAAGGGGTATAAAAATGTTAGTGAGACTTTGTGAAACTTTGATAAGATTATAGGGGTTTAACGTGCTATTTTTCGAATTATAGATTGTTAAATTGAGCATAATGCGTATCACATGCGGATTAATTGCCATTAACTCCTCAATCTATAGAAATATTAATAGCCGGTTCGTTTCAATTTTCCCTTCCCTCAGCTCTATAATAAATCTTTTTATTTCATGTGTGAAGTTATATTGGAGCATTCAACCGGAAATTACAATGGAAGTGACTCCCGATAATATAAACAATTCAGGATCTGATCCAAAACCGCAAGTCATATACCGCTGCAAGAAATGCCGTAGAATTGTTGCTTCACACGAGCATGTTGTTTCACATGAACGTGGAGAGGGGCAAAAATGCTTCAAATGGAAAAAGAGAAGTGGAGAAGTAGATGAAGAGCCACCCGAATGCTCCTCCATTTTTGTTGAGCCCATGAAATGGATGGAAGCAGGTTATAAATCGAAACACTTTCCGACTACTTAATATATTTTTTCTCTGAAAAATTCTTATGTAGCAAATATTCCGTATTTTCAGTGGAAGAAGGATGTGTAGGAGACAAGCTTCAGTGCGTAGGATGCAAGGCTCGACTGGGTTCTTTCAATTGGGCAGGTATGCAGTGCAATTGTGGAGCATGGATTAATCCTGCATTTCAGCTGCATAAAAGTCGTATAGACGAGTGCCGCATTTGAGTTACAATATTTTCGTCTCTCCATTTAAAATTATGCAACATAAAAAGTAGATATGTTATTGGTTGGAAGCACACTTGTCTAATTCAAATGTTTCCTAGTTGAAGTAAAGGTGTCGTAGCATTTGGTTCTATCGAATTGTGGTCTGATAAACTGGGTCGAAACTTGTTTTTGATATCCTTTTACACAGTTAGAAAGTTGAAGTGAGGTGCGGAAAGTAGTGTACATTAATCTTTAGTCTTGTTCAGCTTCATATAAAAGTTCTTTCTTTTGGTCTTGGACCAAATGGCAATATGTAAATCTTTTCGGTTTTCCAGGAATAGCTGCTACTCACTTTTATAAGATTATAGGGTGGTGAAGTGCTCTTTTTCAAATCACAGGGAGGTAAATTGAACATTATGAATATTACATGAGGGTAAATTGTCATAACTCTACATTTATCTTTAGTACAGCTTCATTTGAACAAAAGTTCTCCATTGTAGAGTTTTGAACAAAGTTCTTTCTTTTGGTTTTGGACCAAATGGCAATATGTAATCTTTTGGTTTAGGCCAGGTAATAAGTTAAGAGGAAACTTTACATTACCCCTTTAAGATTGAGATACATGTTTGTAGCTTTATCACGATCTAAAGAAAATTGTGCAAAGGCTTCTAATTCCGCAGATTGTTCTGGTTGGTTTTGATTTGCCAACCACTTGTTTCATGGTTTTATTTTGAGCTGCAAACTCGACTCCAAAAATTCAGGGTTATTTTGGAAATAGTATGCCCTAGTCCGGGCTCACTCAAATTAAGTCAAGTCAAACCCAATTTGGTGATGGCTTTGGGCTGGTTTTGGTCCAACTTCAGGCTTCGAGTCAAGTTGAGATCTACTTAAATCTACTTAGAATTTATAAAATCATTTATTTGAAATCTATCATATGTGTTTTTATAACTAAAGTTGTTGATTTGACATTTATCATAAATTTATTGATTTGACATTTATCGCCTAGTTTTCTCTCCCCAACCAAAAATTTTCCATAGGAGCATGTTACTGCATGTAGATACCCGCAATTTTATTCTAGCATCGAATAGATCGTGGGTAAAAATGTTTGTCCATAGCTAATGAAAATTACATAAGTTGAATTGTAAGCCGAAACATCTCCATGAAGAAATTGTTTTGATAATTTTGTAACTTTAAAGGACGTACCTATAATTACATCTAACTTTAATGGATAGATACGTAATTATCTCTAATTATTTAAAATCTACACTTGTTCAAGTTGAACTTTGAAAGATATATCATGCCATTTTGTTCCAACAAACTTTTCGTTCTTGGTTTGTTTGGTTATAATAATAGTCATGAAGGAAAACAAGTCGAGGGGGATTGTATAAACTTCAAAATAGTCTTGTATTCCCAAACTCAATCAAAGGAAAACGAGATTGGTTTCTATGTAAAACTATTATATACTGCACATGGTCCCATTATTCTTTCATGGAAAATATTCACAAAAGTCACTTGTATTTAGGAAAATCTGTCAAAAATTCCAATATAATATATATATATATATATATATATGGCATATAATATCCTTGTATTTGACAAATGCTTGAAATGAATTCCCTTGTATTTTATAAAAAAGTTTTACAAAATCCATTTTTTTTTTTTTTTTTTTTTTTTTTTTTTTTTTTTTTTTTGATAACCCAGGTGTACAAGCTTACACTTGACTAATCCTGGACCCTCAGAACCCTTGCCCTAGAACCCTGAAGGATGTAAATCGCAGGATGTGCCTCCACCAAGCCCCGGGTTCCCACCATACTGCTGTACACTCTGCGCACAAAGGGGTCTTCACCACAAATGACCCTTTAGATAGACCCATAGAAATGCTTCCATCCAAGTTCCAAATGGGATTCGAACCCCCACCCTTGCCGCTGGAGCAAGCCTTATGAATCATTGGTCGACCAGTTGTTCGTTAGAAGTGATGGAGACTCAAAGAAGATATCTCACTTGCTGTTAATGAGATTAAAACTCAATTTTAATCAAATTAAATTAAAAGATTTTACAAGGAAAAATGCACCAAACCCACTTGTATTTTGAGAGCTAGCCCTCTTATTTTCCCTTTCCTTTGCAAGCTAAAATCACATTGCAATCCTTGAGTCTGGGCAAACCGGTGGACGAGGTTAAGTGTTTCGATTTTTCCGAACAAGAGAGGTTTGATGCTTTTGAATTCATTGTATTAATTCCACTTCCTCCTAATGATCCTCGAATGAGGCAGAGAACGAATGTTGAGTAGAGGGAGATGAGTAAGGAATGATATGCGATCCTAATGCTTGGGCCTTAAGATTAAACATGGAGGGTAAAATAGTATTTAACCTACACAAACAAACGGTGTCAACTATTTAACCGTTAAAGAGAGAGTATACAACATTTGGTAAACACTCAAGGGTGTTCTATGCAAAAAAATAACAACGGGGGTTATGTGCAGGTTCCCAAAACACAGGTGGCTTTGGAGCATTTTTCCCTTCTTTAATCCTTTGATATATTTTAAATGAGCGAAAGACAAAATCACCTTCTATGCTTTGTCTAACTCCCAACAACCCTCCCTCCCCATTTTTGGTTTTAATTATCATACTCAATCCAAGTAAAATTTGACTTTTAACTTTGGCAAAATGACAAAATTACCTCTATATATTGCTTTTTTTCTTTTTATTTATTCATTTAGAAAACACAAATATATACTGCTTTGATCAATTTTGGTAATTAAAATCAAACGGAGGAGTTTTTTGGCAGTGAAATAAAGCATAGGGGATGTCTTTGTCTTTCACTATCAGGGGTAAAATTGTCATATTAAAGTAAATTGTGAACAAATACTTGCAATTTTCACGTTTAAATCACACTCTATTTTCTGTGGGGTGTATTTAGCACTGACTTGACAACACATGCGAGTTTTCTAGGAGTTAAATAACACAGGATTTTTTTGGGAGTTAGACAAAACGTTGGAGTGTATTTTAAATGGTTATGTAAAGTAGAAACACACTACATACTAACTGAAACAGATGGTTATAACAACATCCAAAACAATGAGAAAAGGCCTAATTAGAATACCAAAAGATTTAACTGATAAAATGGAGCAACTTCTACGGAACAGAGTTTCTAATTTACCCTCTCATGCATCAACTTTCCGGGCACGCCACATATTTTATGTGATAACTGGAGAAGAATTTTAGCCCTTGTGAATGCTATAAATAATGTATGCTTATGAATTGATTCATAAGCACTTTTCCTCATCATAATTCATTACTTAATATATAACACTATTCAGCTATTAAATATGGCCTTGGCTCTATCTTGGAAGCTTATTTTCGCTGCGATCCTAGTTCTAGGCATGTGGGCTTCTAAAGCCACATCCCGCACACTGCCCGATGCATCTATGGTTGAGAAACACGAGACGTGGATGGTACAATATGACCGTACGTACAAAGATGAAGTAGAGAAGGCTAAGAGATTCAAGATATTCAAGGACAATGTAGAGTACATTCAGTCCTCCAATGAAGCAGGTTCTCGACCATACAAGCTTGCAATAAATCAGTTTGCTGATTTGACAAACGAAGAGTTTCAGGCATCTCGTAATGGATTCAAAATGGGGTTCCGCTCAAAATCATCTAAAGGCTCATCCTTTAAATACGCAAATGTGACAGGAGTTCCGTCCACCATGGATTGGAGAAAGAAGGGGGCCGTTACTGGTGTTAAGGATCAAGGCCAATGTGGTAGGTTCGAAAAAAAAAAAAAAAGAAGTTCACCGTTGTACACCAAATAAATTACAATCTCAATTTTAAAAAACTAATTAATTTTCTATAAATGAAAATACAGGATGTTGTTGGGCTTTCTCGGCTGTCGCAGCTACGGAAGGAATCAACCAACTCACAACAGGACATTTGGTCTCATTATCCGAACAAGAACTTGTGGATTGCGACACAAGTGAAGATCAAGGATGCAATGGTGGTCTCATGGACGATGCATTTCAGTTCATTATTGGAAATCACGGTCTCACTACTGAATCTAACTATCCGTACGAGGGAGTTGATGCCACGTGCAACACAAAGAAGGAATCCTCTCGTGTTGCTAAGATCACAGGATACGAGGATGTTCCAGCCAACAGTGAGTCTGCGTTGTTGAAAGCCGTGGCTAATCAACCGATTTCTGTAGCCATAGATGCGGGTGGTTCCGACTTCCAATTCTACTCGAGTGGTGTTTTCACTGGGGAGTGCGGAACCGAACTAGACCATGGTGTGACTGCGGTTGGGTACGGTGCAACTAGTGATGGAACAAAGTATTGGTTGGTTAAGAATTCGTGGGGAAGTAGTTGGGGAGAGAATGGATACATTAGAATGCAAAGAGGCATAGATGCTGCAGAAGGTCTATGTGGTATTGCTATGCAAGCTTCTTATCCAACTGCTTAAGATAAAATGTTTCAGCTCTTAATGATGAATTTGTAAAATCTACCCTTGTAATATTAATTGGTCTGTTTTAATTCTATGTATGGAGTACTTTTTGTATATATTTTATGTGGAATCTTCGTAAATTTCTATAAATCTTCCTCCAAGAATCGCTTGCAAAGAAAATCCATTATATAGCCAACAAACTTCTATGTATATCCGGGGCAAAATGAAATTGAGGGAATTGCACTTTTTTATACCAAACATTTACCTACTTTATACATTTCATACCACACCTTTCATAATTGCACATTTCATACCAAAATTAATCAACCTTTTTCAATTTACATACCACCGTTAAATTTTGGACGGAATTGGACACGTGCACTGCACGTGTCCGTTAACTCAAAAAAAAAAAAAAAAAAAAAAAGGAAAAAAAAAAGTGTTTTCATACTAAACTTTTACCTACTTTATACATTGCATACCACACCTTTCAGAATGACACATTTCATACCAAAATCAATCAACCTTTTTCAATTTTCATACCGATGTTAAATCACAAAAAAAAAACCTCGCGGGCACTGTACTACTACATATGCTATTCTTGTTCATCACTTTTTTACAATTAACCCCTTGCCTCCAAAAATGTTCCAATTTTACCCTTGGGTGTTATTAGTACTAATAAATATGTAAAAAATTGAAATTTACGGGCAATTATAAATTATATCAATTAATGAATATGATGATTTTGAATTGAAACAGTAGCACCACATAGGGTCTTCTCAATTTGAGGAAACCATAATAAATCATACGATCGATAACATTCCTGCTTCTTTTTCGAAAGGGTACAAAATATAATAAAATACGGTCTTCTCTACCTATGAAAATCATACACAATCATAATTTTGTAATTTTTCTGTCAAATTTTTAAGTATAATTCAATTACAAAAAAAAAAACCCTTGTATTTTTCACTTTCTTATAATTAATCCCTTGCCCCTAAAAAACCCCTGTATTATTGCAAATACCCCCTTGTATAATTGCAATACCCCTGTACAATTGCAGATACCCCCTGAGGGTTTTTTTTTGTCACAACCAATACGTGGGGTGTATTTTTGTAAGTAGGTCTTTTCAAATTTACGATTTATTATGGTTTCCCCAAACTGAGTAGACCATATTCGAGATTTTCAGCTCAAAATCAATGGTCAAAATTGTAACATTTTAGGGGCAAGGAATTAATTATAAGAAAGTGACAAGCACGAGGATTTTTTTTTTTTTTTTTGTAAATGAATTATACTTAAAAATTTGACAGAAAAATTACAAAATTATGATTGTGTATGATTTTCATAGGTAGAGAAGACCGTATTTTATTATATTTTGTACCCTTTCGAAAAAGAAGCAGGAATGTTATCGATCATATGATTTATTACGGTTTCCTCAAATTGAGAAGACCCTATGTGGTACTATTGTTTCAATTCAAAATCATCATATTCATTAATTGATATAATTTATAATTGCCCGTAAATTTCAATTTTTTACATATTTATTAGTACTAATAACACACAAGGGTAAAATTGGAACATTTTAGGGGGCAAGGGATTAATTGTAAAAAAGTGATGAACAAGAATAGCATATGTGGTAGTACAGTGCCCGCGAGGTTTTTTTTTGTGATTTAACGTCGGTATGAAAATTGAAAAAGGTTGATTGATTTTGGTATGAAATGTGTCATTCTGAAAGGTGTGGTATGCAATGTATAAAGTAGGTAAATGTTTAGTATGAAAAGTGACACTTTTTTTTTCCTTTTTTTTTTTTTTTTTTTTTTAGAGTTAACGGACACGTGCGGTGCACGTGTCCAATTCCGTCCAAAATTTAACGGTGGTATGTAAATTGAAAAAGGTTGATTGATTTTGGTATGAAATGTGCAATTATGAAAGGTGTGGTATGAAATGTATAAAGTAGGTAAATGTTTGGTATAAAAAGTGCAATTCCCTCAAATGAAATATCATTGAATATTAAGGATTAATTTGTATTTTGTATGAAAAATAACGGTATTTAATTTTTAATTGTTGACTGATAGTTCAACTATTACATTTCATATATTAGGGTAGGTGTTACATTCCTTTTTTATTGTGAAAAAGTTAAGTGTTACAACCCATTAGAATAGGAGCCATAAGAGCTAGGTAAACTGTATATAACCTTAATTTTAAATACTATATATATTATCAAAGTTGATGTAGGAAAAAATAAAACTACTAAAAGTAGTAGTAGATATACTATATATATATATATTATCAAAGTTGATGTAGGAAAAAATAAAATTACTAAAAGTAGTAGTAGTTATATAATAAGACTTACTGTTTAGTTGAACTTCTAGGATTTTTTTCGAGTAAAAGACAAAAATACCCTCTATGCTTTGTCTAACTCTTGAAAAATCTCATGTGTTATTTTAACTTCTAAAAAACTCCATATGTTTGGTTTTAAATACCATACTCGACCCAAGTATAATTTTACTTTTGACTTCCGGTGAAATGACAAGATTACCCCTATGTATTTGTTTCTTTTAAATTTATTTATTCTTTTTGAAAAATTATGTATATACTACTTGGGTCGAGTGTGGTATTTAAAACCAAACACAGGGGGATTTTGGGGATTTAAAATGACACATGGAGGTTTTTTTGGGGAGTTAGACAAAGCATATGGGTGTTTTTTTCTTTCGATGTCAGAGGTAAAATTGTCACATCAAAAGCAAAATGTAAACAAATACTTGCAATTTTGGCGTTTGAAACACACTCTCTTTTATAGAGAGTGTATTTGACACTTACTTGAGATCACATGGGGGTTTTTGGGAATTAAAATAACACAGAGAGTTTTTTGGGAGCTAGACAAAGCATAGGTGCTGTTTTTGTCTTTTGCTCATTTTTTTCCGTCATTTTTTGTCATTGAATTAAGAGCTAAAGACAAAAATACCCCTATATTTTGTTTAACTCCCAAAAAACCCCTGTGTTATTTTAACTCCCAAAAAAATTCCTTGTGTTTAATTTTAATTACCACACTCTACCCTTATGTGTTTGTTTTTTTAATTTATTAATTCTTTTTATTAACCTAATTAAGTATATATTACTTGAATCGAGTGTAGTATTTAAAACCAAACACAGGGGGTTTTTGGGGATTTCAAATGACGGGGGGGGGGGGGGGGTAAGTTAGATTTTTGTCTTTCGATATCATGGGTAAAATTGTTATATCAAATATAAATACTTGTGATTTTAGCATTTGAATCACACTCTCTTTTATGGGGGTGTATTTGGCACTTAATTGAGATCAAGGGGAATTTTTTAGAGCTAAAAATAACACAAAGTTTTTTTTAAGGAGTTAGACACAATATATGGGATATTTTTGTCTTTTACTCTTGAATTAAATGTCATACAATTCAAATAAGAATATATTATTTCAAACAAGAAAGAAAAAAAATTCATTCAACCACACTGTACTTTTATTTAATGATAATATCATAATAATATAATGATAATATATGTTATATGTATGGAAAATTCTAGGGTGCCGCTAATACCACATTAGGTGGTATTACCACACAATGTGTATCACATTCTATGGTACATGATCACATTACATAGTATTAACCCCATATATTTAGTATGACCTCCACATTATGTAGTATTTATTCCAAGTTAGGTGGTATTACCACGCAGTGTGTGTCACATTCTATGGTATAAATTATACCCCTTATATCATACAATGTGATACACATTGTGTGATAGTACCACCTAATATGCTATTAGCGGTACTTAACGTAACGGCACCCTAGAATCCCCAGAATATACGCTGCAATCTTTTTCCTTGAATATAACCAAGATTCTTTGACTTGAAATTTGAACCACAAATTTAGCTTTCAATCAATGTCTTTAATCTTTATGGGTATGTGCAAATTTAATTTGATTGGCCGTTTCAGAATTGAAAAATAACTTGATTAATTCACTCATGATAACTACATCCGAAATAATTCAGCTCGTAGAAGTACCGAAGGAAGATTGGATGATATTGTGTATGCCAAATTGGCTCCATTAAGCAGAAAATGTGATCTTACGTGTTTTCGTTTTCGATTTGGGTGGTGTTAAATGCCGTGCTAATGTATATAAATGGAGGTAAAAAATCAATAGTATTGTATTCAGAATGGTTGAGTACAAATTACAAATATCGAGAGTCCTATCCGAGCATTATAGGATGCCGTACAAGCTAGAGGGTGAAATACACATGAGAAAGCCTACATTATACTTCCTAAGCAGTTCCGAGCAGCAGCCTCGGAGGAAGAGCACCTGGGAAGTTGTGTCGTCGTCATAAATGCTAGGGGTATTTATAGCTGAGATAATGGGCTTTCTGACACACTTGCAAGAGTACTTTTCTGGCCCGCTGGCTTGGGCCTGGGCTCGGCCCAATAGTAACCTTCGACCTCGGATTCTCTTTATTGGCTCGGAACAGTTCATTACAAACCCTGGCTCGGTTCGGCACTTCTGGGAATGGAAACTGGTGTTGTTCGATCCACATCGAGCTAGCAAGAATAGGGGATCCAAATTACCCCTCATCAAAATGATTGAAAAATAAATAAATAGTTGCATGTACTGTTTAGTTGAAAGCTCATAGAATAATTCTCTTTTAATTTTAATTTTTCTGTTACATCTTAAAAGACCAGTCATTTTAAAAATAGAAAAAATCGCACTTTCCTCCTTGAACTTATAGTCAAGTTACACTTTCCCTCTAAACTTAAATTTTTTGCAATATTCAACGTGAACTTACTTTAGTGTTGCACTCTCCGCCCCCCCCCCCCCCAAACTCTTTTTTGCCCGAAGAATTCAGGGGAAAAAGTACAACAAAGGTGTAAGTTTATGAAGAAAATTGCAACTTTGATGTAAGTTTTGGGGGGCAAAACTCGATTCTTGGCAACTAATTATAATTAGATGTACAAAAAACATGAAATTTTAACAATTACGTCTAATTTTTTTCCCAAGGGTTTAATCACTTTCGTTAATCATATATAATTATAATAAGATTATATAATAAAAAAAAAATTAGTACATTATAGAGTGTATGGTATGAAATCGAACATTCACTATAGTACTTTCATTTTTAGGTTCATCTTGCAAGTTTTGCATTAAATTTTTCAAATGAGGTTTCAAGTTGTTAAAATTTACAAAAGAAAAAATGCTTTGACAATTTGAAACCTTGGATTTTCTAGTTGATAATTATCATTTAAGAAAAAGAGGTAAACTTATTGATTAAAATGCCAAATAATTTTCTTAAAAAAAAAAAAAGACGCAAAGTAATACTTCCAAATCAGAAAATAGCGCTTTCCCCTTGAACTTTTATAGCCGAGTTGCATTTTTCCCCCCTTGGACTTACACACTCGTTGCACAATTCACCTTGAGCTTATGTGTTGCACTTTCCCTCTAATTATAAATTATGAA
Source organism: Penstemon barbatus (assembly GCA_003313485.2). Lineage (NCBI taxonomy): Eukaryota > Viridiplantae > Streptophyta > Magnoliopsida > Lamiales > Plantaginaceae > Penstemon > Penstemon barbatus. The sequence continues at coordinate 71,011,787 of CM064883.1, forward strand.
AATACCCTACAAAACGAGCATGTGTCTCTCACGTGATCTACTTTGACCGAAAAAGAGCTCGAATAAGAGTTAATGGAAAAAAGTGTAACACGAATGTAAGTTTAAATTAGTAGTACAAATATTTTAAGTTCAGGGGGAAATTGCATTTTGACTTTAAAGTCATGAGTGAAAGTGTGATTTTCTCTTAATAACTTGAACAAGTTATCGAAAGTGAACTCATTATATGTATTATATATTATACATAAGAGAATTAACTTAAATTGATAATAGTGCTTGAGTCAAATTTTGGCTGCAAAAAACATTGATTCCTAAAGGAATCTAGGAATCTTGAACATATAGACAGAAAATTACAACATCTCCAACCGAACCCAATGCCTAATTGCCTCTTTGACCCCCCTTTTTCCCAATTGCCCTTGCCCAATTGCCCTTTTCCCCAATTAAAAACTCATCTCCAACCGAAGGACAATCAACCTCCATTTAATTTAATTTCACAACTTTCCCCACTCTCACTTTCCACACTCTCCTCATTCTTACTTATTTTAATAATAATAATAATGATAGTAATAATAACAATTATAATAATAAATTTAATTAAAATCAAAATAATCTAAATCGTAATTTTTGTTATCATAATCTAATATTTCGTATTTTCAAAATTAAAGATATAAAAATTAAAACTAATCAAAGTTTGTTCTAGTTTATTTAATTCTTTTATATGTATGAATTATATGACTATAGAAATATTAAATTTCATAATTTAAACTAATCATTTTATTAAATCCAACACACATAAAAATAAATAAAACTAATTACAGTTCACATATTAAAAATAAATACAACTACTTATTATTATATATAACTAATAACTAAAAATAAAATAAAAAATAAGAGAGTAATGGTGGCTGCCACCCACCTCCAGGAGCGATTGCCTGGAGGCAATTGGGCAGTGGATCATCCACTGCCCAGTTGCCCAATTCCCTGCCCCAACCCCCCTGCCCGACCTGCCCGCCCAATTCCCCTTTTCATTTTTTGCCATCTCCAACCGAAGGCAGCCGGTAAGCCCCCCTCATGCCCGGTTGCCTTCTCGGTTGGAGATGGCCTAACAAATCAAAAAGCCATTTATATTAAGCCTACACGGAATTCAGATATCATTCTCATTCATAACTTGCCGGGTATTCCACGTAGACATGGACTTTGGGGTCCCTCCATCAGATTCCAAGTTGAACTATGTAAACCCATGTAAAATTGGTCAATTTTAATTCTATGTTTATGGTGTATCTTTGTATATTTTTATGTGGGGATGTATGTAAATTTCTACCTTCCTCCAAGATTCATATGTAAAGAAAATTTGTTATCGAAGAAATATCAATTTGATTGATGTGTCATTTATATTTCTTTTTTAATAAAAAAAAATCATTACATTAATATCATCAAATCAATATAACTAAATAAAAAATCTATTCATTTACAATCAAAGTATAAAAAAATCAATCATAAAATGGCTTAATTCCACTTGCACCCTGCAAATGTATCAATTTGGCACTTTGCACCCTCGAAAAAAATAAATCCCACTTTGCACCCTTAAAACATATATTGTATTTCACTTTGCACCCTGGATGAATTTCAAGCCAAAAGACAAGGGTATTTTCGCCACTCTCTTAAAAAATCAACACATATTCCCTCCAAAATATAATAATGTGACATATATGTAATATTAATAGTATAATTGAAAAATTATCCATTAAAATAACTCTGGAAAAAATCCTTTTTAGGGCAGTTAAATGAATAATTTACTACTCTTAACTCGACCTAATATAAAATATTATTCTAAATAATTATTTATATAACTTGAAATAAGAAAATATAATATCAATACATAAATAAAACATACTCTTGTTTTTACAGTAAAGTGGTGGATATATGGCGCCAAACGACCATCGAAAATACTTGTCACTCGAAAATTCATCAAAAAAAATTCCGACACGATATTTTTCGACGAAATGTTTTGGTCCCAAGCAGCGACAAATTTTACGTTTTTCTTGTAGTGAGCTAAAAATTTAACGTAGTTGGTTAAAATTATGTTCCATACGAAATATAATATATGAAGGTCTATGTAACGATATATATATTAGAGCTTTGTGCATTTAAATAACATTAGGATCCCTAAACTCCAACATGGACAAAAATATCATTTGATATCGTTCTTTTTAAATTTATATTTACAACATGTGACATCTCATTTTTTTTTAATGTTTTTCTCGGAGTTGTTTTAATGGATAATTATCAATTTTACTCTTAACTGCACATGAATTAAAACATTAAAACCCTAAATTCAAATTTATATTAACATGTGACGTCTCAATTTCTTTTATGTTTTATTCGGAGTTATTTTAATGGACAATTGTCAATTTACTCTTAATTGCACATGAATCTCACATTAGTACATTCTGGAGGAAATATATGTTGATTTTTTAATGGAGTGACAAAAATACCCCTGCTTTTTGGCCTAATATTCACCTAGGGTGCAAAGTGAAAGACAATATATGTTTTGAGGGTGCAAAGTGGGATTGATTTTTTTCAAGGGTGCAAAGTGCCAAACTGATGCATTTCTAGGGTGCAAAGTGGGATTAAGCCATCATAAAATACTAGTAATAAACTCGAAGAAAAACCCAATCTCTTGCATTTTCTTTTAAGGGTTAGCAATAAATAAAAAATCTGTGCATTTTTCTTTTTTTAACAACTGTAAAATGATTATATAAAAAAAAAAAGAATTTCACTTTTGATACCACAATTACCTTAAATATTTGGTACCACAATTATTTCGTTCAACACATTTTGTACCATTATTTGACGTGACGCTACATATTTCATACTTTCGTTAAATTAATTACGGAATGGAGCACGTGGCTGTCAAATTTGACGGAATTGATGAAAAAATTACAGAATTAGTCTTATAATTAGAGATTGTTGGCAAAGTCCGCCCACATATTTTCTAGTCGATAAATTTACCCCACAATTCACAAATTTAAAGCATTTTAGTCACAATTGCAAAACTATTTAAATTATGAATCCTATTAAATAAATTTTATATATTATTACTAAATCTCTTAAAATAATTAGATTATATATATATAATATTATATTTTATATAAAATCGGAAGAAAAAAATCTTTTTAAAATTATATAATTATTATTAAACCTATTTAATAAATTTTACGTATCATTATTATAACTACAAAAATTAAATAATATTTACACAAAATTAATAATATTAATCTTGTTATTAAATAATATTTACACAAAAAAAGAAAACGAAAAAAAAATAAAAAAAGTCAACTTCTTCCCCAACTTTCTCCATCACCGCGTCACCCTCCGCTGCACCACCCTTTCAGATCTCCCTCTCCCCAACCTCCGATTTGTCCTAAGGAGTCCTTCCATAGGTTCAATATATCTTAATTCGTGTTAAATTTCACGGTTCATCACTCCTTAATACCAGATCCAAAACTTTCGTTGGCACCTTCAATCTCTCATTTCTTTGTCTACACAACTCCAATCTTCAAATTGATAGTACTATTTAACTCACATATGGAAGAGCTTTCCAACTCGTGGACTCAAAACTATTTTCGTCGGTGATTGGGGATGCGACGTGAACAGGCGCGGTACATGAAGAGGGAAAAGGGAGGTGGTGGGGCGATGGAGGTGGGTGGTTGGGTGGGTGGGGGCAGGTTTCTATTTCATTTTTTAATTATCAATTTTTATTTAATTTTATATATATATATATATATATATATATATATATATATATATATATATATGTATATATAATCTAATTAGTTTGAGATATATAATAATAATATTATATAAAATCTAATAAGTTTAAGATATTTAATTTAATATATATACATATAATCAAGTTATTTTAAGAGATTTAATAATAATATATAAAATTTATTAAATAGGATTAATAATTTAACTATTTTGCAATTGTAACTGAAAAGCATTAAATTTATGAATTATGGGGTGTCAACTAGAAAATATGTGCGGTAAACTTTGCCAGCAATCTTAATTGTTGGACCGATTTTATAAATTTTTCATCAATTCCATCAAATTTGACAGGTCGTTGTTACGATTCTGATTATTATATTACCATAGCTATTAGGATTATTTTCTTTTAGTTATTTTATTTCCATAGGAGTCTATTTCCATATTTATCTAGTTGTTTAGTGTTTGAGTTCTATATAAGCACTCATTGTATTTTTTTCATAGTTATGGAATAAATATAATTAACTTTATGGTTTCTCCACCTTAAGTGAGATTGTGGTCCATCTTACGTCCCCTAAAGTAAGATTATGGTCCTTCTTACGTTCATTAAACTAAGAAAGAACAATGGTGCCAGAAGATCGTATCAATTGGTATCAAAGCGGCTTGAGATCACATCAACGCTTCGCTCATAAACAGGTGAAAATTGCATCAATACCTTGTTTATCCTATCCGTAGATTTACTTTCTCCAAAAAAAAAAAAAAAAAAAAGAAAGAAATGATAGAAATAGTGTCCTGCAAGCCAGCTGTATAGCTAGCATTTATTTATAATAAATAAGGCACTGTTCAATTTTGATTAATAAATGCACTTTATTAAATGGTCATCTTTATCTTATGTAATAATTATCTACGCATAAGGATAGAAGTCCTTAGATCACAGGGCTATGGGACAACCCGTGGACTGATCTCCAAGGCCGTGATCTAGAACATATTCAAGAGTCGTAGAATCCAATCGAGATAGGACATCGTTGGATTCGGTTAGACTCTCACTATTGTGTATACTCCGATGAACTGGAGGACGCTGGAGTCCACGAGCGTGACTTGGATAGTCGATACACATAAGTGGGTGACTTGCTGGGATGGCAAGCGCACTGAATACCCCAATTAGGAAATAACTACCATTGAAGCGGTAGTCGCATATCGGGGTTGAAGTTATTCCAAATTTGCAATAGTATACGAGGAACGATCCCTAACTACTTGAGGTGATAGGGTTTCTCTGGTGCGAGAACGTCTATACTTTGATATGAGTTCCGACTGACTGGAGTTCGCCAGAAAGTCTCCGTGGACTCATATTGGGTATAGAGAACTTGTATGTGGATTCATATCATCAACAAATGATCCATTGACCCGACTTGATAGGTGGGAAATTCTCCTATGGATTTCTGTGAGAAATTAATTCTGGTAAAATCCTTGGCCAAGGTATCTGGCGACTTTATGTAAGTAGCTCATAAAGATTAAGTCAAAGAGAATTTATTTCGAGATCAGAATACATAAGGTCAAGACAAAAGAAAAGGGAATCCGATGAAAGACCATACCCTTAAGTCTCGACTGGGAGATTGTTCGATGGAGAGATTATGTCGTATATGGAAATTGTAAATGATAAAAGGTTCACTGAATAAATTCACCAGTGATTGGGTTCCATGGGCTTGTGGCTGGATATCGACCGTGGAGTATGGGAAGATTCCCAAATTGGCAGGGGTGCTAATTTTGGAATGATCAATCGACAGAGTGTTCGATTGATTTAGAGTAAGTCTTACTCGAATAATTAAATAATATTTAATTATATCTCACGGCCAATTATGTGGTGAACTTACGGGGGCATACACAATACACATGAAGCGAAAGCGAGGAAATAAGAACGACCGAGTCGACTGGGTCGACTGGGTGAATAATCGACTGGGTCGATTATAATGGATGGGTCGACTGGGTCGACCCAGTTGGAACAAAGAAGGATCCAATTGGAGTTGGATCAGGATCATAAATTAAATTGGAGTTTAATTTGTGAGTTAATTAATTAAGTTGTATTTAATTAATTAAAGGAATAATTAATTAATTGGACTTAGAGTCAAAATTAATTAATTAGGAGACTAGTTAATTAATTGGGCTATTTAATTGGAGACTAAATAAAGCCTGGTCAAAATTAATTAACTGAGCCATGAATTAATTAGAAGACTTGGTCTTCTAATTAGAGAGGGCCATGGCCCATGTAGGAGAATGGAATCCTAGTCCTAATATGACTAGGTTAAGGAGATAACTATAAGTAGCTTACTTGTAGTTATTTTTCACACAACTCAACAAGCAAAAATTGAGAGCAGAGCAAAAATTCTCTCCCCTCTCCATGTGCAATCGGCCGAACCCATTCTTCACTGTGGAAGAATTTTTCGTTTTCGATTTTGTTCCTATATCGCTCCTAAGTCCTAGATCTTAATATATCTTGTGTTCTAGTCGATCAAGATATATTATTTTTCGTGATATTGTTGTGTATCAACTCGTAGAGGCGCAACACGTGGGGCGCTACTCAAAAGGTTTGGATCGAATAATTGGAGGAGAAATCAGAGTTCGTTTTGCCAACTTGGATTTGCAAGGAGACAGTTATAACGTGGAAACTATTCATACTGTCGTTTAAATTAATATTTATATATATACACCTAGAGTAGTATCCTGGCAAGATTCCGTAAGAGGTCCTAAAATTTTTATATTCCGCTGTGCCTAGGGCTGTTTATCTTACCGAATCCCAACAAGAAAGAGTCAGCATTAAGGGATTTGCATTTTAATCGGCGATAACATCAACGATGAAGTGGAGGCCTCTCTAAGGACACAAGAAAAACTGGTTTGGTGACTTCTTTTGAGATTATATCAAAGATCAAGACATTCATAAAAATCAGTGGTGTGACGTTCTCGTCAGAGATTACATCAAGGGCGAAGGCGAAGAGTAGATCTTAAAATCTACAGTGCAACACTCAATATCCTCGTTGGCGATAATATCAAATACAAGAAATTTGACAATTGTTCTTGGGCATGAACCTTGAGGACAAGGTTTGATTTCAAGCGGGGGAGAATGTTACGATTCTGATTTTATTATGTTACCATAGTTATTAGGATTATTTTCTTTTAGTTATTCTATTTCCATAGGAGTCTATTTTCATATTTATCTAGTTGTTTAGTGTTTGAGTTCTATATAAGCACTCATTGTGTTCTTTTCATAGTTATGGAATAATTATAAGTTTATGGTTTTCTCCACCTTAAGTGAGATTGTGGTCCATCTTACGTCCCCTAAAGTAAGATTATGGTCCTTCTTACGTCCATTAAAGTAAGAAAGAACAATGGTGCCAGAAGATCGTATCAATTGGTATCAAAGCGGGTTGAGATCACATCAATGCTTCGCTCATAAACAGGTGAAGATTGCATCAATACTTTGTTTATCCTATCCGTAGATTTACTTTCTCCAAAAAAAAAGAAAAAAAAGAAAGAGTCAGCATTAATGGATTTGCATTTTAATCGGCGATAACATCAACGATGAAGTGGAGGCCTCTCTAAGGACACAAGAAAAACTGGTTTGGTGTCTTCTTTTGAGATTATATCAAAGATCAAGATATTCATAAAAATCAGTGGTGTGACGTTATCGTCAGAGATTACATCAAGGGCGAAGGCGAAGAGTAGATCTTAAAATCTACATTGCAACACTCAATATCCCTGTTGGCGATAATATCAAATACAAGAAATTTGACTATTGTTCTTGGGGGATGAACCTTGAGGACAAGGTTTGATTTCAAGGGGTGGAGAATGTTACGATTCTGATTTTATTATGTTACTATAGTTATTATGATTATTTTCTTTTAGTTATTCTATTTTCATAGAGTCTATTTCCATATTTATCTAGTTGTTTAGTGTTTGAGTTCTATATAATCACTCATTGTATTCTTTTCATAGTTATGGAATAAATATGAGTTTATGGTTTTCTCCACCTTAAGTGAGATTGTGATCCATATAACGTTCCCTAAAGTAAGATTATGGCCCTTATTACGTCCATTAAAGTAAGAAAGAACAATGGTGCCAGAAGATCGTATCAGTCGTGCTCTCCACTTGTTCAATTCCGTCATTAATTTGACGGAAGTATGAAATGTGTAACATTATGTCAAAAAATGATATCAAATGTGTCAGAAGAAATAATTACCAAATCCTTAAAGTAGAAAATTTGTGCTATCAAAAGTGAAATTCTTTCCTAAAAAAACTTATGAGACTATTTCCTATTTTATCAGAATAAAATAATTATCATGACCTTTTTTTATAGATCAAAATTGTGTGTTTGATCCCACAAGATTAGATTCAACATTAGTCACGCGTTTACAAAATTTTGTTTTCGGCCCATGCAGTTTCTAAAATATATACTTCGTATTATGCAATTTTAGTCCTATAAGATTGTCCCACTTATGCACTTTTGATCTCACATTAGATGGATAAGGGGGTGTACCCTTTTTTTAGAAAACTGGGATAAAAATTATGACTTTGCTAACGAAAAATAAGTACTGCTCAGGATTCATATATTGAGGTTTAATTATGAAAATTTTCTTTATATTCATGAGTATTATGAAAATTTTCATGTGATTTGTCACTATCTAACAAATGATTCCTTATTTCTGGAAAGTTCTAACTTTATCCATAGGAAGTTATTTGTAATGTATGTAATATCGTTAAAAAAAGTAAAACTTTGGTCTAATTATAATATTTCATAAATTATTGAATTGATAATTATATATTTACCATCTAAAAATTGATAAATTGCCCATAAGATTTTTACATATTTATTAACAATTTAATTTTTAAAATAAAAAATAAACAAATTTTATTTATTATATTTAATAAATATAAGAAACTTATTTTAACATTTATTTGAATAAATTATTTTCTATGTTTATAGTAATAAATTTTATTATTATAAACCTAGAAAGTAAACTAAAATAATGAAAGTTTCTTTAATATATCAATATAAAAATTAAATTCATAATAAATATGTACAAATAAGGTTTTTTTAAGTATTTTTGGAAACTTATGTGCAATTATACATTTTTTTTTAATTTTTAGTGGTAAATATATAATTAACACCCAAGCTTTAATTTTTTTAAGACATTAATAACATTACAAATAACCCCGTAAGGGCAAATTTTGAACGTTTCAGTAGTAAGAGGTTAATTGTAAGATGGTGACAAACATCAGAGAATTTAATGCGTGAGTTGAATTTTCGTAATTAGGTCTTATCTTAGGAAAGTATTCGTTATTTAGTTAGCCTATGTAAATTTAAACATATTCAAGAGTAAGTTACGAATGTATCAAATAATAATATACACACAATAATATTAACTAGCTACTACTTGAAAATAAGCTTATCAAAAAGCTAAATTTATTTATTTAGATTTACCCGGATCATCTTTATAGAGGGAAAAATACTTTTGATACCAAATTTTAGTTCAAGAAACATATTTGGTACCAAACTTTTTGAAAAAACACATTTCATACCATAATTCACACAATCTTGACACATTTAGTTTTGTCGTCAATTTTCGGACAAAATTCAGCACGTGCCGCTCATGTGCCCGTTAAATTTGACAATGGGAGGGAAAACATGCACAAGTTTTAAAGACCCGCAATTGACGGCACTTGCTGAATTTCGTCCGAAAATTGACGGAAAAAGTAAATGTGTCAAGATGGTGTGAATCATGGTATAAAATGTATTTTTTTTTAAATCTGGTATCAAATATTTTTTTTTTTAAATCTGGTATCAAATGTATTTTTTGAACTAAAGTTTGGTATAAAAAGTTTTTCACTCCATCTTTATATACATACTTTTTGCTGTTCATACTATTTTTTTTTTATGTTTTCTTTCTTATCTTAATTTCTTTATAATATAATCCTTTTTACTTATTTAACCAGAAATGCTAAAAGAATGACTGAATGTGACCAAAATTGGTTAGTTTGTCATAATTAATTATTAAAATTATCATTAATGTCCTTGAAAGAAGTAAAAACAACATAATTATTCATACATTTATGACGATAAAACTTCTCGCGCGTAGTCTGTATTTGTTACCTATAAATAATAATAAAAATTAATAATAATAATTGTAATAAATAGCAATATCAATCACACATATAATACAATAGCAATAGCTTAATGACTAATATAATTAGTTACAGCGGATACATAGTATACTATGTATCCGCTGTAACTAATTATAGTCAATACTCTAATTTCTTTTAATAATAATAATAATAATAATAAAAATTAATAATAATAATAATAATAATAATAATAATTACTTTTTAAAATATTAAATTTTTTAATACAATATAAATATAAGTAATTTAATCAAATTTGTGATTTTGTTTTAGCCGGAAATTTAACAAAACTTTATTATTGTAGATCCTCTGAAAAATAGGATTATTCTTATTTTATATAATACTGTCTTTTCTTTTTCAAATATAATTACAATCCCTGTCTTTAATGTTTATTTATAGGTGTAAATATTTTTGATTGGGCTGTTTCAGAATTGAAAAATGACTTGATTAATTCACTCATGATAACTTCTTCCGAAATAAATCAGCTCCTAGAAGGCAGGCAGGATGATATTGTGTAAATATGTGTATGCTAAATTGGCTCCATTAACCAGACAAAATCTTTATTATTCAATAAAAATAAATAGATGCATGAACTGTTTTAGTTCAAAGCTCATAGAGTAATTCTCTGGAGTTAACGGTAATTTACCTCTAAGATTTGTATAATGTTCAATTTAATTCAAGTGATTTGAAAAATGACAGTTTACCCTATGTCTATGTAATCTTATAATAGTTTCATACCGTCTCCCTCATATTTTTTTTTTTGAGAAGAATACATTGTTATATTAATCACTATATCGAATCGAAACTATTACAATGATATCAAAGCGAACTAATTACTAGTATTAAACTAGAGAAATGCTAGTATGAAACTAGAGAAAATACCCACATTCGTGGGAGTTGAACCCATGACCTCATGGTCATGGAGCCTCATCCTTAACCACTTGACTAAGGCCTCATCGGCGTCTCCCTCATATTTTTAAACATAAAAAAATACGAATTGAAAAAATTACCCCTCTTATGTGTGGCACTTTACCCGCTATGTTATGATAAATGTGACACTTTATCGCCCTGTTTATGATAAATATTGCACTTTACCCCCTATGTTACAAAAATATTTTTCATGTTCACTCTCAATTTCGACTAGTGGGTTACACTCTCCGGCTAAATGAGGTTCACAATGGGGTAAAGTGCTACTTTTTCATCTCACGTGAGGGTAATTTGAACATTATGTATTTCACGTGAGCTAAATTGACAATTGCTCATTTTTTAGTAAGACCTTGAACAAGTTATTATGAATGAACGGAAAGTGAACTCAATGTAATGTATTATATCATTCGTAGCAAACTTGCAAACTCCTATCCTACGTATAATTATAAGAGATAATAGTGTTTGAGGCAAAATTTTGGCTGAAAAAAACAAAGATTCCTAAAGGAATCTAAAAATCTTGAACATATAGTCAGAAATTTAAAAATTGCAACAAATCAAAAAGCTATTTAAATTAGATGTAGAAATAAGCGTACACGGAACTCAAATATCATTCTCATTCATATCTTGCCGGGTATTGCATGTAGACATGGACTTGGGGTCCCTCCATTCAAATTATGCATGTCTAATAATTTAAGGCTCTTTGCAAAAGATTAATTGAGTAATAAATGTATTCTATAAATACTTGGCCTCCTCCTAATTTGATGCATAACTCATCCTAAAATCAAGTTTTAGTTTAATACATCAAAATCCTTACTCAACTTTTAAGATATGGCCTTGAATATTTCCACTTGGAAACTTATTTTCGCTGCGGTTCTAGTTTTGGAGATGTGGGCTTCATTGGCCACATCCCGCACTTTGCCTGATGCTTCTATGGTCGAGAAACATGAGACATGGATGACACAATATGCACGTGCATACAAAGATGATGTGGAGAAGGCTAAGAGATTCAAAATATTCAAGGACAATGTCGAATACATTCAGTCATCCAACGAAGCAGGTGTTCGACCTTACAAGCTTGCAATAAATCAGTTTGCTGATTTGACAAATGAAGAGTTTAAGGCATCTCGTAATGGATACAAAATGGGATCTCGCTCAAAGTCATTGAAAGATTCTTTGTTTCGATATGCAAATGTGACTGCAGTTCCATCTACCATGGATTGGAGAAAGAAGGGAGTCGTCACTGGTGTTAAGGATCAAGGTCAATGTGGTAAGTTAAAAAAATGATTAAGCATTGTTTAAGCAAATTACTATATCATCTTTAGAAACTAATTTTTCGACAAAAACAGGATGTTGTTGGGCGTTCTCAGCTGTCGCAGCCACAGAAGGAATAAACCAGCTCACAACAGGAAAACTGGTGTCTCTATCCGAACAAGAACTTGTTGATTGTGACACAAGTGAAGATCAGGGTTGCAACGGTGGTCTCATGGACGATGCATTTCAGTTCATTATTGGAAATCACGGTCTCACTACTGAAACTAACTATCCGTACAAAGGAGTTGATGCCACGTGCAACACTAAGAAGGAATCATCTCGTGTTGCTAAGATCACAGGATACGAGGATGTTCCAGCCAACAGTGAGTCTGCATTGTTGAAAGCCGTGGCTAATCAACCGATATCCGTAGCCATTGATGCGGGTGGTTCAGACTTTCAGTTCTACTCTAGTGGAGTTTTCACCGGAGAGTGTGGAACCGAGCTCGACCATGGTGTCACCGCGGTTGGGTACGGAGCGACTAGTGATGGAACAAAGTATTGGTTGGTAAAGAACTCATGGGGAAGTAGTTGGGGTGAGAATGGATACATTAGAATGCAAAGAGGCATAGATGCTGCAGAAGGTCTATGTGGTATTGCCATGGAAGCTTCTTATCCAACTGCTTAAGATGAACTATTTCTCTCTTGATGAAGTTGTACAATCTACCCCTTGTAAAATTTGCCCGTTTATTTGTGTGGAATCTCTTGTGTATATGTATGTATGTGGACAAGTATGTAAATTTCTTTCCCAATTGATTGTAAAGTAAAGATTGATTTATCAATGAACTTGTGTAGTTTAATTGATTGTAAAAGTAAATATGTCGACTCATATTTGAATTGATTGTAAAGTAAAGATTGATTTATCAATAACCCAATTTACCCACCTACTCCTTACGTTATATTCTATGCAATTAGGCTCAATGATTTCGAAGCTATAGTGATCTAAGTGATTCCGACATTCGCGTTTTATGTATACACACACACACGTAGGAACTATATGATAGAATATATAAGGTTTTGAAATTGATGGTTAGTAGTTTGACTTGGGATGCATGATTGTAAATGTTCGTGTCGTTGTTTAAGTTTTTGTCATTACTCGAGGACGAGTAATAGTTTAAGTTTGGGGGTGTGATAACTCTGTGAAAACAGTGTTATCAAGTCTATTTCTTTAACTCATTCGATTACTTTTATTAGAGTCTTGGTAGAATCTTAGGCAATTTTAGTTAGTTTTGTGTTTTGTCGTTCGAGTCATTGGTTTGACTGTTTTGTGCATGAATTGGGATATTTTCTTATATATTGTGTTCATATTTGTAGGCCCGAGCTATTTTGGATTTAAAGACATGATTAGAAGTGAAGAACAAAGAATTAAAGATCAAATGAAGTCAAGTAGTGCAAGAACAAAGAAGCTGTTAGAAATGTTATTATGCACTCCGAGGACCATAACTCATTCAAGGAAGCTTCAATGAAGTTGAATTTCGACTATGATGTAGAGGAATGAGTTAGCTACACCACAGATTTTACGGATCTTGATTTGGAGTTCGGAGCTGAAAGTTCTGACACTTGCAAAACTGTCGCGCAAATATGTCGCGATTTTCAGCGGGCTTTTAAGAGAATTCTTGGGCCCAAAGTCTCCTACTTGGACTCGACTTGGTTGATCTATTTAAGAACTTCTAGGTCACGAAATTGCACATCTTTGATCAGCTCTAAACATACTTTTCTCATATAATACACATACAACATCAAAGATCTACTTGGGGAAAGATTGAAGAAGAAAAGAGAGAATTCTTAAAGATCACAAAAGCAAGAAGAACGCAATATTGAAGATCTTTATCTCAGATTCATCGTTTTGTCTATAAAACCACATGAACTCAGATTTGTTTTCCTTTATTATTTTCTTCGTATATTTATCATGAACTAATTCTTAAGGATCTAGGGTTTTTATGAAACTATGTTACTTTGATTATTTTTATTGGATTATTCTAGTTAGGGGCAATTCTTGTGTTTGATTTAATTTCGTTCTCTATGCTTGCAACTTGACTGATCACCTAGTTGTTAGATTTAATATTCTTTTCGAACTTGGAAAAGGGAGATTAGGATTAGATAGGAAATTGAATAGTAAACGAGTCTTAGTATAAGAATATACTTAAGGCGTTTATACCCGTTACATGAGGTTCGTGTTTAATGCTTTGTGTTATTTATGAATCACCTAGGAATATGATCGATTTGTATAATACATTAGGTTCTTACGTAATTCGGAAGATACATAGGAATATACTTGAATCCTTGGGTAGCACTCTTGTCACCACAATAATTACGAAAATCTCAATTGGGCAATCGATAGATAACATAGTGGATTATAACCCTAGGTTTCTCTTCTCATTATTCGAACTCAATCCGAGTACTTAGGTTAGTTAAATCATTTAGTTAATCTATTTAATTAAAACCCAAAAGCACATTTGAATTTGGAACCATATTAAAAGTAAATTAGGAATTGGAATTGGTAGATATTAGTCAAGTCCCTGTGGAGACGATACTCTTATACTTACTCTTTATTACTTGTTGATACGTGCACTTGCGTTTATTTGCGTGTGTAAAATCCGCAACAGCTGGCTTGCAGGACACTATTTCTATCAGCATCTACAACAAATGGTCACATGCGTGTTTCGAAATGGTCACATGTGTGTTTATTGTCAATCTGCAACCTGATGTTTGCGAGACTATTTGCGCAAATAGTTAAATTAAAAACACAATTTCATATTATGCTTTATTTACAATGTACCTTGATAATGCTGGTGATTTCAGATATGAGGCTTTCAATGACTGCTGAATAGTAATTGAAGTTATGTATCTCATATTCATAAACAAAATTGTTTAGCAGAATCATTTTTATACGCCTCCTATTCATTGCTAGACTATTTCAATGAGAACAAAGCTTCTTGTCTCAGTATGTATATATGTTGTTTTCGATGCCGCAGCATTTGTGTGCATCATGCCAATAAGTTATCATAATTTCTCTCCGTTGAAATTAAAATTTGGTCTGGAGACAAACATTTCCCATCTTAGAAATCAAGGATGTGCGACATATGTTACAATTGCTCCACCACTATGCAGAAAGATGGGTTCTTAAAGAAGATTGATAATATATTGATAGAAATAGTGTCCTGCAAGCCAGCTGTATGGCTAGTATTTATTGTAATAAATGCGGAACTATTCAATTTCGATTAATAAATGCACTTTATTAAATGGTCATCTTTATCTTATGTAATAATTATCTACGCATAAGGATAGAAGTCCTTAGATCACAGGGCTAAGGGACAACCCGTGGACTGATCTCCAAGGCCGTGATCTAGAACATATTCAAGAGTCGTAGAATCCAATCGAGATAGGACATCGTTGGATTCGGTTAGACTCTCACTATTGTGTGTACTCCGATGAACTGGAGAACGCTGGGGTCCACGAGCGTGACTGGGATGGTCGACACACATAAGTGGGTGGCTTGCTGGGATGGCAAGCGCACTGAATACCCCAATTAGGTAATAACTCACCATGGAAGCGGTGGTCGCATATCGGGGTTGAAGTTATTCCAAATTTATAATAGTATACGAGGAACGATCCCTAACTACTTGAGGTGATAGGGTTTATCTGGTGCGAGAACGTCTATGCTTTGATATGAGTTCCGACTGACTGGGGATCGCCAGAAAGTCTCTGTGGACTCATGTTGGGTATAGAGGAACTCGTATGCAGATTCATATCATCAACAAAGGATCCATTGACCCGACTTGATAGGTTGGGAAATTCTCCTATGGATTTCTGTGAGAAATTAATTCTGGTAAAATCCTTGGCCAAGGTATCTGACGACTTTATGTAAGTAGCTCATAAAGATTAAAGTCAAAGAGAATTTATTTCGAGATCAGAGTACATAAGGTCAAGACAAAAGAAAAGGGAATCCGATGAAAGACCATACCCTTAAGTCTCGACTGAGAGATTGTTCGATGGAGAGATTATGTCGTATATGGAAATTATAAATGATAAAAGGTTCACTGAATTAATTCACCAGTGATTGGGCTCCATGGGCTTGTGGCTGGACATCGACCGTGGAGTGTGGGAGAATTCCCAAATTGGCAGGGGTGCTAATTTTGGAATGATCAATCGACAGAGTGTTCGATTGATTTAGAGTAAGTCTTACTCGAATAATTAAATAATATTTAATTATAACCCACGGCCAATTATGTGGTGAACCTACGGGGGCATACACAATACACAAGTAGCGAAAGCGAGGAAATAAGAACGACCGAGTCGACTGGGTCGACTGGGTGAAAAATCGACTGGGTCGATTATATTAGGTGGGTCGACTGGGTCGACCCAATTGGAACAAAATGGGATCCAATTGGAATTGGATCAGGATCATAAATTAAATTGGAATTTAATTTGTGAATTAATTAATTAAGTTGGATTTAATTAATTGGAAAAGGATTTTAATTAAATAGACTTAGAGTCTGATTTAATTAAATGGGAGATTAAGTTAATTAATTGGGCTATTTAATTGGGAGATTAAATTAGGCCTGGTCAAATTAATTAACTGGGCCATGAATTAATTAGGAGACTTGGTCTTCTAATTAAAGAGGGCCATGACCCATGTAGGAGAGAGAAGACCTAGTCCTAATAGGACTAGGTTAGAGAGAAAACTATAAGTAGCTTTCTTATAGTTGAATTTCATACAACTCCATATGCAAAAATTGAGCAAGAGCAAAAATTCTCTCCCCCTCCCCTAGCTATATCGACCGAACCCTTCTTCCACTTGGAAGAATTTTTCGTTTTCGAGTTTTGTTCCTAAATCGTTCCTAATTCCTAGTTTATAATATATCTCGTGTTCTAGCTGATCGAGATATATTATTTTCGTGATATTGTGGTGTATCAACTCGTAGAGGCGCAACACGTGGGGCGCTACTTAAAAGGTCTGGGTCGATTTTGCCGGAGCAGAATTCAGAGCTCGTTTTGCTAGCCGATGATTTGCAAGGAGATAGGTATAAACGAGAAAACTTATACTATCGTTTTATTTATATTCATATATATACAACTAGAGAATATTCTGGCAAGATTCCTTAAGAGGTCCTAAAAAGTTTTTATATTCCGCTGTGCCTAGGGCTGTTTTTCTTATCGAATCCCAACATATATATTTGTTATAAATCCCCTTCTATAATTAATTATTTTGAACTAATGTTCTCGACATTAGGGGGAGAGTATATGATGAAATAATGTTCTCGACATTAGGGGGAGAGAATAAAGAGCTGGTAAACATAAATTATATGGTATGCATTATCATTATCTTATTTAGATCCTCGAACAAACAAGTGTACACTAATAGTTCAAAAGATAATCCATTTACAAAATATGGTAAATCAGCTGCCAGATGCATTTACTGATCTAAAATGAGTTACTAAATATCATATACCAGCTGAAAATGCTCCAATTCAGAATGATGTCCCATTAGGACAATCTTCTAGTGAAAATCAAAGAAAGCCACGTGGTAGACCAATCGGTTCTAATGATAATAATCATTGTAAAACAAAAGGAGCAAACAATGCAGATGGTCATATTATGGAGGCAAGCACTCCTGAAGAGTTGCAAGACATAACTAATGATAAAACCCAGAAGAGGTTCAGGTACCTGAAAACAATGAAAATGAAGAGATCTCAATTAGTTATGTCACTATGATAAAAGGATGGAACCGAAATAAAATAGTTGTCGACAACAATTTTGCATATAATTATAAAATTAAATGAGGATCTTGAAACTAAATTTGTTAAAGAATAGAAACATAGAAATGATTGGCCAAAATATGAAAAGACACAATTCAAGCAGAACTAAGTTCATGTTCAAAACATGAAGTTTTTGGACCAGAAGTCCAAATACCTAAGTAAAGTCCTTGGGTATTAATGAGTATTTATGAGAAAACGAAAATGAGAAAAATAAATTGAAAGATATGAAACTGATTATAAGGAGACATATTCTCCAGTTGTTGGTCCCAAGTGGTCAGATGAGGTCTAGAGGGGGGGGGGTGAATAGACCTCTGAAAATTTTTGAACTTAAAAACTTTTCAGTGTTCTGTCAGCAGACTAAGCTGATGAAGAACAGATGACTGTGCTGATCGTGAACAAATCTTGAACAGCAGAGTGACCACTCTTCTGACAGTTACTTAGCTGATTAACAGCAAAACAGTTTTTCAAAGAGTATACTTGCAGCGGATTGTTTTTAAAGTGTTTTTCACAAGTAGACTAAGTTCTTAAAAGATTTTATCCCCAGTTTTACAAACTTCTTTTAAAATCTTTTAGTTAATTCAAAGTGTTTAAATATGCAAACTTTAAATATGCAAGAAAACTTGAATGCAAGATAACACAAAGAATTTTTATAGTGGTTATATGGATAAAAATCCTTTAGTCCACTCTTCCAGATCACTCAGATTCTGGGTTATACTATAATCACAAAGATTACAATATTTCTCCACTTACACCTAGACAACAAATGAAAAGGCTATAAGCTCACAATAGGAATTCACAAAGAAAACCTATCCTCTGAAGTAGAATCACTCACAAAGACGGATTCTCACTTCGCACAACACTCAGCTATTACAAAATCACTCAGATAATGTTTTTCTGTTTTCTTCAACTTGGTTTCTGTCAACAGATGACTTCCACCAGACGAGTGAGCTGTTCGAGCTTTTGAGACTTAGAAAATTTCTGCTTCAAAATCGAAATCTCTGATTGTTGTTGTGTGTCTCTCTTTTCGAACTTTGCTCTATTTATACTCGGATTTGAATTTATGACCGTTGAAGCAAATCAAGTCTTCAAATCCATCCTTCAGCTCTTTTGAAACGGCTCCCTGCAGCAATCCGTACTGTGTACAGTACTTTTCTGTCCATCACATTTAATGCTGCATTAAATGCACTCTGCTGATACGAGGATATCTTCAATCATTTGCCATTACTACCCTTCTCTTCCAGCATTTATTACACTAAGTGCATTTATTACCGT
>CM064883.1:71030998-71140719 GCA_003313485.2 Penstemon barbatus
CAAATACAGCATGTTTTACCCAAAACAGATGCATGATCAACAAGCACCAAAACAAGACTCCATATGAAGTTTGGAACAATAGGAAGCCAAACATTCATTACTTTAAGATTTTTGGTTGTAAATGCTATGTTTTAAATAATGGTAAAAATCACCTTACTGCATTTGCAGAAAAGGCTGATGAAGC
Source organism: Penstemon barbatus (assembly GCA_003313485.2). Taxonomy (NCBI): domain Eukaryota; kingdom Viridiplantae; phylum Streptophyta; class Magnoliopsida; order Lamiales; family Plantaginaceae; genus Penstemon; species Penstemon barbatus. Next base: position 71,031,183 of record CM064883.1, read on the forward strand.
TGTCTTTGTAGGATACTCATCTGTTAGTAAGGCTTATAGAGTTTTCAATAAAAGAACATTACTAATAGAAGAATCCATTCATGTAGTATTTGATGAGCCAAGTCAATCTTCTGAAAAGAATCAAAATGTTAATCAAGATCTGTCTACTGATTTACAGAAGATGAATGTTGGAAGAATGAAGAATATGTACCCATCATACTACCTGATCTCAACTCAGCTGATAACTCAAGTGCTGTTCAAAATCACAGAGCTGATTGTCTAACAGACGAGTTGCTAACAGCTGATAGACCAGAGACTGTTCAACAGACGGCAAATGTTCAACAGACTACTACTGTATCTCCAACAGTAGTGTTGCAAGATCAAGACAAAGGACAACATTATGATTTGCAACCTGATCTCAGATGGCTCAGAAATCACCCACCAGAGTTAGTGATTGGTGATCCTTTAGACAGAGTGAAAACAAGAAGAGCTGCTGCACAAGATGCTATGTTTGCTAGTTTTCTATCTCAAATTGAGCCTAAACAGATTGAAGAAGCTCTCAGTGACTCCAACTGGATTGAAGCTATGCAGGAGGAGCTAAATCAATTTGAAAGGAATGAAGTCTGGTACTTAGTTCCTAGACCAAGTCATCAAAGAGTCATTGGCACTAAGTGGGTATTCAGGAATAAAATGAATGAAGATGGTGAAGTCACCAGAAACAAAGCAAGACTAGTGGCCAAAGGTTACTGCCAAGAAGAAGGCATTGACTTTGATGAAACTTTTGCACCTGTAGCAAGACTAGAGGCAATCAGACTCTTTCTTGCCTACGCTGCTCACAAGAATTTCACAGTCTATCAGATGGATGTGAAATCAGCTTTTCTCAATGGAGAATTGCAAGAAGAAGTTTATGTTGAACAACCTCCTGGATTTGAAGTTTATCAAGAAGAGGACAAAGTATATCGTCTGAAGAAAGCTCTTTATGGACTGAAACAGGCTCCAAGAGCATGGTATGATACTTTATCTGACTTTCTTTTAATTAAAGGATTTCGCAAAGGTAAAGTTGACAAAACCTTGTTCACTATTGAATGGGAAGAACATATTTTGCTTGTGCAAATTTATGTGGACGATATTATTTTCGGTTCAACTAATCAACAGATGTGTGATAAGTTCTCAAAGCTGATGCAGAACAAGTTTGAAATGAGCATGATGGGAGAACTTAACTATTTTCTTGGTTTGCAAGTTAGACAGTTGCCTGATGGAATCTTCATCAGCCAAGCAAAATACACAAAGGATCTGTTCAAGAAATTTGGTATGGAAACTAGCTCTACTGCTACAATTCCAATGTCTACAAGTCTTCGTTTGGATAAAGATGAAGATGGCAAATCAGTAGACATAACCAAATACAGAGGCATTATTGGGTCACTGTTATACCTAACAGCCAGCAGACCTGATATCATGTACTCTGTTGGGGTCTGTGCAAGATTCCAATCAAACCCCAAAGAATCTCATCTCTTAGCTGCCAAGAGGATACTGAAATATATTAAGGGCACTCAAGAATTGGGATTGTGGTACCCTAGAGAGTCTGGATTTGAGCTTATTGGATATTCAGATTCTGACCTTGCAGGCTGCAAGATTGACAGAAAAAGCACAACAGGTGCCTGTCAGTTCTTAGGTAGTCGTCTGATCTCATGGATGAGTAAGAAACAAACTTCAGTTTCTATATCTACTGCTGAAGCTGAATATATAGCTGTTGGAGCATGCTGTGCACAGATACTTTGGTTGAAGCATCAACTAGAAGATTATAACATCAAGATCAGTGGAATTCCAATCTACTGTGACAACACAAGTGCAATTTCACTTACTCAGAATACTACAAGTCATTCAAGGACTAAACATATTGAGATCAAACATCATTTTATTAGAGATCATGTGGAGAAAGGAAATGTCATGATAGAATATGTATTTACTGAAAATCAGATTGCTGACATCTTCACAAAACCTCTAAGTGAGACAAGGTTTTCAACTCTAAGAGCTGAACTGGGATTATTAAAATTAGATGCATAAGCTGAGGGAGAACTCATCAGAAGACTAGAGTTCAACAGCTTACTCATCTTTATTATCTTCAAGGATTAACTTTCAACAGACTAGTTAACTTATGAATTCTTAAACTCAGGGGGAACGTGTAAGACTAGCGGTACTTCTGAATTAAAGATGAAATTTGTTAATGACAGTTAGTTGAAGTTATGTTTTCAACAGAAGACTTAACTATCGAAGATCAAGAGTATTTTATCTAGCTGGATTGACAAACAGCTGAGGAAGGTTATCAGCTATTGGCATTCTCTGATAACAGCATTGTCATCAGGACAGTAGTCCATCAGATAAGTGTTCATTATACTCATCTGATCACTTAAATAAAAGCGAGCTATTTAAAACGTTCTATTCAAAACACGCTTTTATAAGTAAATGTCGGGCGGCATATATTCCCGCTCTTCATTAAAATATCTTTTGAATTTGAAAGGTCGTAACAGAAGCCACACGATCATCACTGACAGAAAAACGAATCTAACGGTTGGCGGATATCACGGAAACCGACATACCCCAACTCTATAAATTCTCATCTGATCAGTCGAGTCGTTCTTTACGCACCCTAAATCTTCAAAAGTACTTGTGAGAATTTCGAGCAATTTTTCTGCAAAAACCTTCTTCGTTTTTCTTCCTACTCCTACAGATCTGAAATGGCTGCTGAAGGAATGTATCTCGTGTATGGTTCTTACTACCAATCCGGTACGGATCTGATGAAAGAACTGCTCGAAAAGTTCAAAGCTGCTTCGCTGGTGAACTTCATGGAAAATCACGAAGGAGTTATCTGGACTGACCAGGTGATGGAGTACTACAACACAGCGAAAGCTGACTACAACTCACTGGAGATTAAGGCTACAGTGGGAGACAAGTCTATCACCATCACCCCAGCTGTTCTTCATGAGATGTTTGGGCTTCCTAACAGTGGAAGACATGACGTCACTATACTGACAGAGGACAAGCACCAACAGTTCTGGGCGATCTGCGCCAAAGAGGGAGAAGTGTTTTCTGGAAATATAAGGAAGAAGCAACTGAGGGATGAATATCAGCGGATGGCTGATATGGTATCAAAACTGATTGAAAATTGCACTTTTTCTCTGGATGCTGTTACGATGAAAAGATTCAGCATCATGGCTGCCATTTACTATGGAATGGAAGTCAACTGGTCCATCATAGTATGGTACATCTTAGCTGATTTCCTGGATGACAAGAAAGGAAAGGGTCCTCACACCAACCACAGGATTACGATCAGTTACCTGCTATCCAAACAGGGTTGTACTATGACGAATGGCAAGGAGATTCACAAGTCTAAGGCCATGAACAAATACCTGCCGGTTCTGAAGAGGAAGGCTGATGAGCCTGAGGAAGCTGATGATGAGGGACAGAAGGAAGTCCCTGCCAAAAGACAAAGAAGATTAGTCAAAACAGCTAGCCTGGCTGTTGAGACTAAAAAGAAGAAGGCTGCTGTTGAGCCTAAAAAGAAAGAAGCCAAGCAGATGGAGAAAGTGACTTCTGCTGCTGAAGCCACAAGAATTGTTGAAAGCATAATTGCTGATGTAAGGACTGGATCCCCTGCATCACCATCAAGAACTCCATCAGCAGAGAAGCCTGCTGAAGGTATCTCTCAAAGAACAAGGAGCCAACAGAGAAATACAGCTGCTCATGTCTACCGTGAAGGAAGAACCAAGAAGTCTGCAAGGAAGCAGATGACCTTCATAGAGAAAGAGACTGAGTTGGTGGACTTGGTGAGATCAAGTCCAGAATCTGGTGAAAGACCAGTTGAAGCTGTTGAAGCTTCTACTACTGACAAAGCTGATGAGCAACAGATTACTCAATCTGCACCAACTGCTGAGGCTGCTCAACCTCAAGAAGATCCAGATGTTCAAATCATACATCCTATTGCTGCTGCTCCCATATCATCTGTTGGACCAGCCCCTGCTGATAAAGGTAAAAGAAAAATAGTGCTAAGGAAAAAGAAAATTTCCAAAAGCTGACAAGAAAGCAAGGGAGGAGGCTGAACAGAGAAAACAGGATGAATTGGAAGAAAAGAAAGCACTTGAGCTAAGCAAAGCTCAAGAAGCTAAGGATGAGGCCAGGAGAAGAATGTCTGAAGCAGAGAGAAAAGCTGCTGAGGATGCTGAACTGGCTATGGTGATTGAAAAGAGCAAGACTGATGCCTATGGACCTGTCCATGGAGGTGGCATCAAGATTGGAGAAGGCAGAAATGAAGAAGAAGACAAGAAGAAGATCTTACTGCCTGCCCCCAAAGTCAAGTCCAAGGATAAATTTGAAGTCAGAAAAGCCTTTGAAATAGTATATGCTGATAAGGAGCTTTTCAAGAAGTTTGAGAAGTCCTTAGCTTACTATGATCAAAAGCTAATGCTAAGGACTCTGTTCAACCAGGAGAAACCAAGGTACATCAGTTGGAGAGACAACAGGTTGAATAAGTCAATAGCAGAACTTCAAAGCATGAAGGAGTTGGTTGAGGAAGAACGTTGGGTTCTGACTTGGCTGAAGACAAACTCCATTCAAAAGGCCCTAGATCCCAGCTATGTAAGAGATGTGATGCATAGCTATGCAAAAGGCTTTGCATTGGAGGAGGCCAAGAAAATTAAAAGCACCCTGCCTGATAAAAAGAAAAAATCTGAAGATGCTGAAGAAAGAGCAATTAAGTTTGCTGTTATGGCTGCCCTGAAGAGATGGGCTAAAAAGTCAAAGTATCAGCAAGGCTGTTCAAGTGACTTGCCACTGCTGCCAAGTATTCAGCAAATCATTTTCGGCAAGGAAGTGCAACCATTTTATGAAGTGCCAAAGGGGAATAATGCTTTTGTTAACCCCTGGATCATTATGAGGCAAATCAGACAAACCACTTGCTTCAATGATGATGGCACCATCACAAACTTGGTCTATGATGATGTTACTGATGAACCTAAAACTGCGGACAAGCCTGAAGTCAAGACTGCTGATCAGATTGAAGACAAGCCTGCTGATCAAACTGCTGATCAAACTGCTGATCAAACTGCTGATCAATCTGCTGACAAGCCTGCTGATCATAATGCTGATAAGTCTACTGATCAGACTGAAGATAAGTCTGCTGAAAAGGCTACTGATGAACCCTTATCCATTGAGTGGAAAGCTGAGGATTCTGAAGATCATCAAGACGACAAGATGGAAGATATTCCTGTCCACCAGGAAGTTGAAGAAAGGGATGAAGCTGCTGCTTCTGCTTCATCAGCTGATACACATTCATCACTGATGGAAGCAATCCAGATGCTGATGGAAAGTCAACTAAAGGAACTGGAAGAGAAGCATCAACAGCAGTTGTTGAAGGTTAAAGAGGAGCTGAAGACAGAGCTTAAGGAAGAATTGACAGAATCAAATAAGCTTCAGCTGGAAACTGTGCAACAGTCTACAGAAAAGATCATCAAGACTGAAATCACAAGTATTCCTATTCCTCAAGATCATTTCTTGCAGTTAGTGAACAGCTTAACTGAAATGAACAGAAATGTGGAGGACGTGAAGAGTGATGTAAATCATCTTCATGCTGCACTTACAAGAGCTGAACACAAGATCGCTGATCTGACTGCAACCTTCATTAAAGTCAGTGAAGAGGAGAAGGCAGTCAATTTGGGATTGTTGCATGAAGTGGGAAGTGTTGTACAGGCTGTTCAAGATGAAATTGCAACTGTAAACCTGAATATTGACTACTTCAATGACAAAACTGACGTCATCAGCACTGATATTCATCATCTTACAGCTAGTCACGATGTTGTAAATCAGAATCTCAAGGCTTTGTGTGATGGAGTGAAGATTCCAACAGTTGCGCTCAACCCTGCTGTTGCACCTTCTGATGTCATCAAAGCTGATGATGACAAAAAGGGGGAAGATAAAAGGGAAGAAACAGCTAAGGAACCTGCTGCTGAAGAAACAGCTAAGGAACCTGCTGCTGAAGAAACAGCTAAGGAACCTGCTGCTGAAGAAACAGCTAAGGAAACTGCTGCTGCAACGATTGAAGCCAAGGAAACTGAAGACACAACTGACAAGACTGAAGAAAATCCTGGAAAGGTAGAAGAAGAAGAAAAGATTGAAAAAGAAACTACCAAGTACAAGGAGACTGAATCTGCCAAGAAAGCAATGGAGCTGATTAAAGAGCAGCAACTCAAAGAGAAAATGGAAGCTGCCAAAGCAATCTTGGAAGAAGAAGCTGATGAAGAAGATGACGAAGAGTCATCTTATGAGTATGAAGAAGTGCTTGAAGGATCAGATGAAGAAGCTGATAGTTAGAAATTATAAATTCATTGTAAACAGTTTACTTCTATCTATTCTTCAGAAATCTCATCTGATGAACTTGTACCGTGTAATCCTTTTTCAATATTAATGAAAAGTCAAGTTCAATCCAATAAACTTTTTCTATCTCAGAAAATTTTGAGGATTACATTCTTTAGCTTAGGTATTTAACAGGTACTTAGCTGAAGTTTTGTCATCATCAAAAAGGGGGAAATTGTTGGATAAGGATGAAGATGAAGGCACTGAAGACAAAATTTAGAAGGGAGGTTTTGATGCATTCCAAAACTTCAAGATTGGCTAAGTATGGAGTAACTTAGCTGATGATCCCTTAGAAGAATTTTTGACTAAGTAAAGAAGACATCAGAAGAGTCAAAATTTCAAGGTCCAAGACTTCTGATCTGCTGAAGTAAAGTTATCAGACTGATGAAGATCAGCCGACTCAAATCAGATTTGTTCAAATTTGAGATCAGCCGAGTTCGCCATCAGACGTGTACTTTCGTCAGCCAAGTGAAGAAGATCATGAAGTGTTCCCAACGGTAATAAATGCCCCTTGGAGTAATAAATGCTGAAGTACAAGGTTATTAAAGACAAATGATTGAAGAAATGCTTCGCATCAGCAGGGTGCATTTAATGCTGCCTGCAGAATAGTATTGTTCATAGTACGGACAGACTGCAAAAGAGCCGTTCGCGGATTTTAAGGACCAGTACTCGAGGAATTTGAATCTTGTCTCTCTTCAACGGACATTTTTCTATCCTCAAGTATAAATAGCTGATAGAGACGAAGAAGAAGTAAGCAACACACTTTCTGAGAGAAATTTCCGAAGCAAAATTCTTTAAATCTCAAGAACAGCTCACTCATCAACTGAGTCATTTGTTGACGAAAGCAGAGTTGAAGAATCAAGAAAAATACATCTTCTGAGTGATTTTGTAAACAAGAGTGTTGTGCGGAGTTGTGATCCATCTTTGTGAGTGATCAAACTTCAGAGAATAGGTCTTCTGTGTGATTTCCTATTGTGAACTTGTGGTCGTTTCATTTGTTGTTCGACGCAAGCAGAGTATACTGTAAACTTTGTGATTATAGTATAACCCAAGATCTGTGTGACTTGGAAGAGTGGACTAAAGGATATTTAAATCCATATAACCACTATAAAAATTACTTGTGTTTTTACATTGCTTTTAAATCTGCATATTTTCTGTTTGCATAAAAACACATTTAAGTTAACTATTTGAAAAAGAGTTAAAAAGGAGTTTATAAAACTGGGGAAACATTTTTCAAACTACTAAGACTACTTGTGAAAAACACTTTGAAAATCCGCTGCAAGTACTCTAAGTATTAAAACTGATTTTAGCAAAATCAGCTAAGTAATAATCAGACGAGTGGTCAACAAGACTGTTCAAAGATTTGTTCGCGAACAGAACTGTTAATAACTAATCTGATCAGCTTAGTCTGTTCAGTTAAAAGTAAAAGTTTTAAGGTTAAAATTTGAAGAAAATTTTTAAAGAGGTTTATTCACCCCTCCCCCTCTAAACCTCTTCTGACCACTTGGGACCAACATTATTTATATAACTTGAAATAAGAAAATATAATATCAATTCATAAATAAAACATAGTCTTGTTTTTACAGTAAAGTGGTGGATATATGGCGCCAAACGACCATTGAAAATACTTGTCACTCGAAAATTCATCAAAAAAAATTCCGACACGATATTTTTCGACGAAATGTTTCGGTCCCAAGCAGCGACAAATTTTACGTTTTTCTTGTAGTGAGCTAAAAATTTAACGTAGTTGGTTAAAATTATGTTCCATACGAAATATAATATATGAAGGTCTATGTAACGATATATATATTAGAGCTTTGTGCATTTAAATAACATTAGGATCCCTAAACTCCAACATGGACAAAAATATCATTTGATATCGTTCTTTTTAAATTTATATTTACAACATGTGACATCTCATTTTTTTTTAATGTTTTTCTCGGAGTTGTTTTAATGGATAATTATCAATTTTACTCTTAACTGCACATGAATTAAAACATTAAAACCCTAAATTCAAATTTATATTAACATGTGACGTCTCAATTTCTTTTATGTTTTATTCGGAGTTATTTTAATGGATAATTGTCAATTTACTCTTAATTGCACATGAATCTCACATTAGTACATTCTGGAGGAAATATATGTTGATTTTTTAATGGAGTGACAAAAATACCCCTGCTTTTTGGCCTAATATTCACCTAGGGTGCAAAGTGAAAGACAATATATGTTTTGAGGGTGCAAAGTGGGATTGATTTTTTTCAAGGGTGCAAAGTGCCAAACTGATGCATTTCTAGGGTGCAAAGTGGGATTAAGCCATCATAAAATACTAGTAATAAACTCGAAGAAAAACCCAATCTCTTGCATTTTCTTTTAAGGGTTAGCAATAAATAAAAAATCTGTGCATTTTTCTTTTTTTAACAACTGTAAAATGATTATATAAAAAAAAAAAAGAATTTCACTTTTGATACCACAATTACCTTAAATATTTGGTACCACAATTATTTCGTTCAACACATTTTGTACCATTATTTGACGTGACGCTACATATTTCATACTTTCGTTAAATTAATTACGGAATGGAGCACGTGGCTGTCAAATTTGACGGAATTGATGAAAAAATTACAGAATTAGTCTTATAATTAAAGATTGTTGGCAAAGTTCGCCCACATATTTTCTGGTCGATAAATTTACCCCACAATTCACAAATTTAAAGCATTTTAGTCACAATTGCAAAACTATTTAAATTATGAATCCTATTTAATAAATTTTATATATTATTACTAATTCTCTTAAAATAATTAGATTTTATATATATAATTATATTTTATATAAAATCTTAAGAAAAAAGAATATTTTTAAAATTATATAATTATTATTAAACCTATTTAATAAATTTTACGTATCATTATTATAACTACAAAAATTAAATAATATTTACACAAAATTAATAATATTAATCTTGTTATTAAATAATATTTACACAAAAAAAGAAAACGAAAAATAAATAAAAAAGTCAACTTCTTCCCCAACTTTCTCCATCACTGCCGTCACCCTCCGCTGCCACCACCCTTTCAGATCTCCCTCTCCCCAACCTCCGATTTGTCCTAAGGAGTCCTTCCATAGGTTCAATATCTCTTAATTCGTGTTAAATTTCACGGTTCATCACTCCTTAAAACCAGATCCAAGACTTTCGTTGGCACCTTCAATCTCTCATTTCTTTGTCTACACAACTCCAATCTTCAGATTTATAGTACTGTTGAACTCACATATGGAAGAGCTTTCCAACTCATGGACTCAAAACTATTTTCGTCGGTGATTGGGGATGCGATGTGAACAGGCGCAGAATATTGGGTACATGAAGAGGGAAAAGGGGAGGTGGTGGGGCGATGGAGGTGGGTGGTTGGGTGGGTGGGGGCAGGTTTCTATTTTATTTTTTAATTATCAATTTTTATTTAATTATATATATATATATATATATATATATATATATATATATATATATATAATCTAATTAGTTTGAGATATATAATAATAATATTTAAAAATTTATTAAATAGGATTAATAATATTTATATAATTTTAGAAGATTTTTTTCTTCATATTTTATATAAAATATTATTAATTTATATATTATTATATAAAATCTAATAAGTTTAAGATATTTAATTTAATATATATATATATATATATATATATATATATATATATATATATATATATATATATATATAATCAAGTTATTTTAAGAGATTTAATAATAATATATAAAATTTATTAAATAGGATTAATAATTTAACTATTTTGCAATTGTAACTGAAAAGCATTAAATTTATGAATTATGGGGTGTCAACTAGAAAATATGTGCGGTAAACTTTGCCAGCAATCTTTAATTGTTGGACCGATTTTATAAATTTTTCATCAATTCCATCAAATTTGACAGGTCGTTGTTACGATTCTGATTTTATTATATTACCATAGCTATTAGGATTATTTTCTTTTAGTTATTTTATTTCCATAGGAGTCTATTTCCATATTTATCTAGTTGTTTAGTGTTTGAGTTCTATATAAGCACTCATTGTATTTTTTTCATAGTTATGGAATAAATATAATTAACTTTATGGTTTCTCCACCTTAAGTGAGATTGTGGTCTATCTTACGTCCCCTAAAGTAAGATTATGTTCCTTCTTACGTTCATTAAACTAAGAAAGAACAATGGTGCCAGAAGATCGTATCAATTGGTATCAAAGCGGCTTGAGATCACATCAACGCTTCGCTCATAAACAGGTGAAAATTGCATCAATACCTTGTTTATCCTATCCGTAGATTTACTTTCTCCAAAAAAAAAAAAAAGAAAGAAAGAAAGAAATGATAGAAATAGTGTCCTGCAAGCCAGCTGTATAGCGAGCATTTATTTATAATAAATAAGGCACTGTTCAATTTTGATTAATAAATGCACTTTATTAAATGGTCATCTTTATCTTATGTAATAATTATCTACGCATAAGGATAGAAGTCCTTAGATCACAGGGCTATGGGACAACCCGTGGACTGATCTCCAAGGCCGTGATCTAGAACATATTCAAGAGTCGTAGAATCCAATCGAGATAGGACATCGTTGGATTCGGTTAGACTCTCACTATTGTGTATACTCCGATGAACTGGAGGACGCTGGAGTCCACGAGCGTGACTTGGATAGTCGATACACATAAGTGGGTGACTTGCTGGGATGGCAAGCGCACTGAATACCCCAATTAGGAAATAACTTACCATGGAAGCGGTAGTCGCATATCGGGGTTGAAGTTATTCCAATTTGCAATAGTATACGAGGAACGATCCCTAACTACTTGAGGTGATAGGGTTTCTCTGGTGCGAGAACGTCTATACTTTGATATGAGTTCCGACTGACTGGAGTTCGCCAGAAAGTCTCCGTGGACTCATATTGTGTATAGAGAAACTTGTATGTGGATTCATATCATCAACAAATGATCCATTGACCCGACTTGATAGGTTGGAAATTCTCCTATGGATTTCTGTGAGAAATTAATTCTGGTAAAATCCTTGGCCAAGGTATTTGGCGACTTTATGTAAGTAGCTCATAAAGATTAAGTCAAAGAGAATTTATTTCGAGATCAGAATACATAAGGTCAAGACAAAAGAAAAGGGAATCCGATGAAAGACCATGCCCTTAAGTCTCGACTGGGAGATTGTTCGATGGAGAGATTATGTCGTATATGGAAATTGTAAATGATAAAAGGTTCACTGAATAAATTCACCAGTGATTGGACTCCATGGGCTTGTGGCTGGATATCGACCGTGGAGTATGGGAATATTCCCAAATTGGCAGGGGTGCTAATTTTGGAATGATCAATCGACAGAGTGTTCGATTGATTTAGAGTAAGTCTTACTCGAATAATTAAATAATATTTAATTATATCCCACGGCCAATTATGTGGTGAACTTACGGGGGCATACACAATACACATGAAGCGAAAGCGAGGAAATAAGAACGACCGAGTCGACTGGGTCGACTGGGTGAATAATCGACTGGGTCGATTATAATGGATGGGTCGACTGGGTCGACCCAGTTGGAACAAAGAAGGATCCAATTGGAGTTGGATCAGGATCATAAATTAAATTGGAGTTTAATTTGTGAGTTAATTAATTAAGTTGTATTTAATTAATTAAAGGAATAATTAATTAATTGGACTTAGAGTCAAAATTAATTAATTAGGAGACTAGTTAATTAATTGGGCTATTTAATTGGGAGACTAAATAAAGCCTGGTCAAAATTAATTAACTGAGCCATGAATTAATTAGAAGACTTGGTCTTCTAATTAGAGAGGGCCATGGCCCATGTAGGAGAATGGAATCCTAGTCCTAATATGACTAGGTTAAGGAGATAACTATAAGTAGCTTACTTGTAGTTATTTTTCACACAACTCAACAAGCAAAAATTGAGAGCAGAGCAAAAATTCTATCCCCTCTCCATGTGCAATCGGCCGAACCCATTCTTCACTGTGGAAGAATTTTTCGTTTTCGATTTTGTTCCTATATCGCTCCTAAGTCCTAGATCTTAATATATCTTGTGTTCTAGTCGATCAAGATATATTATTTTTCGTGATATTGTTGTGTATCAACTCGTAGAGGCGCAACACGTGGGGCGCTACTCAAAAGGTTTGGATCGAATAATTGGAGGAGAAATCAGAGTTCGTTTTGCCAACTTGGATTTGCAAGGAGACAGTTATAACGTGGAAACTATTCATACTGTCGTTTAAATTAATATTTATATATATACACCTAGAGTAGTATCCTGGCAAGATTCCGTAAGAGGTCCTAAAATTTTTATATTCCGCTGTGCCTAGGGCTGTTTATCTTACCGAATCCCAACAAGAAAGAGTCAGCATTAAGGGATTTGCATTTTAATCAGCGATAACATCAACGATGAAGTGGAGGCCTCTCTAAGGACACAAGAAAAACTGGTTTGGTGACTTCTTTTGAGATTATATCAAAGATCAAGACATTCATAAAAATCAGTGGTGTGACGTTCTCGTCAGAGATTACATCAAGGGCGAAGGCGAAGAGTAGATCTTAAAATCTACAGTGCAACACTCAATATCCTCGTTGGCGATAATATCAAATACAAGAAATTTGACAATTGTTCTTGGGCATGAACCTTGAGGACAAGGTTTGATTTCAAGCGGGGGAGAATGTTACGATTCTGATTTTATTATGTTACCATAGTTATTAGGATTATTTTCTTTTAGTTATTCTATTTCCATAGGAGTCTATTTTCATATTTATCTAGTTGTTTAGTGTTTGAGTTCTATATAAGCACTCATTGTGTTCTTTTCATAGTTATGGAATAATTATAAGTTTATGGTTTTCTCCACCTTAAGTGAGATTGTGGTCCATCTTACGTCCCCTAAAGTAAGATTATGGTCCTTCTTACGTCCATTAAAGTAAGAAAGAACAATGGTGCCAGAAGATCGTATCAATTGGTATCAAAGCGGGTTGAGATCACATCAATGCTTCGCTCATAAACAGGTGAAGATTGCATCAATACTTTGTTTATCCTATCCGTAGATTTACTTTCTCCAAAAAAAAAGAAAAAAAAGAAAGAGTCAGCATTAATGGATTTGCATTTTAATCGGCGATAACATCAACGATGAAGTGGAGGCCTCTCTAAGGACACAAGAAAAACTGGTTTGGTGTCTTCTTTTGAGATTATATCAAAGATCAAGATATTCATAAAAATCAGTGGTGTGACGTTATCGTCAGAGATTACATCAAGGGCGAAGGCGAAGAGTAGATCTTAAAATCTACATTGCAACACTCAATATCCCTGTTGGCGATAATATCAAATACAAGAAATTTGACTATTGTTCTTGGGGGATGAACCTTGAGGACAAGGTTTGATTTCAAGGGGTGGAGAATGTTACGATTCTGATTTTATTATGTTACTATAGTTATTATGATTATTTTCTTTTAGTTATTCTATTTTCATAGAGTCTATTTCCATATTTATCTAGTTGTTTAGTGTTTGAGTTCTATATAATCACTCATTGTATTCTTTTCATAGTTATGGAATAAATATGAGTTTATGGTTTTCTCCACCTTAAGTGAGATTGTGATCCATATAACGTTCCCTAAAGTAAGATTATGGCCCTTATTACGTCCATTAAAGTAAGAAAGAACAATGGTGCCAGAAGATCGTATCAGTCGTGCTCTCCACTTGTTCAATTCCGTCATTAATTTGACGGAAGTATGAAATGTGTAACATTATGTCAAAAAATGATATCAAATGTGTCAGAAGAAATAATTACCAAATCCTTAAAGTAGAAAATTTGTGCTATCAAAAGTGAAATTCTTTCCTAAAAAAACTTATGAGACTATTTCCTATTTTATCAGAATAAAATAATTATCATGACCTTTTTTTATAGATCAAAATTGTGTGTTTGATCCCACAAGATTAGATTCAACATTTGTCACGCGTTTACAAAATTTTGTTTTCGGCCCATGCAGTTTCTAAAATATATACTTCGTATTATGCAATTTTAGTCCTATAAGATTGTCCCACTTATGCACTTTTGATCTCACATTAGATGGATAAGGGGGTGTACCCTTTTTTTAGAAAACTGGGATAAAAATTATGACTTTGCTAACGAAAAATCATAAGTACTGCTCAGGATTCATATATTGAGGTTTAATTATGAAAATTTTCTTTATATTCATGAGTATTATGAAAATTTTCATGTGATTTGTCACTATCTAACAAATGATTCCTTATTTCTGGAAAGTTCTAACTTTATCCATAGGAAGTTATTTGTAATGTATGTAATATCGTTAAAAAAAGTAAAACTTTGGTCTAATTATAATATTTCATAAATTATTGAATTGATAATTATATATTTACCATCTAAAAATTGATAAATTGCCCATAAGATTTGTACATATTTATTAACAATTTAATTTTTAAAATAAAAAATAAACAAATTTTATTTATTATATTTAATAAATATAAGAAACTTATTTTAACATTTATTTGAATAAATTATTTTCTATGTTTATAGTAATAAATTTTATTATTATAAACCTAGAAAGTAAACTAAAATAATGAAAGTTTCTTTAATATATCAATATAAAAATTAAATTCATAATAAATATGTACAAATAAGGTTTTTTTAAGTATTTTTGGAAACTTATGTGCAATTATACATTTTTTTTTAATTTTTAGTGGTAAATATATAATTAACACCCAAGCTTTAATTTTTTTAAGACATTAATAACATTACAAATAACCCCGTAAGGGCAAATTTTGAACGTTTCAGTAGTAAGAGGTTAATTGTAAGATGGTGACAAACATCAGAGAATTTAATGCGTGAGTTGAATTTTCGTAATTAGGTCTTATCTTAGGAAAGTATTCGTTATTTAGTTAGCCTATGTAAATTTAAACATATTCAAGAGTAAGTTACGAATGTATCAAATAATAATATACACACAATAATATTAACTAGCTACTACTTGAAAATAAGCTTATCAAAAAGCTAAATTTATTTATTTAGATTTACCCGGATCATCTTTATAGAGGGAAAAATACTTTTGATACCAAATTTTAGTTCAAGAAACATATTTGGTACCAAACTTTTTGAAAAAAACACATTTCATACCATAATTCACACAATCTTGACACATTTAGTTTTGTCGTCAATTTTCGGACAAAATTCAGCACGTGCCGCTCATGTGCCCGTTAAATTTGACAATGGGAGGAAAAACATGCACAAGTTTTAAAGATCCGCAATTGACGGCACTTGCTGAATTTCGTCCGAAAATTGACGGAAAAAGTAAATGTGTCAAGATGGTGTGAATCATGGTATAAAATGTATTTTTTTTTTAAATCTGGTATCAAATATTTTTTTTTTAAATCTGGTATCAAATGTATTTTTTGAACTAAAGTTTGGTATAAAAAGTTTTTCACTCCATCTTTATATACATACTTTTTGCTGTTCATACTATTTTTTTTTTATGTTTTCTTTCTTATCTTAATTTCTTTATAATATAATCCTTTTTACTTATTTAACCAGAAATGCTAAAAGAATGACTGAATGTGACCAAAATTGGTTAGTTTGTCATAATTAATTTATTAAAATTATCATTAATGTCCTTGAAAGAAGTAAAAACAACATAATTATTCATACATTTATGACGATAAAACTTCTCGCGCGTAGTCTGTATTTGTTACCTATAAATAATAATAAAAATTAATAATAATAATTGTAATAAATAGCAATATCAATCACACATATAATACAATAGCAATAGCTTAATGACTAATATAATTAGTTACAGCGGATACATAGTATACTATGTATCCGCTGTAACTAATTATAGTCAATACTTTAATTTCTTTTAATAATAATAATAATAATAATAATAATTACCTAGTATAAACACTATATCTTATACATTTAAGCATGTTTTTCCTTTTTTTTTAATAATAAATATGAGAAACTTATTTAAACATTTAATTGAATAAATTATTTTCTATGTTTATAATAAAATTTAACAACTTTTATTATTATAAACCTAAAAAGTAAACTAAAAAAATTATATTGAATTTTTAAATTTTCTTATTACTTTTTAAAATATTAAATTTTTTAATACAATATAAATATAAGTAATTTAATCAAATTTGTGATTTTGTTTTAGCCGGAAATTTAACAAAACTTTATTATTGTAGATCCTCTGAAAAATAGGATTATTCTTATTTTATATAATTACTGTCTTTTCTTTTTCAAATATAATTACAATCCCTGCCTTTAATGTTTATTTATAGGTGTAAATATTTTTTGATTGGGCTGTTTCAGAATTGAAAAATGACTTGATTAATTCACTCATGATAACTACATCCGAAATAAATCAGCTCCTAGAAGGCAGGCAGGATGATATTGTGTAAATATGTGTATGCTAAATTGGCTCCATTAATCAGACAAAATCTTTATTATTCAATAAAAATAAATAGATGCATGAACTGTTTTAGTTCAAAGCTCATAGAGTAATTCTCTGGAGTTAACGGTAATTTACCTCTAAGATTTGTATAATGTTCAATTTAATTCAAGTGATTTGAAAAATGCCAGTTTACCCTATGTCTATGTAATCTTATAATAGTTTCATACCGTCTCCCTCATATTTTTAAACATAAAAAAAATACGAGTTGAAAAAATTACCCCTCTTATGTGTGGCACTTTACCCGCTATGTTATGATAAATGTGACACTTTATCACCCTGTTTATGATAAATATTGCACTTTACCCCCTATGTTACAAAAATATTTTTCATGTTCACTCTCAATTTCGACTAGTGGGTTACATTCTCCGGCTAAATGAGGTTCACAATGGGGTAAAGTGCTACTTTTTCATCTCACGTGAGGGTAATTTGAACATTATGTATTTCACGTGAGCTAAATTGACAATTGCTCATTTTTTAGTAAGACTCTTGAACAAGTTATTATGAATGAACGGAAAGTGAACTCAATGTAATGTATTATATCATTCGTAGCAAACTTGCAAACTCCTATCCTACGTATAATTATAAGAGATAATAGTGTTTGAGGCAAAATTTTGGCTGAAAAAAACAAAGATTCCTAAAGGAATCTAAAAATCTTGAACATATAGTCAGAAATTTAAAAATTGCAACAAATCAAAAAGCTATTTAAATTAGATGTAGAAATAAGCGTACACGGAACTCAAATATCATTCTCATTCATATCTTGCCGGGTATTGCATGTAGACATTGACTTGGGGTCCCTCCATTCAAATTATGCATGTCTAATAATTTAAGGCTCTTTGCAAAAGATTAATTGAGTAATAAATGTATTCTATAAATACTTGGCCTCCTCCTAATTTGATGCATAACTCATCCTAAAATCAAGTTTTAGTTTAATACATCAAAATCCTTACTCAACTTTTAAGATATGGCCTTGAATATTTCCACTTGGAAACTTATTTTCGCTGCGGTTCTAGTTTTGGAGATATGGGCTTCATTGGCCACATCCCGCACTTTGCCTGATGCTTCTATGGTCGAGAAACATGAGACATGGATGACACAATATGCACGTGCATACAAAGATGATGTGGAGAAGGCTAAGAGATTCAAAATATTCAAGGACAATGTCGAATACATTCAGTCATCCAACGAAGCAGGTGTTCGACCTTACAAGCTCGCAATAAATCAGTTTGCTGATTTGACAAATGAAGAGTTTAAGGCATCTCGTAATGGATACAAAATGGGATCTCGCTCAAAGTCATTGAAAGATTCTTTGTTTCGATATGCAAATGTGACTGCAGTTCCATCTACCATGGATTGGAGAAAGAAGGGAGTCGTCACTGGTGTTAAGGATCAAGGTCAATGTGGTAAGTTAAAAAAATGATTAAGCATTGTTTAAGCAAATTACTATATCATCTTTAGAAACTAATTTTTCGACAAAAACAGGATGTTGTTGGGCGTTCTCAGCTGTCGCAGCCACAGAAGGAATAAACCAGCTCACAACAGGAAAACTGGTGTCTCTATCCGAACAAGAACTTGTTGATTGTGACACAAGTGAAGATCAGGGTTGCAACGGTGGTCTCATGGACGATGCATTTCAGTTCATTATTGGAAATCACGGTCTCACTACTGAAACTAACTATCCGTACAAAGGAGTTGATGCCACGTGCAACACTAAGAAGGAATCCTCTCGTGTTGCTAAGATCACAGGATACGAGGATGTTCCAGCCAACAGTGAGTCTGCATTGTTGAAAGCCGTGGCTAATCAACCGATATCCGTAGCCATTGATGCGGGTGGTTCAGACTTTCAGTTCTACTCTAGTGGAGTTTTCACCGGAGAGTGTGGAACCGAGCTCGACCATGGTGTCACCGCGGTTGGGTACGGAGCGACTAGTGATGGAACAAAGTATTGGTTGGTAAAGAACTCATGGGGAAGTAGTTGGGGTGAGAATGGATACATTAGAATGCAAAGAGGCATAGATGCTGCAGAAGGTCTATGTGGTATTGCCATGGAAGCTTCTTATCCAACTACTTAAGATGAACTATTTCTCTCTTTATGAAGTTGTACAATCTACCCCTTGTAAAATTTGCCCGTTTATTTGTGTGGAATCTCTTGTGTATATGTATGTATGTGGACAAGTATGTAAATTTCTTTCCCAATTGATTGTAAAGTAAAGATTGATTTATCAATGAACTTGTGTAGTTTAATTGATTGTAAAAGTAAATATGTCGACTCATATTTGAATTGATTGTAAAGTAAAGATTGATTTATCAATAACCCAATTTACCCACCTACTCCTTACGTTATATTCTATGCAATTAGGCTCAATGATTTCGAAGCTATAGTGATCTAAGTGATTCCGACATTCGCGTTTTATGTATACACACACACACACGTAGGAACTATATGATAGAATATATAAGGTTTTGAAATTGATGGTTAGTAGTTTGACTTGGGATGCATGATTGTAAATGTTCTTGTCGTTGTTTAAGTTTTTGTCATTACTCGAGGACGAGTAATAGTTTAAGTTTGGGGGTGTGATAACTCTGTGAAAACAGTGTTATCAAGTCTATTTCTTTAACTTATTCGATTACTTTTATTAGAGTCTTGGTAGAATCTTAGGCAATTTTAGTTAGTTTTGTGTTTTGTCGTTCGAGTCATTGGTTTGACTGTTTTGTGCATGAATTGGGATATTTTCTTATATATTGTGTTCATATTTGTAGGCCCGAGCTATTTTGGATTTAAAGACATGATTAGAAGTGAAGAACAAAGAATTAAAGATCAAATGAAGTCAAGTAGTGCAAGAACAAAGAAGCTGTTAGAAATGTTATTATGCACTCCGAGGACCATAACTCATTCAAGGAAGCTTCAATGAAGTTGAATTTCGACTATGATGTAGAGGAATGAGTTAGCTACACCACAGATTTTACGGATCTTGATTTGGAGTTCGGAGCTGAAAGTTCTGACACTTGCAAAACTGTCGCGCAAATATGTCGCGATTTTCAGCGGGCTTTTAAGAGAATTCTTGGGCCCAAAGTCTCCTACTTGGACTCGACTTGGTTGATCTATTTAAGAACTTCTAGGTCACGAAATTGCACATCTTTGATCAGCTCTAAACATACTTTTCTCATATAATACACATACAACATCAAAGATCTACTTGGGGAAAGATTGAAGAAGAAAAGAGAGAATTCTTAAAGATCACAAAAGCAAGAAGAACGCAATATTGAAGATCTTTATCTCAGATTCATCGTTTTGTCTATAAAACCACATGAACTCAGATTTGTTTTCCTTTATTATTTTCTTCGTATATTTATCATGAACTAATTCTTAAGGATCTAGGGTTTTTATGAAACTATGTTACTTTGATTATTTTTATTGGATTATTCGTAGTTAGGGGCAATCTTTTGTTTGATTTAATTCCGTTCTCTATGCTTGCAACTTGACTGATCACCTAGTTGTTAGATTTAATATTCTTTTCGAACTTGGAAAAGGGAGATTAGGATTAGATAGGAAATTGAATAGTAAACGAGTCTTAGTATAGGAATATACTTAAGGCGTTTATACCCGTTACATGAGGTTCGTGTTTAATGCTTTGTGTTATTTATGAATCACCTAGGAATAGGATCGATTTGTATAATACATTAGGTTCTTACGTAATTCGGAAGATACATAGGAATATACTTGAATCCTTGGGTAGCACTCTTGTCACCACAATAATTACGAAAATCTCAATTGGGCAATCGATAGATAACATAGTGGATTATAACCCTAGGTTTCTCTTCTCATTATTCGAACTCAATCCGAGTACTTAGGTTAGTTAAATCATTTAGTTAATCTATTTAATTAAAACCCAAAAGCACATTTGAATTTGGAACCATATTAAAAGTAAATTAGGAATTGGAATTGGTAGATATTAGTCAAGTCCCTGTGGAGACGATACTCTTATACTTACTCTTTATTACTTGTGTTGATACGTGCACTTGCGTTTATTTGCGTGTGTAAAATCCGCAACAGCTGGCTTGCAGGACACTATTTCTATCAGCATCTACAACAAATGGTCACATGCGTGTTTCGAAATGGTCACATGTGTGTTTATTGTCAATCTGCAACCTGATGTTTGCGAGACTATTTGCGCAAATAGTTAAATTAAAAACACAATTTCATATTATGCTTTATTTACAATGTACCTTGATAATGCTGGTGATTTCAGATATGAGGCTTTCAATGACTGCTGAATAGTAATTGAAGTTATGTATCTCATATTCATAAACAAAATTGTTTAGCAGAATCATTTTTATACGCCTCCTATTCATTGCTAGACTATTTCAATGAGAACAAAGCTTCTTGTCTCAGTATGTATATATGTTGTTTTCGATGCCGCAGCATTTGTGTGCATCATGCCAATAAGTTATCATAATTTCTCTCCGTTGAAATTAAAATTTGGTCTGGAGACAAACATTTCCCATCTTAGAAATCAAGGATGTGCGACATATGTTACAATTGCTCCACCACTATGCAGAAAGATGGGTTCTTAAAGAAGATTGATAATATATTGATAGAAATAGTGTCCTGCAAGCCAGCTGTATGGCTAGTATTTATTGTAATAAATGCGGAACTATTCAATTTCGATTAATAAATGCACTTTATTAAATGGTCATCTTTATCTTATGTAATAATTATCTACGCATAAGGATAGAAGTCCTTAGATCACAGGGCTAAGGGACAACCCGTGGACTGATCTCCAAGGCCGTGATCTAGAACATATTCAAGAGTCGTAGAATCCAATCGAGATAGGACATCGTTGGATTCGGTTAGACTCTCACTATTGTGTGTACTCCGATGAACTGGAGAACGCTGGGGTCCACGAGCGTGACTGGGATGGTCGACACACATAAGTGGGTGGCTTGCTGGGATGGCAAGCGCACTGAATACTCCAATTAGGTAATAACTCACCATGGAAGCGGTGGTCGCATATCGGGGTTGAAGTTATTCCAAATTTATAATAGTATACGAGGAACGATCCCTAACTACTTGAGGTGATAGGGTTTATCTGGTGCGAGAACGTCTATGCTTTGATATGAGTTCCGACTGACTGGGGATCGCCAGAAAGTCTCTGTGGACTCATGTTGGGTATAGAGGAACTCGTATGCAGATTCATATCATCAACAAAGGATCCATTGACCCGACTTGATAGGTTGGGAAATTCTCCTATGGATTTCTGTGAGAAATTAATTCTGATAAAATCCTTGGCCAAGGTATCTGACGACTTTATGTAAGTAGCTCATAAAGATTAAAGTCAAAGAGAATTTATTTCGAGATCAGAGTACATAAGGTCAAGACAAAAGAAAAAAGAATCCGATGAAAGACCATACCCTTAAGTCTCGACTGAGAGATTGTTCGATGGAGAGATTATGTCATATATGGAAATTATAAATGATAAAAGGTTCACTGAATTAATTCACCAGTGATTGGGCTCCATGGGCTTGTGGCTGGACATCGACCGTGGAGTGTGGGAGAATTCCCAAATTGGCAGGGGTGCTAATTTTGGAATGATCAATCGACAGAGTGTTCGATTGATTTAGAGTAAGTCTTACTCGAATAATTAAATAATATTTAATTATAACCCACGGCCAATTATGTGGTGAACCTACGGGGGCATACACAATACACAAGTAGCGAAAGCGAGGAAATAAGAACGACCGAGTCGACTGGGTCGACTGGGTGAAAAATCGACTGGGTCGATTATATTAGGTGGGTCGACTGGGTCGACCCAATTGGAACAAAATGGGATCCAATTGGAATTGGATCAGGATCATAAATTAAATTGGAATTTAATTTGTGAATTAATTAATTAAGTTGGATTTAATTAATTGGAAAAGGATTTTAATTAAATAGACTTAGAGTCTGATTTAATTAAATGGGAGATTAAGTTAATTAATTGGGCTATTTAATTGAGAGATTAAATTAGGCCTGGTCAAATTAATTAACTGGGCCATGAATTAATTAGGAGACTTGGTCTTCTAATTAAAGAGGGCCATGACCCATGTAGGAGAGAGAAGACCTAGTCCTAATAGGACTAGGCTAGAGAGAAAACTATAAGTAGCTTTCTTATAGTTGAATTTCATACAACTCCATATGCAAAAATTGAGAAAGAGCAAAAATTCTCTCCCCCTCCCCCTAGCTATATCGACCGAACCCTTCTTCCACTTGGAAGAATTTTTCGTTTTCGAGTTTTGTTCCTAAATCGTTCCTAATTCCTAGTTTATAATATATCTCGTGTTCTAGCTGATCGAGATATATTATTTTCGTGATATTGTGGTGTATCAACTCGTAGAGGCGCAACACGTGGGGAGCTACTTAAAAGGTCTGGGTCGATTTTGCCGGAGCAGAATTCAGAGCTCGTTTTGCTAGCCGATGATTTGCAAGGAGATAGGTATAAACGAGAAAATTTATACTATCGTTTTATTTATATTCATATATATACAACTAGAGAATATCCTGGCAAGATTCCTTAAGAGGTCCTAAAAAGTTTTTATATTCCGCTGTGCGTAGGGCTGTTTTTCTTATCGAATCCCAACATATATATTTGTTATAAATCCCCTTCTATAATTAATTATTTTGAACTAATGTTCTCGACATTAGGGGGAGAGTATATGATGAAATAATGTTCTCGACATTAGGGGGAGAGAATAAAGAGCTGGTAAACATAAATTATATGGTATGCATTATCATTATCTTATTTAGATCCTCGAACAAACAAGTGTACACTAATAGTTCAAAAGATAATCCATTTACAAAATATGGTAAATCAGCTGCCAGATGCATTTATTGATCTAAAATGAGTTACTAAATATCATATACCAGCTGAAAATGCTCCAATTCAGAATGATGTCCCATTAGGACAATCTTCTAGTGAAAATCAAAGAAAGCCACGTGGTAGACCAATCGGTTCTAATGATAATAATCATTGTAAAACAAAAGGAGCAAACAATGCAGATGCTCATATTATGGAGGCAAGCACTCCTGAAGAGTTGCAAGACATAACTAATGATAAAACCCAGAAGAGGTTCAGGTACCTGAAAACAATGAAAATGAAGAGATCTCAATTAGTTATGTCACTATGATAAAAGGATGGAACCGAAATAAAATAGTTGTCGACAACAATTTTGCATATAATTATAAAATTAAATGAGGATCTTGAAACTAAATTTGTTAAAGAATAGAAACATAGAAATGATTGGCCAAAATATGAAAAGACACAATTCAAGCAGAACTAAGTTCATGTTCAAAACATGAAGTTTTTGGACCAGAAGTCCAAATACCTAAGTAAAGTCCTTGGGTATTAATGAGTATTTATGCGAAAACGAAAATGAGAAAAATAAATTGAAAGATATGAAACACGTCTATTGCTACAAGGTTTCACTACAAGAAATTGGGTCTTCTGTAACACATTTTTTTGTTGGTGAAGCCTCGATTTCCGTTGGTATTCAAGAGTAGCGACGGATTTTTTCCGTTGAATATTCCGTGTGTGAAGGCCCCATAGGTAAATGGAGTGACGGAATCATTTCCGTTTGTAAATATAGTGACAACAATTTGATTGTTGGTAATACCGTTGAAAAGTACTCCGCTTCAAATAGCTTTGCAAATGGAAAAAACTGTAGGTAATTCTGTTAGAATATTACTAACAGATTTCCTTCGGCTTAATTCAGTTAATGTTTTGTTACTAATCGGTTGGAAACATATCAACGCATCTAGCATCCAAATTATTCCGCTACTTGAAATATGTTGGTAATTTGTCGCTAATTTTGTTGGAAGCATTCCGACAGGTTTAGCATCAGAACTATTCCGTCGGCTTAGATTTGTTGGTATTCTGTCACTGATCGGTTGGAAAAATACCGACGAGATTAGAATCAAAATATTTTTCGTTGTGCTCACATAGCCCGTTTAATCGGGCTTTGCCTAGGCTCCTAGGCGGTCGGGCTTCGCCTGACAGTTGGTCCTCGACTAGTCGTTTGGGCGGTCAGTTTAGCCTAAGCGCCAGGGAGTTGAGCTTTGCCTGACTGGTCAAGCAGTCAAGCTTGGACTGGGCATTCGGGTGATCGGTCTATGTCTGGGCGCCTGACCGGTCTTAGCCCAGGCGCCCGTGCCACTCATGGGGCTGCCCTGAACGCCTCTGTATCGCCTGGGCTTGGCCTAGGCGCTAATGCCATTCCTAGTTCTGGCCCGGGCGCCCGGGTCACTCAAGGGGCTGCCTCGGGCTCGCCTGGGCTTGACCTAGGTGCCTAGGCCACGCCTGGGCAATTTGCGCCCGGGCGATGCTTGGTGACTAGGTAATATGTTTTTAATTAACTTGGTGGATATGGGATTTGAACCCTTGACCTCATATATACATATTAAAGGATCAAACCATTTGAGCTGAACTACGTTATTGTATATTCATTAGACAATTATATATATGAGCCACCTAATAGTTTATTTCATCATTCTCATAAGTTTTTTTTTTTTCAAATTCATCAATTGAACCCATTTTTTGATTGATTTCACCCTTTTTTTTCTCTCAATTCATTGATTTAATTTTCTTTATCGATATAACTAGTTTTCCTCTTAATTTCATCAATTTAAATTGTTTTGACCAATTTAACTAGTTTTTCCACCATTTTCATCATCTTTTACCCATTTTCATCGATTTTCGCCACAAATTTTATCAGCTTGATTTGTTTGATTGATTTAACCATATTCACCAATTTTTCATCAACATCACTTAGTTTTAACTAAGTTAGTTGATTCAACATGTTTCAAAATAATTAATTTTTTTTTACCGATTTCGTTCGTTTTTAAGAATTTCATCAAATTTACATGTTCCTGATAGGTTAAACTCATTTTAAATCGAATTTACCAATTTTTTTCTTCAATTTAACTGAAATCATTCATTTTAATACCCCGTTTTCAACATTTTTTCACCAATTTACAGGTTTATACGTTTTTCGTCGAATAATTTATTTTTCCACTAATTTTATCGAAGTGTTGAAGCAGTGAAAATATATGAAATTTATGAATTATCAAAAAATTTGGTTAATCCATTGGAAAATGAATTTAATCTATGTAAAATCTGGTTAAAACGATCGAAATGAGTTTTATAGGTGAACGAGTGAAAATATCAATATTATAAAATCGGTTAAATGTGCTATAAAACGATGAAATTAGTTAGAAAATTAAAAAAATCGGTGAAATTTATGAAAAAATGGTGAATTCGATTAAAAAACAAGTTAAATTCATCAAAAACTGATTAAGTAGATGAAATTGGTGAAAAATTATGTAAAATTGGTTAAAACGAGTATACCTGGTAAAATTAGTGAAGACGGTAAAAAAATAGTTAAATTTCTTTGGTAATTTGTTGTTATTATTCGTCAAACGTTTTGTTGTTATTATTCGTGAAACATGTTTCTATCATTCGTAATTTGGTAATCTTTCCGTTGGAACAATTTCATAGCTATGGATAACTTTTTCCTACAACTTAACAACCGAATTCCTACGAAAAATATTTTTTCCCAATTTTTCATTGGTAATTTATCATTTTTATTGGTGGAATATATTTCTGTTGATGGTTCCGTCGTTGTTCAGTTACTATATCTAAATAGCAATGGATAATTTTCTGTTGAAATGATTTCGTCGCTATGAATAATTTTTTCCTACAACTTAACAACTGAATTCCTATAAAAAATATTATTTTCCAATATTTCGTGGGTAATTTGTTGCTATTATCGAAGGAACACATTTCATTTGAAATTTATTGGTATTTCATTACTAATCAATTACTAATAACGACAAATTTGTTTTCGTTGGAATCAGGTCTATTTAGAAGGCACGCTGAAATGCAATTTAATGGATGTTTGTTAAATATATCCAGTGCACCTATCAATTTGTAAATGATATTTCTTAAGTTTTTATCTCTTGCTTAAAATTTATTAATATTATTTTCTACTTCACATAGTACTTCAAGCTGATTACTTTGCCTATGGCCTTTTTTGAATTATTTGCAGTGAAGTAGTTGAAGGCATGGAGCATTAATTTGATACTTGATTGATAAATATTCAAACACTCAAATGGGTTGTACAGCTTCTAAATTGACACTAAAGCTCCAAGTTTTGAGGAAAATCTCAAGTTTTGAGTGGTTAAGTATTCTTCTTGGGCTGAATGTTCCCTTTCAAAGAAAACAAGAGATTTTTTTTTATTCCACTAGTTTTAAACTTATTCGGAGAACTGTGAATAAACATAATTTTTTTTCATGAATAATGCTTTTAGTTGAAATTTTGTTGGTAATTTGTTGCTATTCTTGAAGGAATACCATTTCCGTTAGCAATCAATTATAAATTCGTCACTAGTAGTGACAATTTTTTTTCCCGTTGGAATCAAGTCGTTTATGAAGGCAGCCTTTTTTGTAATGGCGGTTTTTCATTACAAATTCGGTTGATAATTAGTCGATATTTTTGAAAAACATAGTTTTCTTATATTTTCGTCGCTGTTCAGCTGTACATTTGTTTTTGACAAAAAAATTGTAACAAATTATTTTCAGTTGGAACAATTCCGTTGCTATCTGTCATCTTTACCGACAACTAAACAACAAAGTTCCAACCAAAAATCTTTTCTTTCGAAATTTTGTTGGTAACTTGTTGCTATTTTTGAAAGAATACCGTTTCCATTAGTAATCAGTTATAAATTTGTCACTAATAGCGACAGTTTTTTTTCCCGTTGGAATCAAGTCGTTTCTGAAGACAGCTTTTTTTGTAGTGTTTTTCGCAGAGACCTGAAACTGATTATAAGGAGACATATTCTCCAGTGGTGGATGCAATTATTTTTAGATACCTTATTAGTCTGGCAGTACGATAAAACTCGATATGCGTATTAAAGATCATGGCTCGCTTATAGATATTGTTACAACTTATTTATATGGCTCGCTTGATATGAAATTTATATAAAAGTCCCTGAAGGATTTAAAATCTTAAGTAAACTCATAAATTCCCGGGAAAATTGTTCAATGCACATGTGTAGATTTTTATTTGAATTAAAAGTATCTGAGTATATCTGGTATAACTGACTCGCTGAATATTGTCAAAGAAAGTTATGAAAGTGATCCAATTTGCCCATTGTTTAAAAAAGATTTGGTATCAGAGTTTATTATTATTGTTTTATATGTTTATGATTTGAATATTATTGGAACTCTTGAAGAACTTCAAATAATACTTGATTATTTAAATAAAGAATTCGAGGTGAAAGATCATGGAAGTCTCGGCCTGCAGATCGAGTACTTACCAAATGAAAATTTTCTTATTAATCACTTTATATAATAGATTTTAGGACGATTTTATATGAATAAGACACATCATCTAAGTACCCAATGGATGTAAGATTTTTAGATGAGAAAATGACCATTTTTGTCCTCGTGAGAATGATGAAGAACTCATTGGTCCTGAAGTACCATATCTCAATGTTATAGGAGAATTGATGTGTTTTGTTAATAGTACATGCCCCGATGTATCATTTGTTGTAAGTTTATATTAGCAAGATTTAGTTCTTCTCTGACACACCGACATTGGAATGGAGTTAAGCATATATTTTGATATCTCCGAGGTTCAATTGATATGTGGCTACTTATACAAATGATTCAAAATCACAACTGGTTGGCTATGCAAATGCAGAGTACTTATTTGATCCACATAAAACTAGCTCTCAAATATGTTATGTATTTACAAACAGATGAACTATTATATCATGTTGTTCTACAAAATAAACTTTGGCTGCCACTTCAACGTGCATAAATAATCACAATGCATGAGTAAAATCGAGAGTGTGTTTGGATCGACGACCCATCATATCCAAAAGGGATGCGTGGTATATCATTTGAGAAAAAAATTTAACCAATGCATTGTCTGACTGCCACATTTGAAAATTTTATTAATGAAATTGGGATGTGTCAATTTAAAATTGTTAAGTGATTTTGTTATCAGGGGAGTAAAAGACAAGACATGTGCACTCTTTTTCCCTTCACTAGGTTTTTATCCCATCGGGTTTTTCCTAGTAAGGTTTTTAACAAGGCATATGCTATAAACAATAGACTTCATGGAAGTGTACCATTAATAATATACTCACACTGTACTCTTTTTCCTTTGTCCAGGTTTTTATCCCATTGGATTTTTCTTGACAAGGTTTTAACGAGGCAGTGTAACACACTCCTTAGTTCCACATCAAAACGTATTTCTCTCCCCTTGTCCAAATTTTTGTTTCCACCGGATTTTGCTAATAAGGTTTTTAATGAAGCAATAAACAATGAACATCCAAGGGGGAGTGTTGTAAATATCATAGGAGTGGATATCCATTTAAATGAGCTATTGTAATGGGCTAGGTAGTGGACAATAAAGTTTTGTAACTTATATAAGTCATGACCTTTGGTTGTCTTGTATAGCTCTATAAATAAAGACTTTGTATTGTGTATTACATATGAAGATGAATGAAAAATATTGCTCTCCATACTTTATTCTCTAGATTATAGTTTTAGCTTGTTTTTTTAGATTATCTTTCGATTAATTTCATAACATTAACAAGTTAAAATTTAGCTCAATTAAATTAATCGCTTCAATTTAAGTTTTAAGCCCATTAGGAAGGAGGAAGTTTGAAAGATATAAAGTCTCATCTCTCCCACATGCCCACCGCCGCCGCACACCATTCGGAAGAGGAGCCACTGTTAGGAAGTTGTGGTACCGACACCTCAATACAACTAAAGTAGAAATAAGAAACTTGTGGAAATGAGATAAAACAATTGGAGTCGAGCAAACCGTAGAAGAATTTTATTAACGCAAAAAAGATTACAACACTTTTCTATAACAAAGGAGAGACACAAAATATTAGGAGAAACCTCACTTTTTATTCTCTCTATATTTTTCTCACACTCTCTCAATGCTATTTTCTCAAGTAGAAAACAATCCCTATTTCTTACACTCAAAATGGGATTCTATTAATTATTTCTCTACTCTACAACTAATTTAATTACACAAAGCATACATATATATATATATATATATATATATATAGATGCTTAAAGGCGGTGTATTTGCATTCTCCACGGCCATCTACACTTTTCCATAAGCTTCTTGCTTTGTTTGAATTCAAAGTGCAATTAATGAAGAATTCCTTATTTGACAAGGCTTTTACCACCGCCATTAACAAAGAAACGTGGCTTTATATTTAACAATCTCCCACTTAAAGTCACGTTTTGTTGTAACTTCTTCATCTTTTCTACTTTGTTGTTTTTATGCCGCTTACATTTCTGCTAGGCCAATAGAGGATCGACACCAAATGAACTTGTCTCTATTTAACGGCTTTGTCAGAATATCTGCTAGGTTGTCCTCTGTATGGATTTTCTGAAAATCCACACTTCCTTCTTCCACCTTCTCTCGTACAAAGTGGTACTGAACTCGTATGTGTTTTGTCTTTGAGTGAAATGCTGGATTCTTTGCCAAGTGCAAAGCGCTCTGACTATCACAAAATAGAGAAATATTCTCTTGTTTGTGTCCGAGCTCTTCCAGTAGCATTTGCAACCATATTGCCTCTTTGCTAGCTTGTGTAGCTGCAACGTATTCTGCTTCCGTCGTAGAAGTAGCCACGATAGACTGCAGTTTTGAAACCCAGCTTACAGCTCCTCCAGCAAGAGTAAACACATAACCCGTGGTGGATTTACTTTTATCAAGATCACCTGCAAAATCTGAATCAACATAGCCTCTGACAAGAAAGTCTGATCCCCCATAACATAATGCAGCATTCGAGGTACCCTTGATATATCTCAAGATCCTCTTCATAGCACTCCAATGCTCTTTACCAGGATTCGCCATGTACCGACTAACTGCTCCCACTGCTTGTGCAATGTCTGGTCTAGTACAAACCATAGCGAACATTAAGCTACCCACTGCTGATGCATACGGTACTCGAGACATTTCCATCCTCTCCGCTTCGTTGCTAGGACTCATACTTGAGGATAACTTGAAATTAATAGGAAGAGGGGTAGAGATTGGCTTACAATCTTGCA
The DNA here is from genome assembly GCA_003313485.2 of Penstemon barbatus. Classification (NCBI taxonomy): domain Eukaryota; kingdom Viridiplantae; phylum Streptophyta; class Magnoliopsida; order Lamiales; family Plantaginaceae; genus Penstemon; species Penstemon barbatus. The sequence goes on from CM064883.1 coordinate 71,062,190, forward strand.
TGTTGAAGCGTCGCAAGATTTTCTTCAGATAATTTTGCTGAGAGAGCCAAATCTTCCTATTATTTCTGTCTCGGTAAATTTGCATCCCTAGAATCTTGTTTGCTGGTCCCAAGTCCTTCATTTCAAATTCCCTAGCCAGTTGTGCCTTTAATTCTTTAAGACGATCTTTGTTGGGGCCTGCTACCAACATGTCGTCAACATACAACAGCAGAATAATGAAATTACCATCACCAAATCTCTTGTAGTAAGCACAAGGATCTGAACTAAGTCTGTTGTATCCAAGGCTCGTGATGAAGGAATCAAATCTCTTATACCAACACCTAGGCGCCTGTTTTAAACCGTATAGAGATTTGTTCAACCTGCAAACCAAGTTCTCTTTTTCTTTTTCTTCAAAACCTTCTGGTTGGAGCATATATATTTCTTCTTCAAGATCTCCATGAAGAAATGCAGTTTTCACATCTAACTGCTCTAAATACAAGTCGAATGTAGCACATATCGCCAAAACTACTCTGACTGTTGTTAGCCGAACAACAGGAGAAAATATCTCATTGAAGTCAATACCTTCTTTCTGAGCAAATCCTTTCACCACCAATCTAGCACGATACCGCTCCACTTGGTCATTGCCATCTCGTTTGATCTTGTAGACCCATTTATTTCCAATGGCTTTTCTTCCTTGTGGTAGCGGAACAAGATCCCATGTTTTGTTTTTATGGAGAGCTTCAATTTCTTCTTGCATTGCTGTCATCCACAGAGAAGCTTCCTGACTTTTTGTAGCCTCATGGAAAGTTGACGGCTCTCCATCCTCTGTGAGTAGACAGTATGCAACATTTCCCTCCATAATGTAATCTGAGTGCCAAGCTGGTTGTCTTCTCTCCCGAGTTGATCGTCGAACTTGTGGAGTTATCAACTCAACTTGCTCTTGTTCTTCATGTTCTGGTGCTGCTTCAGAAGAATCTAGAACTTCATGTTCTTGTCTATTTTCAACTTCAACCGTAGTAGTATCTGATTTTTCTTTTGACGTGCTATCATTTTCTTTTTCTTGTATTTTATCGTCTGTGAATATCACATCTCTGCTGATTATCACCTTGTGGGCAGTGGGATCCCACAGGCGGTACCCCTTAATTCCATCAGCATACCCCAAGAAAATACATCTCCTGGATTTTGGATCCAACTTCGATCTTTCTTGGGCATTGTACATAACGTACACAGGACTTCCAAATGTATGCAAATGAGAATAATCAGCTGGTTTACCAGTCCACATCTCCATTGGCGTTTTCAGATCAATTGCGGTTGATGGTGACCGATTGATCACATAACAGGCGGTCTTGACTGCTTCTGCCCAAAATGATTTGGCAATCCCTGCAGTTCTCAACATAGCTCTTGTACGTTCTAACAAGGTTCTGTTCATCCGCTCTGCTACTCCATTTTGTTGTGGAGTGTATGCCACTGTGAACTGTCTCTTGATTCCTTCTTGTTGACAGAAGTTATCAAATTCATTGCTGGTATATTCTCCTCCATTGTCTGTCCTCAAACACTTGATCTTCTTTTCAGATTCAAGTTCCACCCGCGCTTTGAATGTTTTGAAAACAGAAAACACATCTGATTTCTTCTTAATTGGATACACCCAACATCTCCTGGAGTAATCATCTATAAAAGACACAAAGTATCTTGCTCCTCCTAGGGACATAACCGGTGCTTGCCAGACATCAGAATGAATCAGTTCTAATATAGCTTTGCTTCTAACACTTGAATTGTTGAACTTTAATCTATGCTGCTTACTAGTGACACAATGCTCACAAAATGATAATGATACCTTTTTGAGCCCTGGAAGAAGCTTTTGTTCAGCAAGAATCTTCAAGCCTCGTTCCGACATGTGGCCAAGTTTACGGTGCCACATCATCGTTAAGTCTTCTGCTGAAGTTGCTGATACAATAGATGCTTCTCCTTCTTGTTGTGTTTCCCCTTTAAGCATGTACAGATTTGCAGCTATTTTTTCTGCTTTCATCACCACAAGCGCGCCTTTGATTATTTTCATAATCCCGTCTTCGATATGGGCTTTGCACCCACTACTATCTAATTGTCCCAAAGACAATAGATTTTTCTTTAGGCCATTTACATGTCGTACTTCTCGGATGGTGCGAACTGTACCATCATACATCTGTAATTTGATGGTACCAATACCGGCAATCTCCAAGGCATGATCGTCTCCCATGAATACAGATCCTCCTGAGATAGGTTCGTACTGGTGAAACCATTCTCTTCTAGGAGTCATATGCCATGTTGCTCCTGAGTCCATGAGCCAGACATCAGTGAATCTTTTTCTGCCTTCGGTAATTGTTGCTGCCTCACTGTATAAAATTTCTCCATCATCCGATGTACTTGCTACACAACCCTGAGCTTTTGATGACTCAGAACTTTTTCCTTTAGCTTCCTCGTTCTTCTTGAGAAGCCTACACTCACTTTTATAGTGCCCTCTCTTGCCACAGTGATAACACTTGACATTTTTCTTACTTCTGGATTTCGATCTCCCGTGATTTTGACTCCCACTGGGGCCACGTTCCGTTGATCTCCCTCTCATCATCGTCAAAGCTTCAACTTGTTGTGAGCTTCCTATTCTATCTTCTTTGTTTTTGCGCCGACTTTCTTCTTCAAGAACCGCAGCTGCTATATCATCGAACTCTAGAATTTCTAAACTGTTTGTTATGTTGATGATGAGTTGATCATACGAATCAGGAAGACTTTGAAGTAGAATGTCGGCACGTTCACTTGTCTCCATATTATGCCCCATCGTTGTGAGCTGCGAGAATAAAGTGTTGAGGGTATTGATGTGGTCAGTCACCGTGGTTGACTCCATCATCCGAAGGGTGTAAAGCCTTCTTTTCAAGAAGATTTTGTTGTGTAGTGATTTGGCCTCATACAATTTTATAAGTGTATCCCAAATCTCTTTTGCAGTCTTCTTCTCAGCCACACTTGACAACACTTCGTCAGCTAATGCTAAGTGCAAATCAGCAATAGCATTGCCATCCATTTCGTTCCACTTGTCGTCAGTGATCCCCTCGGGTTTATCTCCAATTGCCGCCAAGCAATTATCCTTTCTTAACACTGCTTTCATTCTCATTTTCCATAATGAGAAATTATTCCCATTGAACTTCTCTATTTCGTACTTTGTCGTCATCTTTGAGGATGTCTACTTTTTACCACTAACTGGATCTTACGGTAGCACCAAGAATCGGCTAGAAACCTGGTGGCTCTGATACCACTGTTAGGAAGTTGTGGTACCGACACCTCAATACAACTAAAGTAGAAATAAGAAACTTGTGGAAATGAGATAAAACAATTGGAGTCGAGCAAACCGTAGAAGAATTTTATTAACGCAAAAAAGATTACAACACTTTTCTATAACAAAGGAGAGACACAAAATATTAGGAGAAACCTCACTTTTTATTCTCTCTATATTTTTCTCACACTCTCTCAATGCTATTTTCTCAAGTAGAAAACAATCCCTATTTCTTACACTCAAAATGGGATTCTATTAATTATTTCTCTACTCTACAACTAATTTAATTACACAAAGCATACATATATATATATATATATATATATATATATATATATAGATGCTTAAAGGCGGTGTATTTGCATTCTCCACGGCCATCTACACTTTTCCATAAGCTTCTTGCTTTGTTTGAATTCAAAGTGCAATTAATGAAGAATTCCTTATTTGACAAGGCTTTTACCACCGCCATTAACAAAGAAACGTGGCTTTATATTTAACAGCCACCACCGCCGTCGAAATTCCTCAGAGCCAACGTCACCGCACGCCCTCGCTGTAAGTAATTCCTCCTTTGAATTCGATTGATGGGGAGTTTCGGGAGAAAGATTTTCGAGATGGGAAAGATCGGAGGGAAGGGAAGGGAAGGGAAAATCGGAGTAGCCATGGCTACCGACGGAGGTCACGACGGGAGAAAGAGGCCGCACGAGAGTGGAGGTGGTAATTGGGCTGGCTGTTTCGGAGGTGGCTGAGAAGAGGTCGGTGGCAGGGAGGTTTGGGTAAGTAGTCGTGCGGGCTGGGAGGGGAGAACGGGCCGGGGCCATGGGTTTCGGGTTCGGGTTTTGGGGTGAGAATGGCCTTCCAAAGCTTGTCGGGGAAGACGAAGGCAAGGCGAGGCGAGGCGTACAATGGTGAGGGAGTACGAGATTTTTGGCTGGAGATGAAATGGAGAAGGCGATGAACAGTAGATATTTTGGCTGAGTTTGAGTTGGAAATTGCAACTTGGGCTTACAAAATTGGGTTGAGTTTTGGCTGTTTTTAGACTCGGTTTGGGACTAGTATGGGTTGGAGTTATGGACCGAGTGGAATGGGCTAATTAGCTCGGCCAGGCCCAGTTTGGGCTGGGCCAACTTCAGGCCGGGCCGGGAATTTCGTGCTTTTAGACTAAACTTAGGCCAATTGTTTCGGTAAATGAAGTTAAGAGATAACGGATTCGGGCCTAATGAAATATAAGGGGTATAGAATTTGTTAGTGAGACTTTGTGAAACATTCATAAGATTATAATATAGGGGATAAAATGCTCTTTTTTGAATTACAGATAAATAAATTGAGCATTATGCGGATCACATGCGGATAAATTGTCATTAACTCCTTAATCTGTAGAAATATTAATAGCCAGTTCGTTTCAATTTTCCCTTCCCTCAGCTCTATAATAAATCTTTTGTTTTCATGTGTGAAGTTATATTGGAGCAATCAATCGGAAATTACAATGGAAGTGACTCCCGATAATATAAACAATTCATGATCTGATCCAAAACCGCAAGTCATATACCGCTGCAAGAAATGCCTTAGAATTGTTGCTTCACACGAGCATGTTGTTTCACATGGACGCGGAGAGGGGCAAAATGCTTCAAATGGAAAAAGAGAAGTGGAGAAGTAGATGAAGAGCCACCTGAATGCTCCTCCGTTTTTGTTGAGCCCATGAAATGGATGCAAGCAGGTTATAAATTGAAACACCTACCGACTATTTAATATATTTTTTTCTGAAAAATTCTTATGTAGCAAATATTCCGTATTTTCAGTGGAAGAAGGATGTGTAGGAGACAAGCTTCAGTGCGTAGGATGCAAGGCTCGACTGGGTTCTTTCAATTGGGCAGGTATGCAGTGCAATTGTGGAGCATGGATTAATCCTGCGTTTCAGCTGCACAAAAGTTGTATAGATGAGTGCCGCATTTGAGTTACAATATTTTCCTCTCTCCATTTAAAATTATGCAACATAAAAAGTAGATATGTTATTGGTTGGAAGCACACTTGTCTAATTCAAATGTTTCCTAGTTGAAGTAAAGGTGTCGTAGCATTTGGTTATATCGAACTGTGGTTTGATAAACAGGGTCGAAAACTTGTATTTGAGATCCTTTTACGCAGTTAGAAAGTTGGAGTGAGGTGCGGAAAGTAGTGTACATTAATCTTTAGCCTTGTTCAGCTTCATTTGAATAAAAGTTCTTTCTTTTGGTCTTGGACCAAATGGCAATATGAAAATCTTTTTGGTTTTCCAGGAATAGCTGCTACTCACTTTTATGAGATTACAGGGTGGTGAAGTGCTCTTTTTCAAATCACAGGGAGGTAAATTGAACATTATGAATATCACAGGGGGTAAATTGTCATAATTCTACATTTATCTTTAGTACAGCTTCATTTGAACAAAGTTCTTTCTTTTGGTTTAGGACCAAATGGCAATATGTAATCTCTCTATTTTCCCTTAAACTCAGACATTAAGATTCTGCATTAGGCCAGGTAATAAGTTACGAGGAAACTTCACATTACCCCTTTAAGATTGAGATACATGTTTGAAGCTTTATGATCTAAAGAAAATTGTGCAAAGCCTTCTAATTCCGCAGATTGTTCCGGATGGTTTTGATTTGCCAACCACTTGTTTCATGGTTTTATTTTGAGCTGCAAACTCGACTCCAAAAATGCAGGGTTATTTTGGAAATAGTATGCCCTAGTCCGGACTCACTCAAATTAAGTCAAACCCAATTTGGTGATGGCTTTGGGCACGTTTTGGTCCAACTTCAGGTTTCAAGTCAGATTGAGATCTACTTAAAATCTACTTAGTACTTATAAAATTATTGATTTGATATCTACCATATGTTTTTATAACTAAAGTTGTTAATTTGACACTTATCATAAATTATTGATTTGACATTTATCACCTATTTTTCTTCCTCCAACCAAAACTTTTCCATAGGAGCATGTAGATACCCACATTTTTATTCCCAGCATCGAATAGATTGTGGGTAAAAATATTTGTTCATAGCTAATGAAAATTACATAAGTTGAATTTTAAGCCGAGACATCTACACGAAGAAATTGTTTTGATATATTTTTTTTTTCAATAGAACCTCCTTGCGTTTTACAAACACTTGCAAGGAATTCCATGTGTAAATAATATTAATTTATTAGTATTATATATAAAATCTAATTAATATAATGGATAGGTAAATAGATTAAACATGGATGGTAAAATAGTATTTAACCTACATAAACAAACCGTGTCAACTATTTAACCGTTAAAGAGAGAGTATGCAACATTTGGTACACACTCAAGGGGGTTCTATGCAAAAAAATAATAACGGGGGTTATGTGCAGGTTCCCAAAACACAGGTGGGTTTGGTGCATTTTTCCCTTCTTTAATCCTTTGACATATTTTAAATGAGTGAAAGACAAAACTACTCTCTATGTTTTGTCTAACTTCCAAAAAATCTCTTATGTTATTTTAACTCCCCAAACCCACCCCCCCCCCCCCCCCCCATTTGGTTTTAATTATCATACTCAACCCAAGTAGAATTTGACTTTGGCAAAATGACAAAATTATCTCTATATATTTCCTTTTATTTATTCATTTAGAAAATACAAGTAAATACTACTTGGATCGATTGTGGTAATTAAAATCAAACAGAGGAGGTTTTTTTGGGAGTTAAATAAAATATAGGGGATATTTTTGTCTTTCACTGTCAGGGGTAAAAATTATCATATTAAAAGCAAAACGTGAACAAATACGTGCAATTTTCATGTTTAAATCACACTCTATTTTCTGGGGGGTATATTTAGCACTGACTTGACAGCACATGGGAGTTTTCTAGGAGTTAAAATAACACATGATTTTTTTGGGAGTTACAAAACATAGGAGTGTATTTTAAATGGTTATGTAAATTAGAAACACACTAACTGAAACAGACGGAAAGAAGATCCAAAAAAGCCCGGCGCTCATTGTTATAACATCCAAAACAATGAGAAAAGGCCTAATTAGAATACCAAAAATTTTAACTGATAAAATGGAGCAACTTCTACGGAACAGAGTTTCTAATTTACCCTCTCATGCATCAACTTTCCGGGCACGCCACATATTTTATGTGATAACTGGAGAAGAATTTTAGCCCTTGTGAATACTATAAATATTGTATGCTTATGAATTTATTCATAAGCACTTTTCCTCATCATAATTCATTACTTAATATATAACACTATTCAGCTATTAAATATGGCCTTGGCTCTATCTTGGAAGCTTATTTTCGCTGCGATCCTAGTTCTAGGCATGTGGGCTTCTCAAGCCACATCCCGCACACTGCCCGATGCATCTATGGTTGAGAAACACGAGACGTGGATGATACAATATGACGGTACGTACAAAGATGAACTAGAGAAGGCTAAGAGATTCAAGATATTCAAGGACAATGTAGAGTACATTCAGTCCTCCAATGAAGCAGTTTCTCGACCATACAAGCTTGCAATAAATCAGTTTGCTGATTTGACAAACGAAGAGTTTCAGGCATCTCGTAATGGATTCAAAATGGGGTTCCGCTCAAAATCATCTAAAGGCTCATCCTTTAAATACGCAAATGTGACAGGAGTTCCGTCCACCATGGATTGGAGAAAGAAGGGGGCCGTTACTGGTGTTAAGGATCAAGGCCAATGTGGTAGGTTCAAAAAAAAAAAAAAAAGTTCACCGTTGTACACCAAATAAATTACAATCTCAATTTTAAAAAACTAATTAATTTTCTATAAATGAAAATACAGGATGTTGTTGGGCTTTCTCGGCTGTCGCAGCTACGGAAGGAATCAACCAACTCACAACAGGACATTTGGTCTCATTATCCGAACAAGAACTTGTGGATTGCGACACAAGTGAAGATCAAGGATGCAATGGTGGTCTCATGGACGATGCATTTCAGTTCATTATTGGAAATCACGGTCTCACTACTGAATCTAACTATCCGTACGAGGGAGTTGATGCCACGTGCAACACAAAGAAGGAATCCTCTCGTGTTGCTAAGATCACAGGATACGAGGATGTTCCAGCCAACAGTGAGTCTGCGTTGTTGAAAGCCGTGGCTAATCAACCGATTTCTGTAGCCATAGATGCGGGTGGTTCCGACTTCCAATTCTACTCGAGTGGTGTTTTCACTGGGGAGTGCGGAACCGAACTAGACCATGGTGTGACTGCGGTTGGGTACGGTGCAACTAGTGATGGAACAAAGTATTGGTTGGTTAAGAATTCGTGGGGAAGTAGTTGGGGAGAGAATGTGATGAGCGTGTTTTTGGTCGGTTGACTTGTTTTGGTATCTAGTGTAGAGTCTGGATGTCGATTTTAACACAGCTCGTCAATGTGAGGATCGGTAGGTCAGACAAGCCTTTCCTCGATTTGTATGTCGGGATCCTAACCTGCAATCAAAGAGAACTACGTCAGGTTAATGCCGGTGGTGACCCGGCGATAACCCTCCGATGCTTAAGTAAGTGTCGAGTAGAGGTGAGAGATCGATACGGGTACATTAGGCTTAGAGAATGCGTACCTTTCATCGTATTAATGAGGGCTATTTATAGATTTCGTCCGGATCAATGGGTCGGATCATGACAAGACATCTCGAACACCGGGTCGGGTCATGACAAGACGTCTCAAACACCGGGTCGGGTCATGATAAGATACTCAGATTTTGAATATGATGTCGACAAGCATGTCGAGCATGTCGGGCACGTCAGTCTATGTATGATGGCGTCGATCATGTCGAGCATGTCGATCATGTCGAGCATGTCGATCATGTCGATCATGTCAGTCTTTGTATGATGTCAACGATCATGTCGAGCATGTCGATCATGTCGATCATGTCAGTCTTTGTATGATGTCAACGAGCATGTCGAGCATGTCGATCATGTCAGTCTTTGTATGATGTCAACGATCATGTCGAGCATGTCGATCATGTCGATCATGTCGATCATGTCAGTCTTTGTATGATGTCAACGATCATGTCGAGCATGTCGATCATGTCGAGCATGTCGATCATGTCGATCATGTCAGTCTTTGTATGATGTCAACGATCATGTCGAGCATGTCGATCATGTCGAGCATGTCAATCATGTCAGTCTTTGTATGATGTCAACGATCATGTCGAGCATGTCGATCATGTCGAGCATGTCGATCATGTCGATCATGTCAGTCTTTGTATGATGTCAACGATCATGTCGAGCATGTCGATCATGTCGATCATGGCAGTCTTTGTATGATGTCAACGATCATGTCGAGCATGTCGATCATGTCGAGCATGTCGATCATGTCGATCATGGCAGTCTTTGTATGATGTCAACGATCATGTCGAGCATGTCGATCATGTCGAGCATGTCAATCATGTCAGTCTTTGTATGATGTCAACGATCATGTCGAGCATGTCGATCATGTCGAGCATGTCAATCATGTCAGTCTTTGTATGATGTCAACGATCATGTCGAGCATGTCGATCATGTCGAGCATGTCAATCATGTCAGTCTTTGTATGATGTCAACGATCATGTCGAGCATGTCGATCATGTCGAGCATGTCGATCATGTCGATCATGTCAGTCTTTGTATGATGTCAACGATCATGTCGAGCATGTCGATCATGTCGATCATGGCAGTCTTTGTATGATGTCAACGATCATGTCGAGCATGTCGATCATGTCGAGCATGTCAATCATGTCAGTCTTTGTATGATGTCAACGATCATGTCGAGCATGTCGATCATGTCGAGCATGTCAATCATGTCAGTCTTTGTATGATGTCAACGATCATGTCGAGCATGTCGATCATGTCGAGCATGTCGATCATGTCGATCATGGCAGTCTTTGTATGATGTCAACGATCATGTCGAGCATGTCAATCATGTCAGTCTTTGTATGATGTCAACGATCATGTCGAGCATGTCGATCATGTCGAGCATGTCAATCATGTCAGTCTTTGTATGATGTCAACGATCATGTCGAGCATGTCGATCATGTCGATCATGTCGATCATGTCAGTCTTTGTATGATGTCAACGATCATGTCGAGCATGTCGATCATGTCGAGCATGTCGATCATGTCGATCATGGCAGTCTTTGTATGATGTCAACGATCATGTCGAGCATGTCGATCATGTCGAGCATGTCAATCATGTCAGTCTTTGTATGATGTCAACGATCATGTCGAGCATGTCGATCATGTCGAGCATGTCGATCATGTCGATCATGTCAGTCTTTGTATGATGTCAACGATCATGTCGAGCATGTCGATCTATACAGGATATTGACGTGCATGTCGATTTATACAGGATATTGACGTGCATGTCGATCTTAATGATCGATAGCTTTATATCAATACTTCAAGTGCCACGTCAGGTGACGAAGACTTGGTACATCAAGAGTCCCCCAAGTTCTAGAGTTCGAGTGAAGGTCGAAGTCTGGAAGTTTAATTGTTTGTTCATCATTTCCGCGTCGGGCATGTCTGTCTATGTGCATGATGTCGACGACGAGCATGTCTGGCACGTCGGTCTTTGCATGATGTTCGTCTCGATGCCTCTGCGGCTTTCGAGGAATTTCTTTTGTCGATTTTCATCTCGATGCCTCTTCGGCTGTCGAGGAATTTCTTCTGTCGATTTTCATCTCGATTTGTCGATGAACATGTAGGAAAGCTTTAAAATAGATTTCTTCTTCTCCTCTGTCGATTTCATCTCGACATGTCGATTAAACTGTAGGAAAGTTTTAAAATAGCTTTCTTCTTCTCTGTCGATTTCATCTCGACATGTCGATGAACATGTTGGAAAGCTTTAAAATAGCTTTCTTCTTCTCTGTCGATTTCATCTCGACATGTCGATGAACATGTTGGAAAGCTTTAAAATAGCTTTCTTCTTCTCTGTCGATTTCATCTCGACATGTCGATGAACATGTAGGAAAGCTTTAAAATAGCTTTCTTCTTCTTTGTCGATTTCATCTCGACATGTCGATGAACATGTAGGAAAGCTTTAAAATAGCTTTCTTCTTCTCTGTCGATTTCATCTCGACATGTCGATGAACATGTAGGAAAGCTTTAAAATAGCTTTCTTCTTCTCTGTCGATTTCATCTCGACATGTCGATGAACATGTAGGAAAGCTTTAAAATAGCTTTCTTCTTCTCTGTCGATTTCATCTCGACATGTCGATGAACATGTTGGAAAGCTTTAAAATAGATTTCTTCTTCTCCTCTGTCGATTTCATCTCGACATGTCGATGAACATGTAGGAAAGCTTTAAAATAGCTTTCTTCTTCTCTGTCGATTTCATCTCGACATGTCGATGAACATGTAGGAAAGCTTTAAAATAGCTTTCTTCTTCTCTGTCGATTTCATCTCGACATGTCGATGAACATGTTGGAAAGCTTTAAAATAGATTTCTTCTTCTCCTCTGTCGATTTCATCTCGACATGTCGATGAACATGTAGGAAAGCTTTAAAATAGCTTTCTTCTTCTCTGTCGATTTCATCTCGACATGTCGATGAACATGTAGGAAAGCTTTAAAATAGCTTTCTTCTTCTCTGTCGATTTCATCTCGACATGTCGATGAACATGTAGGAAAGCTTTAAAATAGCTTTCTTCTTCTCTGTCGATTTCATCTCGACATGTCGATGAACATGTAGGAAAGCTTTAAAATAGCTTTCTTCTTCTCTGTCGATTTCATCTCGACATGTCGATGAACATGTAGGAAAGCTTTAAAATAGCTTTCTTCTTCTCTGTCGATTTCATCTCGACATGTCGATGAACATGTAGGAAAGCTTTAAAATAGCTTTCTTCTTCTCCTCTGTCGATTTCATCTCGACATGTCGATGAACATGTAGGAAAGCTTTAAAATAGCTTTCTTCTTCTCTGTCGATTTCATCTCGACATGTCGATGAACATGTAGGAAAGCTTTAAAATAGCTTTCTTCTTCTCTGTCGATTTCATCTCGACATGTCGATGAACATGTTGGAAAGCTTTAAAATAGCTTTCTTCTTCTCTGTCGATTTCATCTCGACATGTCGATGAACATGTTATCTCCTTGGCCTTTCCCATACTGATCTCTATTTTCATGTCGTTCTCGAGCAAGAGCGGCATTGTAGTCAACTTTTCTCGATTCAGAGTTAATGTTCCCACAGACGGCGCCAATTGATGAGCGTGTTTTTGGTCGGTTGACTTGTTTTGGTATCTAGTGTAGAGTCTGGATGTCGATTCTAACACAGCTCGTCAATGTGAGGATCGGTAGGTCAGACAAGCCTTTCCTCGATTTGTATGTCGGGATCCTAACCTGCAATCAAAGAGAACTACGTCAGGTTAATGCCGGTGGTGACCCGGCGATAACCCTCCGATGCTTAAGTAAGTGTCGAGTAGAGGTGAGAGATCGATACGGGTACATTAGGCTTAGAGAATGCGTACCTTTCATCGTATTAATGAGGGCTATTTATAGATTTCGTCCGGATCAATGGGTCGGATCATGACAAGACATCTCGAACACCGGGTCGGGTCATGACAAGACGTCTCAAACACCGGGTCGGGTCATGATAAGATACTCAGATTTTGAATATGATGTCGACAAGTATGTCGAGCATGTCGGGCACGTCAGTCTATGTATGATGGCGTCGAGCATGTCGAGCATGTCGATCATGTCGATCATGTCAGTCTTTGTATGATGTCAACGATCATGTCGAGCATGTCGATCATGTCGATCATGTCGATCATGTCAGTCTTTGTATGATGTCAACGAGCATGTCGAGCATGTCGAGCATGTCGATCATGTCAGTCTTTGTATGATGTCAACGATCATGTCGAGCATGTCGATCATGTCGATCATGTCAGTCTTTGTATGATGTCAACGATCATGTCGAGCATGTCGATCATGTCGATCATGTCAGTCTTTGTATGATGTCAACGATCATGTCGAGCATGTCGAGCATGTCAATCATGTCAGTCTTTGTATGATGTTAACGATCATGTCGAGCATGTCGATCATGTCGAGCATGTCGATCATGTCGATCATGTCAGTCTTTGTATGATGTCAACGATCATGTCGAGCATGTCGATCATGTCGAGCATGTCGATCATGTCGATCATGGCAGTCTTTGTATGATGTCAACGATCATGTCGAGCATGTCGATCATGTCGAGCATGTCAATCATGTCAGTCTTTGTATGATGTCAACGATCATGTCGAGCATGTCAATCATGTCAGTCTTTGTATGATGTCAACGATCATGTCGAGCATGTCGATCATGTCGAGCATGTCGATCATGTCGATCATGGCAGTCTTTGTATGATGTCAACGATCATGTCGAGCATGTCGATCATGTCGAGCATGTCAATCATGTCAGTCTTTGTATGATGTCAACGATCATGTCGAGCATGTCGATCATGTCGAGCATGTCAATCATGTCAGTCTTTGTATGATGTCAACGATCATGTCGAGCATGTCGATCATGTCGAGCATGTCGATCATGTCGATCATGTCAGTCTTTGTATGATGTCAACGATCATGTCGAGCATGTCGATCATGTCGATCATGGCAGTCTTTGTATGATGTCAACGATCATGTCGAGCATGTCAATCATGTCAGTCTTTGTATGATGTCAACGATCATGTCGAGCATGTCGATCATGTCGAGCATGTCGATCATGTCGATCATGTCAGTCTTTGTATGATGTCAACGATCATGTCGAGCATGTCGATCTATACAGGATATTGACGTGCATGTCGATTTATACAGGATATTGACGTGCATGTCGATCTTAATGATCGATAGCTTTATATCAATACTTCAAGTGCCACGTCAGGTGACGAAGACTTGGTACATCAGAATGGATACATTAGAATGCAAAGAGGCATAGATGCTGCAGAAGGTCTATGTGGTATTGCTATGCAAGCTTCTTATCCAACTGCTTAAGATAAAATGTTTCAGCTCTTAATGATGAATTTGTAAAATCTACCCTTGTAATATTAATTGGTCTGTTTTAATTCTATGTATGGAGTACTTTTTGTATATATTTTATGTGGAATCTTCGTAAATTTCTATAAATCTTCCTCCAAGAATCGCTTGCAAAGAAAATCCATTATATAGCCAACAAACTTCTATGTATATCGGGGCAAAATGAAATATCATTGAATATTAAGGATTAATTTGTATTTTGTATGAAAAATAACGGTATTAAATTTTTAATTGTTGACTGATAGTTCAACTATTACATTTCATATATTAGGGTAGGTGTTACATTCCTTTTTTATTGTGAAAAAGTTAAGTGTTACAACCCATTAGAATAGGAGCCATAAGAGCTAGGTAAACTGTATTTAACCTTAATTTTAAATACTATATATATTATCAAAGTTGATGTAGGAAAAAATAAAACTACTAAAAGTAGTAGTATAGTAGATATACTATATATATATATATATTATCAAAGTTGATGTAGGAAAAAATAAAATTACTAAAAGTAGTAGTAGTTATATAATAAGACTTACTGTTTAGTTGAACTTCTAGGATTTTTTTCGAGTAAAAGACAAAAATACCCTCTATGCTTTGTCTAACTCTTGAAAAATCTCATGTGTTATTTTAACTTCCAAAAAACTCCATATGTTTGGTTTTAAATACCATACTCGACCCAAGTATAATTTTACTTTTGACTTCTGGTGAAATGACAAGATTAACCCTATGTATTTGTTTTTTTTAAATTTATTTATTCTTTTTGAAAAATTATGTATATACTACTTGGGTCGAGTGTGGTATTTAAAACCAAACACATGGGAATTTTGGGGATTTAAAATGACACATGGAGGTTTTTTGGGGAGTTAGACAAAGCATATGGGTGTTTTTGTCTTTCGATGTCAGAGGTAAAATTGTCACATCAAAAGCAAAATGTAAACAAATACTTGCAATTTTGGCTTTTGAAACACACTCTCTTTTATAGAGAGTGTATTTGACACTTACTTGAGATCACATGGGGGTTTTTGGGAATTAAAATAACACAGAGAGTTTTTTGGGAGCTAGATAAAGCATAGGGGCTGTTTTTGTCTTTTGCTCATTTTTTTCCGTCATTTTTTGTCATTGAATTAAGAGCTAAAGACAAAAATACCCCTATATTTTATTTAACTCCCCAAAACCCCCTGTGTTATTTTAACTCCCAAAAAAATTCCTTGTGTTTGATTTTAATTACCACACTCTACCCAAGTAGGATTTTACTTTTGACTTTTGGCGGAACGACAAAATTACCCTTATGTGTTTGTTTTTTTAATTTATTAATTCTTTTTATTAACCTAATTAAGTATATATTACTTGAATCGAGTGTAGTATTTAAAACCAAACAAAGGGGGGTTTTTGGGGATTTCAAATGACGGGGGGGGGGGGGGGGGGTAAGTTAGATTTTTGTCTTTCGATATCAAGGGTAAAATTGTTATATAAAAAATAAATACTTGTGATTTTAGCATTTGAATCACACTCTCTTTTATGGGGGTGTATTTGGCACTTAATTGAGATCAAGGGGAATTTTTTAGAGCTAAAAGTAACACAATTTTTTTTTTAAGGAGTTAGACACAATATATGGGATATTTTTGTCTTTTACTCTTGAATTAAATGTCATACAATTCAAATAAGAATATATTATTTCAAACAAGAAAGAAAAAAAATTCATTCAACCACACTGTACTTTTATTTAATGATAATATCATAATAATATAATGATAATATATGTTATATGTATGGAAAATTTTAGGGTGCCGCTAATACCACATTAGATGGTATTACCACACAATGTGTATCATATTCTATGATACATGATCACGTTACATAGTATTAACCACATATATTTAGTATGACCCCCACATTATGTAGTATTTATTCCAAATTAGGTGGTATTACCACGCAGTGTGTGTCACATTCTATGGTTTAAATTATACCCCTTATACCATACAATGTGATACACATTGTGTGATAGTACCACCTAATATGCTATTAGCGGTACCTAACGTAACGACACCCTAGAATTCCCAGAATATACGCTGCAATCTTTTTCCTTGAATATAACCAAGATTCTTTGACTTGAAATTTGAACCACAAATTTAGCTTTCAATCAATGTCTTTAATCTTTATGGGTATGTGCAAATTTAATTTGATTGGCCGTTTCAGAATTGAAAAATAACTTGATTAATTCACTCATGATAACTACATCCGAAATAATTCAGCTCCTAGAAGTACCCAAGGAAGATTGGATGATATTGTGTATGCCAAATTGGCTCCATTAAGCAGAAAATGATTGAAAAATAAATAAATAATTGCATGTACTGTTTAGTTGAAAGCTCATAGAATAATTCTCTTTTAATTTAAAATTTTCTGTTACATCTTAAAAGACCAGTCATTTTAAAAATAGAAAAAATCGCACTTTCCTCCTTGAACTTATAGTCAAGTTACACTTTGGAAAAAGTACAACAAAGGTGTAAGTTTATGAAAAGTAGTGCAACTTTGATGTAAGTTTTGGGGGGCAAAACTCAATTCTTGGCAACTAATTATAATTAGATGTACAAAAAACATGAAATTTTAACAAGTACGTCTAATTTTTTTCCCAAGGGTTTAATCACTTTCGTTAATCATATATAATTATAATAAGATTATATAATAAAAAAAAATTAGTACATTATAGAGTGTATGGTATGAAATCGAACATTCACTATAGTACTTTCATTTTTAGGTTCATCTTGCAAGTTTTGCATTAAATTTTTCAAATGAGGTTTCAAGTTGTTAAAATTTACAAAAGAAAAAATGCTTTGACAATTTGAAACCTTGGATTTTCTAGTTGATAATTATCATTTAAGAAAAAGAGGTAAACTTATTGATTAAAATGCCAAATAATTTTCTTAAAAAAAAAAAAGACGCAAAGTAATACTTCCAAATCAGAAAATAGCGCTTTCCCCTTGAACTTTTATAGCCGAGTTGCATTTTTCCCCCCTTGGACTTACACACTCGTTGCACAATTCACCTTGAGCTTATGTGTTGCACTTTCCCTCTAATTATAAATTATGAAAATTCTCTACAAAACGAGCATGTGTCTCTCACGTGATCTACTTTGACCGAAAAAGAGCTCGAATAAGAGTTAATGGAAAAAAGTGTAACACGAATGTAAGTTTAAATTAGTAGTACAAATATTTTAAGTTCAGGGGGAAATTGCATTTTGACTTTAAAGTCATGAGTGAAAGTGTGATTTTCTCTTAATAACTTGAACAAGTTATCGAAAGTGAACTCATTATATGTATTATATATTATACATAAGAGAATTAACTTAAATTGATAATAGTGCTTGAGTCAAATTTTGGCTGCAAAAAACATTGATTCCTAAAGGAATCTAGGAATCTTGAACATATAGACAGAAAATTACAAATTGTAACAAATCAAAAAGCCATTTATATTAAGCCTACACGGAATTCAGATATCATTCTCATTCATAACTTGCCGGGTATTCCACGTAGACATGGACTTTGGGGTCCCTCCATCAGATTCCAAGTTGAACTATGTAAACCCTTGTAAAATTGGTCAATTTTAATTCTATGTTTATGGTGTATCTTTGTATATTTTTATGTGGGGATGTATGTAAATTTCTACCTTCCTCCAAGATTCATATGTAAAGAAAATTTGTTATCGAAGAAATATCAATTTGATTGATGTGTCATTTATATTTCTTTTTTAATAAAAAAAAAATCATTACATTAATATCATCAAATCAATATAACTAAATAAAAAATCTATTCATTTACAATCAAAGTATAAAAAAATCAATCATAAAATACTAGTAATAAACTCGAAGAAAAACCCAATCTCTTGCATTTTCTTTTAAGGGTTAGCAATAAATAAAAAATCTGTGCATTTTTCTTTTTTTAACAACTGTAAAATGATTATATTAAAAAAAAAGAATTTCACTTTTGATACCACAATTACCTTATATATTTGGTACCACAATTATTTCGTTCAACACATTTTGTACCATTATTTGACGTGACGCTACATATTTCATACTTTCGTTAAATTAATTACGGAATGGAGCACGTGGCTGTCAAATTTGACGGAATTGATGAAAAAATTACAGAATTAGTCTTATAATTAAAGATTGTTGGCAAAGTTCGCCCACATATTTTCTGGTCGATAAATTTACCCCACAATTCACAAATTTAAAGCATTTTAGCCACAATTGCAAAACTATTTAAATTATGAATCCTATTTAATAAATTTTATATATTATTACTAATTCTCTTAAAATAATTAGATTTTATATATATAATTATATTTTATATAAAATCTTAAGAAAAAAAATCTTTTTAAAATTATATAATTATTATTAAACCTATTTAATAAATTTTACGTATCATTATTATAACTACAAAAATTAAATAATATTTACACAAAATTAATAATATTAATCTTGTTATTAAATAATATTTACACAAAAAAAGAAAACGACAAAAATAAAAAAGTCAACTTCTTCCCCAACTTTCTCCATCACTGCCGTCACCCTCTGCTGCCACCACCCTTTCAGATCTCCCTCTCCCCAACCTCCGATTTGTCCTAAGGAGTCCTTCCATAGGTTCAATATCTCTTAATTCGTGTTAAATTTCACGGTTCATCACTCCTTAAAACCAGATCCAAGACTTACGTTGGCACCTTCAATCTCTCATTTCTTTGTCTACACAACTCCAATCTTCAGATTTATAGTACTGTTGAACTCACATATGGAAGAGCTTTCCAACTCATGGACTCAAAACTATTTTCGTCGGTGATTGGGGATGCGATGTGAACAGGCGCAGAATATTGGGTACATGAAGAGGGAAAAGGGGCGATGGAGGTGGGTGGTTGGGTGGGTGGGGCAGGTTTCTATTTTATTTTTTAATTATCAATTTTTATTTAATTATATATATATATATATATATATATATATATATATATATATAATCTAATTAGTTTGAGATATATAATAATAATATTTAAAATTTATTAAATAGGATTAATAATATTTATATAATTTTAGAAGATTTTTTTCTTCATATTTTATATAAAATATTATTAATTTATATATTATTATATAAAATCTAATAAGTTTAAGATATTTAATTTAATATATATATATATATATAATCAAGTTATTTTAAGAGATTTAATAATAATATATAAAATTTATTAAATAGGATTAATAATTTAACTATTTTGCAATTGTAACTGAAAAGCATTAAATTTATGAATTATGGGGTGTCAACTAGAAAATATGTGCGGTAAACTTTGCCAGCAATCTTTAATTGTTGGACCGATTTTATAAATTTTTCATCAATTCCATCAAATTTGGCAGGTCGTTGTTACGATTCTGATTTTATTATATTACCATAGCTATTAGGATTATTTTCTTTTAGTTATTTTATTTCCATAGGAGTCTATTTCCATATTTATCTAGTTGTTTAGTGTTTGAGTTCTATATAAGCACTCATTGTATTTTTTTCATAGTTATGGAATAAATATAATTAACTTTATGGTTTCTCCACCTTAAGTGAGATTGTGGTCCATCTTACGTCCCCGAAAGTAAGATTATGGTCCTTCTTACGTTCATTAAACTAAGAAAGAACAATGGTGCCAGAAGGTCATATCAATTGGTATCAAAGCGGCTTGAGATCACATCAACACTTCGCTCATAAACAGGTGAAAATTGCATCAATACCTTGTTTATCCTATCCGTAGATTTACTTTCTCCAAAAAAAAAAAAAGAAAGAAAGAAAGAAATGATAGAAATAGTGTCTTGCAAGCCAGCTGTATAGCGAGCATTTATTTATAATAAATAAGGCACTGTTCAATTTTGATTAATAAATGCACTTTATTAAATGGTCATCTTTATCTTATGTAATAATTATCTACGCATAAGGATAGAAGTCCTTAGATCACAGGGCTATGGGACAACCCGTGGACTGATCTCCAAGGCCGTGATCTAGAACATATTCAAGAGTCGTAGAATCCAATCGAGATAGGACATCGTTGGATTCGGTTAGACTCTCACTATTGTGTATACTCCGATGAACTGGAGGACGCTGGAGTCCACGAGCGTGACTGGGATAGTCGATACACATAAGTGGGTGGCTTGCTGGGATGGCAAGCGCACTGAATACCCCAATTAGGAAATAACTTACCATGGAAGCGGTAGTCGCATATCGGGGTTGAAGTTATTCCAATTTGCAATAGTATACGAGGAACGATCCCTAACTACTTGAGGTGATAGGGTTTATCTGGTGCGAGAACGTCTATACTTTGATATGAGTTCCGACTGACTGGAGTTCGGCAGAAAGTCTCCGTGGACTCATATTGGGTATAGAGGAACTTGTATGTGGATTCATATCATCAACAAATGATCCATTGACCCGACTTGATAGGTTGGGAAATTCTCCTATGGATTTCTGTGAGAAATTAATTCTGGTAAAATCCTTGGCCAAGGTATTTGGCGACTTTATGTAAGTAGCTCATAAAAATTAAGTCAAAGAGAATTTATTTCGAGATCAGAATACATAAGGTCAAGACAAAAGAAAAGGGAATCCGATGAAAGACCATTCCCTTAAGTCTCGACTGGGAGATTGTTCGATGGAGAGATTATGTCGTATATGAAAATTGTAAATGATAAAAGGTTCACTGAATTAATTCACCAGTGATTGGGCTCCATGGGCTTGTGGTTGGATATCGACCGTGGAGTATGGGAGAATTCCCAAATTGGCAGGGGTGCTAATTTTGGAATGATCAATCGAAGAGTGTTCGATTGATTTAGAGTAAGTCTTACTCGAATAATTAAATAATATTTAATTATATCCCACGGCCAATTATTTGGTGAACTTACGGGGGCATACACAATACACATGAAGCGAAAGTGAGGAAATAAGAACGACCGAGTCGACTGGGTCGACTGGTGAATAATCGACTGGGTCGATTATAATGGATGGGTCGACTGGGTCGACCCAGTTGGAACAAAGAAGGATCCAATTGGAATTGGATCAGGATCATAAATTAAATTGGAGTTTAATTTGTGAGTTAATTAATTAAGTTGTATTGAATTAATTAAAGGAATAATTAATTAATTGGACTTAGAGTCAAAATTAATTAATTGGGAGACTAGTTAATTAATTGGGCTATTTAATTGGGAGACTAAATAAAGCCTGGTCAAAATTAATTAACTGGGCCATGAATTAATTAGCAGACTTGGTCTTCTAATTAGAGAGGGCCATGACCCATGTAGGAGAATGAAATCCTAGTCCTAATAGGACTAGGTTAAGGAGATAACTATAAGTAGCTTACTTGTAGTTATTTTTCACACAACTCAACAAGCAAAAATTGAGAGCAGAGCAAAAATTCTCTCCCCTCTCCATGTGCAATCGGCCGAACCCATTCTTCACTGTGGAAGAATTTTTCGTTTTCGATTTTGTTCCTATATCGCTCCTAAGTCCTAGATCTTAATATATCTTGTGTTCTAGTCGATCAAGATATATTATTTTTCGTGATATTGTGGTGTATCAACTCGTAGAGGCGCAACACGTGGGGCGCTACTCAAAAGGTTTGGATCGAATAATTGGAGGAGAAATCAGAGTTCGTTTTGCCAACTTGGATTTGCAAGGAGACATTTATAACATGGAAACTATTCATACTGTCGTTTAAATTAATATTTATATATATACACCTAGAGTAGTATCCTGGCAAGATTCCGTAAGAGGTCCTAAAATTTTTATATTCCGCTGTGCCTAGGGCTGTTTATCTTACCGAATCCTAACAAGAAAGAGTCAGCATTAAGGGATTTGCATTTTAATCGGCGATAACATCAACGATGAAGTGGAGGCCTCTCTAAGGACATAAGAAAAACTGGTTTGGTGACTTCTTTTGAGATTATATCAAAGATCAAGACATTCATAAAAATCAGTGGTGTGACGTTCTCGTCAGAGATTACATCAAGGGCATAGGCGAAGAGTAGATCTTAAAATCTACAGTGCAACACTCAATATCCCCGTTGGCGATAATATCAAATACAAGAAATTTGACAATTGTTCTTGGGCATGAACCTTGAGGACAAGGTTTGATTTCAAGCGGGGGAGAATGTTACGATTATGATTTTATTATGTTACCATAGTTATTAGGATTATTTTCTTTTAGTTATTCTATTTCCATAGGAGTCTATTTTCATATTTATCTAGTTGTTTAGTGTTTGAGTTCTATATAAGCACTCATTGTGTTCTTTTCATAGTTATGGAATAATTATAAGTTTATGGTTTTCTCCACCTTAAGTGAGATTGTGGTCCATCTTACGTCCCCTAAAGTAAGATTATGGTCCTTCTTACGTCCATTAAAGTAAGAAAGAACAATGGTGCCAGAAGATCGTATCAATTGGTATCAAAGCGGATTGAGATCACATCAATGCTTCGCTCATAAACAGGTGAAGATTGCATCAATACTTTGTTTATCCTATCCGTAGATTTACTTTCTCCAAAAAAAAGAAAAAAAAAAGAAAGAGTCAGCATTAATGGATTTGCATTTTAATCGGCGATAACATCAACGATGAAGTGGAGGCCTCTCTAAGGACACAAGAAAAACTGGTTTGGTGTCTTCTTTTGAGATTATATCAAAGATCAAGATATTCATAAAAATCAGTGGTGTGACGTTATCGTCAGAGATTACATCATGGGCGAAGGCGAAGAGTAGATCTTAAAATCTACATTGCAACACTCAATATCCCTGTTGGCGATAATATCAAATACAAGAAATTTGACTATTGTTCTTGGGGGATGAACCTTGAGGACAATGTTTGATTTCAAGGGGTGGAGAATGTTACGATTCTGATTTTATTATGTTACTATAGTTATTAGGATTATTTTCTTTTAGTTATTCTATTTTCATAGGAGTCTATTTCCATATTTATCTAGTTGTTTAGTGTTTGAGTTCTATATAATCACTCATTGTATTCTTTTCATAGTTATGGAATAAATATGAGTTTATGGTTTTCTCCACCTTAAGTGAGATTGTGATCCATCTAACATTCCCTAAAGTAAGATTATGGCCCTTCTTACGTCCATTAAAGTAAGAAAGA
Organism: Penstemon barbatus; assembly: GCA_003313485.2. Lineage (NCBI taxonomy): Eukaryota > Viridiplantae > Streptophyta > Magnoliopsida > Lamiales > Plantaginaceae > Penstemon > Penstemon barbatus. Next base: position 71,085,593 of record CM064883.1, read on the forward strand.
ACAATGGTGCCAGAAGATCGTATCAGTCGTGCTCCCCACTTGTTCAATTCCGTCATTAATTTGACGGAAGTATGAAATGTGTAACATTATGTCAAAAAATAATATCAAATGTGTCAGACGAAATAATTACCAAATCCTTAAAGTAGAAAATTTGTGCTATCAAAAGTGAAATTCTTTCCTAAAAAAACTTATGAGACTATTTCCTATTTTATCAAAATAAAATAATTATCATGACCTTTTTTTATAGATCAAAATTGTGTGTTTGATCCCACAAGATTAGATTCAACATTAGTCACGCGTTTTACAAAATTTTGTTTTCGGCCCATGCAGTTTCTAAAATATATACTTCGTATTATGCAATTTTAGTCCTATAAGATTGTCCCACTTATGCACTTTTGATCTCACATTAGATGGATAAGGGGGTGTAACCTTTTTTTAGAAAACTGGGATAAAAATTATGACTTTGCTAACGAAAAATCATAAGTACTGCTCAGGATTCATATATTGAGGTTTAATTATGAAAATTTTCTTTATATTCATGAGTATTATGAAAATTTTCATGTGATTTGTCACTATCTAACAAATGATTCCTTATTTCTAGAAAGTTCTAACTTTATCCATAGGAAGTTATTTGTAATGTATGTAATATCATTAAAAAAAGTAAAACTTTGGTGCTAATTATAATATTTCATAAATTATTGAATTGATAATTATATATTTACCATCTAAAAATTGATAAATTGCCCATAAGATTTTTACATATTTATTAACAATTTAATTTTTAAAATAAAAAATAAACAAATTTTATTTATTATATTTAATAAATATAAGAAACTTATTTTAACATTTATTTGAATAAATTATTTTCTATGTTTATAGTAATAAATTAATAAATTTTATTATTATAAACCTAGAAAGTAAACTAAAATAATGAAAGTTTCTTTAATATATCGATATAAAAATTAAATTCATAATAAATATGTACAAATAAGGTTTTTTTAAGTATTTTTGGAAACTTATGTGCAATTATACATTTTTTTTTAATTTTTAGTGGTAAATATATAATTAACACCCAAGCTTTAATTTTTTTTAAGACATTAATAACATTACAAATAACCCCGTAAGGGCAAAGTTTGAACGTTTCAGTAGTAAGAGGTTAATTGTAAGATGGTGACAAACATCAGGGAATTTAATGCGTGAGTTGAATTTTCGTAATTAGGTCTTATCTCAGGAAAGTATTCGTTATTTAGTTAGCCTATGTAAATTTAAACATATTCAAGAGTAAGTTACGAATGTATCAAATAATAATATACACACAATAATATTAACTAGCTACTACTTGAAAATAAGCTTATCAAAAAGCTAAATTTATTTATTTAGATTTACCCGGATAATCTTTATAGAGGGAAAAATACTTTTGATACCAAATTTTAGTTCAAGAAACATATTTGGTACCAAACTTTTTGAAAAAACACATTTCATACTATAATTCACACAATCTTGACACATTTAGTTTTGTCGTCAATTTTCGGACAAAATTCAGCACGTGCCGCTCATGTGCCCGTTAAATTTGACAATGGGAGGGAAAACATGCACAAGTTTTAAAGGCCCGCAATTGACGGCACTTGCTGAATTTCGTCCGAAAATTGACGGAAAAAGTAAATGTGTCAAGATGGTGTGAATCATGGTATAAAATGTATTTTTTTTTAAAATCTGGTATCAAATGTATTTTTTGAACTAAAGTTTGGTATAAAAAGTTTTTCACTCCATCTTTATATACATACTTTTTGCTGTTCATACTATTTTTTTTTTATGTTTTCTTTCTTATCTTAATTTCTTTATAATATAATCCTTTTTACTTATTTAACCAGAAATGCTAAAAGAATGACTGAATGTGACCAAAATTGGTTAGTTTGTCATAATTAATTTATTAAAATTATCATTAATGTCCTTGAAAGAAGTAAAAACAACATAATTATTCATACATTTATGACGATAAAACTTATCGCGCGTAGTCTGTATTTGTTACCTATAAATAATAATAAAAATTAATAATAATAATTGTAATAAATAGCAATATCAATCACACATATAATACAATAGCAATAGCTTAATGACTAATATAATTAGTTACAGCGGATACATAGTAGTCAATACTCTAATTTCTTTTAATAATATTAATAATAATAATTACCTAGTATAAACACTATATCTTATACATTTAAGCATGTTTTTCCTTTTTTTTTTAATAATAAATATGAGAAACTTATTTAAACATTTAATTGAATAAATTATTTTCTATGTTTATAATAAAATTTAACAACTTTTATTATTATCTATATCTATATCTATATCTATACTACTACTAAAAGTACGAATATTTTAAGTTTTTTTCTTTTTTTGTGAAGACAAAAATGCCCACTTCCCATGAAATTGATAAATATAATTAGACATTAATTTTATATCAAATTGGTAGGAAAATATTTTCTAAACTACAAATATAAGGAAAATGTCTAAATTTGTTTATTTCCATTATGTAATTCATCACTACTTTCGTTATTAACGACAAGAATTTTCAAAAGTTCAATCTCTTATCATTAGCCCTAAAATCCATCACTACTTTTGTTTATTAATGACAAAAAATTTTAAAGGTTCAATCTCTGTTCAAATTTAATACAAGAAGAAGTACAACTTCGAGGGCTACATGGAGTTTTAGTTTGGTTATTGGAACAATTCTAAAATGGTTATGCATTAAATGTTGAATCCAAAACAAGGTAAATTATATTTGTCTTATTCACACTCCATTTTTTTATATATATAATTTGAAAATCTAAATTAGATTATTGAAACCAAGTCCGATTAAAATATATAAAAATAAAGATCATTAGTGGTGTTTACTCTATATAAGAATGTAGAAAGACTATTCTTATGCATATGTATATAGTCATGGATCAAAATTCTAACCTTATCCGTCGAAAACATAAAAAAAAAAAAAATTTAATTTTTGAATCTATGGAAAAGATGATAAGTGGAGTCAAAACTCTTTGTTTGCAGACTCTATTTTTTTTTTAAATTTAACAATTTCTTTACAAATTTTTTTCTTTGGTATTTTCGAAAACTTTACAAAAAATATCAAAATTTAATTAATTGAAATATACAGTAGAAACAAAAAAAGCATTCTTTGCAAAACCAATGACAAACTTAATTATATAGACCCAAATTATGAAATTAATATAACGCATGCAATTAAAAAAAAAAACTTCCAATATGTAAAGTTGTACTGCCCACATCATGTATGCAAGTTAATTACCTAAATGCTTCTGGTGAAGCAATCCATTTATTCTGGTTTCAGAAAGTTAAAAAGAAAGAGGTTTAGCTAAAGAGAGTTGAAATATATATATGGGAATTAATTTAAATCTTATTAGAGTTGGTTGTTAAGCTTTCCTTGTTGACTTAATGTTTTGATAGGCGTACAAAATCTCTTGAAACTTCCCAAAGAGAAAATTCAAACTTGTAATCACAAATACACTAGATGATCATGATCGTATTACATGCAATTTTTCCTTATTTAATTTTGTGCCTCAAATATATTCACTTTTCGAGAAACACGATTTTATATATTCTTGTAGACAACAAGTTGAAATACTTATTTGTCTATACTTTATTAAGCTATTAAATTATTAAATTATTTAGTGCACATATTTATAATTTTCTTTTTGAAAAATCTCTTGGTTAGTTTTTAGAATATTATGTTTCTTATTTCTCCAATATTTTTGAAAAATTACTTTTGATGTATATGACAGATGTATTGCGACAATGCAATCTTGAACGAGTTAAAAGAAAGTATAATAATCAAAGTGCTACAGAGAGACAAAAATATATAGAAAAAGTTAAAAGGTCTAAGAAAACGAGAGGCTCGACCAAGCCACCGTCAGAGGGAAAATATAACCATTATAAAAAATTGAATATGGAAGAAAAATAAAACTACATTCAACACGTCAATAATTTGCAAAAACAACGTTCATCGAGAGGGTGGTTTCTTAGAGCTCAAATGACTCCACATGTATTAAATGGTTAGTACTTCATAATATTTTCTTCCAAATAAAATATAATATTCAAAAGAGTTCATTTTTCATGATTTAAAATACATCATTATCCTTTTAGGGTCAAAATTCTACGATCCCGCATGCTCAGAGATGCATGAATTAAAAAAAATGCCTAATTGTATTCATTGCTAAGCTGAAAGATTTGAATACGAGCCTCCAAGTTTTTGTTGTGGTGATGGAAAAATTAATTTGGCACCCATTGAAATACCGGATGAGTTGTATGAGTTATTTACTTCTCAATCAGAAGAGGCCATCAACTTTCGAAAATTCGTTGTTTGAATTGTATATTCTCTTTTACCTCATTTGGTGTAAAACTAGACAAAGAGCTCGCATCTGCAAGGCAGGGAGTTTATACTTTTCGAGCGCAAGGGATGGTATGCCATGATCTTCCAGGATTAGTTCCAAATGAAAACGGCCCTGAGTACTTCCAATTATACTTTGTTGATAGTGAAGAGGAGGTTGAAAGTAGAATGAAGATAATGGAGAATGCATCTCTTTCTAAAAATACGGTAAAGAAACTTATAAAAATTCTTGAGGTAAATCCATATGCCAGAGTTTTCAGACAATTAAGAGACTATCCTTCAATGGATGATGTTCAAGTCCATATAAAAAAGGATGCAACATTAGATCAACGAGTCTATAATTCTCCAACCGTCGATCAAGTTGCAGCTGTATGGGTTGAAGGAAATAATGCTAATATACCTTTTGACAAAGATATTGTAGTTCATGCACATTCAGGCCATAAACATAGAATAAAACATTATTATGGATGTTATGACCCATTGCAGTATCCAATTTTTTTTCCAATATGTCAACTAGGGTGGCACCAGAATATCAAAAAAGGTAATTCGAGCACATCAAATAATCATTTTGTTGGACCAACCTTGACAAGGGACGAACGCGTACATGGACATGAACAACAAGGTTACTCATTTATTTAATTTATCAAATAATTTTTACTATATTATAATTAAATAGATTACTTGCCCAATTTAGTATGTATCAACAAATTTCATATTTTTAGTACCTTGAACATCAACTCACCACAACCTACACCACTTATCCAGCACGCACTACATTCAAAATAAGAATAAAATTGTATAATTTGCATGTAATGTAGCAACTGAAAAATAATTGGCCACATGTATGAAAGTACGAGCAAAATTGTACTTCTTTTATATTAAAATATTGGGTTCATGTATGGTAGTACTTGCACATTCATTAACACACATTAACACACGTAAGTGGGGAAATTATGTGCCTACGTCGGCGGATTCAATCCATTGGAGTATTTGATTAGCGACAAATGTGTATGAGAGGACAATCTATACACACGTGGTTATTATCCAACCCCTATGAATATAATCCATCGGTACAAGAAAAAAGCAAAAGAACAATTTTGCCACCTTAGTTAATTAGCTAGAGAAATTGTGGCACTCTCCAAATGAAAAGTATAAAGATGCAAAAACAATAGAAGAAGGATTAAGTCTTGGATTCCAAATATTTGACAAGTAAAAACTTACATTTAAGTGGTTATATTGACTTATCTACAAAAAATAATCAGAAACTTATTTTAATAACGTACAGTTAAAGATAAAATTTCAATGAATAACCTTGAATATAAATATTAGTAAAGTTGGTGAAACAACGTGTAAAACCGATAAAATAAAAATTGTGAAATTCGTAAAAAACTGATGAAATTGGTGATACTCGAATTTTCATGGAGTTCTTTTCATGGAAATAGGTGAAAATCAATTAAAACATACGAAATTGATAAAAAAAAAAAAAAATTGGATGAAATTGGTGAACACCGGTAAAGTTGGTGAAAAATGAGTGAACCTGATAAAAATGCGCCTATGAAATCGATAAATACATATGAAATCGAATAACTTTGGGTGAAATTCGTGAAAAACGGATGAAATCATTAAAAATGGGTGAAATCATTGAATCGATAAACAAAGATGAAGTCGGTGAAAACATGTAAAATTAATTAAATATGAGAAATTGGTGAATAAACATGTAAATCAATGGAAAAACGAGTGAAAACTGTAAAAAGAAAACAAAATAGTTTAACCATCAAAAACAGAGTGAAATAGGTAGAAAATGGTTTAAATCGGAAAAAAAAATCGACGAAAAATGGTAAATTAATGAAAGTAGGTTAATTTCGATAAAATAACGGGTAAATCGGAGAAAAAAATATATTTAATCAATGCAAAATGAATAAAACCGATAAAATATAGGATAAACCCATGAATTAAACTAATGAATTGAATAGGTGAAAAACTTATTAAGTATTACGGTTACTTAGATCCTACCCTAATGAATTTAATCCATTGCGGTTGATGTCCTACACATGGGCATGAGAGGACGAAAAGTTGTCCTCATGCCCATATGGCATTCATCCAGCATCCCGGTGGATTTAGGCACGAATTTTCCGTAAACAAATGCATCTCAAATAATATGGTATTATTTCAAATTTAAAAAAATAAATAATGCTCTTAAAATAATAATTTTTTAAATGATAATTACTATAATGGATTGAACTAAATAATTTTGTTATGATCTTATTTTAGATAAAAATCTACAAGATCTTATGAACAAATCAATCATCAATTATATTTAATTACAATAATTTAAAGTCATCAATTTTATTAATTAAATTGAACTTTAGTCCTTAATTTGTGCTATTTTGTGACATGATAAGGTTAATTTTGCTATAATTTATAAAATTTATTTATGAAATTAACTAGACACGTACAACGTACGTGCACTTTTCTAGTAAACCTAAAAAGTAAACTAAAAAAATTATATTGAATTTTTAAATTTTCTTATTACTTTTTAAAATATTAAATTTTTTAATACAATATAAATATAAGTAATTTAATCAAATTTGTGATTTTGTTTTAGCCGGAAATTTAACAAAACTTTATTATAGTAGATCCTCTGAAAAATAGGATTATTCATATTTTATATAGTTACTGTCTTTTCTTTTTCAAATATAATTACAATCCCTGTCTTTAATGTTTATTTATAGGTGTAAATATTTTTTGATTGGGCTGTTTCAGAATTGAAAAATGACTTGATTAATTCACTCATGATAACTACATCCGAAATAAATCAGCTCCTAGAAGGCAGGCAGGATGATATTGTGTAAATATGTGTATGCATGAACTGTTTTAGTTCAAAGCTCATAGAGTAATTCTCTGGAGTTAACGGTAATTTACCTCTATGATTTGTATAATGTTCAATTTAATTCAAGTGATTTGAAAAATGACAGTTTACCCCATGTAATCTTATAATAGTTTCATACTGTCTTCCTCATATTTTTAAACATAAAAAAATACGAACTGAAAAAATTACCCCTCTTATGTGTGGCACTTTACCCGCTATGTTATGATAAATGTGACACTTTATCGCCCTATTTATGATAAATATTGCACTTTACCCCCTATGTTACAAAAATATTTTTCATGTTCACTCTCAATTTCGACTAATGGGTTACACTCTCCGGCTAAATGAGGTAAATTTCTCCTTCAAAAAATTTCACAATGGGGTAAAGTGCTACTTTTTCATCTCACGTGAGGGTAATTTGAACATTATGTATTTCACATGAGCTAAATTGACAATTGCTCATTTTTTAGTAAGACTCTTGAACAAGTTATTATGAATGAACGGAAAGTGAACTCAATGTAATGTATTATATCATTCGTAGCAAACTTGCAAACTCCTATCCTACGTATAATTATAAGAGATAATAGTGTTTGAGGCAAAATTTTGGCTGAAAAAAACAAAGATTCCTAAAGGAATCTAAAAATCTTGAACATATAGTCAGAAATTTAAAAATTGCAACAAATCAAAAAGCTATTTAAATTAGATGTAGAAATAAGCGTACACGGAACTCAAATATCATTCTCATTCATATCTTGCCGGGTATTCCATGTAGACATGGACTTGGGGTCCCTCCATTCAAATTATGCATGTCTAATAGTTTAAGGCTCTTTGCAAAAGATTAATTTAGTAATAAATGTATTCTATAAATACTTGGCCTCCTCCTAATTTGATGCATAACTCATCCTAAAATCAAGTTTTAGTTTAATACATCAAAATCCTTACTCAACTTTTAAGATATGGCCTTGAATATTTCCACTTGGAAACTTATTTTCGCTGCGGTTCTAGTTTTGGAGATGTGGGCTTCATTGGCCACATCCCGCACTTTGCCTGATGCTTCTATGGTCGAGAAACACGAGACATGGATGACACAATATGCACGTGCATACAAAGATGATGTGGAGAAGGCTAAGAGATTCAAAATATTCAAGGACAATGTCGAATACATTCAGTCATCCAACGAAGCAGGTGTTCGACCTTACAAGCTTGCAATAAATCAGTTTGCTGATTTGACAAATGAAGAGTTTAAGGCATCTCGTAATGGATACAAAATGGGATCTCGCTCAAAGTCATTGAAAGATTCTTTGTTTAGATATGCAAATGTGACTGCAATTCCATCTACCATGGATTGGAGAAAGAAGGGAGCCGTCACTGGTGTTAAGGATCAAGGTCAATGTGGTAAGTTAAAAAAATGATTAAGCGTTGTTTAAGCAAATTACTATATCATCTTTAGAAACTAATTTTTTGACAAAAACAGGATGTTGTTGGGCGTTCTCAGCTGTCGCAGCCACAGAAGGAATCAACCAGCTCACAACAGGAAAACTGGTGTCTCTATCCGAACAAGAACTTGTTGATTGTGACACAAGTGAAGATCAGGGTTGCAACGGTGGTCTCATGGACGATGCATTTCAGTTCATTATTGGAAATCACGGTCTCACTACTGAAACTAACTATCCGTACAAAGGAGTTGATGCCACGTGCAACACTAAGAAGGAATCCTCTCGTGTTGCTAAGATCACAGGATACGAGGATGTTCCAGCCAACAGTGAGTCTGCATTGTTGAAAGCCGTGGCTAATCAACCGATATCCGTAGCCATTGATGCGGGTGGTTCAGACTTTCAGTTCTACTCTAGTGGAGTTTTCACCGGAGAGTGTGGAACCGAGCTCGACCATGGTGTCACCGCGGTTGGGTACGGAGCGACTAGTGATGGAACAAAGTATTGGTTGGTAAAGAACTCATGGGGAAGTAGTTGGGGTGAGAATGGATACATTAGAATGCAAAGAGGCATAGATGCTGCAGAAGGTCTATGTGGTATTGCCATGGAAGCTTCTTATCCAACTGCTTAAGATGAACTATTTCTCTCTTGATGAAGTTGTACAATCTACCCCTTGTAAAATTTGCCCGTTTATTTGTGTGGAATCTCTTGTGTATATGTATGTATGTGGACAAGTATGTAAATTTCTTTCCCAATTGATTGTAAAGTAAAGATTGATTTATCAATGAACTTGTGTAGTTTAATTGATTGTAAAAGTAAATATGTCGACTCATATTTGAATTGATTGTAAAGTAAAGATTGATTTATCAATAACCCAATTTACCCACCTACTCCTTACATTATATTCTATGCAATTAGGCTCAATGATTTCGAAGCTATAGTGATCTAAGTGATTCCGACATTCGCGTTTTATGTATACACACACACACACGTAGGAACTATATGATAGAATATATAAGGTTTTGAAATTGATGGTTAGTAGTTTGACTTGGGATGCATGATTGTAAATGTTCGTGTCGTTGTTTAAGTTTTTGTCATTACTCGAGGACGAGTAATAGTTTAAGTTTGGGGGTGTGATAACTCTGTGAAAACAGTGTTATCAAGTCTATTTCTTTAACTCATTCGATTACTTTTATTAGAGTCTTGGTAGAATCTTAGGCAATTTTAGTTAGTTTTGTGTTTTGTCGTTCGAGTCATTGGTTTGACTGTTTTGTGCATGAATTGGGATATTTTCTTATATATTGTGTTCATATTTGTAGGCCCGAGCTATTTTGGATTTAAAGACATGATTAGAAGTGAAGAACAAAGAATTAAAGATCAAATGAAGTCAAGTAGTGCAAGAACAAAGAAGCTGTTAGAAATGTTATTATGCACTCCGAGGACCATAACTCATTCAAGGAAGCTTCAATGAAGTTGAATTTCGACTATGATGTAGAGGAATGAGTTAGCTACACCACAGATTTTACGGATCTTGATTTGGAGTTCGGAGCTGAAAGTTCTGACACTTGCAAAACTGTCGCGCAAATATGTCGCGATTTTCAGCGGGCTTTTAAGAGAATTCTTGGGCCCAAAGTCTCCTACTTGGACTCGACTTGGTTGATCTATTTAAGAACTTCTAGGTCACGAAATTGCACATCTTTGATCAGCTCTAAACATACTTTTCTCATATAATACACATACAACATCAAAGATCTACTTGGGGAAAGATTGAAGAAGAAAAGAGAGAATTCTTAAAGATCACAAAAGCAAGAAGAACGCAATATTGAAGATCTTTATCTCAGATTCATCGTTTTGTCTATAAAACCACATGAACTCAGATTTGTTTTCCTTTATTATTTTCTTCGTATATTTATCATGAACTAATTCTTAAGGATCTAGGGTTTTTATAAAACTATGTTACTTTGATTATTTTTATTGGATTATTCGTAGTTAGGGGCAATTCTTGTGTTTGATTTAATTTCCTTCTCTATGCTTGCAACTTGATTGATCACCTAGTTGTTAGATTTAATATTCTTTTCGAACTTGGAAAAGGGAGATTAGGATTAGATAGGAAATTGAATAGTAAACGAGTCTTAGTATAGGAATATACTTAAGGCGTTTATACCCGTTACATGAGGTTCGTGTTTAATGCTTTGTGTTATTTATGAATCACCTAGGAATAGGATCGATTTGTATAATACATTAGGTTATTACGTAATTCGGAAGATACATAGGAATATACTTGAATCCTTGGGTAGCACTCTTGTCACCACAATAATTACGAAAATCTCAATTGGGCAATCGATAGATAACATAGTGGATTATAACCCTAGGTTTCTCTTCTCATTATTCGAACTCAATCCGAGTACTTAGGTTAGTTAAATCATTTAGTTAATCTATTTAATTAAAACCCAAAAGCACATTTGAATTCGGAACCATATTAAAAGTAAATTAGGAATTGGAATTGGTAGATATTAGTCAAGTCCCTGTGGAGACAATACTCTTATACTTACTCTTTATTACTTGTTCGATACGTGCACTTGCGTTTATTTGCGTGTGTAAAATCCGCAACAACTGGCTTGCAGGACACTATTTCTATCAGCATCTACAACAAATGGTCACATGCGTGTTTCGAAATGGTCACATGTGTGTTTATTGTCAATCTGCAACCTGATGTTTGCGAGACTATTTGCGCAAATAGTTAAATTAAAAACACAATTTCATATTATGCTTTATTTACAATGTACCTTGATAATGCTGGTGATTTCAGATATGAGGCTTTCAATGACTGCTGAATAGTAATTGAAGTTATGTATCTCATATTCATAAACAAAATTGTTTAGCAGAATCATTTTTATACGCCTCCTATTCATTGCTAGACTATTTCAATGAGAACAAAGCTTCTTGTCTCAGTATGTATATATGTTGTTTTCGATGCCGCAGCATTTGTGTGCATCATGCCAATAAGTTATCATAATTTCTCTCCGTTGAAATTAAAATTTGGTCTGGAGACAAACATTTCCCATCTTAGAAATCAAGGATGTGCGACATATGTTACAATTGCTCCACCACTATGCAGAAAGATGGGTTCTTAAAGAAGATTGATAATATATTGATAGAAATAGTGTCCTGCAAGCCAGCTGTATGGCTAGTATTTATTGTAATAAATGCGGAACTATTCAATTTCGATTAATAAATGCACTTTATTAAATGGTCATCTTTATCTTATGTAATAATTATCTACGCATAAGGATAGAAGTCCTTAGATCACAGGGCTAAGGGACAACCCGTGGACTGATCTCCAAGGCCGTGATCTAGAACATATTCAAGAGTCGTAGAATCCAATCGAGATAGGACATCGTTGGATTCGGTTAGACTCTCACTATTGTGTGTACTCCGATGAACTGGAGAACGCTGGGGTCCACGAGCGTGACTGGGATGGTCGACACACATAAGTGGGTGGCTTGCTGGGATGGCAAGTGCACTGAATACCCCAATTAGGTAATAACTCACCATGGAAGCGGTGGTCGCATATCGGGGTTGAAGTTATTCCAAATTTATAATAGTATACGAGGAACAATCCCTAACTACTTGAGGTGATAGGGTTTATCTGGTGCGAGAACGTCTATGCTTTGATATGAGTTCCGACTGACTGGGGATCGCCAGAAAGTCTCTGTGGACTCATGTTGGGTATAGAGGAACTCGTATGCAGATTCATATCATCAACAAAGGATCCATTGACCCGACTTGATAGGTTGGGAAATTCTCCTATGGATTTCTGTGAGAAATTAATTCTGGTAAAATCCTTGGCCAAGGTATCTGACGACTTTATGTAAGTAGCTCATAAAGATTAAAGTCAAAGAGAATTTATTTCGAGATCAGAGTACATAAGGTCAAGACAAAAGAAAAGGGAATCCGATGAAAGACCATACCCTTAAGTCTCGACTGAGAGATTGTTCGATGGAGAGATTATGTCGTATATGGAAATTATAAATGATAAAAGGTTCACTGAATTAATTCACCAGTGATTGGGCTCCATGGGCTTGTGGCTGGACATCGACCGTGGAGTGTGGGAGAATTCCCAAATTGGCAGGGGTGCTAATTTTGGAATGATCAATCGACAGAGTGTTCGATTGATTTAGAGTAAGTCTTACTCGAATAATTAAATAATATTTAATTATAACCCACGGCCAATTATGTGGTGAACCTACGTGGGCATACACAATACACAAGTAGCGAAAGCGAGGAAATAAGAACGACCGAGTCGACTGGGTGAAAAATCGACTGGGTCGATTATATTAGGTGGGTCGACTGGGTCGACCCAATTGGAACAAAATGGGATCCAATTGGAATTGGATCAGGATCATAAATTAAATTGGAATTTAATTTGTGAATTAATTAATTAAGTTGGATTTAATTAATTGGAAAAGGATTTTAATTAAATAGACTTAGAGTCTGATTTAATTAAATGGGAGATTAAGTTAATTAATTGGGCTATTTAATTGGGAGATTAAATTAGGCCTGGTCAAATTAATTAACTGGGCCATGAATTAATTAGGAGACTTGGTCTTCTAATTAAAGAGGGCCATGGCCCATGTAGGAGAGAGAAGACCTAGTCCTAATAGGACTAGGTTAGAGAGAAAACTATAAGTAGCTTTCTTATAGTTGAATTTCATACAACTCCATATGCAAAAATTGAGCAAAAGCAAAAATTCTCTCCCCCTTCCCCTAGCTATATCGACCGAACCCTTCTTCCACTTGGAAGAATTTTTCGTTTTCGAGTTTTGTTCCTAAATCGTTCCTAATTCCTAGTTTATAATATATCTCGTGTTCTAGCTGATCGAGATATATTATTTTCGTGATATTGTGGTGTATCAACTCGTAGAGGCGCAACACGTGGGCCGCTACTTAAAAGGTCTGGGTCGATTTTGCCGGAGCAGAATTCAGAGCTCGTTTTGCTAGCCGATGATTTGCAAGGAGATATGTATAAACGAGAAAACTTATACTATCGTTTTATTTATATTCATATATATACAACTAGAGAATATCCTGGCAAGATTCCTTAAGAGGTCCTAAAAAGTTTTTATATTCCGCTGTGCCTAGGGCTGTTTTTCTTATCGAATCCCAACATATATATTTGTTATAAATCCCCTTCTATTGAACTAATGTTCTCGACATTAGGGGGAGAGTATATGATGAAATAATGTTCTCGACATTAGGGGGAGAGAATAAAGAGCTGGTAAACATAAATTATATGGTATGCATTATCATTATCTTATTTAGATCCTCGAACAAACAAGTGTACACTAATAGTTCAAAAGATAATCCATTTACAAAATATGGTAAATCAGCTGCCAGATGCATTTACTGATCTAAAATGAGTTACTAAATATCATATACCAGCTGAAAATGCTCCAATTCAGAATGATGTCCCATTAGGACAATCTTCTAGTGAAAATCAAAGAAAGCCACGTGGTAGACCAATCGGTTCTAATGATAATAATCATTGTAAAACAAAAGGAGCAAACAATGCAGATGGTCATATTATGGAGGCAAGCACTCCTGAAGAGTTGCAAGACATAACTAATGATAAAACCCAGAAGAGGTTCAGGTACCTGAAAACAATGAAAATGAAGAGATCTCAATTAGTTATGTCACTATGATAAAAGGATGGAACCGAAATAAAATAGTTGTCGACAACAATTTTGCATATAATTATAAAATTAAATGAGGATCTTGAAACTAAATTTGTTAAAGAATAGAAACATAGAAATGATTGGCCAAAATATGAAAAGACACAATTCAAGCAGAACTAAGTTCATGTTCAAAACATGAAGTTTTTGGACCAGAAGTCCAAATACCTAAGTAAAGTCCTTGGGTATTAATGAGTATTTATGCGAATACCATTTCCATTAGTAATCAGTTATAAATTTGTCACTAATAGCGACAGTTTTTTTTCCCGTTGGAATCAAGCCGTTTCTGAAGACAGCTTTTTTTGTAGTGTTTTTCGCAGAGACCTGAAACTGATTATAAGGAGACATATTCTCCAGTGGTGGATGCAATTATTTTTAGATACCTTATTAGTCTGGCAGTACGATAAAACTCGATATGCGTATTAAAGATCATGGCTCGCTTATAGATATTGTTACAACTTATTTATATGGCTCGCTTGATATGAAATTTATATAAAAGTCCCTGAAGGATTTAAAATCTTAAGTAAACTCATAAATTCCCGGGAAAATTGTTCAATGCACATGTGTAGATTTTTATTTGAATTAAAAGTATCTGAGTATATCTGGTATAACTGACTCGCTGAATATTGTCAAAGAAAGTTATGAAAGTGATCCAATTTGCCCATTGTTTAAAAAAGATTTGGTATCAGAGTTTATTATTATTGTTTTATATGTTTATGATTTGAATATTATTGGAACTCTTGAAGAACTTCAAATAATACTTGATTATTTAAATAAAGAATTCGAGGTGAAAGATCATGGAAGTCTCGGCCTGCAGATCGAGTACTTACCAAATGAAAATTTTCTTCATTAATCACTTTATATAATAGATTTTAGGACGATTTTATATGAATAAGACACATCATCTAAGTACCCAATGGATGTAAGATTTTTAGATGAGAAAATGACCATTTTTGTCCTCGTGAGAATGATGAAGAACTCATTGGTCCTGAAGTACCATATCTCAATGTTATAGGAGAATTGATGTATTTTGTTAATAGTACATGCCCCGATGTATCATTTGTTGTAAGTTTATATTAGCAAGATTTAGTTCTTCTCTGACACACCGACATTGGAATGGAGTTAAGCATATATTTTGATATCTCCGAGGTTCAATTGATATGTGGCTACTTATACAAATGATTCAAAATCACAACTGGTTGGCTATGCAAATGCAGAGTACTTATTTGATCCACATAAAACTAGCTCTCAAATATGTTATGTATTTACAAACAGATGAACTATTATATCATGTTGTTCTACAAAATAAACTTTGGCTGCCACTTCAACGTGCATAAATAATCACAATGCATGAGTAAAATCGAGAGTGTGTTTGGATCGACGACCCATCATATCCAAAAGGGATGCGTGGTATATCATTTGAGAAAAAAATTTAACCAACGCATTGTCTGACTGCCACATTTGAAAATTTTATTAATGAAATTGGGATGTGTCAATTTAAAATTGTTAAGTGATTTTGTTATCAGGGGAGTAAAAGACAAGACATGTGCACTCTTTTTCCCTTCACTAGGTTTTTATCCCATCGGGTTTTTCCTAGTAAGGTTTTTAACAAGGCATATGCTATAAACAATAGACTTCATGGAAGTGTACCATTAATAATATACTCACACTGTACTCTTTTTCCTTTGTCCAGGTTTTTATCCCATTGGATTTTTCTTGACAAGGTTTTAACGAGGCAGTGTAACACACTCCTTAGTTCCACATCAAAACGTATTTCTCTCCCCTTGTCCAAATTTTTGTTTCCACCGGATTTTGCTAATAAGGTTTTTAATGAAGCAATAAACAATGAACATCCAAGGGGGAGTGTTGTAAATATCATAGGAGTGGATATCCATTTAAATGAGCTATTGTAATGGGCTAGGTAGTGGACAATAAAGTTTTGTAACTTATATAAGTCATGACCTTTGGTTGTCTTGTATAGCTCTATAAATAAAGACTTTGTATTGTGTATTACATATGAAGATGAATGAAAAATATTGCTCTCCATACTTTATTCTCTAGATTATAGTTTTAGCTTGTTTTTTTAGATTATCTTTCGATTAATTTCATAACATTAACAAGTTAAAATTTAGCTCAATTAAATTAATCGCTTCAATTTAAGTTTTAAGCCCATTAGGAAGGAGGAAGTTTGAAAGATATAAAGTCTCATCTCTCCCACATGCCCACCGCCGCCGCACACCATTCGGAAGAGGAGCCACCACCGCCGTCGAAATTCCTCAGAGCCAACGTCACCGCACGCCCTCGCTGTAAGTAATTCCTCCTTTGAATTCGATTGATGGGGAGTTTCGGGAGAAAGATTTTCGAGATGGGAAAGATCGGAGGGAAGGGAAGGGAAGGGAAAATCGGAGTAGCCATGGCTACCGACGGAGGTCACGACGGGAGAAAGAGGCCGCACGAGAGTGGAGGTGGTAATTGGGCTGGCTGTTTCGGAGGTGGCTGAGAAGAGGTCGGTGGCAGGGAGGTTTGGGGAAGTAGTCGTGCGGGCTGGGAGGGGAGAACGGGCCGGGGCCATGGGTTTCGGGTTCGGGTTTTGGGGTGAGAATGGCCTTCCAAAGCTTGTCGGGGAAGACGAAGGCAAGGCGAGGCGAGGCGTACAATGGTGAGGGAGTACGAGATTTTTGGCTGGAGATGAAATGGAGAAGGCGATGAACAGTAGATATTTTGGCTGAGTTTGAGTTGGAAATTGCAACTTGGGCTTACAAAATTGGGTTGAGTTTTGGCTGTTTTTAGACTCGGTTTGGGACTAGTATGGGTTGGAGTTATGGACCGAGTGGAATGGGCTAATTAGCTCGGCCAGGCCCAGTTTGGGCTGGGCCAACTTCAGGCCGGGCCGGGAATTTCGTGCTTTTAGACTAAACTTAGGCCAATTGTTTCGGTAAATGAAGTTAAGAGATAACGGATTCGGGCCTAATGAAATATAAGGGGTATAGAATTTGTTAGTGAGACTTTGTGAAACATTCATAAGATTATAATATAGGGGATAAAATGCTCTTTTTTGAATTACAGATAGATAAATTGAGCATTATGCGGATCACATGCGGATAAATTGTCATTAACTCCTTAATCTATAGAAATATTAATAGCCAGTTCGTTTCAATTTTCCCTTCCCTCAGCTCTATAATAAATCTTTTGTTTTCATGTGTGAAGTTATATTGGAGCAATCAATCGGAAATTACAATGGAAGTGACTCCCGATAATATAAACAATTCATGATCTGATCCAAAACCGCAAGTCATATACTGCTGCAAGAAATGCCGTAGAATTGTTGCTTCACACGAGCATGTTGTTTCACATGAACGCCGAGAGGGGCAAAATGCTTCAAATGGAAAAAGAGAAGTGGAGAAGTAGATGAAGAGCCACCTGAATGCTCCTCTGTTTTTGTTGAGCCCATGAAATGGATGCAAGCAGGTTATAAATTGAAACACTTACCGACTATTTAATATATTTTTTTCTGAAAAATTCTTATGTAGCAAATATTCCGTATTTTCAGTGGAAGAAGGATGTGTAGGAGACAAGCTTCAGTGCGTAGGATGCAAGGCTCGACTGGGTTCTTTCAATTGGGCAGGTATGCAGTGAAAATTGTGGAGCATGGATTAATCCTGCGTTTCAGCTGCACAAAAGTTGTATAGATGAGTGCCGCATTTGAGTTACAATATTTTCCTCTCTCCATTTAAAATTATGCAACATAAAAAGTAGATATGTTATTGGTTGGAAGCACACTTGTCTAATTCAAATGTTTCCTAGTTGAAGTAAAGGTGTCGTAGCATTTGGTTATATCGAACTGTGGTTTGATAAACAGGGTCGAAAACTTGTATTTGAGATCCTTTTACGCAGTTAGAAAGTTGGAGTGAGGTGCGGAAAGTAGTGTACATTAATCTTTAGCCTTGTTCAGCTTCATTTGAATAAAAGTTCTTTCTTTTGGTCTTGGACCAAATGGCAATATGAAAATCTTTTTGGTTTTCCAGGAATAGCTGCTACTCACTTTTATGAGATTACAGGGTGGTGAAGTGCTCTTTTTCAAATCACAGGGAGGTAAATTGAACATTATGAATATCACAGGGGGTAAATTGTCATAATTCTACATTTATCTTTAGTACAGCTTCATTTGAACAAAGTTCTTTCTTTTGGTTTAGGACCAAATGGCAATATGTAATCTCTCTATTTTCCCTTAAACTCAGACATTAAGATTCTGCATTAGGCCAGGTAATAAGTTACGAGGAAACTTCACATTACCCCTTTAAGATTGAGATACATGTTTGAAGCTTTATGATCTAAAGAAAATTGTGCAAAGCCTTCTAATTCCGCAGATTGTTCCGGATGGTTTTGATTTGCCAACCACTTGTTTCATGGTTTTATTTTGAGCTGCAAACTCGACTCCAAAAATGCAGGGTTATTTTGGAAATAGTATGCCCTAGTCCGGACTCACTCAAATTAAGTCAAACCCAATTTGGTGATGGCTTTGGGCACGTTTTGGTCCAACTTTAGGTTTCAAGTCAGATTGAGATCTACTTAAAATCTACTTAGTACTTATAAAATTATTGATTTGATATCTACCATATGTTTTTATAACTAAAGTTGTTAATTTGACACTTATCATAAATTATTGATTTGACATTTATCACCTATTTTTCTTCCTCCAACCAAAACTTTTCCATAGGAGCATGTAGATACCCACATTTTTATTCCCAGCATCGAATAGATTGTGGGTAAAAATATTTGTTCATAGCTAATGAAAATTACATAAGTTGAATTTTAAGCCGAGACATCTACACGAAGAAATTGTTTTGATATATATTTTTTTTCAATAGAACCTCCTTGCGTTTTACAAACACTTGCAAGGAATTCCATGTGTAAATAATATTAATTTATTAGTATTATATATAAAATCTAATTAATATAATGGATAGGTAAATAGATTAAACATGGATGGTAAAATAGTATTTAACCTACACAAACAAACCGTGTCAACTATTTAACCGTTAAAGAGAGAGTATGCAACATTTGGTACACACTCAAGGGGGTTCTATGCAAAAAAATAACAACGGGGGTTATGTGCAGGTTCCGAAAACACGTGGGTTTGGTGCATTTTTCCCTTCTTTAATCCTTTGACATATTTTAAATGAGTGAAAGACAAAACTACTCTCTATGTTTTGTCTAACTTCCAAAAAATCTCTTATGTTATTTTAACTCCTTTTAATTATCATACTCAACCCAAGTAGAATTTGACTTTGGCAAAATGACAAAATTATCTCTATATATTTCCTTTTATTTATTCATTTAGTAAATACAAGTAAATACTACTTGGATCGATTGTGGTAATTAAAATCAAACAGAGGAGGTTTTTTTGGGAGTTAAATAAAATATAGGGGATATTTTTGTCTTTCACTGTCAGGGGTAAAAATTATCATATTAAAAGCAAAACGTGAACAAATACTTGCAATTTTCATGTTTAAATCACACTCTATTTTCTGGGGGGTATATTTAGCACTGACTTGACAGCACATGAGAGTTTTCTAGGAGTTAAAATAACACATGATTTTTTTGGGAGTTACAAAACATAGGAGTGTATTTTGAATGGTTATGTAAATTAGAAACACACTAACTGAAACAGACGGAAAGAAGATCCAAAAAAGCCCGGCGCTCATTGTTATAACAACATCCAAAACAATGAGAAAAGGCCTAATTAGAATACCAAAAATTTTAACTGATAAAATGGAGCAACTTCTACGGAACAGAGTTTCTAATTTACCCTCTCATGCATCAACTTTCCGGGCACGCCACATATTTTATGTGATAACTGGAGAAGAATTTTAGCCCTTGTGAATACTATAAATATTGTATGCTTATGAATTTATTCATAAGCACTTTTCCTCATCATAATTCATTACTTAATATATATATATAACACTATTCAGCTATTAAATATGGCCTTGGCTCTATCTTGGAAGCTTATTTTCGCTGCGATCCTAGTTCTAGGCATGTGGGCTTCTCAAGCCACATCCCGCACACTGCCCGATGCATCTATGGTTGAGAAACACGAGACGTGGATGATACAATATGACCGTACGTACAAAGATGAACTAGAGAAGGCTAAGAGATTCAAGATATTCAAGGACAATGTAGAGTACATTCAGTCCTCCAATGAAGCAGTTTCTCGACCATACAAGCTTGCAATAAATCAGTTTGCTGATTTGACAAACGAAGAGTTTCAGGCATCTCGTAATGGATTCAAAATGGGGTTCCGCTCCAAATCATCTAAAGGCTCATCCTTTAAATACGCAAATGTGACAGGAGTTCCGTCCACCATGGATTGGAGAAAGAAGGGGGCCGTTACTGGTGTTAAGGATCAAGGCCAATGTGGTAGGTTCGAAAAAAAAAAAAAAGAAGTTCACCGTTGTACACCAAATAAATTACAATCTCAATTTTAAAAAACTAATTAATTTTCTATAAATGAAAATACAGGATGTTGTTGGGCTTTCTCGGCTGTCGCAGCTACGGAAGGAATCAACCAACTCACAACAGGACATTTGGTCTCATTATCCGAACAAGAACTTGTGGATTGCGACACAAGTGAAGATCAAGGATGCAATGGTGGTCTCATGGACGATGCATTTCAGTTCATTATTGGAAATCACGGTCTCACTACTGAATCTAACTATCCGTACAAGGGAGTTGATGCCACGTGCAACACAAAGAAGGAATCCTCTCGTGTTGCTAAGATCACAGGATACGAGGATGTTCCAGCCAACAGTGAGCCTGCGTTGTTGAAAGCCGTGGCTAATCAACCGATTTCTGTAGCCATAGATGCGGGTGGTTCCGACTTCCAATTCTACTCGAGTGGTGTTTTCACTGGGGAGTGCGGAACCGAACTAGACCATGGTGTGACTGCAGTTGGGTACGGTGCAACTAGTGATGGAACAAAGTATTGGTTGGTTAAGAATTCGTGGGGAAGTAGTTGGGGAGAGAATGGATACATTAGAATGCAAAGAGGCATAGATGCTGCAGAAGGTCTATGTGGTATTGCTATGCAAGCTTCTTATCCAACTGCTTAAGATAAAATGTTTCAGCTCTTAATGATGAATTTGTAAAATCTACCCTTGTAATATTAATTGGTCTGTTTTAATTCTATGTATGGAGTACTTTTTGTATATATTTTATGTGGAATCTTCGTAAATTTCTATAAATCTTCCTCCAAGAATCGCTTGCAAAGAAAATCCATTATATAGCCAACAAACTTCTATGTATATCCGGGGCAAAATGAAATTGAGGGAATTGCACTTTTTATACCAAACATTTACCTACTTTATACATTTCATACCACACCTTTCATAATTGCACATTTCATACCAAAATTAATCAACCTTTTTCAATTTACATACCACCGTTAAATTTTGGACGGAATTGGACACGTACGTGTCCGTTAACTCAAAAAAAAAAAAAAAAAAGGAAAAAAAAAAGTGTTTTCATACTAAACTTTTACCTACTTTATACATTGCATACCACACCTTTCAGAATGACACATTTCATACCAAAATCAATCAACATTTTTCAATTTTCATACCGACGTTAAATCACAAAAAAAAACCTCGCGGGCACTGTACTACTACATATGCTATTCTTGTTCATCACTTTTTTACAATTAACCCCTTGCCTCCTAAAATGTTCCAATTTTACCCTTGGGTGTTATTAGTACTAATAAATATGTAAAAAATTGAAATTTACGGACAATTATAAATTATATCAATTAATGAATATGATGATTTTGAATTGAAACAGTAGCACCACATAGGGTCTTCTCAATTTGAGGAAACCATAATAAATCATACGATCGATAACATTCCTGCTTCTTTTTCGAAAGGGTACAAAATATAATAAAATACGGTCTTCTCTACCTATGAAAATCATACACAATCATAATTTTGTAATTTTTCTGTCAAATTTTTAAGTATAATTCAATTACAAAAAAAAACCCTTGTATTTTTCACTTTCTTATAATTAATCCCTTGCCCCTAAAAAACCCCTGTATTATTGCAAATACCCCCTTGTATAATTGCAAATACCCCTGTACAATTGCAGATACCCCCTGAGGGTTTTTTTTTGTCACAACCAATACGTGGGGTGTATTTTTGTAAGTAGGTCTTTTCAAATTTACGATTTATTATGGTTTCCCCAAACTGAGTAGACCATATTCGAGATTTTCAGCTCAAAATCAATGGTCAAAATTGTAACATTTTAGGGGCAAGGAATTAATTATAAGAAAGTGACAAGCACGAGGATTTTTTTTTTTTTTTGTAAATGAATTATACTTAAAAATTTGACAGAAAAATTACAAAATTATGATTGTGTATGATTTTCATAGGTAGAGAAGACCGTATTTTATTATATTTTGTACCCTTTCGAAAAAGAAGCAGGAATGTTATCGATCATATGATTTATTACGGTTTCCTCAAATTGAGAAGACCCTATGTGGTACTATTGTTTCAATTCAAAATCATCATATTCATTAATTGATATAATTTATAATTGCCCGTAAATTTCAATTTTTTACATATTTATTAGTACTAATAACACACAAGGGTAAAATTGGAACATTTTAGGGGGCAAGGGATTAATTGTAAAAAAGTGATGAACAAGAATAGCATATGTGGTAGTACAGTGCCCGCGAGGTTTTTTTTTGTGATTTAACGTCGGTATGAAAATTGAAAAAGGTTGATTGATTTTGATATGAAATGTGTCATTCTGAAAGGTGTGGTATGCAATGTATAAAGTAGGTAAATGTTTAGTATGAAAAGTGACACTTTTTTTTTCCTTTTTTTTTTTTTTTTTTTTAGAGTTAACGGACACGTGCGGTGCACGTGTCCAATTCCGTCCAAAATTTAACGGTGGTATGTAAATTGAAAAAGGTTGATTGATTTTGGTATAAAATGTGCAATTATGAAAGGTGTGGTATAAAATGTATAAAGTAGGTAAATGTTTGGTATAAAAAGTGCAATTCCCTCAAATGAAATATCATTGAATATTAAGGATTAATTTGTATTTTGTATGAAAAATAACGGTATTTAATTTTTAATTGTTGACTGATAGTTCAACTATTACATTTCATATATTAGGGTAGGTGTTACATTCCTTTTTTATTGTGAAAAAGTTAAGTGTTACAACCCATTAGAATAGGAGCCATAAGAGCTAGGTAAACTGTATATAACCTTAATTTTAAATACTATATATATTATCAAAGTTGATGTAGGAAAAAATAAAACTACTAAAAGTAGTAGTAGATATACTATATATATATATTATCAAAGTTGATGTAGGAAAAAATAAAATTACTAAAAGTAGTAGTAGTTATATAATAAGACTTACTGTTTAGTTGAACTTCTAGGATTTTTTTCGAGTAAAAGACAAAAATACCCTCTATGCTTTGTCTAACTCTTGAAAAATCTCATGTGTTATTTTAACTTCTAAAAAACTCCATATGTTTGGTTTTAAATACCATACTCGACCCAAGTATAATTTTACTTTTGACTTCCGGTGAAATGACAAGATTACCCCTATGTATTTGTTTCTTTTAAATTTATTTATTCTTTTTGAAAAATTATGTATATACTACTTGGGTCGAGTGTGGTATTTAAAACCAAACACAGGGGGATTTTGGGGATTTAAAATGACACATGGAGGTTTTTTGGGGAGTTAGACAAAGCATATGGGTGTTTTTGTCTTTCGATGTCAGAGGTAAAATTGTCACATCAAAAGCAAAATGTAAACAAATACTTGCAATTTTGGCGTTTGAAACACACTCTCTTTTATAGAGAGTGTATTTGACACTTACTTGAGATCACATGGGGGTTTTTGGGAATTAAAATAACACAGAGAGTTTTTTGGGAGCTAGACAAAGCATAGGGGCTGTTTTTGTCTTTTGCTCATTTTTTTCCGTCATTTTTTGTCATTGAATTAAGAGCTAAAGACAAAAATACCCCTATATTTTGTTTAACTCCCAAAAAACCCCTGTGTTATTTTAACTCCCAAAAAAATTCCTTGTGTTTGATTTTAATTACCACACTCTACCCAAGTAGGATTTTACTTTTGACTTTTGGCGGAACGACAAAATTACCCTTATGTGTTTGTTTTTTTAATTTATTAATTCTTTTTATTAACCTAATTAAGTATATATTACTTGAATCGAGTGTAGTATTTAAAACCAAACACAGGGGGTTTTTGGGGATTTCAAATGACGGGGGGGGGGGTAAGTTAGATTTTTGTCTTTCGATATCATGGGTAAAATTGTTATATCAAAAATAAATACTTGTGATTTTAGCATTTGAATCACACTCTCTTTTATGGGGGTGTATTTGGCACTTAATTGAGATCAAGGGGAATTTTTTAGAGCTAAAAATAACACAAAGTTTTTTTTAAGGAGTTAGACACAATATATGGGATATTTTTGTCTTTTACTCTTGAATTAAATGTCATACAATTCAAATAAGAATATATTATTTCAAACAAGAAAGAAAAAAAATTCATTCAACCACACTGTACTTTTATTTAATGATAATATCATAATAATATAATGATAATATATGTTATATGTATGGAAAATTCTAGGGTGCCGCTAATACCACATTAGGTGGTATTACCACACAATGTGTATCACATTCTATGGTACATGATCACATTACATAGTATTAACCCCATATATTTAGTATGACCTCCACATTATGTAGTATTTATTCCAAGTTAGGTGGTATTACCACGCAGTGTGTGTCACATTCTATGGTATAAATTATACCCCTTATATCATACAATGTGATACATATTGTGTGATAGTACCACCTAATATGCTATTAGCGGTACCTAACGTAACGGCACCCTAGAATCCCCAGAATATACGCTGCAATCTTTTTCCTTGAATATAACCAAGATTCTTTGACTTGAAATTTGAACCACAAATTTAGCTTTCAATCAATGTCTTTAATCTTTATGGGTATGTGCAAATTTAATTTGATTGGCCGTTTCAGAATTGAAAAATAACTTGATTAATTCACTCATGATAACTACATCCGAAATAATTCAGCTCGTAGAAGTACCGAAGGAAGATTGGATGATATTGTGTATGCCAAATTGGCTCCATTAAGCAGAAAATGTGATCTTACGTGTTTTCGTTTTCGATCTGGGTGGTGTTAAATGCCGTGCTAATGTATATAAATGGAGGTAAAAGATCAATAATATTGTATTCAGAATGGTTGAGTACAAATTACAAATATCGAGAGTCCTATCCGAGCATTATAGGATGCCGTACAAGCTAGAGGGTGAAATACACATGAGAAAGCCTACATTATACTTCCTAAGCAGTTCCGAGCAGCAGCCTCGGAGGAAGAGCACCTGGGAAGTTGTGTCGTCGTCATAAATGCTAGGGGTATTTATAGCTGAGATAATGGGCTTTCTGACACACTTGCAAGAGTACTTTTCTGGCCCGCTGGCTTGGGCCTGGGCTCGGCCCAATAGTAACCTTCGACCTCGGATTCTCTTTATTGGCTCGGAACAGTTCATTACAAACCCTGGCTCGGTTCGGCACTTCTGGGAATGGAAACTGGTGTTGTTCGATCCACATCGAGCTAGCAAGAATAGGGGATCCAAATTACCCCTCATAAAAATGATTGAAAAATAAATAAATAGTTGCATGTACTGTTTAGTTGAAAGCTCATAGAATAATTCTCTTTTAATTTTAATTTTTCTGTTACATCTTAAAAGACCAGTCATTTTAAAAATAGAAAAAATCGCACTTTCCTCCTTGAACTTATAGTCAAGTTACACTTTCCCTCTAAACTTAAATTTTTTGCAATATTCAACGTGAACTTACTTTAGTGTTGCACTCTCCGCCCCCCCCCCCCCCCCCCCCCCCCCCCCAACTCTTTTTTGCCCGAAGAATTCAGGGGAAAAAGTACAACAAAGGTGTAAGTTTATGAAGAAAATTGCAACTTTGATGTAAGTTTTGGGGGGCAAAACTCGATTCTTGGCAACTAATTATAATTAGATGTACAAAAAACATGAAATTTTAACAATTACGTCTAATTTTTTTCCCAAGGGTTTAATCACTTTCGTTAATCATATATAATTATAATAAGATTATATAATAAAAAAAAAATTAGTACATTATAGAGTGTATGGTATGAAATCGAACATTCACTATAGTACTTTCATTTTTAGGTTCATCTTGCAAGTTTTGCATTAAAATTTTCAAATGAGGTTTCAAGTTGTTAAAATTTACAAAAGAAAAAATGCTTTGACAATTTGAAACCTTGGATTTTCTAGTTGATAATTATCATTTAAGAAAAAGAGGTAAACTTATTGATTAAAATGCCAAATAATTTTCTTAAAAAAAAAAAAAAGACGCAAAGTAATACTTCCAAATCAGAAAATAGCGCTTTCCCCTTGAACTTTTATAGCCGAGTTGCATTTTTCCCCCCTTGGACTTACACACTCGTTGCACAATTCACCTTGAGCTTATGTGTTGCACTTTCCCTCTAATTATAAATTATGAAAATACCCTACAAAACGAGCATGTGTCTCTCACGTGATCTACTTTGACCGAAAAAGAGCTCGAATAAGAGTTAATGGAAAAAAGTGTAACACGAATGTAAGTTTAAATTAGTAGTACAAATATTTTAAGTTCAGGGGGAAATTGCATTTTGACTTTAAAGTCATGAGTGAAAGTGTGATTTTCTCTTAATAACTTGAACAAGTTATCGAAAGTGAACTCATTATATGTATTATATATTATACATAAGAGAATTAACTTAAATTGATAATAGTGCTTGAGTCAAATTTTGGCTGCAAAAAACATTGATTCCTAAAGGAATCTAGGAATCTTGAACATATAGACAGAAAATTACAACATCTCCAACCGAACCCAATGCCTAATTGCCTAATTGCCTCTTTGACCCCTTTTTTGCCCAATTGCCTTGCCCAATTGCCCTTGCCCAATTGCCCTTTTCCCCAATTAAAAACTCATCTCCAACCGAAGGACAATCAACCTCCATTTAATTTAATTTCACAACTTTCCCCACTCTCACTTTCCACACTCTCCTCATTCTTACTTATTTTAATAATAATAATAATGATAGTAATAATAACAATTATAATAATAAATTTAATTAAAATCAAAATAATCTAAATCGTAATTTTTGTTATCATAATCTAATATTTCGTATTTTCAAAATTAAAGATATAAAAATTAAAACTAATCAAAGTTTGTTCTAGTTTATTTAATTCTTTTATATGTATGAATTATATGACTATAGAAATATTAAATTTCATAATTTAAACTAATCATTTTATTAAATCCAACACACATAAAAATAAATAAAACTAATTACAGTTCACATATTAAAAATAAATACAACTACTTATTATTATATATAACTAATAACTAAAAATAAAATAAAAAATAAGAGAGTAATGGTGGCTGCCACCCACCTCCAGGAGCGATTGCCTGGAGGCAATTGGGCAGTGGATATCCACTGCCCAGTTGCCCAATTCCCTGCCCCAACCCCCCTGCCCGACCTGCCCGCCCAATTCCCCTTTTCATTTTTTGCCATCTCCAACCGAAGGCAGCCGGTAAGCCCCCCTCATGCCCGGTTGCCTTCTCGGTTGGAGATGGCCTAACAAATCAAAAAGCCATTTATATTAAGCCTACACGGAATTCAGATATCATTCTCATTCATAACTTGCCGGGTATTCCACGTGGACATGGACTTTGGGGTCCCTCCATCAGATTCCAAGTTGAACTATGTAAACCCTTGTAAAATTGGTCAATTTTAATTCTATGTTTATGGTGTATCTTTGTATATTTTTATGTGGGGATGTATGTAAATTTCTACCTTCCTCCAAGATTCATATGTAAAGAAAATTTGTTATCGAAGAAATATCAATTTGATTGATGTGTCATTTATATTTCTTTTTTAATAAAAAAAATCATTACATTAATATCATCAAATCAATATAACTAAATAAAAAATCTATTCATTTACAATCAAAGTATAAAAAAATCAATCATAAAATGGCTTAATTCCACTTGCACCCTGCAAATGTATCAATTTGGCACTTTGCACCCTCGAAAAAAATAAATCCCACTTTGCACCCTTAAAACATATATTGTATTTCACTTTGCACCCTGGATGAATTTCAAGCCAAAAGACAAGGGTATTTTCGCCACTCTCTTAAAAAATCAACACATATTCCCTCCAAAATATAATAATGTGACATATATGTAATATTAATAGTATAATTGAAAAATTATCCATTAAAATAACTCTGGAAAAAATCCTTTTTAGGGCAGTTAAATGAATAATTTACTACTCTTAACTCGACCTAATATAAAATATTATTCTAAATAATTATTTATATAACTTGAAATAAGAAAATATAATATCAATACATAAATAAAACATACTCTTGTTTTTACAGTAAAGTGGTGGATATATGGCGCCAAACGACCATCGAAAATACTTGTCACTCGAAAATTCATCAAAAAAAATTCCGACACGATATTTTTCGACGAAATGTTTTGGTCCCAAGCAGCGACAAATTTTACGTTTTTCTTGTAGTGAGCTAAAAATTTAACGTAGTTGGTTAAAATTATGTTCCATACGAAATATAATATATGAAGGTCTATGTAACGATATATATATTAGAGCTTTGTGCATTTAAATAACATTAGGATCCCTAAACTCCAACATGGACAAAAATATCATTTGATATCGTTCTTTTTAAATTTATATTTACAACATGTGACATCTCATTTTTTTTAATGTTTTTCTCGGAGTTGTTTTAATGGATAATTATCAATTTTACTCTTAACTGCACATGAATTAAAACATTAAAACCCTAAATTCAAATTTATATTAACATGTGACGTCTCAATTTCTTTTATGTTTTATTCGGAGTTATTTTAATGGACAATTGTCAATTTACTCTTAATTGCACATGAATCTCACATTAGTACATTCTGGAGGAAATATATGTTGATTTTTTAATGGAGTGACAAAAATACCCCTGCTTTTTGGCCTAATATTCACCTAGGGTGCAAAGTGAAAGACAATATATGTTTTGAGGGTGCAAAGTGGGATTGATTTTTTTCAAGGGTGCAAAGTGCCAAACTGATGCATTTCTAGGGTGCAAAGTGGGATTAAGCCATCATAAAATACTAGTAATAAACTCGAAGAAAAACCCAATCTCTTGCATTTTCTTTTAAGGGTTAGCAATAAATAAAAAATCTGTGCATTTTTCTTTTTTTAACAACTGTAAAATGATTATATAAAAAAAAAAAGAATTTCACTTTTGATACCACAATTACCTTAAATATTTGGTACCACAATTATTTCGTTCAACACATTTTGTACCATTATTTGACGTGACGCTACATATTTCATACTTTCGTTAAATTAATTACGGAATGGAGCACGTGGCTGTCAAATTTGACGGAATTGATGAAAAAATTACAGAATTAGTCTTATAATTAAAGATTGTTGGCAAAGTTCGCCCACATATTTTCTGGTCGATAAATTTACCCCACAATTCACAAATTTAAAGCATTTTAGTCACAATTGCAAAACTATTTAAATTATGAATCCTATTTAATAAATTTTATATATTATTACTAATTCTCTTAAAATAATTAGATTTTATATATATAATTATATTTTATATAAAATCTTAAGAAAAAAGAATATTTTTAAAATTATATAATTATTATTAAACCTATTTAATAAATTTTACGTATCATTATTATAACTACAAAAATTAAATAATATTTACACAAAATTAATAATATTAATCTTGTTATTAAATAATATTTACACAAAAAAAGAAAACGAAAAATAAAATAAAAAAGTCAACTTCTTCCCCAACTTTCTCCATCACTGCCGTCACCCTCCGCTGCCACCACCCTTTCAGATCTCCCTCTCCCCAACCTCCGATTTGTCCTAAGGAGTCCTTCCATAGGTTCAATATCTCTTAATTCGTGTTAAATTTCACGGTTCATCACTCCTTAAAACCAGATCCAAGACTTTCGTTGGCACCTTCAATCTCTCATTTCTTTGTCTACACAACTCCAATCTTCAGATTTATAGTACTGTTGAACTCACATATGGAAGAGCTTTCCAACTCATGGACTCAAAACTATTTTCGTCGGTGATTGGGGATGCGATGTGAACAGGCGCAGAATATTGGGTACATGAAGAGGGAAAAGGGGAGGTGGTGGGGCGATGGAGGTGGGTGGTTGGGTGGGTGGGGGCAGGTTTCTATTTTATTTTTTAATTATCAATTTTTATTTAATTATATATATATATATATATATATATATATATATAATCTAATTAGTTTGAGATATATAATAATAATATTTAAAAATTTATTAAATAGGATTAATAATATTTATATAATTTTAGAAGATTTTTTTCTTCATATTTTATATAAAATATTATTAATTTATATATTATTATATAAAATCTAATAAGTTTAAGATATTTAATTTAATATATATATATATATATATATATATATATATATATATATATATATATATATAATCAAGTTATTTTAAGAGATTTAATAATAATATATAAAATTTATTAAATAGGATTAATAATTTAACTATTTTGCAATTGTAACTGAAAAGCATTAAATTTATGAATTATGGGGTGTCAACTAGAAAATATGTGCGGTAAACTTTGCCAGCAATCTTAAATTGTTGGACCGATTTTATAAATTTTTCATCAATTCCATCAAATTTGACAGGTCGTTGTTACGATTCTGATTATATTATATTACCATAGCTATTAGGATTATTTTCTTTTAGTTATTTTATTTCCATAGGAGTCTATTTCCATATTTATCTAGTTGTTTAGTGTTTGAGTTCTATATAAGCACTCATTGTATTTTTTTCATAGTTATGGAATAAATATAATTAACTTTATGGTTTCTCCACCTTAAGTGAGATTGTGGTCTATCTTACGTCCCCTAAAGTAAGATTATGTTCCTTCTTACGTTCATTAAACTAAGAAAGAACAATGGTGCCAGAAGATCGTATCAATTGGTATCAAAGCGGCTTGAGATCACATCAACGCTTCGCTCATAAACAGGTGAAAATTGCATCAATACCTTGTTTATCCTATCCGTAGATTTACTTTCTCCAAAAAAAAAAAAAAAAAAGAAAGAAAGAAATGATAGAAATAGTGTCCTGCAAGCCAGCTGTATAGCGAGCATTTATTTATAATAAATAAGGCACTGTTCAATTTTGATTAATAAATGCACTTTATTAAATGATCATCTTTATCTTATGTAATAATTATCTACGCATAAGGATAGAAGTCCTTAGATCACAGGGCTATGGGACAACCCGTGGACTGATCTCCAAGGCCGTGATCTAGAACATATTCAAGAGTCGTAGAATCCAATCGAGATAGGACATCGTTGGATTCGGTTAGACTCTCACTATTGTGTATACTCCGATGAACTGGAGGACGCTGGAGTCCACGAGCGTGACTTGGATAGTCGATACACATAAGTGGGTGACTTGCTGGGATGGCAAGCGCACTGAATACCCCAATTAGGAAATAACTTACCATGGAAGCGGTAGTCGCATATCGGGGTTGAAGTTATTCCAATTTGCAATAGTATACGAGGAACGATCCCTAACTACTTGAGGTGATAGGGTTTCTCTGGTGCGAGAACGTCTATACTTTGATATGAGTTCCGACTGACTGGAGTTCGCCAGAAAGTCTCCGTGGACTCATATTGTGTATAGAGAAACTTGTATGTGGATTCATATCATCAACAAATGATCCATTGACCCGACTTGATAGGTTGGGAAATTCTCCTATGGATTTCTGTGAGAAATTAATTCTGGTAAAATCCTTGGCCAAGGTATTTGGCGACTTTATGTAAGTAGCTCATAAAGATTAAGTCAAAGAGAATTTATTTCGAGATCAGAATACATAAGGTCAAGACAAAAGAAAAGGGAATCCGATGAAAGACCATGCCCTTAAGTCTCGACTGGGAGATTGTTCGATGGAGAGATTATGTCGTATATGGAAATTGTAAATGATAAAAGGTTCACTGAATAAATTCACCAGTGATTGGGCTCCATGGGCTTGTGGCTGGATATCGACTGTGGAGTATGGGAAGATTCCCTAATTGACAGGGGTGCTAATTTTGGAATGATCAATCGACAGAGTGTTCGATTGATTTAGAGTAAGTCTTACTCGAATAATTAAATAATATTTAATTATATCCCACGGCCAATTATGTGGTGAACTTACGGGGGCATACACAATACACATGAAGCGAAAGCGAGGAAATAAGAACGACCGAGTCGACTGGGTCGACTGGGTGAATAATCGACTGGGTCGATTATAATGGATGGGTCGACTGGGTCGACCCAGTTGGAACAAAGAAGGATCCAATTGGAGTTGGATCAGGATCATAAATTAAATTGGAGTTTAATTTGTGAGTTAATTAATTAAGTTGTATTTAATTAATTAAAGGAATAATTAATTAATTGGACTTAGAGTCAAAATTAATTAATTAGGAGACTAGTTAATTAATTGGGCTATTTAATTGGGAGACTAAATAAAGCCTGGTCAAAATTAATTAACTGAGCCATGAATTAATTAGAAGACTTGGTCTTCTAATTAGAGAGGGCCATGGCCCATGTAGGAGAATGGAATCCTAGTCCTAATATGACTAGGTTAAGGAGATAACTATAAGTAGCTTACTTGTAGTTATTTTTCACACAACTCAACAAGCAAAAATTGAGAGCAGAGCAAAAATTCTCTCCCCTCTCCATGTGCAATCGGCCGAACCCATTCTTCACTGTGGAAGAATTTTTCGTTTTCGATTTTGTTCCTATATCGCTCCTAAGTCCTAGATCTTAATATATCTTGTGTTCTAGTCGATCAAGATATATTATTTTTCGTGATATTGTTGTGTATCAACTCGTAGAGGCGCAACACGTGGGGCGCTACTCAAAAGGTTTGGATCGAATAATTGGAGGAGAAATCAGAGTTCGTTTTGCCAACTTGGATTTGCAAGGAGACAGTTATAACGTGGAAACTATTCATACTGTCGTTTAAATTAATATTTATATATATACACCTAGAGTAGTATCCTGGCAAGATTCCGTAAGAGGTCCTAAAATTTTTATATTCCGCTGTGCCTAGGGCTGTTTATCTTACCGAATCCCAACAAGAAAGAGTCAGCATTAAGGGATTTGCATTTTAATCGGCGATAACATCAACGATGAAGTGGAGGCCTCTCTAAGGACACAAGAAAAACTGGTTTGGTGACTTCTTTTGAGATTATATCAAAGATCAAGACATTCATAAAAATCAGTGGTGTGACGTTCTCGTCAGAGATTACATCAAGGGCGAAGGCGAAGAGTAGATCTTAAAATCTACAGTGCAACACTCAATATCCTCGTTGGCGATAATATCAAATACAAGAAATTTGACAATTGTTCTTGGGCATGAACCTTGAGGACAAGGTTTGATTTCAAGCGGGGGAGAATGTTACGATTCTGATTTTATTATGTTACCATAGTTATTAGGATTATTTTCTTTTAGTTATTCTATTTCCATAGGAGTCTATTTTCATATTTATCTAGTTGTTTAGTGTTTGAGTTCTATATAAGCACTCATTGTGTTCTTTTCATAGTTATGGAATAATTATAAGTTTATGGTTTTCTCCACCTTAAGTGAGATTGTGGTCCATCTTACGTCCCCTAAAGTAAGATTATGGTCCTTCTTACGTCCATTAAAGTAAGAAAGAACAATGGTGCCAGAAGATCGTATCAATTGGTATCAAAGCGGGTTGAGATCACATCAATGCTTCGCTCATAAACAGGTGAAGATTGCATCAATACTTTGTTTATCCTATCCGTAGATTTACTTTCTCCAAAAAAAAAGAAAAAAAAGAAAGAGTCAGCATTAATGGATTTGCATTTTAATCGGCGATAACATCAACGATGAAGTGGAGGCCTCTCTAAGGACACAAGAAAAACTGGTTTGGTGTCTTCTTTTGAGATTATATCAAAGATCAAGATATTCATAAAAATCAGTGGTGTGACGTTATCGTCAGAGATTACATCAAGGGCGAAGGCGAAGAGTAGATCTTAAAATCTACATTGCAACACTCAATATCCCTGTTGGCGATAATATCAAATACAAGAAATTTGACTATTGTTCTTGGGGGATGAACCTTGAGGACAAGGTTTGATTTCAAGGGGTGGAGAATGTTACGATTCTGATTTTATTATGTTACTATAGTTATTATGATTATTTTCTTTTAGTTATTCTATTTTCATAGAGTCTATTTCCATATTTATCTAGTTGTTTAGTGTTTGAGTTCTATATAATCACTCATTGTATTCTTTTCATAGTTATGGAATAAATATGAGTTTATGGTTTTCTCCACCTTAAGTGAGATTGTGATCCATATAACGTTCCCTAAAGTAAGATTATGGCCCTTATTACGTCCATTAAAGTAAGAAAGAACAATGGTGCCAGAAGATCGTATCAGTCGTGCTCTCCACTTGTTCAATTCCGTCATTAATTTGACGGAAGTATGAAATGTGTAACATTATGTCAAAAAATGATATCAAATGTGTCAGAAGAAATAATTACCAAATCCTTAAAGTAGAAAATTTGTGCTATCAAAAGTGAAATTCTTTCCTAAAAAAACTTATGAGACTATTTCCTATTTTATCAGAATAAAATAATTATCATGACCTTTTTTTATAGATCAAAATTGTGTGTTTGATCCCACAAGATTAGATTCAACATTAGTCACGCGTTTACAAAATTTTGTTTTCGGCCCATGCAGTTTCTAAAATATATACTTCGTATTATGCAATTTTAGTCCTATAAGATTGTCCCACTTATGCACTTTTGATCTCACATTAGATGGATAAGGGGGTGTACCCTTTTTTTAGAAAACTGGGATAAAAATTATGACTTTGCTAACGAAAAATCAGAAGTACTGCTCAGGATTCATATATTGAGGTTTAATTATGAAAATTTTCTTTATATTCATGAGTATTATGAAAATTTTCATGTGATTTGTCACTATCTAACAAATGATTCCTTATTTCTGGAAAGTTCTAACTTTATCCATAGGAAGTTATTTGTAATGTATGTAATATCGTTAAAAAAAGTAAAACTTTGGTCTAATTATAATATTTCATAAATTATTGAATTGATAATTATATATTTACCATCTAAAAATTGATAAATTGCCCATAAGATTTTTACATATTTATTAACAATTTAATTTTTAAAATAAAAAATAAACAAATTTTATTTATTATATTTAATAAATATAAGAAACTTATTTTAACATTTATTTGAATAAATTATTTTCTATGTTTATAGTAATAAATTTTATTATTATAAACCTAGAAAGTAAACTAAAATAATGAAAGTTTCTTTAATATATCAATATAAAAATTAAATTCATAATAAATATGTACAAATAAGGTTTTTTTAAGTATTTTTGGAAACTTATGTGCAATTATACATTTTTTTTTAATTTTTAGTGGTAAATATATAATTAACACCCAAGCTTTAATTTTTTTAAGACATTAATAACATTACAAATAACCCCGTAAGGGCAAATTTTGAACGTTTCAGTAGTAAGAGGTTAATTGTAAGATGGTGACAAACATCAGAGAATTTAATGCGTGAGTTGAATTTTCGTAATTAGGTCTTATCTTAGGAAAGTATTCGTTATTTAGTTAGCCTATGTAAATTTAAACATATTCAAGAGTAAGTTAATTACGAATGTATCAAATAATAATATACACACAATAATATTAACTAGCTACTACTTGAAAATAAGCTTATCAAAAAGCTAAATTTATTTATTTAGATTTACCCGGATCATCTTTATAGAGGGAAAAATACTTTTGATACCAAATTTTAGTTCAAGAAACATATTTGGTACCAAACTTTTTGAAAAAACACATTTCATACCATAATTCACACAATCTTGACACATTTAGTTTTGTCGTCAATTTTCGGACAAAATTCAGCACGTGCCGCTCATGTGCCCGTTAAATTTGACAATGGGAGGGAAAACATGCACAAGTTTTAAAGATCCGCAATTGACGGCACTTGCTGAATTTCGTCCGAAAATTGACGGAAAAAGTAAATGTGTCAAGATGGTGTGAATCATGGTATAAAATGTATTTTTTTTTTAAATCTGGTATCAAATATTTTTTTTTTTTAAATCTGGTATCAAATGTATTTTTTGAACTAAAGTTTGGTATAAAAAGTTTTTCACTCCATCTTTATATACATACTTTTTGCTGTTCATACTATTTTTTTTTTATGTTTTCTTTCTTATCTTAATTTCTTTATAATATAATCCTTTTTACTTATTTAACCAGAAATGCTAAAAGAATGACTGAATGTGACCAAAATTGGTTAGTTTGTCATAATTAATTTATTAAAATTATCATTAATGTCCTTGAAAGAAGTAAAAACAACATAATTATTCATACATTTATGACGATAAAACTTCTCGCGCGTAGTCTGTATTTGTTACCTATAAATAATAATAAAAATTAATAATAATAATTGTAATAAATAGCAATATCAATCACACATATAATACAATAGCAATAGCTTAATGACTAATATAATTAGTTACAGCGGATACATAGTATACTATGTATCCGCTGTAACTAATTATAGTCAATACTCTAATTTCTTTTAATAATAATAATAATAATAATAAAAATTAATAATAATAATAATAATAATAATAATAATTACTTTTTAAAATATTAAATTTTTTAATACAATATAAATATAAGTAATTTAATCAAATTTGTGATTTTGTTTTAGCCGGAAATTTAACAAAACTTTATTATTGTAGATCCTCTGAAAAATAGGATTATTCTTATTTTATATAATACTGTCTTTTCTTTTTCAAATATAATTACAATCCCTGTCTTTAATGTTTATTTATAGGTGTAAATATTTTTTGATTGGGCTGTTTCAGAATTGAAAAATGACTTGATTAATTCACTCATGATAACTTCTTCCGAAATAAATCAGCTCCTAGAAGGCAGGCAGGATGATATTGTGTAAATATGTGTATGCTAAATTGGCTCCATTAACCAGACAAAATCTTTATTATTCAATAAAAATAAATAGATGCATGAACTGTTTTAGTTCAAAGCTCATAGAGTAATTCTCTGGAGTTAACGGTAATTTACCTCTAAGATTTGTATAATGTTCAATTTAATTCAAGTGATTTGAAAAATGACAGTTTACCCTATGTCTATGTAATCTTATAATAGTTTCATACCGTCTCCCTCATATTTTTTTTTTTGAGAAGAATACATTGTTATATTAATCACTATATCGAATCGAAACTATTACAATGATATCAAAGCGAACTAATTACTAGTATTAAACTAGAGAAATGCTAGTATGAAACTAGAGAAAATACCCACATTCGTGGGAGTTGAACCCATGACCTCATGGTCATGGAGCCTCATCCTTAACCACTTGACTAAGGCCTCATCGGCGTCTCCCTCATATTTTTAAACATAAAAAAATACGAATTGAAAAAATTACCCCTCTTATGTGTGGCACTTTACCCGCTATGTTATGATAAATGTGACACTTTATCGCCCTGTTTATGATAAATATTGCACTTTACCCCCTATGTTACAAAAATATTTTTCATGTTCACTCTCAATTTCGACTAGTGGGTTACACTCTCCGGCTAAATGAGGTTCACAATGGGGTAAAGTGCTACTTTTTCATCTCACGTGAGGGTAATTTGAACATTATGTATTTCACGTGAGCTAAATTGACAATTGCTCATTTTTTAGTAAGACCCTTGAACAAGTTATTATGAATGAACGGAAAGTGAACTCAATGTAATGTATTATATCATTCGTAGCAAACTTGCAAACTCCTATCCTACGTATAATTATAAGAGATAATAGTGTTTGAGGCAAAATTTTGGCTGAAAAAAACAAAGATTCCTAAAGGAATCTAAAAATCTTGAACATATAGTCAGAAATTTAAAAATTGCAACAAATCAAAAAGCTATTTAAATTAGATGTAGAAATAAGCGTACACGGAACTCAAATATCATTCTCATTCATATCTTGCCGGGTATTGCATGTAGACATGGACTTGGGGTCCCTCCATTCAAATTATGCATGTCTAATAATTTAAGGCTCTTTGCAAAAGATTAATTGAGTAATAAATGTATTCTATAAATACTTGGCCTCCTCCTAATTTGATGCATAACTCATCCTACAATCAAGTTTTAGTTTAATACATCAAAATCCTTACTCAACTTTTAAGATATGGCCTTGAATATTTCCACTTGGAAACTTATTTTCGCTGCGGTTCTAGTTTTGGAGATGTGGGCTTCATTGGCCACATCCCGCACTTTGCCTGATGCTTCTATGGTCGAGAAACATGAGACATGGATGACACAATATGCACGTGCATACAAAGATGATGTGGAGAAGGCTAAGAGATTCAAAATATTCAAGGACAATGTCGAATACATTCAGTCATCCAACGAAGCAGGTGTTCGACCTTACAAGCTTGCAATAAATCAGTTTGCTGATTTGACAAATGAAGAGTTTATGGCATCTCGTAATGGATACAAAATGGGATCTCGCTCAAAGTCATTGAAAGATTCTTTGTTTCGATATGCAAATGTGACTGCAGTTCCATCTACCATGGATTGGAGAAAGAAGGGAGTCGTCACTGGTGTTAAGGATCAAGGTCAATGTGGTAAGTTAAAAAAATGATTAAGCATTGTTTAAGCAAATTACTATATCATCTTTAGAAACTAATTTTTCGACAAAAACAGGATGTTGTTGGGCGTTCTCAGCTGTCGCAGCCACAGAAGGAATAAACCAGCTCACAACAGGAAAACTGGTGTCTCTATCCGAACAAGAACTTGTTGATTGTGACACAAGTGAAGATCAGGGTTGCAACGGTGGTCTCATGGACGATGCATTTCAGTTCATTATTGGAAATCACGGTCTCACTACTGAAACTAACTATCCGTACAAAGGAGTTGATGCCACGTGCAACACTAAGAAGGAATCATCTCGTGTTGCTAAGATCACAGGATACGAGGATGTTCCAGCCAACAGTGAGTCTGCATTGTTGAAAGCCGTGGCTAATCAACCGATATCCGTAGCCATTGATGCGGGTGGTTCAGACTTTCAGTTCTACTCTAGTGGAGTTTTCACCGGAGAGTGTGGAACCGAGCTCGACCATGGTGTCACCGCGGTTGGGTACGGAGCGACTAGTGATGGAACAAAGTATTGGTTGGTAAAGAACTCATGGGGAAGTAGTTGGGGTGAGAATGGATACATTAGAATGCAAAGAGGCATAGATGCTGCAGAAGGTCTATGTGGTATTGCCATGGAAGCTTCTTATCCAACTGCTTAAGATGAACTATTTCTCTCTTGATGAAGTTGTACAATCTACCCCTTGTAAAATTTGCCCGTTTATTTGTGTGGAATCTCTTGTGTATATGTATGTATGTGGACAAGTATGTAAATTTCTTTCCCAATTGATTGTAAAGTAAAGATTGATTTATCAATGAACTTGTGTAGTTTAATTGATTGTAAAAGTAAATATGTCGACTCATATTTGAATTGATTGTAAAGTAAAGATTGATTTATCAATAACCCAATTTACCCACCTACTCCTTACGTTATATTCTATGCAATTAGGCTCAATGATTTCGAAGCTATAGTGATCTAAGTGATTCCGACATTCGCGTTTTATGTATACACACACACACACACGTAGGAACTATATGATAGAATATATAAGGTTTTGAAATTGATGGTTAGTAGTTTGACTTGGGATGCATGATTGTAAATGTTCGTGTCGTTGTTTAAGTTTTTGTCATTACTCGAGGACGAGTAATAGTTTAAGTTTGGGGGTGTGATAACTCTGTGAAAACAGTGTTATCAAGTCTATTTCTTTAACTCATTCGATTACTTTTATTAGAGTCTTGGTAGAATCTTAGGCAATTTTAGTTAGTTTTGTGTTTTGTCGTTCGAGTCATTGGTTTGACTGTTTTGTGCATGAATTGGGATATTTTCTTATATATTGTGTTCATATTTGTAGGCCCGAGCTATTTTGGATTTAAAGACATGATTAGAAGTGAAGAACAAAGAATTAAAGATCAAATGAAGTCAAGTAGTGTAAGAACAAAGAAGCTGTTAGAAATGTTATTATGCACTCCGAGGACCATAACTCATTCAAGGAAGCTTCAATGAAGTTGAATTTCGACTATGATGTAGAGGAATGAGTTATCTACACCACAGATTTTACGGATCTTGATTTGGAGTTCGGAGCTGAAAGTTCTGACACTTGCAAAACTGTCGCGCAAATATGTCGCATTTTCAGCGGGCTTTTAAGAGAATTATTGGGCCCAAAGTCTCCTACTTGGACTCGACTTGGTTGATCTATTTAAGAACTTCTAGGTCACGAAATTGCACATCTTTGATCAGCTCTAAACATACTTTTCTCATATAATACACATACAACATCAAAGATCTACTTGGGGAAAGATTGAAGAAGAAAAGAGAGAATTCTTAAAGATCACAAAAGCAAGAAGAACGCAATATTGAAGATCTTTATCTCAGATTCATCGTTTTGTCTATAAAACCACATGAACTCAGATTTGTTTTCCTTTATTATTTTCTTCGTATATTTATCATGAACTAATTCTTAAGGATCTAGGGTTTTTATGAAACTATGTTACTTTGATTATTTTTATTGGATTATTCGTAGTTAGGGGCAATTCTTGTGTTTGATTTAATTTCGTTCTCTATGCTTGCAACTTTTGACTGATCACCTAGTTGTTAGATTTAATATTCTTTTCGAACTTGGAAAAGGGAGATTAAGATTAGATAGGAAATTGAATAGTAAACGAGTCTTAGTATAGGAATATACTTAAGGCGTTTATACCCGTTACATGAGGTTCGTGTTTAATGCTTTGTGTTATTTATGAATCACCTAGGAATATGATCGATTTGTATAATACATTAGGTTCTTACGTAATTCGGAAGATACATAGGAATATACTTGAATCCTTGGGTAGCACTCTTGTCACCACAATAATTACGAAAATCTCAATTGGGCAATCGATAGATAACATAGTGGATTATAACCCTAGGTTTCTCTTCTCATTATTCGAACTCAATCCGAGTACTTAGGTTAGTTAAATCATTTAGTTAATCTATTTAATTAAAACCCAAAAGCACATTTGAATTTGGAACCATATTAAAAGTAAATTAGGAATTGGAATTGGTAGATATTAGTCAAGTCCCTGTGGAGACGATACTCTTATACTTACTCTTTATTACTTGTTTGATACGTGCACTTGCGTTTATTTGCGTGTGTAAAATCCGCAACAGCTGGCTTGCAGGACACTATTTCTATCAGCATCTACAACAAATGGTCACATGCGTGTTTCGAAATGGTCACATGTGTGTTTATTGTCAATCTGCAACCTGATGTTTGCGAGACTATTTGCGCAAATAGTTAAATTAAAAACACAATTTCATATTATGCTTTATTTACAATGTACCTTGATAATGCTGGTGATTTCAGATATGAGGCTTTCAATGACTGCTGAATAGTAATTGAAGTTATGTATCTCATATTCATAAACAAAATTGTTTAGCAGAATCATTTTTATACGCCTCCTATTCATTGCTAGACTATTTCAATGAGAACAAAGCTTCTTGTCTCAGTATGTATATATGTTGTTTTCGATGCCGCAGCATTTGTGTGCATCATGCCAATAAGTTATCATAATTTCTCTCCGTTGAAATTAAAATTTGGTCTGGAGACAAACATTTCCCATCTTAGAAATCAAGGATGTGCGACATATGTTACAATTGCTCCACCACTATGCAGAAAGATGGGTTCTTAAAGAAGATTGATAATATATTGATAGAAATAGTGTCCTGCAAGCCAGCTGTATGGCTAGTATTTATTGTAATAAATGCGGAACTATTCAATTTCGATTAATAAATGCACTTTATTAAATGGTCATCTTTATCTTATGTAATAATTATCTACGCATAAGGATAGAAGTCCTTAGATCACAGGGCTAAGGGACAACCCGTGGACTGATCTCCAAGGCCGTGATCTAGAACATATTCAAGAGTCGTAGAATCCAATCGAGATAGGACATCGTTGGATTCGGTTAGACTCTCACTATTGTGTGTACTCCGATGAACTGGAGAACGCTGGGGTCCACGAGCGTGACTGGGATGGTCGACACACATAAGTGGGTGGCTTGTTGGGATGGCAAGCGCACTGAATACCCCAATTAGGTAATAACTCACCATGGAAGCGGTGGTCGCATATCGGGGTTGAAGTTATTCCAAATTTATAATAGTATACGAG
This sequence comes from Penstemon barbatus, assembly GCA_003313485.2. Classification (NCBI taxonomy): domain Eukaryota; kingdom Viridiplantae; phylum Streptophyta; class Magnoliopsida; order Lamiales; family Plantaginaceae; genus Penstemon; species Penstemon barbatus. The sequence goes on from CM064883.1 coordinate 71,128,570, forward strand.
GAACGATCCCTAACTACTTGAGGTGATAGGGTTTATCTGGTGCGAGAACGTCTATGCTTTGATATGAGTTCCGACTGACTGGGGATCGCCAGAAAGTCTCTGTGGACTCATGTTGGGTATAGAGGAACTCGTATGCAGATTCATATCATCAACAAATGATCCATTGACCCGACTTGATAGGTTGGGAAATTCTCCTATGGATTTCTGTGAGAAATTAATTCTGATAAAATCCTTGGCCAAGGTATCTGACGACTTTATGTAAGTAGCTCATAAAGATTAAAGTCAAAGAGAATTTATTTCGAGATCAGAGTACATAAGGTCAAGACAAAAGAAAAGGGAATCCGATGAAAGACCATACCCTTAAGTCTCGACTGAGAGATTGTTCGATGGAGAGATTATGTCGTATATGGAAATTATAAATGATAAAAGGTTCACTGAATTAATTCACCAGTGATTGGGCTCCATGGGCTTGTGGCTGGACATCGACCGTGGAGTGTGGGAGAATTCCCAAATTGGCAGGGGTGCTAATTTTGGAATGATCAATCGACAGAGTGTTCGATTGATTTAGAGTAAGTCTTACTCGAATAATTAAATAATATTTAATTATAACCCACGGCCAATTATGTGGTGAACCTACGGGGGCATACACAATACACAAGTAGCGAAAGCGAGGAAATAAGAACGACCGAGTCGACTGGGTCGACTGGGTGAAAAATCGACTGGGTCGATTATATTAGGTGGGTCGACTGGGTCGACCCAATTGGAACAAAATGGGATCCAATTGGAATTGGATCAGGATCATAAATTAAATTGGAATTTAATTTGTGAATTAATTAATTAAGTTGGATTTAATTAATTGGAAAAGGATTTTAATTAAATAGACTTAGAGTCTGATTTAATTAAATGGGAGATTAAGTTAATTAATTGGGCTATTTAATTTAGAGATTAAATTAGGCCTGGTCAAATTAATTAACTGGGCCATGAATTAATTAGGAGACTTGGTCTTCTAATTAAAGAGGGCCATGACCCATGTAGGAGAGAGAAGACCTAGTCCTAATAGGACTAGGTTAGAGAGAAAACTATAAGTAGCTTTCTTATAGTTGAATTTCATACAACTCCATATGGAAAAATTGAGCAAGAGCAAAAATTCTCTCCCCCTCCCCCTAGCTATATCGACCGAACCCTTCTTCCACTTGGAAGAATTTTTCGTTTTCGAGTTTTGTTCCTAAATCGTTCCTAATTCCTAGTTTATAATATATCTCGTGTTCTAGCTTATCGAGATATATTATTTTCGTGATATTGTGGTGTATCAACTCGTAGAGGCGCAACACTTGGGGCGCTACTTAAAAGGTCTGGGTCGATTTTGCCGGAGCAGAATTCAGAGCTCGTTTTGCTAGCCGATGATTTGCAAGGAGATAGGTATAAACGAGAAAATTTATACTACCGTTTTATTTATATTCATATATATACAACTAGAGAATATCCTGGCAAGATTCCTTAAGAGGTCCTAAAAAGTTTTTATATTCCGCTGTGCCTAGGGCTGTTTTTCTTATCGAATCCCAACATATATATTTGTTATAAATCCCCTTCTATAATTAATTATTTTGAACTAATGTTCTCGACATTAGGGGGAGAGTATATGATGAAATAATGTTCTCGACATTAGGGGGAGAGAATAAAGAGCTGGTAAACATAAATTATATGGTATGCATTATCATTATCTTATTTAGATCCTCGAACAAACAAGTGTACACTAATAGTTCAAAAGATAATCCATTCACAAAATATGGTAAATCAGCTGCCAGATGCATTTACTGATCTAAAATGAGTTACTAAATATCATATACCAGCTGAAAATGCTCCAATTCAGAATGATGTCCCATTAGGACAATCTTCTAGTGAAAATCAAAGAAAGCCACGTGGTAGACCAATCGGTTCTAATGATAATAATCATTGTAAAACAAAAGGAGCAAACAATGCAGATGGTCATATTATGGAGGCAAGCACTCCTGAAGAGTTGCAAGACATAACTAATGATAAAACCCAGAAGAGGTTCAGGTACCTGAAAACAATGAAAATGAAGAGATCTCAATTAGTTATGTCACTATGATAAAAGGATGGAACCGAAATAAAATAGTTGTCGACAACAATTTTGCATATAATTATAAAATTAAATGAGGATCTTGAAACTAAATTTGTTAAAGAATAGAAACATAGAAATGATTGGCCAAAATATGAAAAGACACAATTCAAGCAGAACTAAGTTCATGTTCAAAACATGAAGTTTTTGGACCAGAAGTCCAAATACCTAAGTAAAGTCCTTGGGTATTAATGAGTATTTATGAGAAAACGAAAATGAGAAAAATAAATTGAAAGATATGAAACTGATTATAAGGAGACATATTCTCCAGTTGTTGGTCCCAAGTGGTCAGATGAGGTCTAGAGGGGGGGGGGTGAATAGACCTCTGAAAATTTTTGAACTTAAAAACTTTTCAGTGTTCTGTCAGCAGACTAAGCTGATGAAGAACAGATGACTGTGCTGATCGTGAACAAATCTTGAACAGCAGAGTGACCACTCTTCTGACAGTTACTTAGCTGATTAACAGCAAAACAGTTTTTCAAAGAGTATACTTGCAGCGGATTGTTTTTAAAGTGTTTTTCACAAGTAGACTAAGTTCTTAAAAGATTTTATCCCCAGTTTTACAAACTTCTTTTAAAATCTTTTAGTTAATTCAAAGTGTTTAAATATGCAAACTTTAAATATGCAAGAAAACTTGAATGCAAGATAACACAAAGAATTTTTATAGTGGTTATATGGATAAAAATCCTTTAGTCCACTCTTCCAGATCACTCAGATTCTGGGTTATACTATAATCACAAAGATTACAATATTTCTCCACTTACACCTAGACAACAAATGAAAAGGCTATAAGCTCACAATAGGAATTCACAAAGAAAACCTATCCTCTGAAGTAGAATCACTCACAAAGACGGATTCTCACTTCGCACAACACTCAGCTATTACAAAATCACTCAGATAATGTTTTTCTGTTTTCTTCAACTTGGTTTCTGTCAACAGATGACTTCCACCAGACGAGTGAGCTGTTCGAGCTTTTGAGACTTAGAAAATTTCTGCTTCAAAATCGAAATCTCTGATTGTTGTTGTGTGTCTCTCTTTTCGAACTTTGCTCTATTTATACTCGGATTTGAATTTATGACCGTTGAAGCAAATCAAGTCTTCAAATCCATCCTTCAGCTCTTTTGAAACGGCTCCCTGCAGCAATCCGTACTGTGTACAGTACTTTTCTGTCCATCACATTTAATGCTGCATTAAATGCACTCTGCTGATACGAGGATATCTTCAATCATTTGCCATTACTACCCTTCTCTTCCAGCATTTATTACACTAAGTGCATTTATTACCGTTGGACTAATCTCTTGATCTCTTCTACTCTGCTGATCAAAACGACTCTGCTGATAGGTACTCTGCTGATCAAATACTGAACTAATCTGATTTGACTCGGCTGATGACCTACCCTTCTGTTCGCTGTTCCAGCATGAGATCACTAGTCTTCAGAGCTTTGAACTTTGAACTCTTCTGATGTCTTCTTTTACTTGTTCAAAATTCCTTCTAAGGGAACTAAGCTTTCCATACTTAGCTGATTATGATGTTTTGGAAATCATCAAAACCTTCCCTTAATTTCTGACTTCTTTTATCTTCATCTTCATCCAACAATTTCCCCCTTTTTGATGATGACAAAACTTCAGCTGAGTACCTGTACCTAAACTAAAGTTTTGATCCTCAAAAATTTCTGAGATAGAAATAGTCTGTTGGATTAAAACTTGCAATTTTATAGATAATGAACTGATTACATATTACAAGTTTGTTCAGATGAAATGTAAAGAAAAATTACAAGGAGATTCATAGGTAAATAAACATGACTAATCTCCTAGCTTGTCTTCTTTATCTTCTTCAGCAGGTTTGGAAGTTCCAGCTTCCAATTTCTGCTTCAACAGCTCTAACTTCTTCTTTTTAGTATCAGGATCAAGCTGTTCTTCAGCTGAGTCCATAGCAGCAGCTATCTCCTTATCAGATTTAGCCTTTGCTTCAGCTTCAGTTTCTTCAGCTATCTCCTTATCATCTTCTTCTTTTTCTGTGATCTTCTCATCTGTTGATCTGCTTGTGCCTTCATTTGCTGCATCATTCCTATTATTATCACCAGCAGACTCTTCTAATACTTCTGTTTCTTCAGCATCATCTTTTTCAGAAGTTCCAACTCTTTTCTGTCCAAATATCCTCTCTTCCCCCTTTTTGTCATCATCAGCAGGGTTGATTTGATAATCTGGTAAGATTGGAGTAATCAGAAGTGAATCACAGAGAAGCTTGATGTTCTCTTCCATTGCAGTTATTTGAGCTTGTTGTTTGAGTTGATTGGCCTTAACAGTTTTGACTTCCTTGAGCAAGTCTTCTCCTTGATCACCCAATTGAATTTGAGTTCCCACAATCCAATTTGATGAAGCAGTGAAGTCTTTCATCATATTTCCCATGACTTCATCTTCTGCTCGGAGGGCCGTTTCAACTGTTTGTTCAATCTGTCTCCAACCTTCAGTAGTGCTCTGAGTCCGTCTTCTAAGTATATCCATATCTTGACAGATGGATTTAACATTCTGAGCAGTGTCTTCTATCAGATCGGTTGGGACAGCAGCAGCTTTCTGAATTGGTTGTTTGACAGCAGCTAACACTTCTGCAGCTAATTCTTCCTTCATATCCTTCAAAGATTTGATGATCAGTTGTTGGATGGAGTCCAACAGATTTGTCTGAGCACCTTGAGAAGTTGAAGGCACATCTGATGTAGCAGGAAGTGTTTCTTTGATAAGTTGCTCTGTTGATTGAGTTATTAATGCAAGGGACTGATCTGCTGGACTACCAGCATGGCTTGGAGTGCTTTCCTTCTCCTTAGCTTGATCATCTCCTTCAGCAGCAACTTCTTTGTCCTTGATCTGATCTGCTGGAATGTCTTCTTCTTGCTTGGAATCATCAGCAGCATCAGACTTATCACCCTGTGCTTTGTTCTGATCAGATGGGTCTGATGTACCCTCTTTTTGCTCTGGTTGATCAGAAGTCTCTGCTTTTTCTTTATCAGCAGGGGATATAATCTTCTTGACAGTCTCAACTGTCTTCATCAATCCTTCATTGTCCACAGCTGACCTGTTGGAAATCCAAGTAAAATTATCAAGAGGAATAAAAGTGGATGAAGGTTCCTCAGGCAGCTCCTCATAAGGTTTGATATTTGGTCCGTAGACAATGTGTTTGATGTTTGGAAGAGGGACCAATGAGCTTGGTTGTCCCCTTAACTTCCTTGATTTCTTTGCCCAAAGCTCCATTGCTTGAGCAATAGCCAACTTTATGGATCTTTCCTTGAGGTCTTCTGATTCATCATAATCCTCAGGAACAGATTCAAAGATCTTCTTTGCTTCGGCCTTGACTGTGTGACTTATCATTAGCCTCAACCTGTCCAGAAAGAATTCTAAATCAAGTGCTTGAATTAAAGATCCAGTTTCTAGCCACTTCAGTACCCAGGCTTCTGCAGCATTGAAGTCTTTCCATTCGGCCATTTCAGCAGGGCTCTTGGTCAGTCTGAATTCTCTCCATCTGTTGTATTTGATCTTTTCAGTATGGAAGAGTGTCAGACGGTTGATCCTTTCATTTTCAGCATCTAGCCTCTTGAGAAATTCTTCAAAGATAGCAGGGTCATCCCTGACAATCTCTAAGGCTAATCTGATTTCCTCTCTTCTCTTTGGCTTTATCTTTGGTGCAGGCATAGCTGGTATTGGTTTGTTTGGATCCCTCTGTTCACCAATACTTAGCCCACCAGTATACTGATTTCCATGAGCATCCTTGATGCTTGCTTCAATAACAGCAGCCAATTCTGCTGCCTCAACAGCATCTCTCTGCTCTTGTGTCATCTTGCTGGCCTCTTCTTCCAGCCTTTTTAACTCTAGGCTTTTCAGCCTATCTTCTTCTGCCTTTTCTGCAGCTATCCTTTGCTTTTCAGCATCATCATGTCTTTTCTTTTCTGCAGCAGTCAGGTAAGTTGCAATTTTCCCAGTCCTTTTTCTCCTTGATTCAGGACTTTCAACTGCTTGTATTGGAGTTGCAGCAACAGGGTTTGGATGCAGAAGGAGTGTCTCTCCTTCACCTGTTGTGGCAGTCTGCTGATCTTCTCCAGCTTCAGCAGAAACTACAGCAGAAGAGCCTGTAGTAGGAACTCCAATTGTGGAAACAACTTCTTCAGTAGATTTATCAACAGGTTCTTTAATAACTAATGGCCTCTCAGCTAATGTTGTTGTTTCTCTAACAGTTGCAATAGGCTCTTCAGAGAAGGTGATATTTCTCTTAGCCTTTGACTTTTTAATCCTTTTGGCAGGGGGGGTTGGCAGTAGGAGGTCCCCTTGCCTCACTTCTTTTTCTCAACCTTTTTAACCTCTGAAGAGGAATTCCTTCCTCAGATTCTGTTCTTTCAGGAGAAGAACCTGTCTCCATCTGTTCAATCTCCTTTGTAAAATCTTCAATCTCTTTTTCTGAAACTTCATCTTCAGGAAATGCTGAAACAGTCTCAACCGCAGACTGTGCTGTTGGTTCAGCAGGTTGACTAGTCTGACCTTCCTTCTTGCTTTTCTTAGAAGGGGTCTTCTTGGATTTTCCAGTGGCCTTTCTTTTTGGTTGAGCCACCAGTTGTTTTACTGGTTCATACAGTTTAAACTCCTTGCTTGCATGAGTAATCTTTCCACCACCCATAGGGCATTGCAAGGATGCAAACAGATTACTGAGTAAGATGGCATGAGAGAGCCTTTTATTAATCAGCAGCTCATAAACGTGAGCAGCCCAGTTAACTTTCAGACCATAGTATATGCAAGCCATGGTGTAGTACCTTCTTCTGGGTAACCCATCTAGTGAGCTTGTGTAGCATTCCAGTACCTGTGCAATGATGTCTGCGAACCTTTGATACTCATCCTTTAACTGAGTTTTCATTAGGGTTCCAGTCATCTTTTCTCCCTTCTTCGCACAAATTGCCCAAAATTCATCCTCCTTTTCTGACCCTAAGCTGGTCACATCTCCTCCCTTATCTGCTAACTTGTAAATTTCAAAAAGAACAGCAGCAGAGACAGCAATTTTCTTACCACCGATGACAGCAGTCATCACAGTTTCATCATCGTTGAATTCTCTGGTCGTGTAGAAGTGATAGACGTCTTCTAAGTAGACCCTTTCTTCATGAGCTTCCAGGACTGGAACAAGTGATGCCTCTTGGATTTTCTTCAGAAGAGAGCGCATCAGATCAGTACCCGAAAAGTGAAATTTGCTGTAGTTTAGGTATCTTCCATCAATAATCTTATCCATCTCTGAGATTAGTGAGTAGGAATCTGCAAAAACAGTATACTTTCGAAGCAGGAGAGTTTGAGAGTTAGAGAGTTTGAGAGTATTTGAGTGCGTAAGACGACTGTACTGTTTTAGATCGGACTTTATACGTTTCTATCATTTGGGTTATCGTGATTAATCTGAAACGTTGATCTAATCTGACAGTTTATTAATCGTGTGGATGGGAGTTGCGGATTTCAATTTTATTATTTTAATGTCAGATGGGCGGGAAACTCTATCGACACTAATCTGTTACTTATAAAAGCGCGTTTCTTAAATACGATTTATGACCATGCTTATATAAGATATCAGATGAGTAGAGTTTAACTTATCTGACAGACGAGTGATCTGTTATCTGATATTACTAGAGAATGCCAATAGCTAGTAATCTTCCTCTGCTGTTTGTCAATCCAGCAAGATAAAATAATCTTCAGTCTTCAAGAATTAAGAACAGATCTTCAGATAATATAACTTCCACTAACTGACATTAACAGATTTCATCTTTAGAACAGAAGTACCGCTAGTCTTACACGTTCCCCCTGTCTTTAAGAATCCATAAGCTAACTAGTCTGTTGAAAGTTAATCCTTGAATAGAATAACGGATAACTAAGCTGTTGAACTTCAGTCTTCTGATGAGTTCCCCCTCAGCTTATGCATCCAAATTAAGTAGTCCTAACTCAGCTCTTAGAGTTGAGAACCTTGCTTCACTTAGAGGTTTAGTGAAGATATCAGCAATCTGATTGTCAGTATGAACATACTCTATCATAACATTGCCTTTTTCCACATGATCTCTAATGAAGTGATGCTTGATCTCTATATGTTTAGTCCTTGAATGACTTGTAGTATTCTGAGTAAGTGATATTGCACTTGTATTGTCACAGTAGATTGGAATTCCACTGATCTTGATATTGTAGTCTTCTAGTTGATGCTTCAACCAAAGTATCTGTGCACAGCAAGCTCCAGCAGCTATATATTCAGCTTCAGCAGTAGATATAGAAACTGAAGTTTGTTTCTTACTCATCCATGAGATCAGACGACTACCTAAGAACTGACAAGCACCTGTTGTGCTCTTTCTGTCAATCTTGCAGCCAGCAAGGTCTGAATCTGAATAACCAATAAGCTCAAATCCAGATTCTCTAGGATACCACAATCCCAATTCTTGAGTGCCTTTAACATATTTCAGTATCCTCTTGGCAGCTAAGAGATGAGATTCCTTGGGGTTTGATTGAAATCTTGCACAGACTCCAACTGAGTACATTATGTCAGGTCTGCTTGCTGTTAGATATAACAGTGACCCTATAATGCCTCTATATTTGGTTATGTCCACTGATTTGACATCTTCATCTTTATCCAAACGAAGACTTGTAGACATAGGAATAGTAGCAGTAGAGCTAGTTTCCATACCAAACTTCTTGAACAGATCTCTTGTGTATTTTGCTTGATTTATAAAGATTCCATCAGGCAGCTGTTTGACTTGTAAACCAAGAAAATAATTAAGTTCACCCATCATGCTCATTTCAAACTTATTCTGCATCAGCTTGGAGAACTTATCACACATCTGTTGGTTAGTTGAACCAAAAATAATATCGTCCACATATATTTGCACAATTAATATATGATTCTCCCATTCAATTGTGAACAAGGTTTTATCTACCTTACCTTTATGAAATCCTTTAATTAAAAGAAAATCAGATAGGGTATCATACCATGCTCTTGGAGCCTGTTTCAGTCCATAGAGGGCTTTCTTCAGACGATATACTTTGTCCTCTTCTTGATAGACTTCAAATCCAGGAGGTTGTTCAACATATACCTCTTCTTGCAGTTCTCCATTGAGAAAAGCAGACTTCACATCCATCTGATAGACAGTGAAGTTCTTGTAAGCAGCATAGGCAAGAAACAGTCTGATTGCTTCAAGTCTTGCTACTGGTGCAAAAGTTTCATCAAAGTCAATTCCTTCTTCTTGACAATAACCCTTGGCCACTAGTCTTGCTTTGTTTCTGGTAACAATACCATCTTCATTCATCTTATTTCTGAAAACCCACTTAGTGCCAATTACCCTTTGATGACTTGGTCTAGGAACTAAGTACCAGACTTCATTCCTTTCAAATTGATTCAACTCTTCTTGCATGGCTTCTATCCAGAAGGAATCATTTAGAGCTTCTTCAATTTGCTTAGGCTCTATTTGAGATAGAAAAGTGACAAACATAGCATCTTGTGCAGCAGCTCTTCTTGTTTTCACTCTATCTAATGGATCACCAATCACCAACTCTGGTGGATGGTTTCTGAGCCATCTGAGATCAGGTTGCAGGTCTGAATGTTGTCCTCTGTTTTGATCTTGCAACACTACTGTTGGAGTTGCAGTAGTAGTCTGTTGAACATTTGCAGTCTGTTGAACAGTCTCTGGTCTGTCAGCTGTTTGCAACTCGTCTGTTAGACAATCAGCACTGTGATTTTGAACAGCACTTGAGTTATCAGCTGAATTTAGATTAGGTAGTATGATGGGAACATATTCTTCATTTCTTCCAAGGTCTAACTTCTGTAGATCAGTAGGCAGATCTTGATTAATACTTTGATTCTTTTCAGAAGATTGACTTGGCTCATCAAATACTACATGATAGATTCTTCTATTAGTAATGTTCTTTTATTAAAAAACTCTGTAGGCTTTACTAACAGATGAGTATCCTACAAAAACAGCTTCATCAGCCTTTTCTGCAAATGCAGTAAGGTGATTTTTCCCATTATTCAATACAAAACATTTACAACCAAAAATCTTAAAGTAATGAATGTTGGTTTCTTGTTGTTCCAAACTTCATATGGAATCTGATTCTTGTTGATCATACATCTGTTCTGGGTAAAGCATGCTGTATTTGTTGCTTCTGCCCAAAATCTTTGAGGCAGTTTAGCTTCAGCTATCATGGTTCTGACAGCTTCCTTTAGTGTTCTGTTTCTCCTTTCAGCAACACCATTCTGTTGAGGGGTTCTGGCAGCAGAGTACTCATGATGTATTCCTTTGATATTACAATACTCTTCAACAGTAGAGTTTGTGAACTCTGTCCCTCTATCTGATCTGATCTTCAATATTTTGATACTCTTCTCATTCTGGATCAGTTCCATCAGATTTGTAAGATGTTCCTTGGTTTCACTTTTCTTCTTCATGAAAATCACCCAAGTATATCTTGAATAATCATCCACAACAGCTAGGCAGTATTTCTTTCCACCATTGCTGACTGGATCAATGGGTCCAAATAAGTCCATATGTAGCAGCTCCAAGATTCTCTCAGAAGATTGGTGCTTCTTGCTTTTGAACGATGACTTGATTTGTTTACCCTTCTGACAGGCGTCACAGAGCTTGTCTTTGCTCATGACTGCTTTTGGAATCCCTTCTACCAAATCATTCTTGATTAATCTGTTTATGGTCTTGAAGTTTAAGTGATTCATCCTTTTGTGCCACAGCCAACTAACTTCACTTGGTGCAGATGCAACCAAACAAACACTTGAATTCTTGTCAGCAGAATCCCAGTCGACTATGTAGACATTCCCTTGTCGTCTTCCAGATAAAATTACCCTCTTCGTACCAATCTGTTCAACAAAGCACTTATCTGTTGAGAAGATGACTGAATATCCTTTGTCACAAAATTGACTTATGCTCAGCAGATTATATTTGAGGCCTTTGACATATGAGACGTCAGATATCTCTATGTTTCCTCTGATTAATCTTCCTTTAGCTTTAATCTTGCCTTCTTTGCTGTCCCCAAAAGTAACCTTTGGACCATCCACAGCAACTGCATCAGTCAGTTCATGTATGCTTCCACACATATGCCTTGAACATCCACTGTCCAAGTACCAAATCTTCTCTACTTTACTCCTACTCCTAATCATAACCTACAAAACAAAAATGAAATTGTTTTAGGTACCTTATTGAGAGGGTCCTGAAGGATTAGTTCCACCTTTGACAACCCAAGATGTTGATGTCTTAGGCTTCTTAGGCTTCTGAGTTTTGACAGGAGCATGAATAGTTTCATTTTTATCATAATTAGCAGATAAGTCATGTTGATGATCAGTATGATAAGAATAGTGTTCATAAGCGGGGTAAGGTGCATGATAAGCAGGGTATGCATGCATTGGATGAGCAGGATAAGGTGCATAGTAATTAGGAAATTGAGGTGCATGATACATAGGATGATATGCAGTAGGTTGCACATAATATGACTCATTTCCATACCAAGCATTTTGATTTTTCTTGTTCTTATGCTTCTTTGGTTTACTAACAGCTTGCTCATTGACAGACGACTTAGTTTTCTCACTAGTCTGATTAGTTTTAACCTTATCAGAAGACTTCCTAGGACTCTTCTGTTTGGGTTTACTAATCTGTTTTTCTACACTAGGCTCTTTGCTCTTTTTAGCCTTAGGAGTTTTCTTCTCCTTTACCACTTTCTCAGATGAGGTAGGTTTAGAGGTTTGAACATACAGAATGACCTTACTATTGTCAGCAGAGATAAATTTTTCAGTATGATTCAATTCTAATTTATCCTTTTCTAAAGGTGTCTCCTGTTTACTAGATGTAGGCATGGATGCAACAGTTGACTTATCATGAGACTCAATAATCTTTTCAAGTTCCATGATTTTTCCTTTATAGACCTCACATTCAGCTTTCAGAGATTCATGCTCTTGCTCAAGCTGTTTATACTCAGCTGATTCTTTAGGCTTTTCAGCTTTAAGTTTCAGTGAGTTAT
>CM064883.1:71207569-71317291 GCA_003313485.2 Penstemon barbatus
AATTCTCTCCCTCTCCCTCTTGTGATCGGCCGAACCTACTTCCACTTTAGGAAGAATTTTCGTTTTCGATTTTCGTTCCAAAGTTGTTCTAAAACCTAGATATTAATATACCCTATGCTCCAGTTGATTAGGATATATTAATTTTCGTGATATTGTGGTGTATCAACTCGTAGAGGCGCAACACGTGGGGCGCTAATCAAAGGTGTGGGTCGATCTTACCGGGGCAGAATTCAGAGCTCGTCTTGCTAGCCGAGGATTTGCAAGGAGATAGGTATAAACGAGAAAACTTATACTATCATTTAATTATATTCATATATATACAACTAGAGAATATCCTGGCAAGATTCCTTAAGAGGCCCTAAAAGTTTTTATATTCCGCTGTGCCTAGGGCTGTTTATCTTACCGAATCCCAACAGTGGTATCAGAGCCAACTCTAGGCTTTGTATATATATGAATTTGCGAATTCTATGTTTATTAAATCATATGTTTGATTTATGTGGCTAGTTCTTTAACTATGAATGTTTTAGGACTTTATTGTTAACTTAGAGTTAATGGGTAATTTTAGATTCGTATTTTTATCATGTTATTTTTGATTTTGGATTGTGATTTAATTGGGACTGTTTTTAATTAAATCATAAAAGTAATCAAAACAAATTTTTTTTTTTTAGATAGACCCAACCCTGCGGTGGCACGCGGCGGTGCGCGGCAGCGCACCGCGGCTGGGCGGCCACCGCAAGCCGAGGCATGCGGCAGCGTGCGGACAGCACGCTGTCCGCGCACGCTGCGCACGGCAGCAGCTCAAGGGCTGCTGTTCGCGCGCTGCTGTGCGCGGCAGCAGGCTGCCGCGCGCTGTCACGCGCCGCGGCTGCTGCCCGTGGCAGCTCACGCGCTCCTGCGGGGTCGCGCATGGGTTGTCCACGTGGCAGCTCCTGATTGGTTTCGACTGGTCGAATTTTGGTTGGACTCTAATTCTGCCTATTTTGAAAATTCTGGAAATTTAGAATTTTGGGAAGATTAGGAAACTTGGAGTTTTGGGATAAGGTAGTTATCTTGTTAGATTTGAACACTACCTTAATTAAACTGATCTAAACAAAATAGGATAATCTTGAGAATCTTGGAGATTTGGGAATATTGGGAAACTTAGAGTTTTGGATAAGGTAAGAATCTTAGAGATTTAGATTACCTTAATTAACCAATCTTAATCAAGATAGGATTTGTAGATTACTTGGAGCTCAAGTAAGAGCTAATTAATCTTAGAGGTTAATTGTTAATTCAAAATTAATTAACTTGGATAAATTTTATGAATTAAAATTAAAGGAGCCGGTAAATTTACATTTTTGCCCTTATGTGAATTTATGCATGTTCTTGTGTGAATATGTGGATTGGTCGATTTTGCCCTTAAGCCCTATGTTGTTTTTGGTTTATTTATTTTATGGGTTGTAATTAAATGGGCCTGATTGGTGCCCTTGCTTGCGCAAACGAATGTAATAGAATAGGCCATTTATTTTTATAAGTTAGACTTAGTTTAGGCATGGAGCCGAGAAGACCTCATGAAGACTTGGAGATCCACATGGAGGCCCATTTACCTTGGAGGACATGGAGGCCCAATCAAGCTGGATATTACAAGAAGGCCCATGATGTATGGGTTTGAAAATTGTAATAGTTAGGACATTTAATTTTCACCCTAGACTGACCAATTGATTCATCACGAGGCTCGTGATGGATCGCATAGGATGGGCAATCGACCAACCATATCTTGCTAGGTGATGAATGTTTACTTTTTCGCATATTATTCTTTGATGTATGAGATGCATGCTTAGGATAGAAAACGTAAACAAGATAAGCATAATCTGATGAGACATCGCACACTTAGAAACCTCCAATTGAACTTAAAATTCAATTAGAATATTAAATCGAATAACGGGCGCATATGAATAGTGTCTATGGTCCGAGCCTATCCAATTACTAGGTCTTAGGCATATTGTACGAATATATCTCGATGTCTCACGAGTCGTGGGTTGAGCTATAGGAAGGTGATATGTCTATTGCCTCGATGCACGAGTTTAGTGCCAAGGGAGGGAATAGCAAGGTTTTAGGCGCTGTCTCACGAGTCGTGGGGTGTCTAGGATTGAACTATTTCTCTCCACGAGTATTGGACATGATTTAACGCTAGTAAGTATGGATGTCTCACGAGTCGTGGGTCCATATCGAAAACCGAGGCTAAATGAACTTAAGGGTTAGCTGCGATGGTTAACCGTCGACGTAATCGACCACCAATTGGATCGAATAGTATGGCCAACGAGTCGTGGGTACTAGGAGATTGCATTTGGGCCTTAAGCCCGCTAGGATATTTTAAATTCCCGAAACTTATGTGGGGGCATAAGATTTTGATTAAAATAGTGGGAGTAATTTACAAATAAAAACCATGTTTATATATTGTGCATTTTAAAATAATCTTTCGCGTATTTATCTCTTCTCTCGTCGTTTTGTAGATATAATGTCTAAGAATCCGATTTCCATCATACTTGAACAAAACAAATTAACTGGACCAAACTTCCATGACTGGGTCAGGAACCTTAAGATCATTCTCGCTTCTGAGAAGCGAGGTTTTGTCCTTGATGGGCCCCCTCCCGAACTTGTTAAGGATGCCGATGATACTGAGAAAGAAGCCGTGGATTTATGGCTTGACGATGACTTGCAGTCACGTTGTCTCATGTTGGCATCCATGTCGAATGAGCTTCAAAAGCAGCACGAGCATATGAAGTCTTCTTTTGAAATCTACACGCACCTGAATGGTTTATTTGGGGTGCAAAGTAGATATGAGCGGTATGAAACTGCTAAGACTTTGCAACAAACGAGGATGGCTGAAGGTGCTGATGTTCGATCTCACTGCATCAAGATGATTGGGCTTATTGAAAAGCTTGGTCATCTTGACGTAAAGATGGACAAGACCTACTGCCAGGATATAATCCTCCAATCGTTGCCAAGATCATTCGAGCAATTCGTAGTGAACTACAACATGCACAAGATGAATGTTGAACTTCACAAGTTGGCTAATATGCTCGCCACTGCCGAGGCTTCCATGAAAAGAGAGAAGCCAGTGATGGTTGCTACCTCGACCCAATCCAAGTCCAAAAGGACAAAGAAAGGGAAGGGGAAAGGAAATGCTTCTTCAAGCAAAGGCAAAGCACCATATGGGCCCATAGGGAAGGGAAAGAAGCGTAAAGCTTCGTCTGGTGAACAAAAATGTTTCTACTGCAAGAAACCTGGACACTGGAAGAGGAACTGCAAAGAGTTCTTGGAGAGCTCGAAAGGTATATTCCTTGTTGAAGTTAATTTATCAATTAACTGTGCATCATGGGTGCTAGACACTGCTTGTGGTTCTCATCTTTGTAATGATTTACAGGTGATGGGAGCAACAAGGCCACTTAGGCCAGGGGATTGGATCCTGAGATTTGGCAATGGAGCTAGAGCTGCTGCCGAGGCCATAGGCGAAGTGGAGTTAGATTTAGGTGGTAATAAATTAGTCCTTAGGAACGTTCTTTATGTACCTGGTTTGGTGAAAAACATTATTTCAATTCCTGTTTTGGATAATGAAGGTTTTAATTTTACTATTAATAAAGGTTCCTTTTCGTTATTCATGAATGATAATGTGTTATTCACTGGTACATTAAAAGATGGACTATATACCATTGAACCACCTAAGTTAGTGATGCATGTACAACAAAACAAAAGGAAACAAGATAATGAAATATCTGCCCAATTATGGCACGCTAGACTTGGACATATATCTAAGTCAAGGATTCAAAAGTTAGCATCATCTGGCGCGATTGAAATCAATCGCATTGATGAAATGCCAACATGTGAACCATGCTTAAAGGGTAAAATGGCTAAGTTGCCATTTAAGGGAAACCCTGAGCGAGCCAAGCATACATTGGACTTGATACATACTGACGTATGTGGACCACTAAGAAAAAGCGCCCGAGGAGGCTATGACTACTTCATCACTTTCACTGACGACTTTAGTCGTTATGGATATGTGTTCTTGTTGAAACACAAGTCTGAAGCCTTTGAGCGATTCAAAGAATTCAAGATGGAAGTAGAGAATCAACTTGGTCATACGATAAAGGCTCTTCGTTCTGACCGAGGTGGAGAATTTCTTAGTAACGAATTTCTTAATTATCTTGTAGGGCATGGAATATTATCACAGTGGACTCCTCCTGCAACACCCCAATTAAATGGAGTAGCAGAGAGAAGGAATCGAACCTTGATGGACATGGTTCGATCCATGATGAGTGCCACTGACTTACCTCTTTCATTTTGGGGACATGCCCTCCTCACGGCAACGAAGATACTGAATATGGTACCTTCGAAATCCGTAGAAAAGACACCATACGAACTATGGTTTGGCAAGGCACCCTCATACGCATTCATGCGCATATGGGGATCTCCCGCTTACGTTAAAAAGCTAGTGGGAGATAAATTGGAAACTAAATCCACTTTGTGCAAATTCGTGGGGTATCCAGAAAACTCAATAGGATACGAGTTCTACGATCCTACAAGACAAACAACGTTTGTCTCGAGGAATGCTCACTTCTTAGAAAAGGATTTCTTGGTGGACAAGAAAGAAAATAACGTAGAACTAGATGAGGTCACTGAAGCTGAAAAGGCCTTAGAGGTCGATCGAGCTGACCCGTCACCACAGGCAGTGGGAGAACAAGAGCATGAAAGTGCACCAGAAAGTACACCGATACTTCGTAGGTCAGAAAGACAACGTAGAGAACCCGAGAGGTACTACGGTCTGCTGCATGAGACTGGATAGTCTCTAACCGACCCAAGGACTTACGAAGAGGCTATGCTAGACATAGACTCGGGAAAATGGCGCGAAGCCATGGAATCTGAACTGGACTCCATGCACTCAAACAAGGTCTGGGCCTTGGTAGATCCACCAGTGGGAGTGGCTCCCGTGGGTTGCAAGTGGATCTATAAGCGAAAGCTTGGAGTGAACGGAGAGGTGATTACCTACAAGGCGCGACTAGTGGCAAAAGGATACACTCAAAGACCAGGTATCGACTTTGAGGAGACCTTCTCGCCCGTCGCAATGCCCAAATCCATTCGGATCTTGCTGGCCATAGCTGCGTGGTATAACTACGAGATATGGCAAATGGATGTAAAGACTGCCTTTCTCAATGGAGACATTGATAAGGAGATCTACATGGAGCAACCAAAAGGATATGCATCCAAAGGAGATGAACACAAGGTGTGCAAACTCCAGAGGTCCATTTATGGACTGAAGCAAGCTTCCCGAAGTTGGAACATTCGATTTGATGAGACAATCCAAACTTTTGGATTCATCAAGAACATGTTCGAACCTTGCGTGTACAAGAAGATCAGTGGGAGTACAGTTGAATTTTTGGTGCTTTACGTTGACGACATTCTTCTCATTGGAAACAATGTGAAAGCGTTGTCTGAAACTAAAGCATGGTTGTCTACACAATTCTCAATGAAGGATATGGGAGAAGCATCCTTTGTACTAGGTATAAGGATCTACTGAGATAGATCAAAAGGACTGATGGGCCTCTCCCAATCCCAGTACATAGATAAAATCTTGAAAAGATTTAGTATGGAAGAATCCAAGAGAGGATTGCTTCCAATGAGACATGGGATTGCACTCTCTAAGTCTATGGCCCCAAAGACGCCAGAAGAGAGAAGCAATATGTCTCGAGTACCATATGCATCAGCGATAGGAAGCATAATGTATGGTATGCTATGTACAAGACCAGACGTAGCGTACGTGATGGGGGCTATTTCGCACCCTACTAAACGGATCGACTAAAGAACACAAGATCGATTCGACCAAATCAG
Source organism: Penstemon barbatus (assembly GCA_003313485.2). Lineage (NCBI taxonomy): Eukaryota > Viridiplantae > Streptophyta > Magnoliopsida > Lamiales > Plantaginaceae > Penstemon > Penstemon barbatus. The sequence continues at coordinate 71,213,435 of CM064883.1, forward strand.
ACAACTCGGGATCATCTAGCGACCCGGCCAAGGGCAGCTCGCTTCGACAGAAGACTATACTCCCGACCCAAGAAGGATATTTGGGCCGAGTCCTATTAGGACTATGTTTCCTTGTAACACTAGGTTTAGCATGATATAAATACCTAGTTAATGATTGTATAAACCAACTCCGATATATGCAATAAAACAGGGCTTACAACAGCTCAACGCAATATTATTGAGAGCTCTTTTTTACCTTCATACTGGTGTGTTCTTAATCTTTGTTTGTGGTTTTGCTTCTTGTTCTTGAATATTGCCTTTTTCTTTGTGATTGATCCATCCGGAATAAAGTAACCGAGCCCCATAATATATATATAAATATCGAAAAACCCCTATAATACAAATTCACTGATATTCAATTAACCCGACGAAATCCGGTTAAATCAGTTGGCGCCCACCGTGGGGCGAGGTTAATTATTCGATTGACACATGGCTCGCCCAAGGAAAAGCGCTCGTATTGGAGCGAGAAGCAATACAACCACCGGCCATAACACATCGGAAGACATACATAATAACAACGATAATAACGTTCCCAACACCGACGAGAATTTCCAAGATGCACACCCTCGACAGCAAGGACCCCAAGGAGGCCTTCCTGGTGCCATACAGGAAGAACCAGAAGGCCCCGAAATCCCCGTTCCTCTCCCGGGCGCTCAGGAGAAACTGCGACAAATAGCGATGCTCTTCAAATCACTTTCTCCAGAAGAATTACTAATACTGGATCAAATTCCTCGAAACGTTACGACAACTCCTGCACCAGGAGTGCCAAGGCAAAACGAACAAACCTCTCAACAGGCTGACAGCCCAGCGAGTGAGCGACGCTCGCTACACAGCCCACAGCAGGGCAATTCTAAACCCTCCGATAACCATCCGCGAAGAAAACCAGGTCGAAGAAAACCACAGGCGGGTCGCAGCGGATCGAAGGAACGAACAATAATCCCTATCGAGGATGACTTAGATGATGCAATCCCAGATCGACCACGAGCGACTCGATTCTCGGAAAGGGAAATTGAAAGAATGGTACAGGAGCGACTCGAACAACGCCTACGATCTGTTCAAAACCCATGGGCCCGAACTACGGAACTCCAGGAAAGCCTTGCGGGCATGTTCTCCTTTCTGCAGAGAAATAAAAGAGGCACAATCCACGGGACAGGTCCCAGGTAGATTACCCCGATATGATGGAACTACCGACCCGGATGATTATATTTTTAGCTTTACGAATATAATGAATTTATATGCCCACTCTGCCGAATTCACCGCCAAGTTAATGGTGACCACATTCGAGGGACTCGCGCTGGATTGGTTTGCCAAACAGCCGGCCAACTCTATATTCAGTTTCCGGGAATTATGCAATAAACTGACGCAGCAGTTTGCCAGTCAGAAAAGACAAAAACTCCCGATGAGCTACCTGGGAACCATACAACAACAAGAAGGAGAATCCCTAAGGAACTGGTTGGCCAGATTTAATGTAGAGCTACTCAAAATAGATTCTCCAAATATCGATTACATAATTTCTATCCTTTTCGACCTCACTAAAAATAGGCAGTTCGGAAACGCCCTCAGTCGAAAACAACCAAGAACGTTTGCCGACATCATGAGCTTGGCATCTAAGTATATGACCCAAGAAGAGATGAATTCCATTAAGGATAAAAACAAAAACAAAGCCACAGCTTCAGGATCCAAACGTCATGACAGGATTCCTGCCCAAAGATCTGTGGATTATGAGCGATCTTTTAGGAAAGGTAACGTTTTCCAACGATTGGAATACAGCAAAGCCGACCAAGAAAGACAACCTAACTTCTACCAAAGATCAAGAAACCCTGAACAACCAATCAGAAGCAGGGTGAATCAAGTAGAACACCCAAGGTTAAATGCTCCTATGGAAGAAATACTGGAAGTTCTAGAAAGAAATAACTGGATCCCCGAGGCAAGGAAAATCGCTCAGCCAAGACCAGGGTCTCGAAACTACGACCAATACTGTAAGTACCATAGGGCACACGGACATCGAACGGAAAATTGTTTTCACCTTAAGAGAGAAGTTGAAAAACTGATCGAACAAGGAAAACTAGACGAATACATAGAGCAAGATAACCGCAAAAGGGAAAGAAGTAGAAGCCCTCGGAACAGTAATCAAAGAAGGAGTTCTCATCGAAGATCACCTGAGCGTCGACCTACTCAGGAGTTGAATCACGACCAGATCAATGGGACTATCCATACAATATCCGGGGGGCCCACGGGTGGAGATAGTCGTAACGCCCGACGAAGGACAGCCCGATCCATAATCGGAAATTCAAGATACCCAAAAGAAATATGGACTCTGGAAAACAAACCGACAAATCACCAACCAATCAGCTTTAACGAAGGCGAAGTACCTAAAAACATCATTTGGGACACAAAAGAGGATAACCCTGATTTCCCTATGGTGGTGTCGTTAGAGATAGCGAATTAAAATGTAAGAAGAATCCTAATCGATAATGGAAGCTCAGCAAATATCATCTCCCAGGAAGTTTTAGCCCAAATGAACTTGGGGCAGATAAACCTACAGAAAGTAGCTACGCCATTAGTAGGCTTTGGAGGGTCCGAGATCATCCCTAGCGGAACGATATCCTTAAGTGTATCGCTCGGAAAGAAACCACACCGAACGGTAAAGCTAGTAAAATTTCTAGTGGTAGAAACCCCCTTCGCTTACAACGCAATATTGGGACGACCGGCTCTCAACCTATTCCGAGCCGTTGTCTCTACTTATCACCAGAAGATAAAGTTTCCGACCGACGGAGGTATTGGAGAAATAACAAACGTGTATGGCGTGGGATTGCTACAGCACCTCGTTAACTTTAAAAGAACATCCAAAATCAATCACTCCGAGCAAAAGAAAGATCGAAGACGATCTCACTAGAAACAAAGTGGAAATTCCTAGTACTGATCGATTAGATAAAAAGGGAAAAGAACAGCTAGATTTAGCCTTAAAACCCCCAGAACATAAGGATGTAATCCTAGTAGAAGGCGACTCGTCCAAAATGACGAGAATAGGTACAGAGTTGAGCAAAGAAGGAGAAATAATGTTGATCGAGTTCCTAAGAGATAATGTAGACGTCTTCGCCTGGAGCGCGAATGACATTGAAGGAATCGATCCTCGGGTAATCAAGCATTCCCTAAAAATTGACCCTTTGGCAAAACCCGCCAGACAGAAGAAGAGAAATCATGGGCCGGTAAAAGATAAAATTATTAAAGCCGAGGTGGAAAGATTGCTTGAAGCAAAACAAATCCGAGAAATACATTTCTCGGAATGGTTATGTAATGTTGTACTAGTAGCAAAAGGGGATAAAAAGGACAACAAATGGAGAATGTGTAATGATTTCACTGATCTCAACAAGTTATGTCCACGCGACCCATACCCCCTCCCAAGGATTGACTTATTGGTCGACTCGACCGCTGGCTTCGCAATATTTAGCATGATGGATGCTTTCCAAGGGTTTTACCAAATATACATGGACGAGCGGGATCAAGAGAAGACCGCGTTCATAACCGAGCAGGGAGTATACTGCTTTATAGTAATGCCATTCGGACTGAGGAATGTCGGGGCTACTTACCAAAGGTTAGTAAACCTAATGTTCAGAGAATTAATCGGAGAAATAATGGAAGTCTATGTAGACGACATGTTAGTCAAAAGTATGAACGAAGCGGATCACGTGAAACATCTGGATCGATGTTTTCGAATCTTAAGAAAGTACCGTATGAAGTTGAACCCTGCGAAATGCACCTTCGGTGTTAAGTCAGGAAAATTTTTGGGATACTTGGTACACCAGCGAGGAATAGAAGCCAACCCAGAGAAAATTCGAGCCATAACTGAAATGAAACCTCCCAAAACCATCTCTCAAGTACAAAGCTTGTTTGGGAAAATCGTAGCATTGAACAGATTCATATCAAAATCTGCGGACAGAAGCTTGCCCTTTTTCCAAACGCTTCGAAAGGCAAAAAACTTCGTTTGGACCGAAGAATGCGGTCAAGCCTTCGAACAACTCAAAGAATATTTGACAACACCCCCGATGTTAGCCAAACCAACGGAAGGAGAACCGTTGTATATCTACATATCCATCTCTGATGCGGCCATTAGTTCTGTACTAATTAAAATAGAGGGCTCAGAGCATAAGCCTGTCTATTATCTCAGCAAATTATTGCAAGGGGCGGAGAAGAATTACTTGGAAATTGAAAAATTCACGCTGGCCTTGGTAGTGGCTGCACGAAAACTCCGACCCTACTTCTTAACTTACAAAATTATCGTTTTGACGAATCAACCACTAAGGCAGGTCTTAGCAAAACCGGAAGCCTCCGGAAGATTAATCAAATGGGCGATCGAACTCAGCCAATTCGAAATCGACTACAAACCAAGAATTGCCATTAAGGCCCAAGTGTTGGCTGATTTTCTATTAGAAACGCCGACACAGGCAACTGAATCATCGAGCAGCCTCAACGACGATATCTTGATCATAGAAGATCAAACTTGGTTAATGCATGTCGACGGTGCTTCATGCCGAGAAGGAGGAGGCGCCGAAATCAACTTCACCGGACCAAATAAAGAAGATTTGAATTATGCAATAACATTGGACTTCGTCGTGACAAACAATGAAGCAGAATATGAAGCGTTAATCGCTGGAATGGAAATGGCTATCAAAGCCAACATAAAGAGCCTTAAAGTATTAACCGATTCAGAGTTAGTACAAAGATAAATCGAAGGTCTATACGAGGCTAAGGAATTTAATATGGTCAAATACCTCGCCAAGGTGAAATCACTAGCTGAGAAATTTGAAAATTTCGGCATACAGAACATTCCGCGCTCGGAAAACAAATGGGCCGATCAACTGTCTAAGTTCACAGGATCCCATGATGGAAAGACCGAAAGGGTGATCAACTGGTTAATCTCTAATACACCGGCGATCGATATCGATGAAACACCGGCACTCGATATTATGGGAATCGAAGAAGCTGAGGGAAACTGGATGACTCCAATGATAGACTATCTTCGAGAAGGAAAACTACCACCTGACCAGAATGAAGCTCGGAAAATAAGATATCGAGCTCCAAAGTATACACTTGTGGAAGGAAATCTCTACCGAAGATCGGTATCAGGAATTCTTCTGAAGTGCGTCTCTGAATCACGAACCGCCGATATACTACAAGAAATACATGAAGGAGATGCCGGAAATCACAGCGGATCAAGGGCATTGGCCTTAAAATGTCTCAGGACAGGTTACTATTGGCCTACCATCAATAAAGATGCCGCTCGGTATGTCCAAGAATGTCATCACTGCCAGGTCCATGCTAATGTATGTCATCGACCAGCAGAAAACATGCACCCAATCCCAATATGTTGGCCTTTCGATCAATGGGGAATGGACATCGTGGGACCGTTCCCTGCGGCCAGATCCAAGAAAGCTTATGTCCTAGTCGCGGTTGATTATTTCAGTAAATGGATAGAATGCATCGCTCTTGCACGAATAACTCAATTCCAAGTGATCAACTTCCTATGGAAATTCATAGTTTGTCGATTCGGCATCCCCAGGATCCTAATTTCTGATAATGGAACCCAATTCGCTAGAAAACAAGTAACAGAATGGTGTTCAAAACTGGGAATCCAACAAAATTTCACTTCGGTCGGGCATCCTAGAGCCAACGGACAAACCGAAGTAGCAAACCGAGAGATAATTAAATCTTTGGAAAAAAGATTAGGAGCGGCCAAAGGAAAATGGCTCGATGAACTCCCAGGAGTACTTTGGGCGAATCGAACCACTGTCAGAAGCTCGACCGGAGAAACCCCGTTTAGCTTGGTATATGGTTCGGAAGCTGTTATTCCTGTTGAAACTCTAATCCCAACGCCAAGAATCGAGATGTTCGATGATTTGGAAAATGAAAAGGCAAGAGAAAATGATGTTGACTTAACAGAAGCTTTAAGGGAAAAAGCCGCTGTACGCCGCTAAGGCAAGTATGGAAAAAGCATACAATCAAAAAGTATGTATCCGAACCTTCAAAGAAGGAGACCTGGTCTTGAAAAAGGTGGAATTATCCAAGCACGTGGGAAAGTTACAACAAAACTGGGATGGACCTTATGTTGTCGTTGGCATAGGAAAGAAAGGTTCATACAAAATTGCGCACTTGGATGGAACAGCCTTACCAAGAACCTGGAATGCAGTCAACCTTAGAAAATACTATGGTAAATAAATTTTTGCAGATTATGATGCTTCATTTTTTTTTTTCATTAAGTTTTAGTCTTTGTAATAAAGGCCTTAGCCTACAGTTCATTTATTAAAGATTTTAAGCAATTTCTATAAATCGATTATTTCGGTAAACGCTCTTTGGAATTCTACTATCATATTGGTTGAGATTGAGACAAAAGGAGTTAATTATACATTGATCAGCTCAATAAACACTCATCAATCCGACCGACAGAAGCGAGTCGAGTAAACATCGATCCGCTCGATAAAAACTCCTCGATATATATTCAACGATCAAAAAGACTTTCAGGTACTAAAAACCTAAGTCTAAATTACAAACGAGTCGAGTATACATTGATCCGCTCAATAAACACTCCTCGATATATATTCAACGATCAAAAAGACTTTTAGGATAAAATCCTAAGTCTAATTACAAACGAGTCAAGTATACATTGATCCGCTCAATAAAAACTCCTCGATATATATTCAACGAAAAAGGCTTTTGGTATTAAAAACCTAAGTCTAAATAAAACGAGTCGAGTAAACATCGATCCGCTCTATAAAAACTCCTCGTTACATATCCAACAAAGACTAATAGGTTAAAAACCTAAGTCTAAATAAAACGAGTCGAGTAAACACCGATCCGCTCGATAAAAACTCCTCGTTACATATCCAACAAAGACTGATAGGTTAAAAACCTAAGTCTAAACAAAACGAGTTGAGTAAACATTGATCCGCTCAATAAACACTCCTCAATCAATTACTCAACGATTAGTTGACTTCTGGTATAAAATCCTAAGTCTAATTATAAACGAGTCGAGTAAACATTGATCCGCTCAATAAACACTCCTCGATATATTGTATAACAAAGATCTTAGGTAATAAAAACCTAAGTCTAAATTAAAACGAGTCGAGTAAACATTGATCCGCTCAATAAAAACTCCTCGATATATATTAAACGATTAAAAGACTTCTAGGTTATGAACCTAAGTCTAAATAAAACGAGTCGAGTAAACATTGATCCGCTCAATAAAAACTCCTCGATATATATTCAACGATTACGACAACAAAGAAGATGTAAAGAATAAGAGCAATGTTTATTCATCAAATCCGTTACATACAAAAAATTCTACATTACAAAGATCTGCTTGCTACTTAAAGATCGTTACAATGATTTAAATAAGATGATCCTATAAGATCGGCGATCTTCACGACAATGTCCACGGAAACACCAATCTCCTCCCTAGTACCTCGTCGATTATGATTAACCACCTAAGAAGCATGCTGCTCAGGATGGTCGACTTTTTTGGTTCGATGGCCAGGCTCTGAAGATCAAATGTTCTCCCAGACGAAATGAGCATTACCAGCCAGATAACTGGCAATACTCATTCACCCGCAAGAAGATACTGTTTTTACATTATCTATAAAACATTTTACTCTAGAGCAGCATCTCTTCGGGGCCGTCGTGAGATGGTAAGTTTACCAGCCACCCCGGTGGTCTATCACTCCGGAGGTGACATCGAAGAGCGGGGGCGGCTGGCAAGTATAAACCCTCCATGTGCAAACAGAAACCACGGACCTCTAATTGATGAAGACAAAAACTGAGGCCTCATGGGACCCGTTAGTACAAGAAAGGGCTGACATGGGACCCGTTAGTACAAGGTAGAAGAACATCAAGCTATTATAGCATGGATCACGATAGTGTGACTTTTTGAATATTACGGGATCTGAAGGCAAAATGAAATCTAAGGAAGCTGAGATCTCCATTCTCTTTGGGAAATTGCAAATGAAGTATGCAAATCACTTCCCTATTTATAGGGATAGGCCATAGCAATCCAACGGCTGAAAAAGTATTTGATCAGCGGATATAAATGCGACTCTTTAACTCCCCGTAATAAAAGCAAGTAAGTTGGAACGGCACTATCTAATTGACTCAACCAGTCGATAACAAGAGGGGCCGTAGATCAAAGCGATCATCGAAATAACACAAGCAAGAGCTCCATATCAGACAGACCGGCACGATCATACATGCTGGTCGATTGCTTGGAAAACTAGAATCCACAAACAAAGGCATACAAGTCTAAGATCGCCGTGAAAAGATTACTTGCTCGATAAAAGATAAATCCTCCACCATGCAAAGGCCGTCACTGCCTCATACTTCATATGGGAAACCTTTTACTGAGCTGTACAAGAACTCATTCGGAGTACAAGATATCTGACATAGAAATCAGGAGAATAGTCCTCCTTATTCAAAACTGCAAAGCAGTAACTGCCTAACATACCAAAGAATTGCTGAAGGAGGTCTGAACAGGTCAGATCTGCCAAAGACTTCTACATTTTCCAATTCCTCCCATATCAAAGAAATAACGTGATGATACACCAATAGAGGAACATATAGTTCGAAATTAATGCTGGGATACATGAAGCTTTGAAAATACTGAGAGGGATATTTTCCCTTAGTCTGGTGTAAAGAAAAACGGAGTTCAACAAAAGGGACAATAGCCTCCTTATATAAGATTTAAATCACAAAAAGACAAAACTACAGGGAATGGATTGAATATCGACCAAGATGATGAGCGCTCCTTAGCAACTATTGTCAATACAAACGACCTATTGTCTAAATTTTGACGTAAAGCATGCTGGTGTATATAATCCAAAGGAATATACTGGGTTGGATCAACAAAAAGACTTGATTTGCAGAGGCAAACATCATACAGTTCAGTTACTCAAACAGTGACTAAGCAAGGACAAGCTACTCTTTTGTTTTCCTATCCTAAAAATTCTTCGAAAAAGATCAATTTCAGATAAGTATGCTAATCTATGCTGGTTATTTCATGATGATATATTTACGTATGACAGAGAGATTGTGCACAAGAAAGAATATCAACAGAATGAAATTGATCAAGGCGAGAATCTGCCTACAAAACACCATATCTTCCAAATTCTTTGTTCTCCCAATACAAAAAAAATTTCAGCCCAAACGACTACACAAAAGTTGGGCTCAAAAAAAAAAAAAAAAAAAAAAAAAAAAAAAAAAAAAAAAAGAGGAGGCAGTCTAAAGTCTGCCAAGTCGAACAACGACTACTAGAAACAGCCCTCCGAGGAGTCAAGTTGCCAGCAAATGCCATCAACTCCTCTTGACGCTTTAGATAACCAGCATCATATCCTTCCTCACAGGACCGACGTTGAGACTCCTCTGCAAGGGCAGCAGCCTGAACTAAATCATGCTTCTCTTTTTCAAGGACAACTTTATCAGCCTCCAATCTTTGGAGATCATCTTTTACAAGCTGAAGTTGCAACGTCAGCCCAGCAACCTTCGCCGACTCCGACTCCAAACGACGTTGATAAGCACCTCTACTTCTCCACACTTCATCATTTTGCACACCCAGCTGGAGTGCAAAGTACTTAGCCTGGAAAAAGAAAACAACCTTTATGTAACAAGGTAGTCGAAATAAAAACAAATAAAACTATGGAAGATTCATCCACATGTTCGCATATCTTCACTAGCGATTGAACAAGGCGTACGTTTGAAGTACCCTCAAGTTTCTTCAACTCTCCAGGCAGAATAGTGCTTAAACCCAGATCCCAAGACAAAGCATCGGGTTCAACAGAGCCTGGAAGCTCGCTAAGAAGAGGGACGTTGTCAGGACGGGGAGTCGATGCCCGTAAAATATCCTTAACCTGCTCAATTATGCATCGATCGTTTAATAGACGAGGAGAATCTTTCTCATTAGGGCTAACGGAAGTTTCCTTGCCCGAAGCAGAAAAAACAGTTTGACGACCAGACCTCGACCCTAACCGACCCTCAGAAGGTCCTCCAGATTCGAAAGAAGTAGTCGTTACAGTGGTATCATGAAACAAATATTCTGGACAATCTTGCAGAATAGATTGTGTTGTGGAAAGATTAACAGAAAACCCATCACCAACTTGCCTTTCGCTGGCAATCAGGGCAGTAGAAGTAGAAAAAGCAAGAGAACTAACAAAATCCCCTCCGTACTTGTAAGAAGAAAAACCTGAAGAAATAGGTATATCGTAAACCTGCTCCACGTTTGATGAATCTCCGAAAGCTATTCGACCTGGCGAAGGCCTATTACCTATCTCTGTGGAAGAAGGAAAGTTTGGCTGAACAAGCGACGAACTAACTTCTGGTAAAGGTTGAGAAGGGATAACAGGATTATCGGTCGTCGAATTGCTAATCAAGGATGAACGAGGAGGCTCCATCGAAGGGCCGTCTCTTCGAGATTTTTTCGGTCTGTTATCCCGAGCGCCCTCACGGGAAGGTCGCTTCGATGTATTACCAAAAAGGTTACTCATGATCGGAATACGGAAAAGTACAAACTAATATCGAGAAAGTTTATCGACTAGCCAAAGAAAGAGTATTCTATCCAAAGAGGGGAGTATAGCAGTAAAAAAAAACAAGACAAGTTTTTACCCTTAGTATTTATACTACTTGAAAAGACGCCACAGACCTAAAGGAAGGGCGCGAAATATAAAAACTGGCCTTGGAGCAAACGCTAGAATTTGAAAAGACACACGCATAATGATTACGGCAAATTAAATGACTTGTCTGAATTATTACGGCGAATACGAAAAGACACGACTGACAGAATACGAAACGTTTAGTGTACAAAGGAATGAAAAGGTAAAATTACAATTAGACCTACGGGTAAATAATTACAAAAATTATTTCAAGAAGTCACTATTTTAAGAAGCCTGGTCGCTATCCGGAATTCTCTGTTCGCTACCGACGTCCTCGGTCATATCGTCTTCCTCTTCTTCTTCGTCTTCTGGATCGATCAAAGTATTATCGAGCTGATCGTTGACATCAGAAGGAGGAATAGGCAATGGTTTTCCAAACTCTTCAACAAGGTGATCCAAAGGAAAACCTCGATATACGACATCTGGAATCTCGGAAGAAGAATAAATTTCACCATAACGATTCAACCGAATATGCGCCGCCTTAAAATACTCTTTTCGACGATCATCAATCATCTTTAAAGCGACCAGCTGATGAACCGCCTTCTTGAAAGTACTCTCCAAAAGAGGACCGACCATCCGATATACCAACGCCGTATGAACCGGAGAATTAAGGAATTCGCGAACAACTCTTTCATCAGGATTCCTACCGTATCGATCTTTAAGTCCACTAAGAGGGACGTTCTCTTCGTATTCCTCTAGTGAAGATCGAAGACTTGACACTCGAGATTCTAGTTCACTAATCCGAGCCGTGCTCTGAAACTGGAATTCCTCTAACTTTATAGCCATTTGATTGGCCTGCTCTTGAGCACGAGAAACCTCCATCACCCTATTTATGATCTCTTGATCCTCAGTCCCGGTAGCACGAGACTCTATGACAGGAACGGAAGAAGATGTTGAGGGACCAACCTCTGAACCAGTGGATTTATGAAGTAAAGCTTTATACTTCTCTTCCAGGAACTCACACTGTTGTTTCCAAAGTGCATTTTCATAGGCGTATGACGCAAGACAAGTTTTAGTCTGAAAGAATAAAAAGGGCAAGAAAAAGAGATGGATTAGTAAATTAAGGAAGTCCCTTAAAGATTATCTGTTACTATGATCGAAGGAAAAAGATATCACCTTTTCAGCATAAAGAGAAGCTCGCTGGAATTTTTCCAGAGGATCCTTATGAAGAAGTTTATTCAGATCGCGAGTGAAAACACCAGACAAAAGAACACGGGTTGCCTTGTCAACTGCGTTCTCACTATCATCGTGGATAAGAGAATCTTTCTCGGAATAACCAGCGGCCCTTTTTCCCTCTAAATGATCCTCGATCATTTCGACCAGAGTTGATTTTGGATGTTTATCTCCGAGTAAAGAAAGGTCGTTACCGGAGCGTCCATAATAACTCCTTTTTCTATCGACTGGATTATTAGCAGGATGAGGCATCGACCAGCTGCGACATCCTCGAATACCCAAAGATGTTCTAAAATGAAGAGGAGGATAACCAGATCCCGTGCCCTGACGAATAGGGGATTCATGGGAAGAATTCGGAGACTCCTCTCCATTCTCCTCGGAATCATGGCCCAACTCCAGTTTCCTCTTTCGAGAAGCCCTCTGCTCAATAGGATTGTTCTCTACAGACTTAGAGGATTTGGATAAGACCATCTTTCCCTTTGAAGAATGTCGAGGATTTTCTACCATTTGAGCTGAACAAGAAACAAATATGAAGTTAATTTCTCCATATAAGAAAATATTATCGTAACACTAATTTAAAGAGAAATATTTACCCAGTGGTTCCGATGATAAACTGATTGGAAAAGTATGAACGCTTAATCCTGCTTTACAAAGGAAAGTTTCCCCTATCAGAAGAGCACTCTGATATTTGTTTGCACGCATTTCGGGGATTTTGGCGATAAACTGGGCATCGTCTGGAATAAATTCACCCGTCGACAAGCGACCTCCGTATACCCATTTGGAATCGTGATCCCACGAGAAGGGTATAGTCGAACCGTCTGCCAAACGAAGATGAGATGGAGGGCGAACAAAGAAAACGTGAGATTTCCAAAAAGGGTTGCTGGAAACAGGGGCATCAAAAATTGCTCGACTAGGCCTCTGACTAGCAAAGAAATACCCACGATTGGATGAACTGGAAATATTGAGCCGGAAAAGTTGTGTAAAATTACGAAAAGAAGGTTTAAAACCTTTCGCGATCATCAGAACAGAAAAGCAAACCAAGAAAGCCACAGAATTTGGAACTAATTACGAAAAGAAGGTTTAAAACCTTTCGCGATCATCAGAACAGAAAAGCAAACCAAGAAAGCCACAGAATTTGGAACTATTTGTGTCAAGGACACACTAAATATTCTCAAGATGTCAAGAAAAAGGGGGGACAACGGAAGACGAAGGCCGCTATTGAAATGAGCCGTATAAAAGGCGCGACATCCTTCCGGTGGAGAAGTTACCCTGTCAGAAGGGGAAGGAAGAATTAACTCGGAACCCTCCGGGAAATATTTTGCATAATTGTTCACAACCTCCAGAAAAGTATCCGCTGTATATGCGCAAGCAAGATCCTCGATCGGTTCAGAAATCTGAGGAGCAGTGCCTTTACCCTTTTTTGCCCGGGCAGCAACCTCTGTGACAGAAAGAATCTGTACCTTAAAAGTGTCTTCTGTAGGAACAATGAATTCAGACTGTCCGCCCAAATGATTAGAGCGCAACTCCTCCTCGTTGTTAGGAACAACATTCTCCCTCGAGGAAGAAGAAGTTTTTCTTAAAGAAGACATACTTTCGGACTCTCGAAGGATATAGGTCGATAGAAGGAAAAACTTTATACGACGAACGACTAAGCAAGAAAATGACTATGAACTGCGAGCATGTATAAAGGGAAAATGACGAACTCAAGAGTCACTTATTTATACTAAGATGAGAAAAGACGTTTCGAACTCGTCACAATTAATCAAATTTCCGCCAAAAACGGAAGGATATGAAAAGCCTCCGGAATAGACGCGTGGAGATTCTTAATCGGACAGAGAAAAGGACTGTCTATGATATGTAGCACTCTTTTCCTTTCTTAAGATTTTTTTCCCACAGGGTTTTTTCTTAAGGAAGGTTTTTAACGAGGCTCCATTCATAGAAAACAAACAGTCGTAATGATTTATCTACTTCTACGAGCTTCTATTATCTATACGCTCGAAGAAGTGAGGGAGTACTGATGGGGGCTATTTCGCACCCTACTAAACGGATCGACTAAAGAACACAAGATCGATTCGACCAAATCAGACAACTCGGGATCATCTAGCGACCCGGCCAAGGGCAGCTCGCTTCGACAGAAGACTATACTCCCGACCCAAGAAGGATATTTGGGCCGAGTCCTATTAGGACTATGTTTCCTTGTAACACTAGGTTTAGCATGATATAAATACCTAGTTAATGATTGTATAAACCAACTCCGATATATGCAATAAAACAGGGCTTACAACAGCTCAACGCAATATTATTGAGAGCTCTTTTTTACCTTCATACTGGTGTGTTCTTAATCTTTGTTTGTGGTTTTGCTTCTTGTTCTTGAATATTGCCTTTTTCTTTGTGATTGATCCATCCGGAATAAAGTAACCGAGCCCCATAATATATATATAAATATCGAAAATCCCCCATAATACAAATTCACTGATATTCAATTAACCCGACGAAATCCGGTTAAATCAGTACGCTTTAAGCGTTACAAGTCGCTACCAGTCTGATCCAGGTGAGCAGCACTGGATAGCCGTAAAGGCAATTCTGAAGTACCTGAGAAGGACTAAGGAATTGTTCTTGGTATTCGGTGGAGGAGAATTGAAATTGGAAGGCTATACAGACTCGAGCTTCCAATGTGATGTAGACGACTTCAAGTCGACATCAGGATACGTTTTCTGCCTCAATGGTGGTGCGGTTAGCTGGAAGAGCTCCAAGCAGGAAACAACCGCGGATTCAACCACCGAAGCAGAATACATTGCCGCGAGTGACGCAGCAAAGGAAGGTGTTTGGATGAGAAACTTCATCCAGGAATTGGATGTGATACCTAGCATTGCTGAGCTCATTACTATCTTCTGTGATAATAATGGGGCAATAGCGCAAGCAAAGGAGCCGAGATCTCATCAGAAATCCAAGCACGTACAGAGACGATACCATGTGATAAGAGATATCATTGGTAGAGGAGACATTAAGATGGAACGTGTCGACTCAGAAGATAATACGGCGGACCCGCTAACGAAGCCTCTGCCTCAAAAGGCATTTGAGAAACATCTGCATAAGATGGGACTCAAGAACATAAAAGACTGGCTTTAGGACAAGTGGGAGATTGATAGAAATAGTGTCCTGCAAGCCAGCTGTATGGCTAGTATTTATTGTAATAAATGCGGAACTATTCAATTTAGATTAATAAATGCACTTTAATTATATGGTCATCTTTATCTTATGTAATAATTGTCTACGCATAAGGATAGAAGTCCTTAGATCACAGGGCTATGGGACAACCCGTGGACTGATCTCTAAGGCCGTGATCTAGAACATATTCAAGAGTCGTAGAATCCAATCGAGATAGGACATCGTTGGATTCGGTTAGACTCTCACTGTTGTGTGTACTCCGATGAACTGGAGAACGCTGGGGTCCACGAGCGTGACTGGGATAGTCGACACACATAAGTGGGTGGCTTGCTGGAATGGCAAGCGCACAGAATACCCCAATAGGAAATAACTCACCATGGAAGCGATAGTCGCATATCGGGGTTGAAGTTATTCCATATTTATAATAGTATACGAGGAACGGTCCTAACTACTTGAGATGATAGGGTTTATCTGGTGCGAGAACGTCTATACTTTGATATGAGTTCCGACTGACTGGGGATCACCAGAAAGTCTCTGGGCTCATGTTGGGTATAGAGGAACTCGTATGCAGATTCATATCATCAACAAAGGATCCATTGACCCGACTTGATAGGTTGGGAAATTCTCCTATGGATTTCTGTGAGAAATTAATTCTGGTAAAATCCTTGGACAAGGTATCTGACAACTTTATGTAAGTAGCTCATAAAGATTAAGTCAAAGAGAATTTATTTCGAGACCAGAGTACATAAGATCAAGACAAAAGAAAAGGGAATCCGATGAAAGACCATGCCCTTTTAAGTCTCGACTGGGAGATTGATCGATGGAGAGATTATGTCGTATATGGAAATTATAAATGATAAAAGGTTCACTGAATTAATTCACCAGTGATTGGGCTCCATGGGCTTGTGACTGGACATCGACCGTGGAGTGTGGGAGAATTCCCAAATTAGCAGGGGTGCTAATTTTGGAATGATTAATCGACAGAGTGTTCGATTAATTTAGAGTATTAATTGCTCGAGTAATTAAATAATATTTAATTACAACCCGCGGCCAATTATGTGGTGAACCTACGGGGGCATACACAATACACATGAAGCGAAAGCGATGAAGTAAGAACTAACGAGTCGACTGGGTCGACTGAGTCAAAATCGACTGGGTCGATTAAATGGGTGGGTCGACTGGGTCGACCCATGTGGAACGAAATTGGATCCAATTGGAATTGGATCAAGATTATAAATTAAATTGGAATTTAATTTATGAGTAAATTAATTAATTATGATTTAATTAATTAATGGAATAATTAATTTAATTAGACTTGGAGTTTAATTAATTAATTGGGAGATGATTTAATTAATTGGGCTATTTAATTGAGAGATTAAATAAAGCCCTGAAAAATTAATTAATATGGGCCATGAATTAATTAGAAGACTTAGTCTTCTAACTAAAGAGGGCCATGGCCCATGTAGGAGAATTAGTATCCTAATCCTAGTAGGATTAGGTTATGAGAGATATCTATAAATAAGAGACTAGGTCTCATATCTCATACACAACTCTACAAGAAAAACAAGAAAAGCAAAAATTCTCTCCCTCTCCCTCTTGTGATCGGCCGAACCTACTTCCACTTTAGGAAGAATTTTCGTTTTCGATTTTCGTTCCAAAGTTGTTCTAAAACCTAGATATTACTATACCCTATGCTCCAGTTGATTAGGATATATTAATTTTCGTGATATTATGGTGTATCAACTCGTAGAGGCGCAACACGTGGGGCGCTAATCAAAGGTGTGGGTCGATCTTACCGGGGCAGAATTCAGAGCTCGTCTTGCTAGCCGAGGATTTGCAAGGAGATAGGTATAAACGAGAAAACTTATACTATCATTTAATTATATTCATATATATACAACTAGAGAATATCCTGACAAGATTCCTTAAGAGGCCCTAAAAGTTTTTATATTCCGCTGTGCCTAGGGCTGTTTATCTTACCGAATCCCAACACCTATAATGCTCAAATAGGACCCTCATCACTTGTAATCTGTACACACCATGATCAAAATATACTTTATTGATCTTCTATCTCATATCATAGTGTATCTTGCATGCTCTACTTTTTATTTTGATCTCCGACGAAAAAGCGTAAGATCAGGAGTCTATTTCCATATTTATCTAGTTGTTTAGTGTTTGAGTTCTATATAATCACTCATTGTATTCTTTTCATAGTTATGGAATAAATATGAGTTTATGGTTTTCTCCACCTTAAGTGAGATTGTGATCCATCTTACGTTCCCTAAAGTAAGATTATGGCCCTTCTTACGTCCATTAAAGTAAGAAAGAACAATGGTGCCAGAAGATCGTATCAGTCGTGCTCCCCACTTGTTCAATTCCGTCATTAATTTGACGGAAGTATGAAATGTGTAACATTCTGTCAAAAAATGATATCAAATGTGTCAGACGAAATAATTGCGGTACCAAATCCTTAAAGTAGAAAATTTGTGATATCAAAAGTGAAATTCTTTCCTAAAAAAACTTATGAGACTATTTCCTATTTTATCAAAATAAAATAATTATCATGACCTTTTTTTATAGATCAAAAATTGTGTGTTTGATCCCACAAGATTAGATTCAACATTAGTCACGCGTTTTACAAAATTTTGTTTTCGGCCCATGCAGTTTCTAAAATATATACTTCGTATTATGCAATTTTAGTCCTATAAGATTGTCCCACTTATGCACTTTTGATCTTACATTAGATGGATAAGGAGCGAAATGATCAAAGGTGTACCCTTTTTTTTAGAAAACTGGGATAAAAATTATGACTTTGCTAACGAAAAACCATAAGTAGTGCTCAGGATTCATATATTGAGGTTTAATTATGAAAATTTTCTTTATATTGAGTATTATGAAAATTTTCATGTGATTTGTCACTATCTTACAAATGATTCCTTATTTCTGGAAAGTTCTAACTTTATCCATAGGAAGTTATTTGTAATGTTTGTAATATCATTAAAAAAAGTAAAACTTTGGTGCTAATTATAATATTTCATAAATTATTGAATTGATAATTATATATTTACCATCTAAAAATTGATAAATTGCCCATAAGATTTTTACATATTTATTAACAATTTAATTTTTAAAATAAAAAATAAACAAATTTTATTTATTATATTAATAAATATAAGAAACTTATTTTAACGTTTATTTGAATAAATTATTTTCTATGTTTATAGTAATAAATTAATAAATTTTATTATTATAAACCTAGAAAGTAAACTAAAATAATGAAAGTTTCTTTAATATATCAATATAAAAATTAAATTCATAATAAATATGTACAAATAAGGTTTTTTTTAGTATTTTTGGAAACTTATGTGCAATTATACAATTTTTTTTAATTTTTAGTGGTAAATATATAATTAACACCCAAGCTTTAATTTTTTTAAGACATTAATAACATTACAAATAACCCCGTAAAGGCAAAGTTGAACGTTTCAGTAGTAAGAGGTTAATTGTAAGATGGTGACAAACATCAGGCAGTTTAATGTGTGAGTAGAATTTTCGTAATTAGATCTTATCTCAGGAAAATATTCGTTATTTAGTTACCCTATGTAAATTTAAACATATTCAAGAGTAAGTTACCAATGTATCAAATAATAATATACACACAATAATATTAACTAGCTACTACTTGAAAATAAGCTTATGAAAAAGCTAATTTTTTTTATTTAGATTTACCCGGATCATCTTTATAGAGGGAAAAATACTTTTGATACCAAACTTTAGTTCAAGAAACATATTTGGTACCAAACTTTTTGAAAAAACACATTTCATACCATAATTCACACAATCTTGACACATTTAGTTTTGTCGTCAAATTTCGGACAAAATTCAGCACGTGCCGCTCATGTGCCCGTTAAATTTGACAATGGGAGGGAAAACATGCACAAGTTTTAAAGACCCGCAATTGACGGCACTTGCTGAATTTCGTCCGAAAATTGACGAAAAAAATAAATGTGTCAAGATGGTGTGAATCATGGTATAAAATGTATTTTTTTAAAAAATCTGATATCAAATGTATTTTTTGAACTAAAGTTTGGTATCAAAAGTTTTTCACTCATCTTTATATACATACTTTTTGCTGTTCATACTATTTTTTTTTATGCTTTCTTTCTTATCTTAATTTCTTTATAATATAATCCTTTTTACTTATTTAACCAGAAATGCTAAAAGAATGACTGAATGTGACCAAAATTGGTTAGTTTGTCATAATTAATTTATTAAAATTATCATTAATGTCCTTGAAAGAAGTAAAAACAACATAATTATTCATACATTTATGACGATAAAACTTCTCGCGCGTAGTCTGTATTTGTTAACTATAAATAATAATAAAAATAAATAATAATAATTGTAATAAATAGCAATATCAATCACACATATAATACAATAGCAATAGCTTAATGACTAATATAATTAGTTACAGCGGATACATAGTAGTCAATACTCTAATTTCTTTTAATAATAATAATAATAATAATAATAATAATAATAATAATAATAATAATAATTACCTAGTATAAACACTATATCTTATACATTTAATCATGTTTTTCCTTTTTTTTAATAATAAATATAAGAAACTTATTTAAACATTTAATTGAATAAATTATTTTCTATGTTTATAATAAAATTTAACAAATTTTATTATTATAAACCTAAAAAGTAAACTAAAAAAATTATATTGAATTTTTAAATTTTCTTATTACTTTTTAAAATATTAAATTTATTAATACAATATAAAAATTAGTAATTTAATCAAATTTGTGATTTTGTTTTAGCCGGAAATTTAACAAAACTTTATTATTGTAGATCCTCTGAAAAATAGGATTATTCATATTTTATATAATTACTGTCTTTTCTTTTTCAAATATAATTACAATCCCTGTCTTTAATGTTTATTTATAGGTGTAAATATTTTTTGATTGGGCTGTTTCAGAATTGAAAAATGACTTGATTAATTCACTCATGATAACTACATCCGAAATAAATCAGCTCCTAGAAGGCAGGCAGGATGATATTGTGTAAATATGTGTATGCTAAATTGGCTCCATTAACCAGACAAAATCTTTATTATTCAATAAAAATAAATAGATGCATGAACTGTTTTAGTTCAAAGCTCATAGAGTAATTCTCTGGAGTTAACGGTAATTTACCTCTATGATTTGTATAATGTTCAATTTAATTCAAGTGATTTGAAAAATGACAGTTTACCCTATGTCTATGTAATCTTATAATAGTTTCATACCGTCTCCCTCATATTTTTAAACATAAAAAAAATACGAATTGAAAAAATTACCCCTCTTATGTGTGGCACTTTACCCGCTATGTTATGATAAATGTGACACTTTATCGCCCTGTTTATGATAAATATTGCACTTTACCCCCTATGTTACAAAAATATTTTTCATGTTCACTCTCAATTTCGACTAGTGGGTTACACTCTCCGGCTAAATGAGGTTCACAATGGGGTAAAGTGCTACTTTTTCATCTCACGTGAGGGTAATTTGAACATTATGTATTTCACGTGAGCTAAATTGACAATTGCTCATTTTTTAGTAAGACTCTTGAACAAGTTATTATGAATGAACGGAAAGTGAACTCAATGTAATGTATTATATCATTCGTAGCAAACTTGCAAACTCCTATCCTACGTATAATTATAAGAGATAATAGTGTTTGAGGCAAAATTTTGGCTGAAAAAAACAAAGATTCCTAAAGGAATCTAAAAATCTTGAACATATAGTCAGAAATTTAAAAATTGCAACAAATCAAAAAGCTATTTAAATTAGATGTAGAAATAAGCGTATACGGAACTCAAATATCATTCTCATTCATATCTTGCCGGGTATTGCATGTAGACATGGACTTGGGGTCCCTCCATTCAAATTATGCATGTCTAATTATTTAAGGCTCTTTGCAAAAGATTAATTGAGTAATAAATGTATTCTATAAATACTTGGCCTCCTCCTAATTTGATGCATAACTCATCCTAAAATCAAGTTTTAGTTTAATACATCAAAATCCTTACTCAACTTTTAAGATATGGCCTTGAATATTTCCACTTGGAAACTTATTTTCGCTGCGGTTCTAGTTTTGGAGATGTGGGCTTCATTGGCCACATCCCGCACTTTGCCTGATGCTTCTATGGTCGAGAAACACGAGACATGGATGACACAATATGCACGTGCATACAAAGATGATGTGGAGAAGGCTAAGAGATTCAAAATATTCAAGGACAATGTCGAATACATTCAGTCATCCAACGAAGTAGGTGTTCGACCTTACAAGCTTGCAATAAATCAGTTTGCTGATTTGACAAATGAAGAGTTTAAGGCATCTCGTAATGGATACAAAATGGGATCTCGCTCAAAGTCATTGAAAGATTCTTTGTTTCGATATGCAAATGTGACTGCAGTTCCATCTACCATGGATTGGAGAAAGAAGGGAGTCGTCACTGGTGTTAAGGATCAAGGTCAATGTGGTAAGTTAAAAAAATGATTAAGCGTTGTTTAAGCAAATTACTATATCATCTTTAGAAACTAATTTTTCGACAAAAATAGGATGTTGTTGGGCGTTCTCAGCTGTCGCAGCCACAGAAGGAATAAACCAGCTCACAACAGGAAAACTGGTGTCTCTATCCGAACAAGAACTTGTTGATTGTGACACAAGTGAAGATCAGGGTTGCAACGGTGGTCTCATGGACGATGCATTTCAGTTCATTATTGGAAATCACGGTCTCACTACTGAAACTAACTATCCGTACAAAGGAGTTGATGCCACGTGCAACACTAAGAAGGAATCCTCTCGTGTTGCTAAGATCACAGGATACGAGGATGTTCCAGCCAACAGTGAGTCTGCATTGTTGAAAGCCGTGGCTAATCAACCGATATCCGTAGCCATTGATGCGGGTGGTTCAGACTTTCAGTTCTACTCTAATGGAGTTTTCACCGGAGAGTGTGGAACCGAGCTCGACCATGGTGTCACCGCGGTTGGGTACGGAGCGACTAGTGATGGAACAAAGTATTGGTTGGTAAAGAACTCATGGGGAAGTAGTTGGGGTGAGAATGGATACATTAGAATGCAAAGAGGCATAGATGCTGCAGAAGGTCTATGTGGTATTGCCATGGAAGCTTCTTATCCAACTGCTTAAGATGAACTATTTCTCTCTTGATGAAGTTGTACAATCTACCCCTTGTAAAATTTGCCCGTTTATTTGTGTGGAATCTCTTGTGTATATGTATGTATGTGGACAAGTATGTAAATTTCTTTCCCAATTGATTGTAAAGTAAAGATTGATTTATCAATGAACTTGTGTAGTTTAATTGATGTGGTCCTCATAGATTAAAATGTTTACCGTTTTCGTTGAAAACATCGAAAAAATTTCATTTTGAATTCATTGAAAACAAAAAGATGTAATATCAAAACTTTGCGATAATTTACAAATATTTTCAAAAAGTTCTCGAAAAATCTGAATATATAGTTGACCGAAACATACGAGAAACAAAACTTTGATCCAATTAGGGTCTATGCTTCTTCTCTTCTTTATCTACTACTAATTCAATTCTGAAAATTAAAACCAGCAAACTAAATGATCGGAAGATCAAAAAACACTTAAATCACATGCGCACCAATGAATACATAAACTAATCCCAATATTAAATGAGACCAATAATTTGTAGACATGAATTTTTTTTATGAGGAATAATCAAACATCACAGGCATGCCAAAAAATTGTAAATTAAACATACATGTGCTGAGACACACAAATAATTCTATTAATGCCTAACAATATATTGCTATTTCTATATATAGCACATCCGTGTATTGAAGCCTCAACATCATCTTTCATTACTCAAAATAATGGCTACCAATGGCATAACTTATTTTTTCATCCTCCTATCTATTTTTGCAGTATCATGTTATCGGGCAACATCCGTTGCATCTCACGACCTTAGCATGTCGATAAAACACGAGAAATGGATGTCACAATATAACCGTTCTTATAATAGCGAGGAAGAGAAAGAGAAGCGACGTAAGATATATAAAGATAACGTAGCTTACATTGAAAGATTCAATAGTGGAGGGCATAAATACGAGCTTGGCGTGAATGAATTTGCAGACCTAACCAAAGACGAGTTCCTCACCAAATATACAAGAAATTTTGTGCCACAGAATTCACCCGCGGTTTCATCTTTTAAATACGAAAATGTTAAAGAAGTACCGGATAGTTTTGATTGGAGAGAGCTTGGAGCAGTTACCCCTGTCAAGAACCAAGGCCCATGCGGTTAGCCACTATTTAAACCAGTTTAAACTTTTAGATGAATTGGTCATTCAATATAAATCTACATAGACACTCGCGCACATAAAACACTCGAAAAATATGAACCTTCTACAACAATTGAGGGAAACTAAGGGTGGCAATATGGACTGGGTTGGGCTGGTTTTCAATTAAAATTTGTGAGGGTCAAAAGTAGGATGAGTCGAGTGATTGGGAAACACTTAATAAGATAAACTAGCTTAATATTCAACGGATCAATCAAACCCGAATATTACTGCAGTTTTCACGACTCGACTTAATCTGACCCAAAATATTTACTTAGTGTATCTAAAGACATGTCAAGAAACGTGTTTCTATTTATTTAGACTTATGAACTTTATACAAATTAGATCATTATGCTTAAAATAATTTTACTACATGTGATTATCTAAAACTTTATTTATTTCCTAATAATTCTTGTGCGTGTTTCTTATTGTTTGAACAAACCAGATAGCAACCCTTCTTAAAAGATTACGGGTGGATCCAGCACAACCCGAACTTGAATTATTATTTAATCGACCCATTTTATACTTATAAAAAGGGAACCCCATTTTCCCCCGCTTGAACCCAACTCAACCCGATCAATTGTCATTTAAAGGGCAAGTAACTTGTCTCTGAGTTAAATGCAATAACAATCTCTATGCTTTGCCCAAAAAGCAAAAAAAACCCGTGTTATTCATATTACCAAAAAACACCTCTGTGTTATTTTTTATTAGCAAGAAAAAAAAAGAACCTACCAAACCGAAGTACATATATTGCAAGAAAAATGATTATTATACCCCACGAAAAATTCAAAAACAACCCTTTCTTTCATCTAAAAAATTGACAATAATCCCCCTGTTAACATAGAGAATTGGCAATAACCTCCTTGTTCAATTAAAAAATTGGCAATAACCTCCCTATTTCAAATGATCTTTTTCACTAAAAAAAAGATATTAGAATTTACCACATGGATTGGGCTAAGTCCACTTATTTCGCTTGAGCCTAACTCAACCTCAAAAGTTAGCTTGTAAGGTGAGGATTGCCCAAGTTCTTATAAGGTGGATTTAACCCAATCCAGTGGCGAATTCTAATATGGTATCAGATCTGCTCAGGCCAAAAGAGGTCCAGTGTTCGAATCCCTTCGCCACCTATTTCTAAATTCCACGTGTTAAGGCTTGAGTAAATGAATACCGCCTACACGTGAGGGGGTATGTTAAGTGATATATATATTAAATGATTCTTCTCTCTAATAGATTAAGCTTTTAGATGAGTTGGTCATTCAATAAGCACAAGGGGTTTTCGTAAAAATAGCCAAGGGAACATATGCATTTAGCTCGTTTTCTCTATATAACTTACCGTCGCCTAAAAATAGAGAACTTTTTCCCATACCTGCACAGGAGCTTGTTGGGCTTTTTCCGCTGTGGCCGCCATCGAAGGCATTTCGTTCATCCGATCAGGTGATATAACTTCATTATCAGAGCAACATATACTCGACTGCACCAATGCTGCTGTTGGTTGTCAGGGTGGATGGATGGACCAAGCCTACGAATTCGTCATGAACAACGCAGGACTCGCCTGCGATGCCGATTACCCCTACCAAGCATCAAAAGAATTTTGCAATGCCGGTATGACATCATCTCTTGCGGTCACGATAACTGGCTTCGAACATGTTCCCCCGAGCAATGAAACAGCAATGGTACTGGCTGTAGCTAACCAACCGGTTGCGGTTACGATTGACCCGGGTTTGTTCCAGTTTTACAGGAGCGGAGTTCTTACGGGTGCATGTGGGACCAGTGGCACTCATGCGGTTGCGATAATCGGGTATGGAACGAGCGAAGATGGGACCAAGTTTTGGTTAGGTAAGAATTCTTGGGGGACATTTTGGGGAGAGAATGGATTCTTTAGGATCGAGAGGGATGTTGATGTTGTAGGAGGCATGTGTGGCCTTGCTTTAGGTGTTTCCTATCCCATTGCATAGATTATACTAAATTATCAAAATATATAAATTTTCGAAGTATAAGGAACTTGATATATATATATATATATATATATATATATATATATATATATATATATATATATTCTCACAACCTCATAAGAGAAGAAGCATAGAATGTAGGGTTAATGGCAATTTACCCTCGTGTGATTATCATAATGTTCAGTTTGCTTTCTGTAATTTGAAAATGAACAATTTATCCCCCTATTATTTTAAATATGATTTGCACCGCCTCCCTAAAAATTCCCCCTTTAAGCCTTTAGAAAAAATGAATTGAAAAAAATTTGGCTATTTACCTCCTTGTGTTATTATAAATGTGGTGATATACCTTCCCGTGTAATCATAAATGTGGTATTTTATCCCTCCACAAGGGTAATTTCGTATTTTTATACGATACATTTCACGCCCACTTTCATATTTGAACGAGTGAGTTACACTCTCCAACTCAAGGAGGTAAAGTGCTCATTCAAAAAAATTACAGGAAGTAAATTGCTCTTTTCAAATTAAGGGGGGTAAACTGAATATTTTGATAATTATAGAGGATAAATTGCCATTAACTCTAAGAATTTATAATGTAAATACTAAATTGATGAAACTTTTACACACAATTGTAATATGTAAAGAAATAGCCAATGAGACTGCATTCTACTGCTCGAGCTAGGCCCCAAAACCTGGTGGATTCAATTCTCATTAGTGTGGGTTTTCTTCTGATTTATTACTTGCTAGTTATATATTCTTCATAATATTTGAATTGATTTTGATGAAATTAAATGTAATGATGTATTTAACATTAAAAAAAAAGCTAATATGTATAGCAATATTATAAAGCATGCTTCTGATTCTGCATTTACTTCTCACATTTAAGTTTAGGAAAACTAAACTTTCGACCAAAATTCGAAGTGTTCGTGAAAATATAATCATGTCATAAACTAAGAGAAATGACACTAATTCAACAAAATGAATGAATCAATCATACTCATGGTTTCTAACACACTTTTGAATTCTTGAAGAACTAAAACATATATAAGCTTAGGAATATTATGCTTGTCTAATTAAGCTTATAATTAGGAGATTTTAGGGTCTGTTTGTTTGGCGTTTCTCGAAAAAACATTGTGTTTGGAAAATGCCAAACAAGCATGTTTTTTATTTTATGAAATAAATTTTTCATCTCTCAATTTTCTCAAACTATTCTCTCAAAACTCAAACAAACAATAATTTTTTAATCTCTAAACAAGATTTATACAAACTCTACTCTGATTTGACATAAAGTAACATATCTCTTACACAATTTATCTCACAACAAACATGATTTGACATAAAATCTTACACATCTTACACTTACAACCTAACTCTTCCAAAAAAACATACACCTACTTTATTTCTCAAACCACTCTATCAGAACCCAAACAAACAATATTACGCAAATCGAGATTATTTCACAAACTTCCACTACTCCCCCAAACTACTTTCCCAAATACCAAACAAATAGACCCTCGAGTGTCCCAAAAAAGTCGTCCTAAACAATGACCAATTATTTGATACAATTGCAGTTTCTAACATTTGGAGAAAACTATGGATCAAAGTTCCATTTTTTATGGATAATTCGGTTAGTAGAATATAGAAACCTTATTGAAAACTAGGAAAAAAAAATGAAAAAGTTACTAAATTAAAAAAAAAAAATCAAGGCAATTATAGAGTTTCGAAAATACACCTTATATTCATTTCAATCGAATAAAAAATAGAAAAATTTCAATATTTTCAACCGAAAAGATAGGAAATCTAGATTCATGGAGAAAACTACCCATTGTCTTATATTCTTGATCATTATATTTTAATGGTGAATATTCGATAAAATCAGGAAGATCGTGTAACTAATTCAGCAATGGCAACAACAGTACCAAAAAGCAACATAATAACAACAAACAATGAATAAATATTTCACATATATTTGCTGATTTCGAACAAAAAAAGCACAAACCCACTACCTAAAATTGAAGAATGCAAATGGTTAAATCGAGATAAATTGCTTCAGCATAAGACAGAGATCACATACCGTTTTCCTTTTTTTTTTTTTTGCACGAAGGGTTTCAAGATTTTAGGGGGCTGGTTTCAACAAAATTTTGGGTTATTCGGTGTAATTTCAAATTTCATAATACTTAATGAAAGGGCCTTTTTTTAAAGAAAATTTTAATGAAATTTTTTTTATGGGCCCCTTCTTTTAATATATGAGATTATCATCCACCTAGAGGTTGGTCAGTAGATACAAATGAGGCCCATTAAGATTTAAAATTTAATCTGTTTTTCATGGAAAGTCCATATGGATTTGTTAGATTGTCCAGCCCAATATAGCTAAATTTGGATATACAAACTTTAAAATTTAAAATTGTGTGTAAATTTTTACTCCATCTCATTTTAGGCCTCGACTCTATGACATAACATGGTGAAGCTTGACATTATAAATAACATAATGGAACCTGACATTATAAGACTTGTAACTTGAAATTTTAGTTGTGAAGAGACTGGTTGGACAATTTAAACCACGAGGCGAAATTCAAATCGGAATCCTACTGGAGATACCACACTGGGGATGACCTATACAATTTGTACTTTTCAGTCCGAGCTATAAATACACGATCTAGTAGATAAAGAAAATGAAAAAATGTATTTGTATTGGGAGATTTGAGCTCCAGCTTCAAAGCCTTGCAAAAGAAGAAGAAGAATTTTTAGTTTACGGGCAAAAGAGAGAAGAAGAAGGAAGAAAGAAATGAATTGTTTTAATTAGGGCTTCTAATTTTATCCCTATTTTAATTTAAGCGTGTTTTATTAGTTTGTATAGGTTTTACGTTTTTTCGTTTTCCACCGCCTTTTACTTGTATAAATAAGGTCTGGTGTTCAATTCTTTGTATGCACAGTTTTATTTCAATAAAATTTCTTTAATTTTTCCAGTTCTGTTTTCTTCCATATTCATTCAAGAAAACTCAAATTTCTTCAATCAATTCAATTCTAATGAATGAATTTTGATTGTAACATGGTATCAGTTGTGTAATTCACTTCTTCCGCAACAGCTTTAGAGATTAATTCTCTTTAAAAATTCTGTTTTCTGATCACTCTTGATCATTTTTTCTATTACTCTGTTTTTTCCGATCATACATGTTTTTCATATCATGGCTGACACCGGTTCTACCTCTTCATCCACCACCACTGGAGTTATCTCCTCTCGTCCTCGCCCTCCGTGGGAAGATCCTTCCAATCCTTTTTTTCTTCATCCTTCGAACGACCCTGGTATAATTCTCATCCAGAAACCCCTTCTTGAAGATAATTATGCTTCTTGGTCTCGTTCAATGCTGTTGGCCCTGAATGTCAAGAACAAACTCGGTTTCATTAATGGAACAATTACTGATCCAGGCCCTACCAATGAGGCTCTACAATCTGCTTGGTCCAGAAACAACGATGTCGTTGTTTCTTGGATTCTCAATGCGGTTTCTCCAGACATACATTCAAGTATCATGTATAGTAATTATGCAAAAGACATTTGGGACGAACTCAAGACTCGTTTTCAACAAAGTAATGGCCCCAGAAAGTTAGAACTTCGAAGGGAACTTGTCAATCTGCATCAAGATTCACTATCTGTCAACCTTTATTTCACCACACTTAAATCCATTTGGGATGAGTTAGCCAACCACAAACCTATCCTAAATCCTTGCAACTGTGGTGGTCCAGAAAAAGTGCATGAGCACAATCAAGAAGACTATGTCCTCACTTTCTTGATAGGTTTGAATGATTCTTTTGATCAACTACGGAGTCAGATCCTACTTATGGCCCCTATGCCTTCAATTGACAAAGTTTTCTCCCTTGCTACTCAAGAGGAGAGGCAAAAACAGATTGGACACAAAAATACAAATGATCTTTCCCAATCTCTGGCCTTTGCCAGTAGATACCCTACTCCCACTGTTCAAACCCCCCAACAACCTAAAAGACCCTACAACCAGTTTCAGCAAACACAATCCCAACCCAACACTAATCCTCCTTTCAAACCAAATTTCAAAATCAAAGACAAACCTGTTTACACCCACTGCAATATTCAGGGACACACTGTGGATAAATGTTACAAGCTTTAAACCTAAACCAAAACCTAACACTTATAACAATGCACCTGTGAACAATGTAACCAGTACCACTTCACCACCTCAGGCAGATTTTCAGCATCCTATCACTCCTCTTTTACAGAGTCTTAATCCTGAACAATGCCAGCAACTAATGGCCCTTTTTCAATCCCATCTGAATTATGGTACTTCTACCAATAATTCCACTGACTCTACTCATATAACATGTGCTTCAGGTATCTGTTCCAACTCTAATACTTTTGATTCTTCTTTTTATATTGATAAGTGGATTATTGATTATGGAGCCACTAAGCATATTTGCAATAATAAAGCTTTATTTCTTTTTTTAAAACCTGCCTCTAATGCAAAAATTATCTTGCCTGACAGTAGTTGCTTTCATGTTTCATTAATGGGTGATGTTCAATTATCTGATTCAATCATACTCACTGATGGTTTTTACATTCCTCAGTTCACCTTTAATGTAATTTCTGTGAGTGAGTTACTTAGTAGAAATAACTTCACCATAGAATTTGAATTAAGTTCTTTTATTATCCAGGACACGGACATGAGGAAGATTGGAGGGGGTAATCTTTTAAGAGGCCTCTATGTCCTGGATATCAACACCTTTCACTGCAATAAAGTTTCTCATCTTGTTTGGCACAGCAGATTAGGACATATGCCCTATAAATCCATTTCTAGAATAAAGACTGTTTTAGGATTAGAATCTTCACAACTTTATAATTCTGAATCTATCATTTGTCCTCTTGCTAAACAAAAGAGGTTGTCTTTTCTTAATTATGTTTCTAGTACTAATAAAGCTTTTGAATTGATTCATTGTGACCTATGGGGTCCTTTTCATGTACCTTCTATTACTGGACATAGATATTTTGCAACTATAATTGATGATTTTTTCAGATTTACCTGGATTTGTTTATTGCAACAAAAGTCTGATATCTCTACTGTTAAACCTAATTTTTTATCTATGGTTAAAACTCAATTTAACAGTTCTGTTAAAATTTTTAGGAGTGATAATGCTCCAGAATTATGTTTTACTAATCTTTTTAGGCAGTGTTCGGTTTGCATGATTTGTTAATGGGTCCAATTTGCAGTTGGGCCAAAAATTTATCTAATCTTCGATTTTATGATCTGTTTGGCATATAGGTAATGGCCCGGATTATATTGGGTCGCAGAAATTGTCCATCCTGTTCGGTTGGCCCAAATAGGTTTGGAAATGTGTAATGTCAAAATTGCCCTTAATTATCCCGAACCGATTTGATCTCAACCGTTTAGTTATTTCGATTTAATCTGGGCCGTTGACATCCATGTTATATATATAATCTAAAAAAACCCTAATTTTCCATTTCCCTTCTCTATTTTCTCTCTCTACCGCTCACGCCTCCTTCATCTTGTTCATTCCATCTGAATAATTCCGAGGTTACGAGTTAATTGTCCCATTATATGTGTTGAAGTATAGGTTAGGTTAAGGGTTTAGGGCTTCGGATTTGGGTATTCCGACGACAACTATATTGGAGTGTTATCTATTTCTTCCTAGTTGATATTTTCTAGGGTTTCTATTTTTTTTTATTTGTGTTGGATTTGATTCTAGTGTATGAATTGTAGGTATTGATTGAAGTGTTCTTCCATGTGTGTATACAATTATGTTTATTTTTGGAAACACAGTACATGCATGCAATCAAAGTCCAACTTCAACAAATATGATGATACTCACGGCATCTTACCATCAAGCATCATGTGTGCTTGCATCTCACGGTTGCGCTCCGACGAATTCAAAAACAAACTAACGTGCTTGGAATTATCCATTATCTTGAATGATAAGTAGTTTCGATTCTCGTCCGTCAATGAGCTAATGTTATCAAGTGCCTCAATTATCTTCTTTGCCTTGTCATCGTACGTGTCCTCTTCCTTCCCAAATTTTGAGCTAAGGTCCACCCATGTGGACTTAGCCGCCCGCATTAACTCCTCCATGTCCGGTTTTAAATGTTCGGACCCATACGATTCCGGTGTTTTGCGCTTCCTCGTTTGCTTTTCCTTCTTAATCTTTTCTACCTTACCCTTCTTTGTCAACTTCGTCTTCGTAGGTCCATTGGTAAACAAACCCATGTTATAAGGTGGGATCTCCTCTCCATACTCTAGCCCGTCCGAGAAATCCGTTGTTAAATCAACCATATGTAGCAAACAACAAAACTTATCAAACACACTCGTGTTAAGACGTATGTTGTCTTGACACCTTATGGAATCTTCATAAAACACATAATGAAAATTTTCCGCTTGCTTCCGCTTCCTAGTTATTAGGCTATATCGAATAGGTCGGTTATTTGCGTGGTGTGCAATAATTCTTAGTGCAATTAAGAAAACACCCGACCAAAAGAATTGGTGGAAGATCAACATAAATAGGTGTTTCCTTCGTTGATCCATTTGCGTAGTTAACTATAATGAAGACATAAAAAGCACTAATAAAATATGATGTTTATTTAAAAATTGATTAAACAATTCAAGCAACTAAAAATGTTTGGGATCAAATTTGGAATAATCCATCAACAAGTAGACATAAGTAAAAAAATTTGATAATCACTCCACTACCAAATATTAAAACTTTCCAATTTTGCAAGATTCAATAAATAGGTGATTATAACTCCAATTTATGTGAATACAACATTTAAATAATTGAAACCAAACTAACAAGTAGGTGTAAATACCAATTTTCGAAAGTTATCAAAGTATACATAATTGAGCTAATGGCATTGTAAAATTGAACAAAGTATCTACAAACACAAATTATGCAAATAATTCCAAATATTTTACTCATCAATAATATTGTAAAAATTGAACAAAATATATAGAAACCCAAAACTTAACAAATTTACATACCATTTTTCAAAATACCCGAACATAGGAACATACAATTTTTGCCCAAATAATCTTCAAATTCGAGTATATCGTCCCAAAATTTCATAAATATCCCAACAACTATCTTATATGTTCCAAAATTTAACAAAATGTACACAAAAATTTACATATAGCCGTGAATACCAAAAAACATTTTCTACCCTTGAAAAATCCAAATGGAGTATATAGACCCAAAACTTTGGAAAATATCCTAACCCATCTCTCATTTGTTCCAATATTGGAGGCTCAAGAACAAAAACCCAATATTTTTACCTTTTAGCCTTAGTCGACCCTTCTCTTCAATTATCTTCAAACACTACAAAATAGAAGGAGCAATGTTACTAATTTCAAGCATAAAACTTCAAAAAAAAGAAAAATTAAACAAGTTCTAAGCTTAGGCAACAATGGCCGAATGTGGAAGAAAAAATGGGAGCTCCATGTCGCGGACCTGGGATCGGGAAAGAGGGAAATATGGGTGGGAAATGAAAATTTTTCATGTTTTATTAAAGTGCCCAGGTTTGTTTGTAATTATCATGAAATTCGAGGGTATTATTGGTATAACATAGCAGGTTTAATTGTAATAACTATGAACTTCTGGGGCATTTTGGGTATCATAAAATCGAGTTGGGCTCCCAATTAATAATTGAAGGGGTGAGTGCCAAATTAGAATCCACAAGATTAACATGGGCTGGCCCACATTTCGACAGATTAGGACGGGCTGCCCGGATTTTTGTGAGCCCAACCGAACAAGACTTGGACCGATTATATTTCATTTAGTGGCCCAAATTACACCTTATTGTGGGCTAATAAAGGAAACCGAACACTGCCTTAATAAATAAGGTATTATTCATCAGTTTTTCTGTGTGAAAACACCCCAACAGAACTCAATTCCTGAAAGAAAACATCAACATTTGCTGAATATTGCCAGGGCACTATACTTTGAATCTAAGGTTCCTATTTCTCTATGGTCATAATGCATTTCTACTGCAGCTTTCTTAATAAATAGAACCCCTACTAAAATTCTAAATTTTTTATCTCCTTTTGAGAAGCTTTATAATAGACCTGTTGATTATCATTCTTTTAGGACATTTGGTTGCTTAGTCTTTGCATCCACCCTTAAACAAGGTAGATCAAAATTTGATCCTAGGTCTAGGACATGTGTCTTCATTGGCTATCCTATGGGAATTAAGGGGTATAAACTTTTAGATATACACACAAATGAAATTTTTATTTCAAGGGATGTTATCTTTCATGAAAATCAATTCCCTTTTCACAATTTTCCCCCCATCCCTTCCCCAGATTTATCTGATAAATTTTTTCCTCCTACTCAAATTACAAATACTGACTTCTTCACTGAACCTCCTGATATAGACCATAATGGTACTGATTCTGATTATATTCCCCCCACCAAATGTTTCTTCAACCATTCCCCCTGGTTTTTCCCCACTTAGAAAGTCATCTAGAGTTTCAAGAAAACCTAGTTATCTTAATGATTATCATTGCAATATTTCTCATAATGTTCAACCCAATTCCAAGGCTAGGTATCCTATTTCACAGGTTTTGCATTATGACAAACTTTCAAGATAATTCTAAACATTTTATTTTAAATATTTCTTCTGAAAGTGAGCCTCAGTTCTATCATCAAGCTGTGGACAATCTCATTGGAGGGATGTTAGACTTTATAAAATATCACAATGATATTTGAACATACATATATACTTAAACTAGATAGCATATATGAAAACTAAATGCGGAATGAATCGTCATACCTCCAGCCATTGATGTTTTGAGGAAATCCGGGTGCGTATAAGATTCTTTTACACTCTAGCAACCTCCTTTAGATGGTGTATTTTTGTGAAGAATGTTGAGTGTAGGGACCTTATACATGGCTCACCTATATATAGTGTCTTTCCATGAAAGACACTAAGAAGGTGTAGAGTCTTTTACTTTATGACTCACATAATGCTCAATTTAGTGGGACAAGATAATGGGTTAGTGGGAATTAAAATCATCGGCAAGTGGGAAGATGAAAGGACCACTTATGAAGTTTATAATAAATTAATAATAAACTTACATTCTCCCACTTGGTCCGAATAATGATATCCAAATTTCATAAACACTTATAGAAATCAAATACACGAATCATGGCGATAGTTCCTCTTAGAATGAGTATTATCTTCCATGTATCACAATGCATTTTATTTCTCAAAAGTAGCCCAACATTTCTTAATGAATAAACCTTATGTTTATTCTAGGTCCTCCATATGATTTTCTCAAATGAACTTAATGTGCACCTGAATATGAGAAATATCATCACTTTATAAGAGTTTCACTGAAACCTTATACATTTACTATTTCTTTATATGATCCTTAGATTTAAATATTTGCATGCCTTTAGTCTAAGGATCAATAATTATCAATTTAGTATTATCGTGCTTAATGATAACTGAATTATCAGAATTAGTACGTTCTTTATGACATAGCACGAAATCCACAATGCTAGTATCCAATATGAAACTACTTAATCATACACCATACAAATTAGCTTTAAAACGGAAAAAATCGGCATCTATAGTGGAAATATCAGTCATGGATACAACTATATTGGCAAACATATCATGATGTTAATCTATGAAAATTAACATAGCCAACAAAGTTTGAATCTAGATAACCAAATTACTTCCAAATTTACCGCCCGTCTATACATAAGCATGTAAATTTCTGATTACTTAAATGTACATCACCACTTAAGTGGTCTATATCCGGATTACTTGATATCTCAACATTCCGATCACAAATGTGATATTATGCCTTTATGGAATGTTTATTATTTGTTCCCTCTTAATGTCATTCCGAGCACTATTGCCCTTCACAATGGGAGCTACTATTTGTGAACAATCTATCATCAAAATCCTCTCTAAATTTTATTGAAATAGGTTATCCAAGACAGTCTAAGACGCATTATGTCTCACTCATATTTTTACATCAAAAGTTTTTAGAGAGAAACTGTTCACCTCATGTAACATACCCTTAACATTAGTTGTAAGTAAATAGCATCCATGTATAGAACAAGAATTATATTTTACTCCCACTAACCTTATGGTATATAAATTAATCCATGAATTTTAGTACAATCCAAATGAAGAAATTACTCAATGGAATTTTAAAGTACCATCAACGAGATGCTTGTTTTAAACCATATATGGATTTCTTTACAACAAAATGCTCACCATGAAAATCTCAAGATCAGTCTCGGCTCCAACATTAGAGAAAGCTCCAGAATGACCATATTCAAGAATATCATTCCTTGTTTGATCACTCCCACTGATCAAGTCATTCCCAAAAGGTTTGACGTCTTGATTCCACAATCCTAGTATTGCAAGATGAACAATGGAGTTTGTACACCAAATAGAGAAAACATGCATTGCATCATAAAAAACATTTTCTTGCACTTTAAATTTGAAAAAGCCCGTAACAAATTGTACTAATTCCAATATGATAAGATTTGTAAAATTCAAATCAAAAGTTGCATGGAATAACTTAACGTTACAAGTCCTGAAACATAAATCAACTTTCTAAAAACTTGGAATATAAAATGTTTTTCCATATTTAAAACAAAACAAGAAATTTTAAACTAATTTGCATGTTCCAATTTCCTCTGCCTGTGAGCGCATATGTTGTCTGGATAGATGCACTACTCACTCTCTATTGACTTCATTTGGTTTAGACAAACCTTTCTTTACAAGCCAGGCTTTATATTTGACACAATCCTTCTTCATGTGTCTCTTCTTTTTACAAAAGAAACACTTAGATTCCTTCTTGATGTCAAATTGGACAGGTATCTTATCATTTGCCTTCCCCTTTTGTTTGGGTTGCTCGCTCTTTCCTTGTGTTGCCATATATGCACTTTCTCCAAATTCCATTGACAACCTTCCGTCCTCTTGAACACACATGGTCAAAAGTTCATTGATAGACCATTTATCTTTATGTGTGTTATAAGAGATCTTAAAAGGTCCATATTGTTGTGGAAGGGAGTTCAGTATGAAGTGCACAAGGAAAGAATCAGACATCTCAACTTCAAGAGTCTTTACTTGAGCCGCAACGTCTCTCATCTTCATGATGTGCTCACGCACACCTCTAGTACCGGTGAGCCTCATTGATGATAACTTGGTCACTAGGGTGTTGGCTAAAGCTTTATCCGATGACTCAAATTGCTCATCAATAGCCTTTAGTAACATTTTAACATTGTCACACTCTCCAATTGAACCACGTATGCTAGTAGAAATTTTTGTCTTTATGAACATCATATTGAGGCGATTGGATCGTTTCCAGCGTTCATAAAGCTGAATTTCAGCTTGAGTACTAGCATCAGTAAGTGTAGGTGGTTCATCCTTCCGTATAGCGTAATCAATGTCCATCCACTCTAATTGAAGAAGAATACTCTCCTTCCAAATCTTATAGTTATCACCATTCAATTCAGGAACATCACATTTGATATCAGCAAAATTAACAGGTAGTGATGCTGCATAAAAATTAAAATTGCTTATGTTCAAACTTGAGGTTTAACTAAAAAATTTCATGTTTCACCAATGCAAAACATGTAAGAATTGAATCTAGTGACATAAAATTTGCCTGTGGGCTGAAATTTTAATTCAGTTAGATTCAACTCAGATTGAATGATAGAACATCAAATTGCTTATTCAATTCATAATTATTCATTATATTATGAAGGCAAGTTGATATTCAACTAAATTCTTTATGATAAACTATCAAATTATGTTCCTTTTCCTAATACCTGTGGGTAAATTAGGAAATATAATATGATATTTATCCTAATTAGTTATATAAATATAACAAATAGTTCCTGTGGGATAAAAATTCGTTATATTAAGTATAACTAATTACAATTAATGTCTTTATTTCTTTATGTGATCATCATAACCAAACTTAAAATATAATTTTATTCAATTGAAGATATTGTGGCTACTCCTCAATCAAATAATATTGCCCTAAGCGATCGCATGTGCGGCTTACGCTCAGAGCCGGGCCTGATAGTTTTATTTCAATAAAATTTCTTTAATTTTTCCAGTTCTGTTTTCTTCCTTATTCATTCAAGAAAACTCAAATTTCTTCAATCAATTCAATTCTTATGAATGAATTTTGATTGTAACAATTTGTATGTCTTTTACAATTATTGAAACTTAAAGAGATAAGTTCTTCTTATAAAATTGAACTACCTAACTTTAAGCGACACGTAGGTAATTATCCACTTTATTTCTTATGCGCGTTTAAATATTTCTTATTCAATTATGTATGCCAAAGCACTATTAAAAAAAAGTGCATTACTTAAAAATATTAATTGAAAAACTGAAAGTTGTCATTCTTTATAAGTATGAAAATTTCAATATTTTTTTATTTTATTATAATAATAATTGTGAAAATAAGCTGTCACTAATAATTTTTAGTGACAATGGTATAGTGACTTAAGTTGTCATCAGGAATAATAAGTGACATTCTTTTAATCATGATAACTTATTTACAATAAATATTGTCCCAATAAATTAATAACAATGTTGTGATTGTCATTTTATGTGTATCATTAAGTGTGACAACTTAATTACAATTTTTGTCACTAATGTGCTTAAGAAATTTATTTTTGTGACAATCTTTAAATAGTTATCACTTTGTATGTAAAAATAATGACAACTTTAGTATTTTCACTCACTATTTTATCACTTAAAATGAGTTTGTTGTAGTGTAGTTAATATATCATCGAACATTAAAGTGTTATCGTTTCACAAAATATGTCAACCCATAGGTCAATTTCGATAACCTAGATCCAAGCTAACTTATTTTTGATGGGATAATAACAGGGACCTTCTATGTGGTTTGGTGTATTTCGCGTTCAGTCCCTTCAAAGAATCATAAATTCAGAGACCTCCCTTCATGTTTGCAAAATACTCAAAAGCCTAACGAAAATTAACAGAGAAAGACGGAATGTGTGAAATTACCCTCTTGTCCTCGCCAATTTTAATTAATCCAACCTCCCCGGGGTTTGCAAAACATTACAAAATTTATATTTAATATTGGTCCCTAAAATTTTGTAAAATCCAATTTATACATAAAAATGAAAATAACTAATCCCACCACAATTTATAAAACATATAAAAAAGAAGAAAATAGTTTATTAAGCAATTATGAAAAATAAGATCAAATTTTACAAAGTGCTATATATAATTTTCATATAATTTATTAATAGTAAAATAATAATTTAATAAATATGTAAACAAGATTATATTTCTGTATGAGTAAATTAATTTGAAACTATTAAAATTATAGGTTAAGTATGAGTAATTTTAATATTTTTGCATTTTCATAATGGTCTTTTTATTTATCTTTAAGTTGGTTTTTTTCCTTATGATTAACAATAGTTCATTCACTTTTCTTTGTACTTCAATTTTAAAACATTATGAAAAGAGTTTGAAATTAATAACATATTAATAAAATAATTCAAAGATTTAAATTTTCATTGATATTTAGAACTTTTACACCTGGAATAAATCACATCATTGCATTTAAAACCTTCCCATACAAAGAACATAACAAGGATACAATTATCTACGAAAATAACTACAGTAACCTCAATGGTAAAATGATATTTTTAATAAATTTTGAGTGATGACGTCAGCAAAAATCAACGGTGGACCGACAGATGTAAGTTTTTGCAAACGTCAGGGAATGTCTTCGTAATTATAATTTTTTAAGGGAATTTAACGCGAAATTCACCAAATCACGAGAGAGAGATCCCTGTAATTAACCCTATTTTGAGTTCAGTTGAATCGTAAGCGGAAAATTTGAGTTTGGATGAGTCAACGAAAATAACACTTAATAGTTAAATTAAGACATGTTTCAATACAACACGTTTTCATATGTTTAAGATCTATTTATTTATTTATTTTTAGAGAACAATGAGAAGCTTTCATTCAACCAGAAATTCTGAAGTTACAAAAGTTAGGTCTTTCTAAAATAAGATTTTATAGAACATAAGTGTTGTTGGGATTCGGTAAGATAAACAGCCCTAGGCACAGCGGAATATAAAAATTTTAGGACCTCTTACGGAATTTTGCCAGGATACTCTCTAGTTGTATATATATGAATAAATAAAACGATAGTATAAGTTTGCACGTTATACCTATCTCCTTGCAAATCCAAGTTGGCAGTCAGCAAAACGGACTCTGAAATTCTCCTCAGCAAAATCGACCCAAGCTCTGCAGTAGCGCCCCACGTGTTGCGCCTCTACGGGTTGATACACCACAATTACACGGAAATAATAAATCTTGATCAGCTAGAACACAAGATATATTATGATCTAGGATTTAGGAACGATTTAGGAACAAAGTCGAAAACGAAAAATTCTTCCAAAAGGAAGACAGGGTTCGGTCGACTACACAGGGAGAGGGGAGAGAGAATTTTTGCTCTTGCTCAATTTTTGCTTATTGAGTTGTGTGAAAAATAACTACAAGAAGGCTACTTATAGTTATCTCCCTAACCTAGTCCTATTAGGACTAGGGCTCTTCTCTCCTACATGGGACATGGCCCTCTTTAATTAGAATACCAAGTCTTCTAATTAATTCATGGCCCAGTTAATTAATTTGACCAGGCTTTATTTAATCTCCCAATTAAATAGCCCAATTAATTAACTTAATCTCCCATTTAATTAAATCAGACTCTAAGTCCATTTAATTAAAATCCCTTTTAATTAATTAAATCCAACTTAATTAATTAATCCACAAATTAAATTCCAATTTAATTTATGATCCTGATACAATTCCAATTGGATCCCATTTTGTTCCAATTGGGTCGACCCAGTCGACCCACCCATAATAATCGACCCAGTCGATTATTCACCCAGTCGACCCAGTCGACTCGGTCGTTCTTATTTCCTCGCTTTCGCTTCATGTGTATTGTGTATGCCCCCGTAGGTTTACCACATAATTGGCCGTGGGTTATAATTAAATATTATTTAATTATTCGAGTAAGACTTACTCTAAATCAATCGAACACTCTGTCGATTGACCATTCTAAAATTAGCACCCCTGCCAATTTGGGAATTCTCCCACACTCCACGGTCGATGTCCAGCCACAAGCCCATGGAGCCCAATCACTGGTGAATTAATTCAGTGAACCTTTTATCTCATTTACAATTTCCATATACGACATAATCTCTCCATCGATCAATCTCCCAGTCGAGACTTAAGGGTATGGTCTTTCATCGGTTTCCCTTTTCTTTTGTCTTGACCTTATGCATTCTGGTCTCGAAATAATTCTCTTTGACTTAACCTTTATGAGCTACTTACATAAAGCCGTCAGATACCTCGGCCGAGGATTTTACCAGAATTAATTTCTCACAGAAATCCATAGGAGAATTTCCCAACCTATCAAGTCGGGTCAATGGATCCTTTGTTGATGATATGAATCTGCATACGAGTTCCTCTATACCCAATATGAGTCCACAGAGACTTTCTGGCGATCTCCAGTCAGTCGGGACTCAAATCAAAGCATAGACGTTCTCGCACCAGATAAACCCTATCATCTCGAGTAGTTAGGGATCGTTCCTCGTATACTATTGTAACTTGGAATAACTTCAACCCCGATATGCGACTACCGCTTCCATGGTGAGTTATTTCCTAATTGGGGTATTCAGTGCGCTTGCCATCCCAGCAAGCCACCCACTTATGTGTATCGACTATCCCAGTCACGCTCGTGGACCCCAGCGTTCTCCAGTTCATCGGAGTATACACAATAGTGAGAGTCTAACCGAATCCAATGATGTCCTATCTCGATTGGATTCTACGACTCTTGAATATATTCTAGATCACGGCCTTGGAGATCAGTCCACGGGTTGTCCCATAGCCCTGTGATCTAAGGACTTCTATCCTTATGCGTAGATAATTATTACATAAGATAAAGATGACCATATAATAAAATGCATTTATTAATCCAATTGAATGGTCCTTTCAATTAAATGCAACCAAATAGTTGGCTTGCAGGACACTATTCTATCAATCTCCCACTTGTACTAAAGCAAACTTTTCATACTTCTGATTCCCATCTTAGACAGATGTTTTCGGATGCCTTTGAGGCAATGGCTTAGACAGCGGGTCCGTCGTATTATCCCTTGAGGTGACACGTTCCATCTTTATGTCTCCTCTACCAATGATATAACATATCAAATGGTATCGTCTTAGTTCGTGCTTGGATTCTGATGAGATCTCGACTCCTTCGCTTGCGAGATAGCTCCATTATTATCACAGAAGATAGTAATGGCTCGACAATGCTAGGTATCACATCCAATTCCTGGATGAAGTTTTTCATCCAAACACCTTCCTTTGTTGTTTCACTCGCGGCAATGTATTCTGTCTCGGTGGTTGAATCTGCGGTAGTGTTTTGCTTGGAGCTCTTCCAGCTTACCGCACCACTATTGAGGCAGAACACGTATCCATATGTCGACTTGAAGTCTTCTACATCACATTGGAAGCTAGAATCAGTATAGCCTTCCAATTTCAATTCTCCTCCACCGTATACCAAGAACAATTCCTTTGTCCTTCTCAGGTACTTCAGAATTGCCTTTACGGCTATCCAGTGCTGCTCACCTGGATCAGACTGGTAGCAACTTGTAACGCTTAAAGCGTATGCTACGTCTGGTCTCGTACATAACATACCATTCATTATGCTTCCTATTGCGGATGCATATGGTACTCGAGACATATTGCTTCTCTCTTTAGGCGTCTTTGGGGCCATAGACTTAGAGAGTACAATCCCATGTCTCATTGGAAGCAATCCTCTCTTGGATTCTTCCATATTAAATCTCTTCAAGATTTTTTCTATGTACTGGGAATGGGAGAGGCCCAGCAGTCCTTTTGATCTATCTCGGTAGATCCTTATACCTAGTACAAAGGATGCTTCTCCCAAATCCTTCATTGAGAATTGTGTAGATAACCATGCTTTAGTTTCGGACAACACTTTCACATTCCAATAAGAATGTCATCAACGTAAAGCACCAAAAATTCAACTGTACTCCCACTGATCTTCTTGTACACGCAAGGTTCGAACACGTTTTTGATGAATCCAAAAGTTTGGATTATTTCATCGAAACGGATGTTCCAACTTCGGGAAGTTTGCTTCAGCCCATAAATGGACCTCTGGAGTTTGCACACCTTGTGTTCACCTCCTTTGGATGCATATCCTTTTGGTTGCTTCATGTAGATCTCCTTGTCAATGTCCCCATTGAGAAAGGCAGTCTTTACATCCATCCGCCATATCTCGTAGTTATACTACGCAGCTATGGCCAGCAAGATTCGAATGGATTTAGGCATTGCGACGGGCGAGAAGGTCTCCTCAAAGTCGATGCTTGGCCTTTGAGTGTATCCTATTGCCAATAGTCGCGCCTTGTAGGTTGTTACCTCTCCGTTCACTCCAAGCTTTCGCTTATAGATCCACTTGCAACCCACGGGAGCTACTCCCACTGGTGGATCTACCAAGGCCCATACCTTGTTCGAGTGCATGGAGTCCAATTCGAATTCCATGGCTTCACGCCACTTTCCCGAGTCTATGCCTAGCATAGCCTCTTCGTAAGTCCTTGGGTTGGTTAGAAACTGTCTAGTCTCACGCAGCAGACCGTAGTACCTCTCGGGTTCTCTACGTTGTCTTTCTGACTTACGAAGTACCGGTGTACTTTCTGGTGCACTTTCATGCTCTTGTTCTCCCACTGCCTGTGGTGATGGGTCGGCTTGATTTACCTCTTCGGCCTTTTCAGCTTCAGTGACCTCATCTAGTTCTACGTTGTGTTCTTTCTTGCCTAGCAAGAAATCCTTCCCCAAGAAGTGTGCGTTCCTTGAGACAAACGTAGTTTATCTTGTAGGATCGTAGAACTTGTATCCTATAGAGTTTTCTGGATACCCCACGAATTGCATAAGATGGACTTTACGTCCAACTTATCTCCCACCAGCTTATTCACATAAGCGGGAGACCCCATATGCGCATGAATGCATATGAAGGTACAATACCAAAACTCATATCACGTGATATGTTTTGGAACTGGCTTCAGAGATACTTAGCTCAGTATCTTCGATTTTCTCGTTCAAGTTTTATTTGTTTGAATAAGGAATTTCATGTAAGATTTCTTAATGGACATTTACATGTCCAGAATACTTGACAACATACAACGTTTCGAGCGGGTCTTACATTTCGAGAATCTAATTCTCTATTAAATAATCAATGGCGTATTGCCAATGCATGTTTGATTTTGAATCGATCCAAATATCTTACATGCTTTCATTGATTAGGCTCTCTTCTTTTATCCCAAAAGTAATTTGGAATTGTACATCACAACATACTTTTACCCATGAGGTACTAGAGACGCCTTATCTCCCACTAATGCTTTAGCGTTTCTACACACTTATAAATGGATTAAATCCATTGCATTTGTTTATGCCTCTTGGTTGCCTAGCAACCAACTACTAAATCAAATTTCCATTAAGCAAGATTCGAAAGTCGGTTACTATGTACAGCATCCCAGTCGAGCTCAGTCTTTGAATCTTTTAATTCGGAAATATGTTTCAGTATTCGTGTATCGCCTTTCGGTTTTTACAACGACTCAAGTGTGTGAAATCTTGATTATTTATATTTTATTGACTATGCATATTTTATTTAGTCGATATATGAGTATCCATACTCATTTGCTTATGTACACCTTTTGCGTATAAATCTTATAGCGCAATCAGTTCCAACCATTATGGATCTATCACATCCCTTAAGACAAGGGATGGTATAAGCAAATTCCAATGATCTAAATAATTCATGGCTTTAGATGCATTGAATGCATCAATGAGTGCTTCATCGGGCATCCAACACCCTTATGCATTACTTTAACCATAAGGTTAAGTTCAATAAAATTTAATCATCCCTTATGGGATGAATAGGTTCAATTCCCTCTTCCCTTGATCTTAATCCATGGAAGAACTATTTTGATTGACTTTTCAACTTATCATCCTTACAGAAAA
Source organism: Penstemon barbatus (assembly GCA_003313485.2). Classification (NCBI taxonomy): domain Eukaryota; kingdom Viridiplantae; phylum Streptophyta; class Magnoliopsida; order Lamiales; family Plantaginaceae; genus Penstemon; species Penstemon barbatus. The sequence goes on from CM064883.1 coordinate 71,257,924, forward strand.
ACCTCCAAGGTTATTTCCCTTCAGAGAGGATACATTCCTCTTCTTCCATCTCTCGAGCCTTTTGAGGCCTTTTAACAAGATGTTACTTCCCATTCATGGGAGACTTCATGTTTGCCTTCAAGAAAATTTGGGCTTGAGAACCATCCTCAACCCTCTGGTGAAACTTATCACCTTTCTTATTTGAAGAGTAACTTCGAAAAAAAGGCAGCTTGGTGAAACCTATCACCATTCCAGTCGAAGTGTAACTTCGAAAGGAAAAACAATGAAATCTTTGTAAGGAGATTAGTCCTTGCTTGGACTCGAGAATAATTTCTCAAGTTTCGAAGTCATTCAAAATTCATTTGAGTTCAGTCAATTTATTTGATTCAAGTATGATGGTAAATATTCATGGATACATTACTTATGATAAACTATCATAAACATGACGATAAACACGCGGCAGATTAATATCAATGCATAATTTACAAACATGGTTTTCATTTGTAAATTACTCCCACTATTTTTGTCGAATACTTATGCCCCCACATAAGGTTCGGGAAATAAAAATTTCCTAATGGGCTCAAGGCCCAAATGCAATCGCTCAGTACCCACGACTCGTTGGCCATACCAATCGATCCACTTGGTGGGCGATCACGTCGCCGGTTAACCATCCCAGCTAACCCTTGAGTTCATTCAGCCTCGGTTTTCGTTATGGACCCACGACTCGTGAGACATCCATACTTACTCGCGTTAAATCATGTCCAATACTCGTGAAGAGAAATAGTTCAATCCTAGACGCCCCACGACTCGTGAGACAGCGCCTAGAACCTTGCTATCCCCTCCCTTGACACTAAACTGTTCATCGAGGCAATAGACATATCATCTTCCTATAGCTCGACCCACGACTCGTGAGACATCGAGATATATTTGTACAATATGCCTAAGACCTAGTAATTGGATAGGCTCGGACCATAGACACCATTCATATGCGCCCGTTAATCGATTTAATATTCTAATTGAGTTTTTAAGTTCAATTGGAGGTTTTAAGTTTTCTTCGTGCGAGGTCTCATCAGATTATGCTTTATCTTGTTTACGTGATCTATTCTAAGCATGCAAGAAATACATCAAAGAATAATAGTAAACATATATCACCTAGCATTGCACATATGATTGGTCGATTGCCCATCCTATGCGATCCATCACGAGCCATGTGATGGATCATTTGGTCAGTCTAGGGTGGAAATTAAATGTCCTAACTATTACAATTTTCAAACCCATACATCATGGGCCTTCTTGTAATATCCACCTTGATTGGACCTCCATGTAATGAATTTGGCCTCCATGTCCTCCAAGGTAATGGGCCTCCATGTGGATCTCCAAGTCTTCATGAGGTCTTCTTGGCTCCAAACCTAATCTAAGCCTAGCTTATAAAAATAAAGGCCCTATTCTATTACAATCGTTTGCGCAAGCAAGGGCACCAATCAGGCCCATTTAATTACAACCCATAAAATAAATAAACCAAAACTACACTTAAGGGCAAAATCGATCAATCCACATATTCACTCAAGAACATGCATAAATTCACATAAGGGCATAAATGTAAATTTACCGGCTCCTTTAATTTTAATTCACAAAAATTATCCAAGTTAATTTAATTTTGAATTAACAATTAATCTCTAAGATTAATTAACTCTTACTTGAGTTCTAAGTAATCTACAACTCTTATCTTGATAAAGTTGGTTAATTAAGATAGTTACAAATCTTTAAGATTCCTATCTTATCCAAAACTCCAAGTTTCCCAAAATTTTCAAATCTCCAAGATTCTCAAGATAATCCTATTTTGACTAGATTAGTTAACTAAGGTAGTGTCCAAATCCACCAAGATTTCTACCTTATCCAAAACTCCAAGTTTCCTAATTTAATAAGATCTCTAAGATCTTTAATCTTGGTAACTTACTAGAAGACATTAATTTTAATTAAATGTCTTATCACAAATGAAACTCTAAGTTTCCTTGTTTAACAAAATCTCTAAGATCTTTAATCTTGGTAATTAACTACAAGACATTAATTTTAATTAAATGTCTTATATTAAATAAAACTCTAAATTTCCTTGTTTAATTAGATCTCTAAGATCAATCCAAGATTCACCAAGATTCCATAACAACCAAATCTCCAAGATTTTGTCCAAGATTATCCAAAATTCTGCCACGAAAATTTTGAACCACCATGTCATTGCCGTAAATCGTTGGCTTCAAGATGACTAAATCCAACATTTTTGCAACCAGCAAAACTCAATTGCAATTTAATACATATTGGCTTCAAATCTTACGTAGCACAAGTCAAGCATTTTTGCCAAATTAAAACAACATGGTCACGTTAATTGTGACTACAAAAGAAAATCAAAAAATTTGTGCCGAGCACAAATTCTCACGAAGAGAATAAAGTGTCGATCAATTACTTTGTTTTCCTTTTGTTTTGTTTTAACTTGTGTTTGATTACTTGTTGATTTAATTAGAAACAAATCCAGTTCAATTAAATCCTAATCCAAAATAAAAATTAACATGATAAAATTTCGAATTAAAAATTTTCTTTTAACTCCAAGTTAAACAGATCTACGTCCTAAAACATGTACAGTTAAAGAACTAGCCATATATAAATCAAACATATGATTTAAATCACAGAATTTGCAAATTCATATATATACAAAGCCTAGAGTTGGCTCTGATACCACTGTTGGGATTCGGTAAGATAAACAGCCCTAGGCACAGTGGAATATAAAAATTTTAGGACCTCTTACGGAATCTTGCCAGGATACTCTCTAGTTGTATATATATGAATAAATAAAACGATAGTATAAGTTTGCACGTTATACCTATCTCCTTGCAAATCCAAGTTGGCAGTCAGCAAAACGGACTCTGAAATTCTCCTCAGCAAAATCGACCCAAGCTCTGCAGTAGCGCCCCACGTGTTGCGCCTCTACGGGTTGATACACCACAATTACACGGAAATAATAAATCTTGATCAGCTAGAACACAAGATATATTATGATCTAGGATTTAGGAACGATTTAGGAACAAAGTCGAAAACGAAAAATTCTTCCAAAAGGAAGACAGGGTTCGGTCGACTACACAGGGAGAGGGGAGAGAGAATTTTTGCTCTTGCTCAATTTTTGCTTATTGAGTTGTGTGAAAAATAACTACAAGAAGGCTACTTATAGTTATCTCCCTAACCTAGTCCTATTAGGACTAGGGCTCTTCTCTCCTACATGGGCCATGGCCCTCTTTAATTAGAATACCAAGTCTTCTAATTAATTCATGGCCCAGTTAATTAATTTGACCAGGCTTTATTTAATCTCCCAATTAAATAGCCCAATTAATTAACTTAATCTCCCATTTAATTAAATCAGACTCTAAGTCCATTTAATTAAAATCCCTTTTAATTAATTAAATCCAACTTAATTAATTAATCCAAAAATTAAATTCCAATTTAATTTATGATCCTGATACAATTCCAATTGAATCCCATTTTGTTCCAATTGGGTCGACCCAGTCGACCCACCCATAATAATCGACCCAGTCGATTATTCACCCAGTCGACCCAGTCGACTCGGTCGTTCTTATTTCCTCGCTTTCGCTTCATGTGTATTGTGTATGCCCCCGTAGGTTCACCACATAATTGGCCGTGGGTTATAATTAAATATTATTTAATTATTCGAGTAAGACTTACTCTAAATCAATCGAACACTCTGTCGATTGACCATTCAAAAATTAGCACCCCTGCCAATTTGGGAATTCTCCCACACTCCACGGTCGATGTCCAGCCACAAGCCCATGGAGCCCAATCACTGGTGAATTAATTCAGTGAACCTTTTATCTCATTTACAATTTCCATATACGACATAATCTCTCCATCGATCAATCTCCCAGTCGAGACTTAAGGGTATGGTCTTTCATCGGTTTCCCTTTTCTTTTGTCTTGACCTTATGCATTCTGGTCTCGAAATAATTCTCTTTGACTTAACCTTTATGAGCTACTTACATAAAGCCGTCAGATACCTCGGCCGAGGATTTTACCAGAATTAATTTCTCACAGAAATCCATAGGAGAATTTCCCAACCTATCAAGTCGGGTCAATGGATCCTTTGTTGATGATATGAATCTGCATACGAGTTCCTCTATACCCAATATGAGTCCACAGAGACTTTCTGGCGATCTCCAGTCAGTCGGGACTCAAATCAAAGCATAGACGTTCTCGCACCAGATAAACCCTATCATCTCAAGTAGTTAGGGATCGTTCCTCGTATACTATTGTAAATTGGAATAACTTCAACCCCGATATGCGACTACCGCTTCCATGGTGAGTTATTTCCTAATTGGGGTATTCAGTGCGCTTGCCATCCCAGCAAGCCACCCACTTATGTGTATCGACTATCCCAGTCACGCTCGTGGACCCCAGCGTTCTCCAGTTCATCGGAGTATACACAATAGTGAGAGTCTAACCGAATCCAATGATGTCCTATCTCGATTGGATTCTACGACTCTTGAATATATTCTAGATCACGGCCTTGGAGATCAGTCCACGGGTTGTCCCATAGCCCTGTGATCTAAGGACTTCTATCCTTATGCGTAGATAATTATTACATAAGATAAAGATGACCATATAATAAAATGCATTTATTAATCCAATTGAATGGTCCTTTCAATTAAATGCAACCAAATAGTTGGCTTGCAGGACACTATTCTATCAAGTGTATATGAGATATCCCATCTCAGTCATTAAAAAAAGTCAACAACAAATCTGAACCACAAATTTTGGTCAAAATGTACAATGATGATGTGGCATCGGACATTTAGAAAAAATAAACATATGTTAAATTACATAATAATCCTTTAATTAATATGTTTAAAAAAATCTCCCTAATCTCTAATTAATATCAAATATCTTTCCAAAACAAAAACAAAAATCGAGAAAATTGCACTTTTCATATAAACTTTCTGCCTACTTTATATATTTCATACCAAACTTTTCAAAAAGACACATTTCGTACAAAAGTTGGATAACTTTTTTTTATATTTCATTCGGCCGCTAGTTTTTTGATGAAAAATATCACGTGCCAAATATGTATCCGTTAACTCACCATTTTTATCTCTCAAGGGAACATTTACAATTGAACACAAAATACCTAAAATCTTGAAGGGGATAATTGCAATTATTGCAACCCCGCCCAATTCCTTTTCATTCACCTCCGAGACCACAACACCGCCCAGCCCCAATTCCTCGTACCCACACAACCCCACTTTCATTTTATGATTAAGATTTTCTTTTTTAGCAATCTCAATTAGTTCTAATTTTTTAACACAAATCAAATCATTTTAATATCTTTTGTATTATAATATATAATTATGAATTTTATCACCTAAAGTATAAAATAAGTACGTATGAGATCCGTTGCATTTTTCCCCCTTAAATGATTTTATGCCAATTTCGATTGCCGAAAAACTCATATAAGCGCCTCACATGTATTTTAAAGGTAAAATTAGTCAAAACATGACGTGCATTTTTTACTTTCTCTTTACAAATAAAATATTTTTCTACTTAACTTCGGATTTCCGGTCCTTTTACATGAGCGAAGTATTTGGACTTGTAAGAAGTGTAGTGACTAAAGAGGCACAATATTTTCCGTCGAACAAAAATTAATAAAATTATTTTAGGCTGTAATTAAGTGATTATTTTGTACATATGGGTGGTAAAGTGCAACAATATGTAACTTTGGGGGATAAGATTTTTGTTAAATTTTTAAAGTGGACTTCATAAATAATATGAAAGTTTTTATCAATTTTTTTTTTAAATAACAGGGGTTTATTACAAAAATTTAAGTGTCAGGGGTTATTGATAATATTTTAATTTAAGGGGATGTTTTTTCATCATTTGATGGGGTAAAATTGTCATTTCGACTTGAGAGGGATATTTTTTGCCAATAATAAAAAAAAAAGTATAGGGTTCTTTTTCTAATAAAATTAACATATGTTTTTTTAATTAGAAAAAGCACAAGGGGTGTTATTGAAATTTACTCATAAAAAAGGGTAAATTTGTCTTTGAGAAAATAAATTATTTTAACTTAAATTTTAAGGGGACATATGTCACCAAGATAAATGATATCTTATGTGCTCTCCATCCCTCGAAATCTCATTTTAGACGGACCTTACAAAGTTCAGAAATCTCATTTTAGACGAACCTTACAAAGTTCAGAATAAAATTAGGTAAGATTTTTTTTTCTTTAATCATACATATAGTTGACACCACTCAAACCCGAACCTACAATAAAGGTTGGTTTTTGTCATCTTCTCATATACGAATTTCTATCGAAAGCTACTTCGGTTCAATATTTGTATGTTTTCGTGCAACATGTTCACGTTGGCATTTCCTTGTTGGCCATTCATATTACTAACTTGTCATCACATAATTTGTACAAATATAAAAAAGAATAATTATTGGATCTTCGAGACTTCACGTGAAAGTAGTTTGATTTGTTTGGTCTAATTAAAATCGAGTCAAACCCCATTAGATCTCATTGCAAACTCAGTTTCAAATTCAATCTACAACCAACGAAACCCTACTTGATTATTGATTGAACACTTGTCAACTTTTTCTCATTCATATAAAGTTTTTGATTTAACATCTACCATATACTTTTCTTCTCTAAATTCCAACAAACAAACCTAAATCTAAATATTATATTAAGTTTTCAAAACTCACTAATTATTACTTAACAGTATTTCACTATCTCAATACTGTATTAATACCATTATCCAAATTGAGTTTCAAAGTTTCGTCGAGAACTCCCAAGCTATTTTTTGAAACTAAACCGAGACGGAACCCATGTATTCAAGTCTTAAATCTGATTTAATTTCATTTGAGGCTCATCAGACGTGTTACAAGAAATTAAAAATATTCTCTGAAAGAATTCAAGTTAAATTCACCATATTGTGGAGACTAATTCTTTTTAGTGAGTCAATCTTTTCATCATATTAATAAATAAATTCTAGTACTCTTACAAGTCAAATATGTTGTACTAACAATTTTGTTATCACAAATGGTATAAGTTCTCCTCAATGTAATATGTAGTGTCTTCAATGTTTATATGATTAGGTTTTGGTTCAGTTTCGTAATTTCGTAAAAAAAAGTCCAAATTATTTTAAATAAAGTCTGAGTACACGTTACGCAAAATTTAGTTTTCAATTTGTAATTCAAAATTAATAAATTGGAGATGGATAGATAGTTACTTGTCAAATACATTTACTCAATGAAAAATATTGATTTGACATTTATTACCGATGTACTTTTTCTTTCTAAACTCCATTCAAATGTATTTAACCTTTTCAAAATCACAAATTCAAAATTCAAATGAGATTTTAAATAATTAATCGAAATCACCAAATCATCTTTTTGAAATCAAAGTTAAATAGAGCCGAACAAAACAGACTCTAGTAGTCTAGTACTCTCATATAAAAGTTAATAATACTCTTTTTGAAATTACAACATAAGTCAAGAAGTATGTAGATGGATGAGTTGGCACAAAATTGGAACAGTAGTTTTCGGTCCGATCAGGACCGAACCGGACTAGAACCGAAATTCGGTTTGGTTCGGTTCGGTTCGAACCGAATACTCACCCCTAATTTATAACATCTTCGAGGGCTGGAGTTGCAAATACGTAAGGCGGTAAAATGAAGCGTCATCAAGAAGTCAAAGAAGCTTTTCACTTTTACCATATCAGCGTTGAGAGAGCTCGCATGCATTATTGGATCCACCGGAGAATTTTAAGATTGCACTATGTGAAAATATACTAAATAAATCGATTATAGTATTTAGAGAAAAATGCTATAAAATTCAAAATAGCAAAAAAAAAAAAGAAAATATTATTTATATCGTATAATTTTATTTGAATATTACAGTTGATGCAAATGAGTGTTTATTTTAGTTCAAAATGTACATATAATTTGCCAAAAAAAAAAAAATAGAAATACTATGATTTATTTTTGTGATTAAACTTAAGTCAATTTTTTTCATGTTTGATATTTGTGCATAGAAATGACAATTTTCTCGCCATTGATGACATTCGTAATTTTTTTCAAAGAAAAATAAATTAGGGTGCAAAATAACATATAAAGTGTATTTCTAGTGTGCAGAGTACCAAATGTTTTCATCAGGGTGAAAAATGCCAAATTTTAATATTTACAGGTTACAAAATGTCAACATTCTATATTTTCAGGGTTTAAAGTGCCGAAATCTACCCTCCTAGCAATTATTTTTCTCACTAAGGTGTAAAGTGCCAAAAAAATTATATATTCAGGGTGCAAAAAATGTCAAAAGTTTGAAGTCAGGGTTTAAAGTGCCAAAACTCTGTAAATCCAGAGTGCAAAATGCCAAAAACCCAAAAAACTCTCTAACTTTAAAAAAGAAATTGAAACAAACTCTATTTTGAGTTGAAATGATTTAATCTATCACTTAGTCTATTTTAGTTACATTATAATTTTAATTTGACATAAAATAATATTATACTCTGCTTCTCTTATCTCACGATTTAAAAAGAATTTTTTTTTATATTAATTATATATATTATTCATTTACATAGTGCAATCTTAAATACATCTCAAAAAACTCTTCAAATCTTAAAAACAAATATAGTGCTATGAAACTCAAACAAACAGAATATTCTTACCTAGATCTAGTCTATGAAATTTTTTTAGATCTTATGGTTTGAATTGACACCACATCATTCATTCGTTCTATAATGCAATGATGCAGTGTCATTTTAAACCATAATGTATAGAACTATTTTCTAAACCAGGTCTAATAAAAAAAATTCCCAAACAAAAGGGGCCTATTTGTTTGGCATTTCCCAAAAAAAATTATGTTTGGGAAATACCAAACAAACATGGTTTATACTTTCTCAAATAAATTTTTCATCTCTCAATTTTTTCAAATTACTCTCTCAAAAGCCAAACAAATAATAATTTTTTTATCTCTAAACAAAACATATACAAATTCTACACTGATTTGACATTAAGTAACTTATTTCTTACATACTTCCTCCGTCCCAATTATTTTTATCTCTTGGTACAGTTGACCAGTCAACTTGACTAAATTTATAAAAATTATAATAAATAATTTAATTAATAAATTTTACTAATAAGTTAATAATATCATATGACACCATATTATTAATATTTAAAAGGTTTAATACATCACGAATGTGAATAATTTAATATGATAAGTCACTTAAAAGATTAAAAAGTTTGACCGAGTACTATAGCAAAGAGAGCAAAATAAATGGGACGGAGGGAGTGATTTATAATTTTATATCACATAATAAATTTTGACATAAAGTCACATACATCTTACACATACAATTTAACTCTTCCAAAAATAACCTACACCTACTTTATTTCTCAAACTACTATATCAAAACTCAAACAAACAACATTACACAAATCGAGATTATTTCACAAAACCCCACTACTCTCCCAAACTAATTTCCCAAACACGAGCCCAAGGCCATCACGAGTCTCTCACAGATAATAATAGTGACTAACACTCACTATCATTTTTATTATATATGCTTCGTTACCTGTAAATCATTATACCTATACAACTTCATAAATGGCACACAGCTGCTTTCTACGTAGAAAAGTGGTCCGAGTTGCTATAATGCCAATGCTATCATAGGGTCTATGACTCTATGAGTGCGTATTTTGATATATGCGATAGGGATCAATACATGTTATGAAAAAACTGTATGTTTCGATCAGTAAAATATTGAAAAAAAATTGAAATTTTTTTGTAAATATTTCGAGAAGTTTGAGGAAAATTGGGAAGAAAAAAAGAAAGCTCTAAGAGTTTCGAATTCGTTTTTCATTGATTGAAAAATAAAGACTTTTGGATATTTCGACGGAAAAGATCAAAATTATGCACACTCCCCCTTCATTTCATGTTTTACGTTGTTAAATTTTAGTTGACAATACCTTAATTACCCCTAGATTTTAAAGAAAACTGATAGCTAGATTATAAGGTGATTATGTTCAAAAGTTAAAAAGTATAAGAGAATTTTATGCGAAAGTTAAAAAATACAAGAGGATTTTGTACACACTTCTATCAAAAATTAACGGAAGTAGACGGACATGGGATTCTATGGAGAGTTTTTAAAAGTAGAAGGAAATTTGATCCAATAAAATTTAACAGCGAAATTTTGTGTAGGTTTTCTATAATACAAGAGAATCGTGCATTTTCCCGCGATTGGTCGAGTAAAATAACTCAAGCTAATGAAAATTTGATCATAATATTTGTTATTTTCTCGTCATTTTATAAAATTTAAACTGAAAAATCGAACAATAATTTCGTAACTTTTGTATTGGTTATTCTTCGATTCTGTTATTAAAAAGTTCAAAAGATTTTCATAAGACTAACTTCTTTCAGTCTCCCTTGAAGAAAATGACAAACAAGAAACAGACCTGGCCGCGTTGGGAAGTATTTTGGTTTGCTATGATATGATTTATTTTGAAAATATTATGTTTGGATAGTTTGAGAATTTTCTTGAAGATTGTACGAAATAATTGAACATAATAATTCAAATTTAAATTGATTAGAATCTTTAGAATGTAAAATAATGTTAATAAAATTGTGAGTTGAGTTAAAAATATATGTGGATTATGGTTTAAATAAAATTTGGATGTTGAAGTTTTGGGAGAAAAATGTCGGTGATGAGTGTCAAATATGTTTTTTGTTTAATTAAATAAATTGATCATATATTGATGATGGTTGAAGTGATTGAATATCACCGATTAACACGTTTTAAATTATGTTTGGGGAAAAATTTACGATACTTTATTATGGGTAGGACTGTTAATTGAGCTGGGCTTACCCGAAGCCCGATGGCTCGACCAGAATATTTGTGAGTTGGGCCGAGTTTGAGTCATTATATTAAATCCTATCTATTTATGAGTTGAACTTGAGTCTAACATGGCTCAGCCCGAATAAAGCCCGAACTTATAATTATTTTAAATATTACGATAATTATTTATATTGTAATTATAGTTACTAGTTATTGTTTTTATTATGAAAAAGTAAACTTTACAAAAATTTATAATGTGAACTTACACATATGTTAGTATATCAATAACGTACTGAAGATCAAAAGTTTAATCAAAGGTTAAAAAAAAAAAAGGACAGAAGTTAACACAAAAGTTAAAAGGTCAATAAATTGGAGTCTTGAGACCTTAAAACTCTACTACTTATAGATCAAACGTATCTTAAAAAACATGGACAAATAACTCGATCTTTCAGTTAATTTAATTATATATCAACCAAGTTCTTGTAACTTTAGGTCAATATTTTATATTTGTTTCGGTAATCTAAATATTTTATATGTCAAGCTAATTACTTATATTAACATGTCCGATATAGAACCGAAACCCGAAAAGTTACATGGGCCGAGTTTGAGCTAGAGAAATCAGAAAATTTATGAACTGAGTTTGAGCCTATAGCTATGAAGGCCGACAATATTTGAGTTCGAGCTATTTAAAATTCGGCTCACAACACCCGATTGACAGTCCTATAATGTTTTATGCGAAAATTAAACAAAACTAACCTGTGAATTTTTTTTTTTGCACCAAACTTTTTTGTACTTTCATAAAACATCAAATTTCCGTTAGTTACTAACACAGTTAATTTGTATTTGAATTGCCTAAATTACCCTAAATATATTAAAAGTACAAGGAGGTTATGTGCAAACATACAAAGGTACAAGGGAGTTTTATGCAAATATTAAACTATAAGAAAGTTTTGCGCAAACGTTCAAAAGTATAAGGGAGTTTTAGCTAAAAATATTTACGAAAAAAACAACAAAAATTGCACATTGTTCGCCTGGAACACACGTTGTAAGACATGGACGAAAGGAGAACGGATTAGATGTTTTATGCAAGTTTTTGAAATTATAAGAAAGTTTGGTGAAAATAATATTGTGCTTTTTTTCCTATATTTGATTAAATGAAAATTTCAGAACGGGTCGTCCAAAAGTATTTATCCACAAAGAAATTCACTATGAAATCCCACGCAAATTGCTTCACCTTAGGCAAAGTGGTCCGAGACCGGTCCCGCCGGTCCGTAAAACAGTGTGAAAAATATCTAACATAAAATAATTAACATTGGAAAAAAAAATTAAAATAATTAAGAGCAGTAGTAGACCATTTATTATATGATTATATAAAGAGTAAAAGAACTATACCATTATAATAATTTGTCTTTTTGAGGGAATACTAAAAGGTCCTTTTTTTTTTTAGGGAATACTATTTTTTTTTTTTTAATAGAATTCTTTATCTATAAGTTATTCTTAGCACATCATGTAAGAAAAGGTGTACGTGGTGGCCTGGTAGGTGATAATTTATACTCAATATTTTCTGGCCTTATAATAGTGCAGTCCAATTTAAATAGTCGTGTATTTAAAAATTTAAAGTGATAAAGAATGAAATTTTATATATTTTATTTGTCTCAACACCCTGTTCTCAATAATTACTACTCTTTAAATACTTTAGGGAAAATGTTATTTAAATAAATTCGATACTCTACCAGAAAATTATTAATTGTATATTAACGTAAATTTGTCAATTTTCCTTAATTTTTATTTTTTTAATAGTTAATCTTTCCATACTTATAAATTACCCAAAATTAATTTAGCTTTATTAATAGTAATTGTTAGGGATCTTTGCATTTTTTGTGCCACAACTATAGTTTACTGGTGTTTCTATCCCGTAACTTTTTAGGCTGACACATTTGATACCACAACTTCAACATCAATGGAAATTTTGGGGTCAATTGGCCTGAAAATCTCTCTGTGCAGGTCATGTGACATGAAAATTTGAGATTTTGACCATTTAATGCATTTTTCATTAAAAAAAATACCAAAATTTAAAATCTTAACTTTTCCTATAAAATTCACCAAGCATTCCTTAACCTATTAAATTGTTACCCGCCTACTTCTTCTTCCCCAAATAAAAATATTCAAGTAGTTAGTTCTTGGTGGATGGAAATAAATTATTATTTTTTAAATAAAAAAGACGTTGAATGGTCAAAATCCCCAATTTTTATGTCACAAGACCCGCACATGAAGGAAATTTTGGGCCAATTTCGAAATTGGACCTCAATTGAAACTAAAATTGTCACCTGATGAAGTTATGACACTAAATATGTCAGTATGAAAGATTACGGGGTAGAAACGTCAATGAACTATAACTATGACACTAAAAATCAATAATCCCTTAATTGTTATGACAAATGCAAGAGTGGCATAAAATATTTTTAAGTAGTCCCTAATTTTAGTTTTCATCTATGTAATATGGATAATGTTCAAATTATACATCTATTTTGAAAAATGACACTTTGTCCTATATAAAATATTTAAAGGAGCAATTTACCTAATTCCAACAGAGAGTATAACACATTTATCGAAATTGAGAGTAAAACTTTTATAAGGTTAAAATGGGATAAATTGCCTTTTTTCTGATCACAAGAAGATAAATTGAATATTATTATATCACATATTGATAAATTATCATTAACTCCTTTAATACCACTTCTGGCCATCCTTGTATATTTTTTTAACATTTTGATCTTCTTTGCATTTTTCTTGACATTTTATTTCCAACTATCTGTTATTTGTTTCACTATAGTCATTTTCAGGCGGCTCTGACCGTGAACATTTTTAAAGGTATTTTCGTTCGTGCATTATGATAGTGTTACACTTAAGTCTTCATTAAAACTTGCTTGTATCAATTAGTCCCCGACTTTATGTGAAATATTAATTTCAAAAAATAAAAAAAAATAAAAATTCAAAATAATCTTTATAAATCAAAATATTCACCTATATATGTTTATCTAAATAAATTTGAAAATAATTAGAAGAATAAAAAATTTCAAAAAATAATAATTTACCTATTTATAACAACATAAATTTAAAATAATTCCAAAATGTAAAATCCAAAATACTAATAATTCACCTGTTTGTATACATATAAATTGGAAATTAGTTAAAAAATTATAAATAAATAAATCAAAAAATATTTTTTTAAACAAAAATCAATTTCCCCTCCCCTTCCCCCAAATGGCAGGGACCAGACTGACAGGTGCTGAATGGCGCGGCCAAATTTGGTTTTCATTCTGGGGGTGGGGAAAAAATCATGAGATATCATACCAAATGCATAAGGTTTAGATGGAAATATATTTTATTTCAAATCATATTTTCGTCATTTCTTTTATGAAAAATAATGTAATATTATAGATATCGGTAGATTTCAATAATTCATTACTTTAATCTTATTTTCCTAAGTGCTGCAATAATAGAGACCTCTGTCAATTTGGTGGCTGCCACTTGGGTGGAAGCAAGGGGGGTTGTTGATTTTTTTAATTTCTAAGATAAGAAAATATTTTTATTTTTTAACTATTTTCTAATTTATATTTATAAAAATAGGTGAACTATTAGTATTTTATATTTTATTTTATAATTTATATTGATACAAATAAGTGAATTATTTTTCTTTGTTGAAATTGTTTATTTTCATTTTCAATTCTTTTAATTATTTTTTTATTTATATTGATTAAAATAGATGAATTTGTATTTTTTTCATTTCTTATCATTTAGTTGTTTAGATACAAGTATATATATTATTTATTTTTTATTTTGAATTTTTTAAATGATTTTTTTTTATTTTTAAAGATTAATGATTTTTTAAAAGCAGTGACCAAATTAATACAGAGGAATTTAAGTGTAACACTGTCACAATGAATGAACGAAAATACCCTAAGAATGTTCACGTACAAGTCACATGAGCTCGGCGCCGCTTGAAAATGACTAAAGTGAAAACATATAACGAATAGTGGGGTGTAATATATCAAGAATGATACAAAAAGGATCAAACTGTTAAAAAGGTATAGGACAAAAAATGGTATTCACCCGCGCTTAATAAAATAATATAATATGTTGACTTGATATATATATAGTTGATAATATATACCTAACACGACATTAAATTTGATACACAGAAACAGAATCACTTATGTACAAATAAACAATAGCACATAAATTTAAGGGGAGCATTTCTTCATTAACTTGTAATTGTTGGAATTATGAGTATTATTGAAGCTTTGTTTTTGGTTCTATTGGTATCCTCTACATATGCTACCTGCGAACTGCATAATAATTCCACCAACAGCAACCGTAGAGAGCTGCTAACCAGTGGCAGTGGGTGTAATTTGTTTCAAGGCAAATGGGTTGCCGATGCTTCATACCCTTTATACGAATCCTCCACTTGCCCATTTATTGACCCGGAATTTGATTGCATAAAGTATGGCCGACCCGACAAACAATACCTCAAGTTTTCTTGGAAACCAGACGCCTGCATCTTGCCCAGGTACTCTAGATTATAAAGTTAATGTCAATTTAGGCATGTGAAATGTATAATGTATAATTTAACCTTGTAATTTATAAAAAAAACACTTTACCTCTTATAAAAATTTTAAAGAAGTAATTTACCTCATTCAGACGGAGGATGGAAATCACTTGCTGAAATTGACAGTAGGTGTAAAAAGTGTATTTATAACATATGAGGGTAAATTGTTATATTTATCGGAACACGGGAGGTAAACTGTCACATATAAAAATGTCAGGGAGGCGATTTCATAAGATTACAGGTGGTAAAATACTCCTTTTAAAATCATGTGGAGGTAAATTGAATATTGTGAATATCAAGGGTGTAAATTATCATTAACTCTATATCAAATGATAATATATGAGCTAAATGCAAAAACACTCCTTGTACTTTCCCTCACTATTAAAATTCCCCCTGTTTTATTTTTATTAGGAAAAAGCCCCTTGTGTTTTTTTTTTATTAGTCAAAAAATTCATTCATAGATCACAGAGAGGTTGTTGTCGATTTTTTTAAGTGAAGAAGAGGTTATTGTCAATCTTAAAGTTAACAAGGGGGTTATTGATAATATTTAAGTTAAGATGGGTGGTTTTGTATCTTTGATGGATGTATAATTATTATTTTGACTTGAAAAGGATTTTTTGCTAATAAAAAATTAACTTATATGGATTTTTGCATATAAAAGTAATTCAGAAGAATTTTTTATAGCTAGAGAAAGGACAAAGGGTGATTTTGCATTTTACTCAATAATATATTATTCCTTCTATTTCTGTAAAAGATTCTTTCTATTCTTACATATTCATAAACAAAATTACTTTTATAGTTCTCATTAAGAATATCACCAAAGGTAAATATCATACTATGAATATTACAAGGAATAAAGTATCCATTAAGGGGTCGTATGGTAGGGTGTATGAGATTAAGGTGAATTAGATTGGAGCCGGATTGAAGGTCATATTAAAATCATGTTTGGTAGATTTGATTGAATGCTTCCATGTTAATTCTAAATTGATATAGATTTTAATTTGTGATTTATTTATGTATAATATTTTTTCATTTTCAGATATAAGAGAAGAATTTATGATATTTAATGATATGTTAGAAAGGAAATATGTAAATTTGTGGTTATTAATGATATTTACTTAATCCATATTTACCCGGGTTAACTAATCCACCCATGCCTGGGTGGATTATAATCTAGTCTTAATACCGGGTCGTAAGGATTCAATCCATTTGACCCGGTATTAGAGCAATGCCACCAAACATTGTATTAGCCCATATTAACTCATATAATATGACCTAATACCCCCTATTAGGTCCTACCAAACGGCCCCTAAGAATATTACAAGGAGGAAAATGTTCATTAGACATAACAAAATGTTAAGTGAAGGGTTGTTATCAATAATAGTTAAATTGGTAATTTTCTCATTAAGATGAAGTCTCACTCGCAATGTTAAAGGTGTGTGCAACACCCCATTCAATATGGAGACAAAACCATCGTTATTGATTTCACAATTAAAATATTCTTATTTTCATATTATAAAATAAAGTTAAACTCTCTGTTACGCGGGAAATTCTTACCCAAATATGATTTGATCGAATTCAAATTAACTTTATGGCAAGTGTAATACACTTTGCTTTGGGATTTGATGTAATTCCCAGAAAAGTGACCAATCACAAAGCCAGTGCAGTGCAATACACTTACTTGGTTGGACGAGTTTGACAAAGCCAGACCTGGACAAGAATTTTTCCTGTTAGGCATCTTGCAAAAATCCCGATTATTATACTATTCCATTTACAATTTACACACATACTTGAATGGTACTCCCTCTGTCCAAATTATCTGTCATTTTAGAGAAAAAAATTTGTCCCAAATTATCTGTCACTTTAGGATTTCAATACACATTAATTACATATTTTAGGTATATAAAAGAAAAAGTAAGAGAGAGAGTGTAAAACTCGAATAACGTGTAAATAGCTAATGGTGGGATAAATAAAGAATGAGAATATTTAAGGTATATAAGTTATTTTTTCCATAAAAGTGAGACTATGTGTGAAAACATATAAAATGACACTTAATTTGGGACAGAGGAAGTAATTTATATTTTTTACGCTCACTTTCAATTTCGGGTGTGTGAGTTAACTCTCCAATAAATGAAGTCAATTGATCTTGTAATATTTCACATGAGGTCAAAAATGCTCTTTTTCCAATATAAAAGGGTCAAATTGAGCACTATGTTTATCATGAGTGAGTAAATGAAAACTAACCCATTGATGCAAGGAGAAAATGCAAGACACTCCCTTGTTTTAAATTAAACCCGCAAGAAACTATCCTGTAAAATTTTTATTGGTTCAAATTTTTTTATAATTTCAAAAATCCTGCAAAATACATGCAGTTTGTAAAAAAATAGGTCGTTTTAGATCGACATCTTTCAAGAAATCATTATTAAAATACTTCAAGTTTGTCCTTGCAACTTCACGTGAAATATTTTTAAAATGATTTCTTGAAATATGTTGAACCAAAAATATTTATTTTTTACAAAGTAGGTGTCTTTTTTAGGGTTTTTTAAAGTAAAAGAAAGTTTTATGCAATCAAAATTTCACATGGTAGTATAAGACAGGGGAGTATTTCGCATTTACCCCTTGATGCAATCAACTCATTATGCTTTTTTTTTTTTCAGATTTGATGGAGTGAATTTTTTGAAGAGATGGAGTGGGAAGAAGATAATGTTTGTGGGTGACTCACTGAGTTTGAATCAGTGGGAATCTCTTGCTTGTATGATTCATGCTTCCGTCCCAAATTCTAAAACTAATTTCTACAGACGGGACTCAATTTCTTCCGTCACATTTCAGGTTCTATTTTAATTTTAATTTTTTTTTTTAACTTTTTAAATTTCTATAGGTTATTCTGTTTGACAAAAAAAAAAAAAGAATGGCCGTTTGTTCTCCTTCTTTGAGAAATGTGTATATTTAGGGGTTTTTTGCACTTTGCACCACCGAAATATAGGAAATATGTACTTTGCACCTCCAAAACTTAGATTTAGCACTTTGAACCTTCAAAATATGAAAAATACAGCACTTTGCACCATCTTTTATTTTCAAGCAAAAACTCAAGGGTACAATAGGTAATTCTATTGTAAATCTTTGGCACTTTGCCCCCCAAAATAAAAGTAGCACTTAATACTCCCTAATTAAGAACAAATTAACAACTTGCACCCCGAAACACAATAAATAGACACTTTGCACCCCAAAATACAAAATTAACATTTAACACCCTCAAATTAAAAAAAAAAAACTCAAACCCCTCATTTTTTCCGGCAAAGTTGACCATTAAGGTGAATTTTTTTTATGACAAAATAGGTAATTATTTATGGGTCTTTGATATGTTAAAGTAGACAATGGGTCTTCGAGAGTACTTTATTTAGTTATTTATGGTTATATTGTTGAAAAGAAAGATGGAGAGAGAAATGAATATTCGAATATTTATAATTTATTTTGCAAAATTTAAGTAAAAAAATGAATTACCTATTTAGTTATTTTTTTTTTAATTTGAGGGTGTTAAGTGTTAATTTTGTGTTTTGGGGTGCAAAGTACCCATTTATTATGTTTCAGGGGTGGAAGTTGCTGATTTGTTCTTAATTAGAGGGTGTTAAGTACTAATTTTATTTTGGGGGTACAAAGTGCGAAATTCTCAAGTTTTGAGGGTGCAAAGTGCCCATACTATTGAATTACCTATTTTGCCCTTAAATTTTTGCTTGAGAATAAACGAGGGTGCAAAGTGTTATATTTTTCATATTCGAGGGTACAAAGTGCTAAATCTAAGTAGCCTCGAAATATGAAAAATGCAAAAAATCCTATATTTAGGTATTTGTAATTTTTCTGGACTCCCTTTTGAGAAATTTAACTAATAGATAATAAGGTATAACAATATTAATTAGGTGACTGAAAAATTGGAAGAAAAAATTAATAGTATATAAACAATGTTAATACTGATAAAAACAAAAGTCAAATCTTTTGAATTTTTTTAAGTTTTTCGAAAATAAACCAAAATGCCTTTTAGGGTTTTTTGCACTTTGCACCCCCGAAACATGGGAAATAGGCACTTTGCACCCTCTAAACTTAGATTTAGCACTTTGCACCCTCAAAATATGAAAAATATAGCACTTTGCACCCTCTCTTATTTTCAAGCAAAAACTCAAGGGCAAAATAGGTAATTCTATTTTAAATCTTTGACATTTTGCCCCCCCCCCCCCCCAAATAAAATTAGCACTTAACACTCCCTAATTAAGAACAAATTAACAACTTGCACCCTCGAAACACAATAAATGGACACATTGCACCCCAAAATACAAAATTAACACTTAATACCCTCAAATTAAAAAAAAATAAAAAATAACTCAAACCCCTCATTTTTTCCGGCAAAGTTGACCATTAAGGTGAATTTTTTTTAAGGCAAAATAGGTAATTATTTATGGGTCTTTGATATGTTGAAGTAGACAATGAGTCTTCGAGAAGTTATTTATGGATATATTGTTGAATAGAAAAATGGAGAGAGAAATGAGCATTCGAGTATTTATAATTGTATTTTGCAAAATTTAAGTAAAAAAATGAATCACCTATTTTGCTTAGATTTTTTTACTCTGATAGTCAACTTTGACAAAAAAAAAAAAAAAAAAAAAAAAAAAAAAAAACCGAGGGGTTTGGGGTTTTTAAATTTGAGGGTGTTAAGTGTTAATTTTGTATTTTGGGGTGCAAAGTGCCCATTTATTGTGTTTCAGGGGTGAAAGTTGCTGATTTGTTCATAATCAAAGGGTGCTAAGTGCTAATTTTATTTTTGGGGGTACAAAGTGCAAAATTCTCAAGTTTTGAGGGTGCAAAGTGTCAATACTATTGAATTACCTATTTTGCCCTTGAATTTTTGCTTGAAAATAAACGAGGGTGCAAAGTGCTGCATTTTTCATATTTTGAGGGTGCAAAGTGCTAAATTTAAATTTTGGGGATACAAAGTGCCTATTTCCCATATTTTGAGGGTGCAAAGTGCAAAAAACCCTGCCTTATATGTTGATTGATTTGATTCTATCGAATACCAATAGCAATTTTGTGCTTCAAATGGGCCAGCTCAGCCCAATTTTTTTCCAACTTAAGCTTAAATTCGAATATTCGATCAGTTAAATAGCTATCGCCTTTAGTTTTTTTTATGTTAACTCCCTTTTATTTATGAAATTAATAAAAATGCTCTATATTATTCTCTCTCTCTTTTTTGTTTTTTTTTTCTCCAAATGTTTGGCGGGTTTCTTTCCTTTTTCTTTTCTTAGTCATTCTTATTTTCTTTATTTTTTTCCCTACTGTACAAGGAAAAATGTATGTAGTTGACCTTTAAATATAATTTTATCCACCCTCACTTAACAACAAACAACAACAATAATAATAATAATAACAATATCTAAGATTTGCTTCTACACATTTTTAACACACACATATACGTTTTTTTTTTTTTAAAAACGTGATCAATTAAATAAAATAAACCATTCTTTTACATAAGTTTTACAAAAATTCACAAATTTTTACAATTTTCTCACACACCCATATATATGTTTTATTTTAAAATTTAAAAAAAAAATCAATGGGTGGCCCAAGGCTTGTTCGGTTGATTAAATATTAGAAATGTTTCGAAAATTTTCGAGAAACATTTAAAAAATTATAAATCCAAAAAAAAATATTAAAGTGGACACCACGCACTATTTTCGTTTCAATTTACTTTATATAACTTTTTTTTTTGTGTTCTCGGTGGAAACGTATAATTTTAATCCATGCATTTTGTATCATCCAGCTCTTTCCATATGTAGTCACTTTTATTTTATAAGTAGGCGACATAATTTTTATTGTTCCAAAATCTTAATTTTAGACTTAGATATGTTCATATTATTTTGTTAACCATATTGTAAATTCAGCATATATAACCATTAATTTGCAGGATTATGGAGTTACCATACAACTTTATCGATCACCATATTTGGTAGATATAACACGAGAAAGTATTGGGCGAGTATTGAAATTAGACTCAATTAAACAAGGCAATGCATGGAAAGGAATGGACATGCTCATATTCAATTCATGGCATTGGTGGACCCACAAAGGAAAAGCTCAATCGTATGATTTTCATCTTCTTACTTATTTTGTTTTTAAAGGGAGTGGTCATTCTTGTGTTTTTTTTTTCACGTTAGTCTTCATTATAAATTATTTGTTACACTTTGGTCGATTTCAGATGGTTCAATGTGAATTAAAGTGTCAAAATAACTTTACAAGGGACTAAATTGATAAATAAATTATTTTATGAGTGACTAAGTTGATACAAAATAATTTTATGAAGAACTAAAGTTTAACACTATAGGTAAAGGATCCTTGTAAATGATCTAAGTGAAATAAATGATTCATAATGGGGACTAACATGAAAAAAAATACAAGAAGGACCATTCTGTAAAAAATTAATGATACGGAGAACTTGAGATTATATCTGAGATTACCCAAGGTCAAATACTTTCAGTCAAATCAAACACATTTGAGTGGTTTAATATTTCGTAAGGGTACTTTTGTCATTTTCTTCTTATCTAGGCCATTTAAGCAATGATAAACTTAAACATGCAAATAACTAATCAGCAATATCCTAATTGCTTTCTTGATAAGTAGAATTTAGAAGTAAATGATTCCATACATATTGATTGGAAGACTGATTTCTATCTCTACCAAAGTTAAAGTTTTTGTTAGACGGTTAATTTGAAATTAACTGTTCTCAGAGTACTATGTGGAAAGAGGATCAATTTCCCAATCATATGTATAACGAGTCATAATCTTTACATCAAACAACCTTATAATATTTTAATGATTTACAGTTAAGTTTAAACGAGCTTTTATTTATTTGATCTGAATTGAGTTGACAATAGTTTAATTTCATTCCCAAAATGTAAGGCCAAGATAATTAGAAAATGTTATTTGTCCATGTCTATTCCCCATTGAGCGAAATATAAAAACACTCTCTATGTTTCGTTTAACTCCCAAAAATTATTCCGTTTTATTTTAATTCCTAAAACCTGTGATTTCAAGTAAGTGTCAAATACACCCCCTATAAAAGAGAGTGTGTCTCAAATGTCAAAATTGCGAGTTTTCTTCACATTTTACTTTTGATATGACAATTTTACCCTTGACATCGAAAGACAAAAATACTCCCTATGCTATTGCGAGTTAAAATAACACAGGGAATTTTTTTGAAAGTTAGACAAAGCATATTAAATATTTTTATCTTTTGCTCAATCCCCACATTGTTCTTGCAGATGGGACTACATACAAGATGGTACAACCGTATCCAAAGACATGAATCGTCTAACGGCATTTTACAAAGGATTGACAACTTGGGCTCAATGGGTTGACCAAAATGTTGACCCAACCAAAACCAAAGTCTTCTTCCAAGGGATTTCTCCTACTCATTACCAGTAAGCAATTTACACACAACTCTTCTTGAGACGTATATATGCCATTATTTAGGCAATTTTCAACCGCTCTTTTAAATTTCAGCATCTTACACTAAAATAAAAGTGATGAACAGTGTTATATACTTCCACTTTTTACTCTGCACTTCAACAGCTAATTTATATTTTAATATATAACTTTTAATTTATTGCTCCCTCCATTCCATCATTTTTACTCAATTAGCTACATTATCCAGTCAACTTTTTCAATTTTATAAGTGATTTATCATGTTAAATTATACATATTTTTTGGCGTATTAAATCTTTTAAATATTAATATACTTAGTAGTCATATAATATTATCAAATTATTAGTTAAGTATATTAATTAAATTATTTATTAATTTTCTTTTTAATTTAGTCAAGTTGTTTGGTCAACGGTACCAATGGATAAAGATTAGAGGGACGGAGGAAGTATTTTATATAAATAATAAAATATTAATTTTTTGATTTAATTAATTTCATATAATTAAAAATAGTTTTTTTTTAAAAAAAATATTAATTTCCGGAGTTTTATGGACATAATATTTTTATGTTTTTTGCATAAACTTTGCTTTTGGCTATGAGTATTTGGCCATTCAAATTGATATTTTTTAACAACCCATAAATTATACATAGCTCTTGGAGAGCAACTTTTGTGTAAAATTTATCCAAACTCTTAAAATTTATTTTTTACAATAGCTATTGGAGATGACCTTACTCGTTTAAGCATCAAATCTTGATTTTGAATAACGAATGATAGGGGTCGGGATTGGAAGTCATCATCGAAAAACTGCAATGGCGAAGAACAACCATTGACAGGGTCGACTTATCCAGCAGGGACACCACCGGAAGTTGATATTGTTAATAAGGTGTTGAGCGGAATTAAGAAACAAGTGTTTTTGCTCGACATTACAACATTGTCTCAGTTAAGAAAAGATGCTCACCCGTCTGCTTACAGTGGTGATCATTCCGGGGTCGATTGCAGCCATTGGTGCTTACCGGGATTACCGGATACTTGGAACCAATTGCTATACGCAGCTCTAGTAATGTGATGCATGATTCACATTGGAGTAATATGTAATTATTTGTTGTTTTGAATGAAAACTATTTCTGATTGGTTAAGTGTGAAGAAATAAGGGAAATCAAGATCCATAGGGAAGTATAGTACATTTTCTTTGGGAAAAAATCCTTGTGTTATTCTTAATAGGCTGAAAATCTCGTGTGTTATTTTTATTAGCAAAAAATTCTATCATCATAATATATTTTTTCTAAATTAGTATATTTTTAATTATGGGTAATCTTGGATGTATTTTGGAATACTTGCTTGCTAATTTGATAGAAAGAGAGTTCTTTCATCTCAAATCTCAATGATATTCAATACTCAAGTACTTCTTTATGTCATTCGTAGAAATGAGACACTTTTTTTAATTATGTATTAATATTTCTTTAACAAAACAACTTACTGTATTATTATCATTTCATTAGCTCACTATACTATTTTAAAATTAAGAGTTGATCGCAGTAAGTTTACTGCTGGTTTTTTAAATTTTGAATAGGTTTATTTTCAATTTTTCTAAAGGGAATACCTACACTTAGAACAAGTACAACTCAATGCGGTCACTGAAGAGGGTTAAATGTCTTGAATTTGTTAACACGGAAAGTCTTTTGATTAAAAAAAATAATAATAAATTAAAAAAAAAAAAAAAAAAAAAAGGGACCTACGCAGAGAATTTTCTATCAATTAAAGATAATATAACAGTCCAATGTTTTCTATTTAAGATTGAAAATCAACCTAAACTACTTGATATTTGACTCGAGATCGTTCGATAAAAGCTCGTATGAACTTGGTTCGTCACACTAAGCAAACAAGGTTGAACATCATCTTTCGTTCGATAACTTTTAAGCTCGGCTCGGGCTCCACTCGATAAGGTAGATAACTTAAATGTAAAAACATCAAGGTACTCAGATACTCGACTCGAGCTCGTTTGAGTTCCACTCATTTAACAATCAAACAAAACTCAGACACAAATTTTCAAACTTAAACGGTATGTCGTTCGACACTATTCGACTCGATCACACCCCTATTTGTATTTTTCTTTAACTGGTAGACATGCGATATAATCTAAATTTAAATACCATATAAAATTCGGCTTAATTCCAATTTGCACCCTACAAATAGAAGCATTTTCCACTTTACACCCTACAAAAAAATTTATCCCACTCTACATCCTACAAACCACTATTTCATTTCAGATTGCACCCCCAACCATTTTCAGCCTATTTTAGTTGCCGGAGTAAGGGTAAATTCGTCCATTCATAATATTAAACACCCCTATTTTCCCAAAATACAATATATGGGCAAAATTGACATATCTTCATAATAACTTCCAAAAAAAAAAAAAAACTGAAAAATAGAAAACAAGTCTTACGGGGATTTGAGGTTAACTTAATTTTCTCATATTTCTTCTTCAAGTCGATTTCAGTGCCACCTTTTTTTTTCACTTTACATATAATATTGAAACTAACCTAGAGTAATTATGAGATGTATATGTAGTTATTCCTAATTATCCCTAATTACTAATTATACAAACAAGTATAATAGTGTTGTTAACGAAAATGAGAATCAAAACGTAAATAAGATGAGAAATTGAGAATATGGTAAACACAATTCATTCTCTTTTCTTAGCACCCAACACAGTTTTCTTCAAACATAAAAAAGAAAAAGACAGCACTGGACTGGATTTGAAGAAGAAAGAGAAGAAATTGAGAATATGGTACTCATAAAACTTGTTTTTTATTTTTCAACTTTTTTTTAAGTTATTATGGTGATATGTCAATTTTGCCCATATATTATTTTTGAAGAGAAATTGAGGTGGTTAATAATGTGAATGGACAGATTTACCCATACCCAGACGACTTAAATGGGCTGAAAATGATTGAATGTGCAATTTAAAGTGAAATAGCGGTTTGGAGGGTGCAAAGTGGGATGATTTTTTTTTTGTAGGGTGCAAAGTGAATAATGCTCCTATTAGTAGGGTGCAAAGAGGGATTAAGCCAATAAAAGCATGTAATTTTTAGGCAAAATTGCAAAAATCGTCCCAAACTAATCACTGATTTTGGATTTTCGTCCCAAACTAATTAATTTGGCGAATTTCGTCCCGTAATTTAATATTTTTTTGGAATATCGTCCCACCATAATTATAAAACGGAATTGCGCATTTGCCGATGAATTATCACATGGCTGCTTAAGGATCATGACATAATAAATTTTAACATGAATAATTATATAATATTGCAGAGTTCGTCTCAAATTAATTACAAAATTGAACATCATTTTCATTAACTTAGAAATTTAATATTGAGACTAAATTCATACAAAATGGTAAATTATTGGACGAAATTTGGCGAGTTGATATAGTTTGGGACGAAAAATCAAAATTTGTAATTAGTTTAGGACGATATTCCAAAAAAATATCAAATTACGGGACGAAATTCGCCAAGTTAAATAGTTCGGGACGAAAATCCAAAATCAGTAATTAGTTTGGGACGTTTTCTGCAATTTTACATAATTTTTATGGGTTATTTATAAAGATGCACCCTAAGATTAGGTCTAATTACACGTCCACCCACTTACAATTTAGTAACTTTAGTAACTACCAATATGACTACCAGCTAGATGTCCACCCTCTTACGTTTAATACTTCCAACACACCTACCGCTAGTTGCCTACAAACATCTTAACATATATCGTACTTTCTTGCTCTAGTCTGATTTACAAATTTAACTTTAAAAAAAAAATAACAAAAAAACCCCACAAATACTCATAAAATTATTTAATAACAAGAATGTATTTTACATGAATCAACTTAGATTTAATGAATTTGAGTGCAAATCAAGAGAACAAGGAAATATCCCATAAAAGTAAATATACATTTCAACTGGATGAAATTCTATGGAAAAAAACCATTTTTCAAATTTGGAAAACCAGTCGATATATTCCCCTATTTTAGTGAATAACATTTACAGTAAATCAAAATAAGGTCAATTTTAATGAAATAATCATATTTTCCCTTTCTTGTCATTCTAATATATTCCTTTTCCCTGTATAAATAACTATAGCATAATGCAAAATTATACTATGTTCTGTAGAATGGGATTTATGTACCAAGCTTTGTTGTGTCTAGCAGTTCTTTTTGTATCAACAAGAGCTGAATTACTCCTAAATGGGAGTAACTTCATAGCAAATGGATGCAACATTTTTCGTGGTCAATGGGTATATGACCCATCTTCATCTCCTCTCTACACTTCAAGTTGCCCGTTTATCGCTCCTGGATTCGATTGCCTGAAATCGGATCGCCTAGATAAAGTGTTCCTCAAGTACTCGTGGAAACCCGAGTCTTGTAACTTACCCAGGTGCGGTTTCACACACACAGACAAACACAAAATGATTTGAGTAAATTTTATGATAAACATTGACTCATCTATTTCTTTGTTTTTTTACCTACAGATTTGATGGTTTGAGCTTCTTGAAGAGATGGAAAGGGAAGAAGATATTGTTTGTGGGTGATTCACTTAGTTATAATCAATGGAGTTCTTTAGTTTGTTTGATACATGGTGCAGTTCCGAACGCTAAGACCTCCTACGTGAAGGATACAAGAGTTATTTTTGAGGTAAATCTGTCGATCTTGGTCCAGTATACAAAGACGTAAATCAATATCTAAACTTTAGATCGTTATAAAATAAAGTCTACTATGTGCAGGATTATGGAGTGAGCATAAGTGTATATAGGACTACATACTTGGTGGATATCGTAAAAACACCGAGAGGTCGAATCCTAAAACTGGACTCGATTCAACAAGGAAAGGCATGGCTAGGGAATGACATGCTGATATTCAACACGTGGCATTGGTGGACCCACACCGGAAATGCACAACCGTGAGAATTATTCTTTATCTTTTTACCTCGAATAAAATTACCTATTGTCTAATCACCACATTCTATTCTATACATTGCTAGATGGGATTTTGTGCAATATGGTAATACCATAGTCAAAGATATGGACCGTCTAGTAGCATTTTCAAGGGGATTGACGACTTGGGGTGATTGGGTCGATCAAAATGTGGATCCTTCTAAGACAAAGGTCTTCTTTCAGGGGATTTCACCCACTCACTATCGGTAAGTCATAGGAGAAGTATTGTTCTTAATGCAAGTGAAACCACCAAAGTATCCTTTTTTTACTAAATGGAAGGTGTCGATTATGAAATAAGGGAGAATTACTCAAACTAACCATGAGGTTTAGTGTAGTTACACAGACCACCCTTCATTTGGAAATTTACTCAAACTACCCCTGAGGTATTGGATTCATTACAATTACCCCCATTCAACGTTAATACCATCCAAGGAAAGAATTTGAAGTGAAAAAACGGGCGAAAATGGTGGAAAAAAATAGTGAAATTGGGTTAAATTGGTGAAAAAACGGTTGAAATCAGTGGAAAATGGGTGAATTCAGTGGGAAAATGGATGAAAACGGTTTGCCACCCTTGAGGTTTGTGATGAATCCAATACCTCAGGAGTAGTTTCAGTAATTTCCCATACATGGATGGTGGGATGTGTAATTACACTAAAACTCTAACGGTAGTTTGAGTAATTCCCCCTTGAAATAATCCACATATAATTCAGTTTATAACTCTACGATCCTAAAGAGAAAACTACTATCCTCTGGATTTCATAGTGGTCAAACAATTTTTGATGATCCTTTTGTGGGGTAGGGATGATCATAACATAAACTAAATTAAATCATATCATTCAAAGTATGTTCACAGTTATCAATAACAAAATTAATTCTCTGTCAAAAACAGGGGCCAGGAATGGGGTTCAAAATCAAACTGTATTAGAGAGCAAGTACCGATCAAAGGATCGACATATCCCGCAGGAAGCCCACCAGAAGCAGCTGTTTTAAACAAAGTATTGAGTACAATAAAGAAACCAGTTTACCTTCTTGATATCACAACTCTCTCACAGCTTAGGAAAGACGCTCACCCGTCAATATACACTATAAACCACAGAGGTAACGATTGCAGCCACTGGTGCCTCCCTGGATTGCCCGACACTTGGAACCAACTTCTGTATGCTGCAGTTTTGTGAGGATGAGAAATTTGTTATAGTCGAAATAATACACCGATTATGTAACTTTTACTTCACTCGAGTATTCTTAATTTGGATATCAAAATGTTGACAAGAAGAATAAATTCGAAGGATTTTAAGAACATGCTCTGATTTGGCTGACTAAGAATATACTGAATGCCAACTCTTCTAAAAGTTTAAGCTGATAGAGAGAACATATATTTAATTTATACTTAATGAACATGAAAGGGTATTCATTTTTTTTGGTTTCCCAAGGGAAGTCAGGTCCCTTTCGAGGCTAATCAGATACATTAAGTGAGAACCTCTCCAAAGAGGGATTCGAACTTGGGTTCGCTACAATGTAGTGACTAGTCTCTTCCACTAATGTCTATAAATATAAAATATTATAATGGTCAATAATGTTTTAGAAAAAATATTATACATGTTTATAAAATATTATAATGGTCAATAATGTTTTAGAAAAAATATTATACATGTTTATAAAATTTTATATTAGCCAATAATGTTTTAGAAAAAAAAATTACACATATATCAACTCAAGTTTTATTGATATGAAATAATTAAAGAACTTATTTGTTGGGAAATTATTATTTTTTAATTATTCATAAATATAACATAACAATTTTTAAAGAAAAAATATATATTCAATAATATTTTAATTTTTATATAAAAATATAAATATTTTTTTTTAAAAAATCCTAAAATCACCCCACCCCACCCCAAACCCCCAACCCCGCCGCCACCACCTTCCCAGGCCGTCCCGACGGCCTGGGATCATCGAACCCAGGCCGGCGATGACCTGGGAAGAATATCCCAGGCCGTCGCCGGCCTGGAACCAGCGATCCCAGACAATAATTTATTGATTACTTAAACCCAATACTATTAAATAAGATTTACTATAAAATACTAAAATAAATCTTGTTTACATAATTAATAAATTATTTTTTACACTATTGAAAAATTATACAGTATTGAAATATGTATTTTATAAAAATTTAACTAAAAAAATCAATAAATATTTTTTTTTACAAAATATAAAGATATTAATTCAAATACCCTTTTATAAAATAATTATCTATGAGGTATTTGTAAATAATTAAATTTATGGGTTATTTCAGTTTTAAACTTATATATATATATATATATATATATATATATATATATATATATAAGTGTTTAATATTTTCAACAGTGAAATCATAAATTCATATCTTACTTAAATACAATATAATTAAATAATATTTTATTATAAAATACAAAAATAAAATCTTATTTACATATTTATTATTACTATTAATTGCATAATTAATAAACTATTTTTTTTTTCTTTTTTATGTGATATAAATCGGGGGAGGGATTAGTTTTTCTTTTCTTTTTATGTGTAAATTTAATTTTATTAAAGTTTGGGGACTAATAGGCAAATATAAATTTTTGTAAGGTTTTGTAAACCTTAGGGGAGGTCGAAGTAATTAAAATTGATGAGGGCAAGAGGGTAATTTCACGCATTACATCCACCTCCGTTAGTCTCCGTTAGGGTTTTGTAAGGTTTTGCAAACCTCATGGGAGGTCCGAGTAATTAGTATTCTTAGAGGGGAATGAACGCGAGTTTCATCAAACCTCAGGGGAGGTCACTGTAATCAACCCTAAATTTTAACATGAATAATTATAATATTGCAGAGTTCGTCCAAACTAATTGCAAGATTGAACCGTCGTTTTCATTAAAGTAGAAATTTAGTATTGGAATTAAATTCATAGAAAATGGTAAACTATGGGACGAAATTCGGCGATTTGATAGAGTTTGGGACGAAAAATCAAAATTAGTAATTAGTTTGGGATGATGTTTAAACAAATATTAAATTGCGGGAGGAAATTCGGTGAGGTAATATAGTTTGGGACGAAAATACAAAATCACTAATTAGTTTGAGATATTTTCTGCAATTTTACCAACTTTATATCTGCCTTAAAACTTTCTGAACTTCCTAATTTAGTAATTTTTTTCACAATTTTTTCTAGTGTTTCTGAAACATTTTTGAAAAGTTTCAAATATTCAGCTAATCGAAACATATATCGAAAATGATAATGATATATTTATAATATTAATTTTTTGATTTAATTAATTTCATAATTAAAAATAGTTTTTTTTAAAAACATATTAATTTTCGGAGTTTTATGGGCATATTATTTTAATGTTTTGCATTGTACTTTCTTGCATACACTTTGCTTTTGGCTATGGGTATTTGGCCACCCAAATTGATATTTTTTAACAACCCATAAATTACACATAGCTCTTGGAGAGCAATTTTTATGTAAAATTTATCAAAACTCTTAAAATTTAAGTTTTACAATAGCTATTGGAGATGACCTTACTCGTTTAAGCATCAAATCTTGATTTTGAATAATGAATGATAGGGGTCGGGATTGGAAGTCATCATCGAAAAACTGCAATGGCGAAGAACAACCATTGACAGGGTCGACTTATCCAGCAGGGACACCACCGGAAGTTGATATTGTTAATAAAGTGTTGAGCGGAATTAAGAAACAAGTGTTTTTGCTCGACATTACAACGTTGTCTCAGTTACGAAAAGATGCTCACCCATCTGCTTACAGTGGTAATCATTCCGGGGTCGATTGCAGCCATTGGTGCTTACCGGGATTACCGGATACTTGGAACCAACTGCTATATGCAGCTCTAGTAATGTGATGCATGATTCACATTGGAGTAATAAGTAAATGTTTGTTATTTTGAATGAAAACTATTTCTGATTGGTTAAGTGTGAAGAAATAAGGGAGATCAAGATCCATAGGGAAGTATAGTACATTTTCTTTGGGAAAACATCTTGTGTATTCTTAGTAGGCTGAAAACCTCGTGTGTTATTTTTATTAACAACAAATTCTATCATTCATCGAAATGAGACACTCTTTTTTAATATGTATTAATACTTTTTTAACAAAGAGTAAATCGCGATTTTGGTCCTCTTATGGATTAACTTTTGCACTTTCGTTCCACTTAAATTATTTGTAGCAGATTAATCCCTTTTATCAATGTAGTATATCACATTCGTCCTTCTTAAATTTTTTGTATCAAATTCGTCCCTCTTATCAATATAGTGTAACATATTATTCCCTCTTAAATACAAAGTATATCACTTAAGTTCAAAATATATTCTAAAGTGGACGAAAGTTGATGTATCACTAAAGGGACGAATGTGATACATTACATTGATAAGAGAGACCAATCTGCTACAAAAAATTTAAGAGGGACAAAAATAAAAAATTTAACCCATAAGTAGGAAAAAAAATCCTATTCACTCTTTAACAAATCACTATATTATCAATTCATTAGCTCACCATACCTATTTGCTTTTTTGAAAACACTCACTATACCCATTTAAAAATTAAGAGTTTATTGCAGTAGATTTATTTCTAATTTTTTAAGTTTGAATTGGGTTATTGACAATTTTTTTAAAAGGGACAACGCTTCCACTACATATCATGAAGAATACTCACTAAGAACGAGTACAACACAAACAATGCGGTCACTGAAGAGGTTTTTTATTTTTTGAGATGGTACATTGTTACATCAAATACTATATCGAATCGAAACTATTCCAATGATATTAAAGTGAACTAATTATTAGTATTAAACTAGAAAAATGCTAGTATAAAACTAGAGAAAATACATAGTCACTGAAGCGGGAGTAATCAAAATGTTGATAAGCAAATTTGGCACTATAACCAAAATGGTCTTTTTTCGGTGAAAAGTGCTTACCATTTAGCTGTCAAGATGGATAGAGATCAGCATAGCTTGGCGAGTAGCAGTTCATCCGTGGGGGTTTCGAACAATTGGAATTGGCTATGGAATCTGAAGCTGCCGAACAAGATCAAAATTTTCGTTTGGAGAGCGTGCAAGGGCCTTCTTCCTACGCGAGCAAATTTAGTGAAACGCAAAGTTACCACAGCCCATAGCTGCGTTATGTGCGAAGATAGTACGGAGGTAATTTTTCATTGCTTATACTCTTGTCCATTTGCTAGACAAGTATGGGCAGTTAGCAATATTCCATGTTCCGTATACAATTTCGGTGGTTTCGAAGTACAGGACTGGTTCTTAAATATGAAACAAAAATCGGAAGAGGGTACTTTTGATCTTTGTTTATTGCTTTGCTGGTCTTTGTGGCATGCTAGAAACAAAAAGTTCTTTGAAGGAACCAATCCCAATGCTATGGATATAACAGCCTTTGCACGAAAATATTTGGAGGATCTCCGAAAAGCTGAGGCCGAGGTCTTGACTGTACGGCGAACAAATAATAGAGATGAAACCCGGTGGAGTTTGCCAAGTGAGGATACAATTAAAATCAATTTTGATGCTGCTATAAACAGAGCCGGTGGATGTTGCGGTATCGGTGCAATTGCAAGATCTTCTCAGGGTGAATGCATTGGCTGGAGGTCGAAGTGTATTAAGCAACCCCTCGATCCAACGGTGGCAGAATCGAAGGCCGCTTTATTGGCGGTGGACATGGCGTTGGAACAAAATTGGAGGAAAATCATTTTGGAAGGCGATTCACAAATCATTATCTCAGCTCTTAAGAGTGCTACCAGGTCTTATGCGAATTTTGGAATTATCATTGATGACATTAAGTCTAAAGCGAACTATTTTGAGTTTTTTGAAGTTCGACATATTTGGCGCGAGGGTAATAAAGCGGCACATGAAGTAGCTAGATTGTCGAATATTGATACGTTTGAGTTGAACTGTCTTCCTGATGTAATACTTACTATTGTAACCGCCGAATCGATTAATGAATGAAATTCTTTGTTCCCCTCAAAAAAAAAGAAGAGGGTTAAATGCCTTGAATTTGTTAACACGGAAAGTTTTTGACAAAAAGGAAAAGAAAAAACGCAGAGAAATTTCTATCAATTAAAGATAATATAACAGTCCGTTGGCATTTACTCGTGGTCATTTCCATTATAGAGGTAATAAATGTTTTGTATTTTGAATTGAAAGTCAAATTAAATTACTTGATATTTGATTCGAGCTTATTCAATAAAAGCTCGTGTGACCTTGATTCGTCACATTAATAAAACAAGATTGAACTTCATCTTTCGTTCAATAACTTTTAAAGCTCGGCTCAAGCTCCACTTGAGAAGGTAAATAACATAAATTTAAAACATCTGATTATCAGATACTCTACTCGAGTTCATTCCATAAAGGTTCGTTTGAGCTTCACTCATTTAATAATCAAACAAAATTCAAATATAAAATCTCAGACTTGAACAGTGTGATGTTCGACACCACTCAATTAGATCACACCCCTATTTGTATTTTTCATTAATTGGTAGACATGCGATATAATCTAAATTTAAATACCAAATAAAAGTCTGTAATTTTTATGGGTTATTTATAAAGATTCACCCTAAGATTAGGTCTAATTACACGTCCACCCACTTACAATTTAGTAACTTTAGTAACTACCAACACGCCTACCAGCTAGATGTCCACCCTCTTACGTTTAATACTTCCAACACACCTACCGCTAGTTGCCTACAAACATGTTAACACATGGATCAAAATTTCGTTTCGAGTACAAGTTTCGATCAATCAAATATTGAAAACTTTTCGAGACTTTTCAGAAATATTTCGAAAATACTAAGGAAAAATTGTAAAAAAATTATTAAATTTAGAAAAATAACCGAGTTTAAGACAAACCAATAGTTTCAGAATTACATCTTGTTTTCGTTTCGTTTGATTCAATAATGAGAATTTTTCGACGTTTTAGACGGATAAGATGAAATTTTTTATCTCTGTGTTAACAAGAATGTCTTTTAAAATGAATCGTCTTAGATTTAATGAATTTGAGTGCAAGCCAAGAGAAATCAAGGCAATATCTCATAAAAGTAAATATACATTTCAACTGGATGAAACTCTGTGGAAAAAAGTAACCATTTTTCAAATTTGGAAAACCAGTCAATAAATTCCTCTATTTTAGGAAATAACATTTTCAGTAAATAAAAATAAGGTCAATTTTAATGAAGTAATTATATTTTCCCTTTCTTGTCATTCTAATATCTTCCTTCTCCCTGTATATATATAACTATAGCACAATGCAAAATTATACAGTATTATTTTCTGCAGAATGGGATTTCTGTACCAAACTTTGTTGTGTCTAGCAGTTCTTTTTGTATCAACAAGAGCTGAATTACTCCTAAATGGGAGTAACTTCATAGCAAATGGATGTGACATTTTTCGTGGTCAATGGGTATATGACCCATCTTCATCTCCTCCCTACACTTCAAGTTGCCCGTATATCGCTCCTGGATTCGATTGCCTGAAATCGGGTCGCCTAGATAAAGTGTTCCTCAAGTACTCGTGGAAACCCGACTCTTGTAACTTACCCAGGTGCTTTTTCACACACACAGAAACACAAAATGGTTTGAGTAGATTTTATGGTAAACATTGACTCGTCAATTTCTTTGTTTTTTTACCTACAGATTTGATGGTTTGAGCTTCTTGAAAAGATGGAAAGGGAAGAAGATATTGTTTGTGGGTGATTCACTAAGTTATAATCAATGGAGTTCTTTAGTTTGTATGATACATGGTGCAGTTCCGAACGCTAAGACCTCGTACGTGAAGGATACTAGAGTTATTTTTAAGGTAAATCTGTCGATCTTGGTCCAGTGTACAAAGGCGTAAATCAAATATCTAAACTTTAGATCGTTATAAAATGAAGTGTACTATGTGCAGGATTATGGAGTGAGCATAAGTGTATATAGGACTACATACTTGGTAGATATAGTAAGAACACCAAGAGGTCGAATCCTAAAACTGGACTCGATTCAACAAGGAAAGGCGTGGCTAGGGAATGACATGCTGATATTCAACACGTGGCATTGGTGGACCCACACCGGAAATAAACAACCGTTAGAATTATTCTTTATCTTTTTACCTCGAATAAAATTACCTATTGTCTAATCACCACATTCTATTCTATACATTGCAGATGGGATTTTGTGCAATATGGTAATACCATAGTCAAAGATATGGACCGTCTAGTAGCGTTTTCGAAGGGATTGACGACTTGGGGTGGATGGGTCGATCAAAATGTGGATCCTTCTAAGACAAAGGTCTTCTTTCAGGGGATTTCACCCGCTCACTATCGGTAAGTCATAGGAGAAGTATTGTTCTTAATGCAAGTGAAACCACCAAAGTATCTTTTTTCACTAATGGATGGTGCCGATTTTGAAATAAGGGAGAATTACTCAAACTAACAATGAGGTTTAGTGTAACTACACAGACCACCCTTCATTTGGAAATTTACTCAAACTACCCTTGAGGTATTGGTTTCATTACAATTACCCCCATACAATGTTGATACCATCCATGGAAAGAATTTGAAGTGGAAAAACGGGCGAAAATGGTGGAAAAAATAGTGAAATTGGGTTAAATCGGTGAAAAACAATTGAAATTCAGTGGGAAAATGGATGAAAACGGTTTGCCACCCTTGAGGTTTGTGATGAATCCAATACCTCAGGAGTAGTTTTAGTAATTTCCCAAACATGGAGGGTGGGATGTGTAATTACACTAAAACTAAACAGTAGTTTGAGTAATTCCCTCTTGAAATAATCCACATATAATTCAGTTTATAACTCTACGATCCTATAGAGAAAACAACTATACTCTGGATTTCATAGTGGTCAAACAATTTTTGATGATCCTCTTGTGGGGAAGGGATGATCATAACATAAACTAAATTAAATCATACCATTCAAAGTATGATCATAGTTATCAATAACAAAATTAATTCTCTGTCAAAAACAGGGGCCAGGAATGGGGTTCAAAATCAAACTGTATTAGAGAGCAAGTACCGATCAAAGGATCGACATATCCCGCAGGAAGCCCACCAGAAGCAGCTGTTTTAAACAAAGTATTGAGTACAATAAAGAAACCAGTTTACCTTCTTGATATCACAACTCTCTCACAGCTTAGGAAAGACGCTCACCCGTCAATATACACTATAAACCACAGAGGTAACGATTGCAGCCACTGGTGCCTCCCTGGATTGCCCGACACTTGGAACCAACTTCTGTATGCTGCAGTTTTGTGAGGATGAGAAATTTGTTATAGTCGAAATAATACACCGATTATGTAACTTTTACTTCACTCGAGTATTCTTAATTAGGATATCAAAATGTTGACAAGAAGAATAAATTTGAAGGATTTTAAGAACATGCTCTGATTTGGCTGACTAAGAATATATTGAATGCCAACTCTTCTAAAAGTTTAAGCTGTTAGAGAGAACATATATTGAATTTATACTTAATGAACACGAAAGGGTATTCATTTTTTTGGCTTCCCAAGGGAAGTCGGGTCCCTTTCGAGGCGAATCAGATACATTAAGTGAGAACCTCTCCAAAGAGGGATTCGAACTTGGGTTCGCTACAATGTAGTGACTTGTCTCTTCCACTAGACCAAGCACCTATTGGTTAGGGGTATTCATTTTTAGTCCTTCAAAGAAGCTATCAAATTCTGCAAATGGTGTTAAGGGATTGAAGCTGATACTGCTGCATAATTCCAATTTCAGGCAGATTGCTCAGTTTTGTTAAGCGTAGTTGCTGTTAGAATTGTTCTTGATCATTGATTATGATCTAACTAGCATCTAGTTCAAACTGTTCTCAAATTTGAATGTAATTTTGAATCTGTAATACTTGTTGCAATTAAAGTAAAAAAAAAATCTTAAAAAGTTAGGCGTTAAAAAAATAAATAAATAAATAATTCGGTATTCATTTTTAGTCAAGTACATATGGATATAGAAATGGGTGGCACAGAATTTCAAAAACATGACATCTTTTTGGGCCTTACTCTATACCATATTGAATGCCAACTCTTCAAAAGCTTCTAGATGAGTTGGACATTCAATAAGATACCCTAAATTTGTTGTCGTAATTTCAGAATGTAACATTTGAGGAGATAGTAACATAAATCCTCACATGTTATATTATTATGTCCGGAACAACCAAGCCATATAGCAACTAAAAATGACTCATTGAACATTTACTTATCGTGTTTAATCAATTGACGGAAAATAGTTAAATTAAAGAGAAACCAACCTGTAAGACTAATTTCCAAGAAACTCTAATAACCAACATAAACAGCGGCATTTACAATGTAGCAATCATCATTCTTATCTCCCATATCTTCAACAAGCACGCCACTTGAGCATATAAGTCCGCCATCCACAACCTCAACATTTGATATTGCTCCACTATGTTAAATACAGATCAGAGGTGCTCAATTACCCAAAAAAATTCTGGCTTATGAAAATCTTATAGAAAATTGCGGGGAAAATGCAAGATAATCCCCCGTGCTATGCAAAACTTGCACAAACATATCATGTGAAAATTTTATTGCATAAAATCCCCTTGTACTTTTAAAAACCCAGCACGAAAACCCCAATATGTTCAAAATATGTCGTTTCAGATCGACTTAGTTCAAGAAACTAATTTAAAATTATTTCACATAAAGTCGTAGGGACCAACACGAAGTATTTACAAATGATTGCTTGAAATACGCGATCCAAAACGACCTACCTTTTAGAAACTGGGGGTTTCGTGCTGAGTTTTTAAAAGTACAAGGGGGTTCTATGCAATAATAATTCCACGGGTTAGTTTCGTGATTAGCATAACATAGGGGAACATCTTGCATTTACCTCAAAAATTGCAAGAAGCTCCTCTGTGTTATGTTAAACATGCACGGAAGTTTACTGCATAGAATTTCCCCGTACTATTTTATATTCAATATTTCAACACCAAAACCCCATCCATATATTTATTAGCACACGGAAATTTTACGCAACAAACATTTCACAGTAGTTTAATACAGGTTTCGCATAATCCATGATTGTCTTGCATTTATCCCAAAAATTCTCATAGTAAAATTGATGAAGTGCAAAGATACTTACTAAGGGAAAACTGACTTGACCTTATCAATATCCAATAAATGCTGGAGAGGTTTAGGAACTCCCAATTTAATCTGTAGTTTCATCTCACCAAATGAAACACCAGGTATAGATCCTGAAACACATAAATACTTCAGAAATATTAAAAACTAAATTTAAATTTAATAATTGCGAAATTGATTTTACCTCTCCTAAAAGCAGGGATTGAATTTGAGGAAATTGCATCTCTACATGCCCGCATAGCTGCAGAAGTAATATCTTGCCTAATTTTCCAGTAAAATATATTCTCATCTTAATTTCAATTGTTTATCTTAATATTTTCAAATTAAACAAAAAAACATACCCATGTTGATCGTAGCCGACGCCCATTTCGACAAACAGGAGCTTAATAGAAGAATCGGGTACAGATTCGACTGATTTGACTGAAGTTTGTTCACTCGCCATGGCTGATTTTGCGGTTATTATTGAAATGGGGGGTGAAATTGAATTTGATTTGTTGTTTTTGGCAAGTGAATCAGAATGTGGGAGAGTGACGAAATTGATTGACCGGAAATTAGTCGGAGAAGAAAGAATTTGGGGGTGAATAAATATTACAGAATTGGAAAGACTCGTCATTTCTATTCTATGGGCTTAAACTCGAATTCTCTATTTTCCAACTGACTCATTTTTCTATGAGCTTTTCCATTTTTATTTTAATGAAAATTAGATTACATTACAAGTTTTAAGATAGCGTTTCCACCTTAAATACTTTTTTTAATCAAAACGAAAATATAGAGTAGTTCCCATCGAAAACATCAAAAAAAATTTAGTTCTTGAACCGGTGTAAGCGAAAATAATGTGTATTTTCTAAACTCTATAGGCAAAATTGCAAAAATCGTCTCAAACTATTCACTGATTTTGAATTTTCGTCCTAAACTATTCAACTTGGCGAATTTCATCCGATAATTTAATATTTTTTTGGAATATCGTCCCACCGTTAATTATAAGACAAAAATTGCGCATTTGCCGTTGAAATATCATATGGTTGCTTACGTGTCATGACATGGTAAATTTTAACATGAATAATTATATAATATTGCAGAGTTCGTCTCAAACTAATTGCAAGATTGAACCGTCGTTTTCATTAAAGTAGAAATTTAATATTGGAATTAAATTCATACAAAATGGTAAATTATGGGACGAAATTCGGCGAGTTGATAGAGTTTGGGACGATGTTTAAACAAATATTAAATTGCGGGAGAAAATTCGGTGAGGTAATATAGTTTGGGACGAAAATCCAAAATCACTAATTAGTTTGAGATATTTTCTGCAATTTTACCAACTTTATATCTGCCTTAAAACTTTCTGAACTTCCTAATTTAGTAATTTTTTTCACAATTTTTTCTAGTGTTTCTGAAACGTTTTTGAAAAGTTTCAAATTTTCAGCTAATCGAAACATACATCGAAAATGATAATGATATATTTATTATATTAATTTTTTATTTAATTTTAATTAATTTCATAATTAAAAATAGGTTTTTTTTCGGAGTTTTATGGGCATAATATTTTAATGTTTTGCATGAAAGTACAAAAACTTTTGTACTTTCTTGCATACACTTTGCTTTTGGCTATGGGTATTTGGCCACCCAAACTGGTATTTTTTAACAACCCATAAATTACACATAGCTCTTGGAGAGCAATTTTTATGTAAAATTTATCCAAACTCTTAAAATTTAAGTTTTACAATAGCTATTGGAGATGACCTTACTCGTTTAAGCATCAAATCTTGATTTTGAATAATGAATGATAGGGGACGGGATTGGAAGTCATCTTCGAAAAACTGCAATGGCGAAGAACATCCATTGACAGGGTCGACTTATCCTGCAGGGACACCATCGGAAGTTGATATTGTTAATAAATTGTTGAGCGGAATTAAGAAACAAGTGTTTTTGCTCGACATTACAAAGTTGTCTCAGTTAAGAAAAGATGCTCACCCGTCTGCTTACAGTGGTGATCATTCCGGGGTCGATTGCAGCCATTGGTGCTTACCGGGATTACCGGATACTTGGAACCAACTGCTATATGCAGCTCTAGTAATGTGATGCATGATTCACATTGGAGTAATAAGTAAATGTTTGTTGTTTTGAATGAAAACTATTTCTGATTGGTTAAGTGTGAAGAAATAAGGGAGATCAAGATCTATAGGGAAGTATAGTACATTTTCTTTGGGAAAACATTTGTTAGACTGATCCAATTGGGTCGGATCGGATCTGGTGCGCCCATGTGGGCCGACCCGAACCGGATCCGGATCCAGTTGGTTAAGGGAAGTTTTAAATAACTCCCCACTCCTACTATTAAGCAATAACCTCCCCTCTCTCTCTCTCTCTCTCTCTCTCTTATTGTCATTTAATATATACAAGACGTTTAATTTTCCAATCAGACAGTTCTAACACAATTGAAAATCTGAGAAACAAAATACAGAGAGAAAAGAAAGAAAAATAGAGAGAAATCACTTTTGGGGTAGACTTAATTTGATCAATCAAGAACATCGAAGTCCAGGGTTCTTAGGCTGTGATTAGCATCTGCTTTCCATTCGTGATTGGAGATCGACCAGAGTATTGGGAAATTACCAGAAGTCAGAAAGAAGAGTTCGTGATTCAATTGCCGGTTCAATTGTTAAGTAAGATCAATTTTTACTTTATTTGCTTTGAATATATGAATTTGAAGCATGTATGCTGTTTAAAACCAACATTGGTATCAGAGCCATTGTTGTGATTGAGTTCGAATCTCTTTGATTTCTGATTATGTTCATAATTCATGATGTATGTGCCTTATAATTCCTGTCAAATTATTTTTCTTAGTGATTTTTCGAATTTGTGAAATTATGGTTATACTGTTTTAATTTTCGAGGCATGCTGTAGTTGTCGGATTATACTGAAACTTTTATTGAAGCATGCACACATGAAGTAGTAATTATCTGCATTTTTTTCGGAATTTTTTGATGTATAATCTGTTCTGGAAAAATTGTTTTGTTAAAATCGTATTATGCATTTTCCCGATGTGTTACTTTGAATTATGAGATCTACCATATATGCTTACGTTCGTCTCGAAATAAGCTTTCTGGATATGTGCCCAGATTATTTTTTGGCTGAGTATTTTGTTCGTAAAATAAGTTTTAAAGCCTCTGCCAGTTTACCTTAATAATCTGAAAATTAATTAATAACACACATAATGCATAATTCACTCGCCACTCTCTTCCTAAGCGGTTGTAACGCACACTCCAATGTCGAGAGCTCAAAATGTAAAACTGATTGCACCAATGGATTCGGAAGGCACGAAAATGGGGGGTAGCTAGAAGGACGACGCCGGAAAACGAGCAGAAGGCGGCGCGTGTGGTACACGCGCCACCACCGCGAGTGGAACAAATCTTGAACAGTTTAAACTGTTCAGTTACACGCGGACATCTACGTGGTGACCACGTCATCGCCATGTAGGATCCCTAGGTCCGTTTCGCCACGTGTTCTTCCATGTGTCGATGACGTGGACATCCACGTGTTGATGACGTGGACGTCCACGTCGCTGCACTTGCCACGTGGCAGAAGCTGCTTTGTAATAAAAAAAAATTTGACACGCACCGCCGGCGCGTGTCGGCGCGTGAGGTGTCTTCCGGCCGCCGGTTTCGACCGGATTTTTTCTGTAAACTTAAAATTTTATTTTTGATTTATCTGTGAATTAAAATAATTTTTTGAGCAATGTTTAAAATTTATTTTGATTTATTGAGTTTTAAACCTTTAGAAATTTACAGAAAATAAAATTCTTCATCAGAAAATTCCAAATTTTTTCCAGAAAATTTAAATTAAATTGTCCTTCATGGGTGACTACTGAGATTAAATTTTTTTATACTTTAGAAAATTAAGCTCGTTTATTCTCGCTTGAGCATTTGTTTTTCGCATATTTTATTAGAAATTTGGCGAAGAAAATATTCTTGAAAGTATCAAAATGTATTTCAATCACTGAAAATATTGATATTCCGCAAACCTTAATATTTACCCTCATCCTTCAGGTATTCCTTTGATCTATAGCAAATATAGGGTACTTCCGGGAGAAGCCCTTGAACGACGTATCCATGAGCTACCGGGGGTCATAGAAAATTTGGTGTCGTACCGAATGGATCCCAAACACTCTCTGAAAGAACATTGGAGGGTAATGAGAAAATTACACCGCCGCGTTCGCTTTTATAATACTGACATTCATCCGTTAGAGAAACGGTGTGATGTCTACAAGCAATCTCTTCCGGTTGAACTTCATAAAGTATTTCAAGAGGCGAGAAACTATACTGGAAGAGATAACTCGATAGAAAACTTAATTCAAAACATGCATAATGGATGGGAATTATACCTCAAGAAAAAGGCTGAAAAGACTTTGTTTCTTAGTCTGAACTCTAACCTCCGCAACTTGAGGTCCGACATGAGGAAGAAATCAACTCATCGATCCTTGAAGCATGTACCCTGTGACAGGCTGTCTCAAGCCATTGCCAATGAAGCTTTTGTTCAGTCTTGGCAATCAATCGAACCAGAGGGTCGATTTTTCCGATTTGAATGCTTTCTGTAGTTTATTTCCATTTGAAGATATTCTATGTTGTTTGTTTGTTTTCTACATGAGACTGGATTTGATAATTGTTTATTTGGATCTTAGTTGTTTTGATTCATAATGCATGCTCTGTTTGCTTACATATTTATGGTTGTATATGTACTGTTTTGCCTTAGCATGTTTGATCATCTTTTCCAGTGGGAGTTCTTAGGTTTTAGAATGACTATCACCAAGAATTTTAGTTTTTATACTTTTGATATTAAGTCCATAATTATGAGATACTTGTAAATGGATGATGATTGGGAACATTGCGTGAACTTTCGAATCCATTGCTTGTGTCAAGTCTTAATGGAGCTTAATTAACTTAGTATAAAATAAAATATGTGTATAAGGGCTTTAACATTTAATCACCTCTTACATAACAGACTATGGCATCAAAATCAATAATAGATGACCTTAACAAAAGTGACAAACTGAACGGTGACAACTATGACATCTGGCGTCATAAGATTTGGTATGTGCTCGATGAGCAAGATGCTTTGGATGGCATTAACCGAATCTTGGATGACCCAGGTGTTGTAAATAGTGTCCAACAGAGAAGGGATCAAGAGGCTTACCAGGCGTGGAAAAAGAAAAATTCCACTGCTCGTGCAATCCTGGTTAGCTCTGTGATTGATGATTTGATTTACGAGTGTGAGCAGCACCCTACCACTCATGACA
Source organism: Penstemon barbatus (assembly GCA_003313485.2). Lineage (NCBI taxonomy): Eukaryota > Viridiplantae > Streptophyta > Magnoliopsida > Lamiales > Plantaginaceae > Penstemon > Penstemon barbatus. The sequence continues at coordinate 71,302,259 of CM064883.1, forward strand.
TATGGGTGTTTCTTAGGGAGAAATATGGGGGTACGACAATCACTCGTCTGAGGCAGCTGGCAATTAAGTTTGACACTTATAAGAAATTGCCCAATCATAACATTAAGCAACACATTAGGGTGATGTCTAATATGATTAGGGAGCTTGTGTCAGCTGGCCATATACTCTCTGAAGAGCAGCAAGTTCAAGCCTTAATCCGGTCACTTCCTGACAAGTGGGAGCATATGAAAATCAATCTGACTCATAATGATAGCATCATAACCTTTGCTGATGCTGCTCGCCACGTTGAACTTGAGGATGAGCGACTTGGAGTTGAAAAATCCATGTCAAGTGCTTACATTGCTGAGACTAGTTCCAAGAAAGCTTCGGCCTTCAAACGTAAGAGGAACTGGAAGAAAGGCAACCCTGGGAAGCAGACTGGTGAGAAGAACATCAACCCCCAACCATGGCGGTAAACGTAAGCGTTTTCCTAAAAAGAAGAAAGACAAGAACAAGATGAAGTGCTTCAACTGTGGAGCACTCGGGCACTTTGCTCGAGAGTGCACCAATCCTAAGAAGGATAAGGTAGCACACTATGATTCGTCTTTGTCTTTTGTTCATGTATCTAGTATTGTTTTATTAACTGAATCATATCCTGTGTGGATTGTTAACTCAGGTGCAACATACCATGTGACTAGAGACCCTGAATCGTTGGTAGAGTTTCGTCGAGTCCCTGTTAGAACAAGATGGATATATGTAGGAAATAACGCCAGAGTGGAGGTTAAAGGGATTGGTACTTGCAAACTTGATTTGCATGGTGGACGAACCCTGATCCTACAGGATGTCTTATTTGCTCCAGAAATTCGACGGAATTTAGTTTCAGTTGTTGCTCTTCTAGGATTAGGATTTGATTTGAACTTCTGTCTTAATTATGTTCATGTTTATTTAGACAATGTTTACTATGGTTCTGGACATCTTAGAGATGGATTTATGGTTCTTGATTGTAACAGACATAATTTTAACTTTTATGTTAATAGTAGTTTTGTTTTGAATGCTTGTTCCTCCAGTAATTCTATTGTGAATTGTTGGTCCCAAGTGGTCAGATGAGGTCTAGAAGGGGGAGGGGTGAATAGACCTCTGAAAATTTTTAGACTTAAAAACTTTTCAGTCTTCTGTCAGCAGACTAAGCTGATGAAGAACAGTAAGATGACTATACTGATCGTGAACAAATCTTGAACAGCAGAGTGACCACTCTTCTTACAGTTACTTAGCTGTATTTCAGCAAAACAGTTTTATCAAGAGTATACTTGCAGCGGATGTTTGAAAGTGTTTTTCACAAGTAGACTAAGTCCCTTAAAAGATTTTATCCCCAGTTTAAAACTCCTTTAAAATCTTTTTGATAATTCAAAGTGTAAACTTATGCAATTTCGAAATATGCAAGAAAACTTAAATGCAAAATCAACACAAAGAATTTTTATAGTGGTTATATGGATAAAAATCCTTTAGTCCACTCTTCCAGATCACTTAGATTCTGGGTTATACTATAAACACAAAGTTTACAATATATCTCCACTTATACCTAAACAACAAATGAAAAGGCTATAAGCTCGCAATAGGAAATCACTTAGAAAACCTATCCTCTGAAGTTAAATCACTCACAAAGACGGATTTAAACTTCGCACAACACTCAGCTAAATACAAATCACTCAGAATGTATTTTTCTATTTTCTTCAACTGGGTTTCTGTCAACAGATGACTTCCACCAGACGAGTGAGCTGTTCGAGCTTCTTGAGACTTAGAAATTTTCTGGTTCAAAAACGAAATCTCAGAATTGTTGTTGTGTGTGTCTCTCTTCTAAATCAGCTCTATTTATACTTGGATTTGAAAATATGACCGTTGAAGTAAATCACAATTCAAATCCATAGCCTTCAGCCCAATTCAGAACGGCTCCCTGCTACAGTCCTTTCTCTGCTGTACTTTCCTGTAGCAGCATTAAATGCACTCTGCTGATCCGAGAGTATTCTTCAATCATTTGCCATTACTACCCTTCTCTTACAACATTTATTACACCAGGTGCATTTATTACCGTTGAACTTATCTCATGATCTCTTCTACTCTGTTGATCGATGCAGCTTTGCTGATAGATACTTTGCTGATCAAATACTGAACTAATCTGATTTGAGTCAGCTGATGGTCTACCCTTCTGATTGCTGTTTCAGCATGAGATCAGTAGTCTTCTGGGCTTTGAACTTTGAACTATTCTGATGTCTTCTTCACTTGTTCAAAATTCTTTTAAGGGGACTAAGCTTCCCATACTTAGCTGATTTTGACGTTTTGGAAATCATCAAAACCTTCCCTTATCTTCTTATCTTCTTTGCACTTCATCTTCATCCAACAATTTCCCCCTTTTTTATGATGACAAAACTTCAGCTAAGTACCTGTACCTAAACTAAAGTTTTGATCCTCAAAAATTTCTGAGATAGAAATAGTCTGTTGGAATCAAACTTGAACTTTTATAGATTTGCAAAAGATTACATATTACAAGTTCAATCTGATAAGATGTGCAAAAAAAAAAAAAAAAATTTACAAGGAATTAAACAGAAGTAATCTAAACAAGACTAGTCTTCTGGCTTGTCTTCTTTAGCTTCCTTGTTCTCTTCAATTTCTTCAGCAGGTTTGGAAGTTTCAGCTTCCAACTCCTTGAAGAACTTCTGTTTCAGCAGCTCCAACTTCTTTTTTTTAACATCAGGGTCAAGCTGTTCTTCAGCTGAGTCCTTAGCAGCAGCTATTTCTTTGTCAGACTTCGCTTTTGCCTCAGCTTCAGTGTCATCAGCTTCACCTTCTTCTTCTGTGTCAATCTGATCTACTGGTATGCTATTTCCTTCATCTTCACTTTCTTCCTTGGCAGATTCTTCCAGTAATTCATTTCATCTAGCTCAGCAGTCTTGGAGAAAGAGTTACCATCTTCAGCTTCATCTTCTTTTTGGCTAACTTTTTCTTCTTCACCAGGTACCTTATCTTCCCCCTTTTTGTCATCATCAGCAGGATTGACTTGATACTTTGGTAAGACCGGTGGGATTTGGAGTGAATCACAAAGAAGCTTGATGTTTTCTTCCATAGCATCAAGTTGAGCTTGTTGTCTGAGTTGATTGGCCTCAAATGCATCCATTCTCTTGAGCACGACTTCTCCTTGGTCACCTAGCTGAATTTGAGTTCCCAGTATCCAATCAGCAGATGCCTTGAAGTCCTTCATCAGATTTTGCAGAGTTTCATCCTCAGCTTGAATGGCCATCTCAACTGTTTCTTCGATCTGTCTCCAACCAGCAGTTGTGCTCTGAGTCCTTGCTCTAATTATATCCATATCTTGACAGATAGACTTAACATTCTTAGCAGTATATTCTATCAGAGAAGTGGGAACAACAACAGCTTTCTGGGTTGGTTGACTTACAGCAGCCAACAGATTTGCAGTTACCTTTTCTTCTAACTCCTTCATTGATTTTGAAATCATCTGCTGAATTGAATTCAACAGAGAAGACTGTAAGTCTTGAGAAGTAGAGGCAACTTCAGATGGAATTTGAGGTAAGGCAAGCGGTTCTGTTTCAGTGATCTGATCTGCTGAACCAGGAGTGGTCTCCTTTACTTTGGTCTCATCAGCTTGACTGGGAGTGCTTTCCTTCTCCTCAGCCTTCTCCTCCTCATTTTCCTTTCTATCTTTGATCTGATCAGCAGGATTAGAATTGTCTTCTGTTTCTTTGGTTTTATCAGCTTGTTCAGAAGAGTCTTCTTTCTCTTTACTCTGATCAGCAGGAGGTGCTTTGATCTTCTTAACTTCTGTAACAGTGTATACTTTTCCAGCTTCATCCAAAGCAGTCCTGTGAGTGATCCATGTTAAGTCATCAATGGGAACAAATGGAGATACAGGATCCTCATGTAATTCTTCATATGGCCTAATAGCAGGTCCATATACAATTTGCTTCAGACTAGGAAGGGGAAGCATGGAGCTTGGTTGTCCCTTCATCTTTCTAGTCTTTTTGGCCCATGTTTCCATAGTTTGGGAAACTGCCAACCTTATTGACCGTTCCTTTAGGTCTTCATCATCAGCATACTCTTCAGGAACTGAGTCATATGTCTTCTTTGCCTCAGCTTTCACAATATGACTGATCCTCAGTCTCAATTTATCCAGAAAGAACTCTGAGTCTAGTGCTTGGATCAGTGAACCTGTCTCAAGCCACTTCAGCACCCAGGCTTCTTCATCAGCGAAGGCTTTCCACTTGGCAATCTGATCTTTACTCTTTGTCAGACGATAGTCCCTCCATCTGTTGTAACGGACTTTCTCCTTATTAAACATCGTCAGACGAGTGATCTTTGCATTTTCAGCATCCAACCTAGCAATGAACTCATCAAATGCTTCAGGATTGTCTCTGACAATCTCCAATGCCAGTTTTACTTCTGATCTTCTCTTAGGTTGAATAGCAGGAGTTGGCATGACTCGTTTGGGCTTGGTGGGATCACTTGGTTCTTCAATCCTTATACCACCAGCTTGCCTTGGACCATGAGAGTCCTTAGCACTTGCTTCAATAGCAGCAGCTAACTCTGCTGCTTCAACACATCCCTTTCTGCTTGAGTCATTTTGCTGGCTTCTTCTTCCAGCCTTTTGAGCTCAAGGGCCTTAAGGCGATCTTCCTCAGCCTTTTCTGCAGACTTTCTTTGTTTTTCAGCCTCATCTTGTCTTCTTTCAGCAGCAGAAACATAAGGGATCACAGTTTTACCAGTCCTCAGCTTCTTTGCTTCTGGACTTTCTACAACTTGAATAGGAGTGGCAGCAACAGGAGTGGGGTGCAAGAGAAGAGCTTCTCCCTCACTTGTTGTGCAGTCTGCTGTTCTTCTTTATCCTCAGCAGACACTCCAATAGCAGGTTCTCCAGCAGGCTCAACAGCAGTCTCATTAGTCGGTTCTTCAATGATGATTGGTCTTTCTGCTGATGCTGGTGTCTCCCTCACTGTTTCAGTTGTTTCTTCAGAGAATGTAACTTTTCTCTTTGCCTTAGACTTGGCAATTTTTCTTGAAGGTTCAGTTCTAGGAGGTCCTTTAGCAGCACTCCTTGTCCTCATTCTCTTTTTGGATTGGGGAACAGTTTCTTCTGATTCTGTCCTTCTGGAGATGAATCCAGTCTCCATCTTTTCAATTCTTGAAGTCATCAATGACTTTCTCAGGGATCACAATTTCAGGTTGTGCTGATCCAGCTTCAACAGGTGGTCACTGTTTGATCAGCAGCTACTGGTCTGACCATCTTCTTGCTTCTTTCAGGTCTTAACACCTTTGCAGGAGCCTTTCTTTAGAAGTAGCCACACTTCTAACTGGCTCATACAATTTAAACTCCTTGCCTCCATGAATAGGCTTGCCATCTCCCATTGGACAACCCAAACTCATGAACAGATGACTTAGCAAAATCCCATAGTTTTTCTTCTTGTCACTTAGCAACTCATAAACATGTGCTGCCCAGTTAACCTTCAACCCATAGAATATGCAAATCATGGTGTAATATCTCTTTCTGGGTAACCCATCCAAAGAGCTTGTACTACAGTCCAGTACCTTCGCAATAATATCAACAAATCTCTGATACTCATCTTTTAATTGAGTTTTCATCAGAGACCCTGTTAATTCCTCTCCCTCCTTGGCGCAAACTAGCCAAAATTCTTCCTCTTTTTCAGACCCTAGGTCTGTTACATCTCCTCCTTCATCTGTCAGTTTGTATACTTCACTTAAAACGGCAGCCGAAATGCAAATCTTCTTTCCCCCAATAGTAGCAGTCATGGTTGTTCTTTCATCATTGAATTCTCTGGTTTTGTAGAAGTGTTCTACATCTTCCAGATATACTCGTTCCTCATGAGCTTCTAAACGGGTACCAGTGATGATTTCTTAATTTTCTTCAAAATCTCCCTCATCAAATCAGTACCGGTTGCGAAGAATTTGTCATAGCTAAGAAATCTTCCCTCAGCAATAGCCATTTGTAAGATTAAGTGATTTGATTCTGTAGAAAACGAAGAACTAGAAACAGATAGCTTAGAGAGTTAGAGAATTTTGGGAATTTTGTGTGCGTAAGACGACTGATCTGTTCAGATCGGATTTTATATTTTTCTTTTGGTGTTGATTATCGTGATAAATATGAACCGTAAGATTGATCTGACAGTTTTAAATCGTGCGGGTGAGAATTGCGGACTTCAAATTTATTATTTTAATGTCAGATGGGCGGGAAACTCAATCGGCACTTATCTGTTACTTATAAAAGCGTGTTTCAAAAGATGCGATTTATATCCATGGTTATATAATGTATCAGATGAGTAGAGTTTAACTTATCTGACAGACGAGTGATCTGTTATCTGATATTACTAGAGAAAGCCAATAGCTAGTAATCTTCCTCTGCTGTTTGTCAATCCAGCAAGAAATTTAATCTTCAATCTTCAAGAATTAAGAACAGATCTTCTGATAACATAACTTCAACTAACTGTCATTAACAATTTCATCTTTAGAACAGAAGTACCGCTAGTCTTACACGTTCCCCCTGTCTTTAAGAATTCATAAGTTAACTAGTCTGTTGAGAGTTAATCCTTGAATATGATAATGGAACGTGCTGATGAACTTCAGTCTTCTGATAAGTTCCCCCTCAGCTTATGCATCCAAATTTAGTAGTCCTAGTTCAGCTCTTAGAGTTGAAAACCTTACTTCACTTAAAGGTTTAGTGAAAATATCAGCAATCTGATTGTCTGTATGAACATACTCAATCATAACATTGCCTTTTTCCACATGATCTCTAATGAAGTGATGCTTGATCTCAATATGTTTAGTCCTTGAATGACTTGTAGTATTCTGAGTAAGTGAGATTGCACTTGTATTGTCACAGTAGATTGGAATTCCACTGATCTTGATATTGTATATCTTCTAGTTGATGCTTCAACCAAAGTATCTGTGCACAGCAAGCTCCAGCAGCTATATACTCAGCTTCAGCAGTATAGATATGGATACTGAAGTCTGTTTCTTACTCATCCATGAGATCAGACGACTACCCAAAAATTGACAAGCACCTGTTGTGCTTTCTATCAATTTTGCAGCCAGCAAGGTCTGAATCTGAATATCCAATAAGCTCAAATCCAGATTCTCTAGGATACCACAATCCCAATTCTTGAGTGCCCTTAATATATTTCAGTATTCTCTTGGCAGCTAAGAGATGAGATTCCTTGGGATTTGATTGAAATCTTGCACAAACCCCAACAGAGTACATGATATCAGGTCTGCTAGCTGTTAGATATAACAGTGACCCAATAATGCCTCTGTATTTGGTTATGTCCACTGATTTGCCATCTTCATCTTTATCCAAACGAAGACTAGTAGACATTGGAACAGTAGCAGTAGAGCTAGTTTCCATACCAAATTTCTTGAACAGATCTCTTGTGTATTTTGCTTGGTTGATGAATATTCCATCAGGCAACTGTCTAACTTGCAAACCAAGAAAATAATTGAGTTCACCCATCATGCTCATTTCAAACTTATTCTGCATCAGCTTGGAGAACTTGTCACACATCTGTTGGTTAGTTGAACCAAAAATAATATCGTCCACATATATTTGCACAAGTAATATATGATTTTCCCATTCAATTGTGAACAAGGTCTTATCTACCTTACCTTTACGAAATCCTTTAATTAAAAGAAAATCAGATAGGGTATCATACCATGCTCTTGGAGCCTGTTTCAGTCCATAGAGGGCTTTCTTTAGACGATACACCTTGTCTTCTGTTGATAAGCTTCAAATCCAGGTGGTTGTTCAACATATACTTCTTCTTGCAATTCTCCATTGAGAAATGCAGACTTCACATCCATCTGATAGACAGTGAAGTTCTTGTAAGCAGCATAGGCAAGAAACAGTCTGATTGCTTCAAGTCTTGCTACTGGTGCAAATGTTTCATCAAAGTCAATTCCTTCTTCTTGACAATAACCCTTGGCCACTAATCTTGCTTTGTTTCTGGTAACAATACCATCTTCATTCATCTTATTTCTGAAAACCCATTTAGTGCCAATTACCTTTGATGACTTGGTCTTGGAACTAAGTACCATACTTCGTTCCTTTCAAATTGATTCAACTCTTCTTGCATAGCTTCAATCCAGAAGGAATCATTGAGAGCTTCTTCAATTTGTTTAGGCTCTATTTGAGATAGAAAACTAGCAAACATAGCATCTTGTGCAGCAGCTCTTCTTGTTTTCACTCTATCCAAAGGATCACCAATCACTAACTCTGGTGGGTGATTCCTGAGCCATCTGAGATCAGGTTGCAGGTCTGGATGTTGTCCTCTGTTTTGATCTTGCAACACTATTGTTGGAGTTCCAACATTGTCTGTCAGCTGTTTGTAACTCGTCTGTTAGACAATCAGTGATCTGATTTTGAACAGCACTTGAGTTGGCAGCTGAGTTGAGATCAGGTAGTATGATGGGAACATATTCTTCATTCTTTCCAACATTCAACTTCTGTAAATCAGTAGACAGATCTTGATTAATATTTTGATTCTTTTCAGAAGATTGACTTGGCTCATCAAATACTACATGAATGGATTCTTCTATTAGTAATGTTCTTTTGTTAAAAACTCTATAAGCCTTACTAACAGTAGAGTATCCTACAAAAACAGCTTCATCAGCCTTTTCTGCAAAAATGCAGTAAGGTGATTTTTCCCATTATTTAACACAAAACATTTACAACCAAAATTTTAAAGTAATGAATGTTTGGTTTCCTGTTGTTCCAAACTTCATATGGAGTCTTGTTCTGATTTTTGTTGATCATGCATCTGTTCTGGGTAAAGCAGGCTGTATTTGTTGCTTCTGCCCAAAATCTTTGTGGCAGCTTAGCTTCAGCTATCATGTTCTGACAGCTTCCTTCAGTGTTCTGTTTCTCCTTTCAGCAACACCGTTCTGTTGAGGGGTTCTAGCAGCTGAATACTCATGATGTATTCCTTTGATATTACAATACTCTTCAACAGTAGAGTTTGTGAACTCTGTCCCTCTATCTGATCTGATCTTCAATATTTTTATGTTTCTCATTCTGGATCAGTTCCATCAGATTAGTAAGATGTTCCTTGGTTTCACTTTTCTTCTTCATGAATATCACCCAAGTATATCTTGAATAGTCATCCACAACAGCTAGGCAGTATTTCTTTCCACCATTGCTGACTGGATCAATGGGTCCAAATAAGTCCATGTGTAGCAGCTCCAAGATTCTTTCAGAAGATTGGTGCTTCTTGCTTTTGAAGATGACTTGATTTGTTTCCCTTTCTGACATGCGTCACAGAGCTTGTCTTTGCTCATGACTGTTTTTGGAATCCCTTCTACCAATCATTCTTTATCAATCTGTTTATGGTCTTGAAGTTTAAATGATTCATCCTTTTGTGCCATAGCCAGCTAACTTCACTTGGTGTGATGCCAAAACAATGTTTGAATTCTTGTCAGCAGAATTCCAGTCGACTATGTAGACATTTCCTTATCGTCTTCCAGATAAAATTACCTTCTTTATACCAATTTGTTCAACGTAGCACTTATCTGTTGAGAAGATGACTGAATATCCTTTGTCACAAAATTGACTTATGCTCAGCAGATTATATTTGAGGCCTTTAACATACGAGACGTCAGATATGTTGGATAAGGATGAAGATGAAAGCACTGAAGACAAATTGATAAGGGAGGTTTTGATGCATTCCAAAACTTCAAAATCTGCTAAGTATGGATTAACTTAGCTGATGGTCCCTTGTGAAGAATTTTTGACTAAGTAAAGAAGACATCAGAAGAGTCAAAATTCAAGGTCCAAAGACGTGTGATCTGTTGAAGGAAAGATACCAGACTGATGAAGATCAGCCGACTCAAATCAGATTTGTTCAAGTTTGAGATCAGCTTAGTTTGCCATCAGACTTGCACATCCATTAGCCAAGTGGAAAGGATCATAAAGTCTTCCCAACGGTAATAAATGCCCCTGGGAGTAATAAATGTTGAAGTACAAGGATATTAAAGACAAATGATTGAAGAATTGCTTCGCATCAGCTGGGTGCATTTAATGCTGTCTGCAGAAAAGTATTGATAGTACAGACAGACTGCAAAAGAGCCGTTCGCGGAAATTAAGGACCAGTACTCGAGGAATTTGAATCTTGTATCTCTTCAACGGACATTTTTCAAACCTCAAGTATAAATAGCTGAAAGAGACGAAGAGAACAAATACAACACAATCTCTGAGAGAATTTTCGAAGCAGAACTCTTTAAGTCTCAAGAACAGCTCACTCATCAGCTTAGTCATTTGTTGACGAAAAGTGAAGTTGAAGAACAAATCTAAACACATCTTCTGAGTAAATTTGTAAAATTGAGTGTTGTGAGAAGTAGATATCAATCTTTGTGAGTGATATTACTTCAGAGAGTAGGATTTCTTTGTGATTTCTTACTGCGCACTTACGGCCTGTTCATTTGTTGTTAGGCGTAAGCAGAGTGTACGGGTTACTTTGTGTTTCTAGTATAACCCAAGATCTAAGTGACTTGGAAAGGTGGACTAAAGGATTTAAATCCATATAACCACTATAAAAATTGCTTGTGTTTTTGTTCATTGCTTTTAAACTTGCATATTTTCAGATTGCATAAAAACACTTTAAGTTAACTGTTTGAAAAGTTTTCTAAGAAAAGAAGTTTTATAAAACTGGGGAACAAACTTTCAAACTGCTAAGATTACTTGTGAAAAACACTTTATAAATCCGCTGCAAGTACTCTAAGTATTAAAACTGATTTTGACAAAATCAGCTAAGTAACTATCAGTTTAGTGGTCTACGAAGCTGTTCAAAGATTTGTTCGCGATCAGCCGAGGAACCTACTGTTGATAACAGCTTAGTCTGTTTAAGTTAAATCTAAAAGGTTTTAAAGTTAAAATTTGCAAAAAGTTTAGAGGTCTATTCACCCCCCCCCCCTCTAGACCTCATCTGACCACTTGGGACCAACAAGATATCTCTATGTTTCCTCTGATCAGTCTCCCTTTAGCTTTAATCTTGCCTTCCTTGCTGTCTCCAAAAGTAACCTTTGGACCATCCACAGCAACAGCATCAGTCAGCTCATGTATGCTTCCACACATGTGTCTTGAACAGCCACTGTCCAAGTACCAAATCTTCTCTACTCTACTCCTACTCCTAATCCTAGCCTCATCCTCAGAGTTATCAGATTCCTTGGCCATCAGGCAGAGGAGAGCAGGTTTCTCTTCATCAGAAGACTCTTCATCAGAAGTGTCTGAATCTGAATCAGATGAGTAGACAGCAGTCAGCTTTCTGCTTCAGCCATCATTGCCTTGCCTCTCTGATGCTTTCTTTCCTTTCTGATTCTCTTATCTTCTTCAGTGTACTTCTCTGCTTTTGGATAAGGACAGTCTCTGATGAAATGTCCCAATTTCCTGCAGTTATAACACATTAGTTTTGCTTTATAATCATCTTTATCTTGAGAAGAAGAGTTAGGTTTAGAAGTAGAAGCATTGTTGTATTTGTTCTTCATTTTTCTCTTGTAGAACTTCTTGAAATTGTTCATCAACAATGCTACATCTCCAGCTGTATACTCCTTTTTGTTGAGTAGTGTGGCTTCATCAGATGAGTCCACCTCTTTACTTTTCTGTGCTGGTCTTCTAGGAAATATGGACAAAGTTGGCCGTTTCATCATGACCAAAGCCCTGGATAATGATCGGTTTGATAAAGTCAAACATTGCAAAACTGCAAAGGAAATGTGAGGACAAGGTTCGTGACATGAGCGAAGGAAACGACGCCATCAAAGAGCATCAGCTCAGTGTTGCCTTGGAGAAGCTGGACAACTTCAAGATGAAATCTGGAGAAACTATTGATCAGATGGAGACTAGATTCATCAGAACCCTCAATGAAGTTCTAAAGCTGGGAAAGACCTTCACTGACAAGGAAATCACCGTCAGAATACTGAAGGCCCTGCCTCCCAAGTTCAACATGAAGGTGACAGCCATGGAAGAATCAAGAGATCTGGGGAAGATTTCTCTTACAGAGCTGTTCTCCGTACTCAAGGCGTATGAGTATAAACTGCCTAGAATGGGTGTTGAAGAAACCTCAACTTCAAGTCCCACGGCTGCACTTGTTGCTGCTGAAAATCCAAGAAGACCAGCTCACAAAAGCAAAGATGTGGACTCATCTGATGAAGCCACACTACTCAACAAAAAGGAGTACACTGCTGGAGACGTTGCATTGCTGATGAACAACTTTAAAAAGTTCTACAGACGAAAAATGAGGAACAAATATAATAATGCTTCTACTTCTAACCCTACTTCTTCTTCTCAGGATAAGGATTCTTATAAATCCAAAATGATGTGCTATAATTGCAGGAAACTGGGTCATTTCATCAGAGACTGCCCATATCCTAAAGCTGAGAAGAATACGGAAGAAGAAAAGAGAATCAGAAAAGAAAGAAAGCATCAGAAAGGAAAAGCGATGGTAGCAGAAGCGGAAAAGCCAGCTGCTGTCTACTCATCTGATTCAGATTCAGACACTTTTGATGAAGAGAGTCCTGCTCTTCTCTGCCTGATGGCTAAGGAATCTGATAACTCTGAGGATGATGAAGTAACTCCTCTTGAAAATGAACTATTTAGTTCATTTGAACAAATGATGCTTAACAATACTACTATTGCTGAAGCATTTAAAAAGCTTAAGGAAGAGATGATATTGCTAAAAGAGCAAAATAGTTCACTGAAACTTAAAGCTGAAAAGCCAAAAGAATCAGCTGAATATAAACAGCTTGAGCAAGAACATGAATCTCTGAAAGCTGAATGTGAAGTCTATAAGGGTAAAACCATTGAGCTTGAGAAAGTCATTGAGTCTCATGAGAAGTCATCTGCTGCATCCACTCACATGCCTAGTAAACAAAAGACCTTTAGATCAGGATAAGTTAGAACTGAACCATACTGAAAAATTCATATCAGCTGACAATAGTAAGGTCATCTGTATGTTCAGACTACTAAACCTGCTTCACCTGAGAAAGTATTAAAGGAGACGAAAACTCCTAAGGCTAAAAAGAGCAAAGAGCCTAGTGTAGGAAAACAGACTAGTAAGCCTAAACAGAAGAGTCCTAGGAAGTCCTCTGATAAGGCTAAAACTAATCAGACTAGTGATAAAACTAAGTCGTCTGTTAATGAGCAAGCAACTAGTAAACCAAAGAAGCATAAAAAAAGAAAAATCAAAATGCTTGGTATGGAAATGAGTCTTATTATGTGCAACCTGCTGCATATCATCCTATGTATCATGCACCTCAATTTCCAACTTACTATGCACCATATCCTGCTCATCCAATGCATGCATATCCTCCTTATCATGCATCTTACTCTGCATTTGAACATTATCCTTATCATGCTGATCATCAACAATATGACAAATCTGATGAACGTGGTAAAGGCAAAGCTGTTCATACTCCTGTTGAAACTCAGAAACCTAAGAAGCCTAAGACTTCATCATCTTGGGTTGTCAAAGGTGGAACTAATCCTTCAGGACCCTCTCAATAAGGGTACCTAAAACAATTTTATTTTGTTTTGTAGGTTAGGATTAGGAGTAGGAGTAATAAAGTAGAGAAAATTGGTACTTGGACAGTGGCTGTTCAAGACACATGTGTGGAAACATACATGAGCTGACTGATGCAGTTGCTGTGGATGGTCCAAAAGTTACTTTTGGGACAGCAAAGAAGGCAAGATTAGCAAAGGAAGCTTAATCAAGGAAACATAGAGATATCTGACGTCTCATATGTTAAAGGCCTCAAATATAATCTGCTGAGCATAAGTCAATTTTGTGACAAAGGATATTCAGTCATCTTCTCAACAGATAAGTGCTATGTTGAACAGATTGGTACAAAGAAGGTAATTTTATCTGGAAGACGACAAGGAATGTCTACATAGTCGACTGGAATTCTGCTGACAAGAATTCAAACTTTGTTTGGTGGCATCAACACCAAGTGAAGTTAGTTGGCTGTGGCACAAAAGAATGAATCATGTGAATTTCAAGACCATCAACAGACTTATCAAGAATAATCTGGTAGAAGGAATTCCAAAGACAGTCATGAGCAAAGATAAGCTTTGTGACGCTGTCAGAAGGGTAAACAAATCAAGTCATCGTTCAAAAGCAAGAAGCATCAATCTTCTGGAAGAATATTGGAGCTGCTACACATGGACTTATTTGGACCCATTGATCCAGTCAGCAATGGTGGAAAGAAATACTGCCTAGCTGTTGTGGATGACTATTCAAGATATACTTGGGTGATATTCATGAAAAGAAAAGTGAAACCAAGGAACATCTTACTAATCTGATGGAACTGATCCAGAATGAGAAAAGCATAAAGATATTGAAGATCAGATCAGATAGAGGGACAGAGTTTACAAACTCTACTGTTGAAGAGTATTGTAATATCAAAGGAATACATCATGAGTATTCAGCTGCTAGAACCCCTCAACAGAATGGTGTTGCTGAAAGGAGAAACAGAACACTAAAGGAAGCTGTCAGAACCATGATAGCTGAAGCTAAGCTGCCTCAAAGATTTTGGGCAGAAGCAACAAACACAGCATGTTTTACCCAAAACAGATGCATGATCAACAAGCACCAAAACAAGACTCCATATGAAGTTTGGAACAACAGGAAGCCAAACATTCATTACTTTAAGATATTTGGTTGTAAATGCTATGTTTTAAATAATGGTAAAAATCACCTTACTGCATTTGCAGAAAAGGCTGATGAAGCTGTTTTTGTAGGATACTCTACTGTTAGTAAAGCTTATAGAGTTTTAACAAAAGAACATTACTAATAGAAGAATCCATTCATGTAGTATTTGATGAACCAAGTCAATCTTCTGAAAAGAATCAAAGTGTTAATCAAGATCTGTCTACTGATTTACAGAAGTTGAATGTTGGAAAGAATGAAGAATATGTTCCCATCATACTACCTGATCTCAACCCAGCTGATAACTCAAGTGCTGTTCAAAATCACAGTGCTGATTGTCTAACAGACG